>CM077084.1:175481078-176114979 GCA_039513925.1 Platanthera zijinensis
CTCCATAGTATGGTTCGTTCTCTCGGTCTGCCCATCAGTTTGAGAATGGAAGGCCATACTGAACTTGAGCTTCGAGCCCACACAGTTTTGCACCAACCTCCAATCCTTAGACGTGAAACCTCCATCGCGGTCACTAACTATGCTCTTCGGAATCCCATGCAGTTGCACAATATTGCGAACGTACAATTCCACCAGCTTCTCTACGTTGTCCTCCTTCCGATTTGGGATGAAGTTTGCCACTTTGGTCAAGCAATCCACGATCACCCAAATTACGTTGTTACCCTGCTGCGATCTAGGTAACCCATGCACAAAATCCATGGAGATGTCGTCGAATTTCCACTCTGGGATAGGAAGAGGCTTCAAAAACCCGTCCGGCTTCTGACACTCGGCCTTCACCAAGGCAAGAGTTTGGCACCGACTCACGTACAATGCTACGTCTCGCTTCAGACCAGACCACCAATAGGATTTCTTCATATCCTAGTACATCTTTGTACTGCCCGGGTTAATGGAGTACTTTGTGAAGTGGGCCTCAAACATCAACTCCTCACGGAGCTTGTAGAACTGCGGTACACAAATCCTCCTGCCCTTCCTCAGAATCCCATCAATCATCTCCCATGCGCTACCCTCGCCCTTTAGAGCTTCCTCCACGAATGGTTGGAAGTCCACATCCAAACGGGTCGCTTCTTGAATATGATCGCAAAAATTGTTCTGCATTTCGATCCAGTTCAACCGAGCCACATCATACTCGCCTCTGGCCACACACTCCATGCCGAGGGACTCCCAGTCCCACCTCAACCTCTCATCATGAGCTTCGATCCAATTCCCTTGCCCAGAGTATTTTATACTCAAGGCATCAGCAACCACATTTTCTTTGCCTAGCGTGTACTGAATCTCCACATCGTAGTCCCCAAGGAACTAAACCCACCCGCGCTGCCGCATATTTCAGTCCTTCTGATCTAGGAGATACTTAATACTTTTATGATCCGTGTAGATCTCCACCTTCGCACCATAAACGTAGTGCCGCCACAATTTCAGCGAAAAAATTACCGCCGCCAATTCTAAATGATGGACGGGGTAGTTTCTCTCATGAGGCTTCAACTGCCTAGACCCAAAGGCAATTAAACTGCCATGTTTCACTAATACGCACCCTAAACCACATCCGAATGCGTCGCTGAAAATTTGAAATCCTTCAGTCCCCTTTGGCAGACTTAGGATTCGAGCTATCATCAGCCTTTCCTTCAGGGTATCAAATGCTTGACTGCACTCTTGTGTCCACACAAACTTCTGATCTTTATGAGTTAGTGCGGTGAGAGGTAGAGCTATCTGCGAAAAGTTTTCCACAAACCTTCGATAGTACCCAGCTAGTCCAAGAAAACTCCGGACTTCCGCCACGGTCCTCAATACTGGCCAATCTCTAATGGCTTCCACTTTTGTTGGATCTACTGCCACCCCATCTCCACTAATCACATGGCCTAAAAACACCACTTTCTCTAACCAGAATTCGCACTTGGAGAACTTCGCATAAAGCTGGTTCTCTCTCAACACTTGCAACACTAATCTCAAGTGAGTCTCGTGCTCTTCTTCCGACTTGGAATAAACAAGGACGTCATCAATAAAGACGACTATAAACGAGTCCAAGTATTTGCGAAAAACTCGGTTCATCAAGTCCATGAATACGGATGGTGCGTTCGTCAGCCCAAACGGTATCACCAAAAATTCAAAGTGACCATACCTCATGCCAAACGCGGTCTTGGGTATATATTCGTCTCGGATTCGTAACTGATAGTATCCTGACTTCAAGTCTAACTTGGAATACACCACCGACCCCACCAACTAGTCGAATAGATCGTCTATCCGAGGAATCAGATACTTATTCTTAATAGTTTGTTTGTTCAACTCTCAGTAGTCTATGCACAACCGCATACTACCGTCTTTCTTCTTTACGAACAACATCGGCGCGCTCCACGGTGAAGAACTGGGTCGGATATACCCCTGCTCCAAAAGCTCCTGCAACTGAACTTTAAGTTCGACCAACTCCTTTGGTTCCATCCTAAAGGGAGGATGTGACACCGACGTAGCCTCTAGCACTAGCTCGATAGAGAAATCAATCTCCCGTCGAGGAGGTGCTCCCGGAAGCTCCTCAGGAAACATGTCTTCGAACTCTGCCACTACGGGTACTTCTCCAAGAAATAACCTGGAAAGGCTAACCTCCAACAGTGCTACCAGGTCTACACCTCCTTGGTTAACCGCCCGTACTAACTGCATGGCCAAAATTAGGGAACAGGCCACTCCGTGAAGACCCTCAAACTTAACTTCTGCTTGCCCTTCGCCCCTTAGGGTTGCCACCTTGGATAGGCAGTCAATACTGGCACGCTGCTCTTCTAGCCAATCCATCCCCAATATTAAGTCAAACTCAGTCAATGGTAAGACTGCCGCCATCAACATGAAGTTGACTCCATCTAGACTCCAACATATACGTCCTTTAGCCCTGGTAGTCATAGATAACCCATTGGGCATGCGCACTTTCAATTCTGCATCCGGTTAGAAAGACTCAACTCCAATCCTCCGGATAAAGCTTTCTGCAAGGAAGGAGTGTGACGCTCCTGTATCAAACAGTACCCTAGCGGGGTACCCAAAAACTATCACAAAGCCTAAACACATGCAATAAACATAAACTGCTTGAATTCAGGAAAAGCCAAGGTGGAAGTTAAACTCTCATACCTGTCACCACATCGAGTTGACGGATCGCTTCCTGTGTCCCAAGGTTATAGGCCCTTGGCTGCACTAGTTGAAATCGAGAAGCGCTCGACTCCACCATCTTCCCTTTCTCTGCGGCATTGGGGCCAGAGCGCACAGTCTGCTCCTATCTTAGTTCTTGCTCAGTGCCCCCTTGAGTACGAAATCTTGCTATGTGCCCTGCCTTGCCACAATTATATCACGTCAGAGGTCCCTTAGAGCGAGACCCTCTGGACGCCAAGTTACTTTTCTCACCATACTTGTACGGGTGAGGCTTCTTCTTCTATCTACTCCCTTTTGACTTCCCGTGGGACTGAGAAGGCTTCCCTTCCCATTGCTTGGGTGTGAAACCCTTACGGTGCTGGGTTCGCTCCATATCACTTTCTAAAATTCTGGCCGCCTCAACCAATTCGTTGAAACCCGCGCGTTTCATAGATATGAAGGGCTGTCTCAGATTCTCCATCAATCCGTAGTAAAAGAGATTATCTCTCTCCTCATCATCCGCCATGGTCGTTCCCACATAACGACCCAAACAAGTGAATTCTTGAACATACTCATCCACGGTCTTGTCTCGTTGCACCAAGTGCAGAAACTGTCTCTGGAGGGAAAACCTTGTCGATGCGGGAATGCACTTCTTCAGGACAGCATTCACAAACTCATCAATGGACGGGGTACATCCAGGAAATTGCCAGCCACTGTGTCTCACCAACCACAACTTGGCGTCTCCTTCCAACATGAAGGCTGCAAACTCTGCTTTCTTCTCGTCTGGCGTCTCTGCCGCTCTCAAACACTCTAGAATCCGAGCCCACCAATCCTCTGCATCTGTTGGCGTTCTGACTCCCTTAAAGTTTGGAGGGTGGAAGCTCAGGAAATACTTCATTTGCCGGTCACCATGCCCGACAATAACCCTTTCGGCCAGCGGCTCTGCTCGCCTGGCTTCCTCGCCCGGTACGGCCGTCGCCGTATCCGGGGTAGCAGGAGTTGCTACCTGAGCAACTGGGGCTGCTACTTGTGCTGCCGCTGTAGCTTGGGCCACCATCATCGCTTTTGCAAGCATGCGACAAAAGTCGGCCAGAGTTACCCCCATGCCTAACGGACCTTGTGCAATAGTGCTACTCGCCGAGAGCTCTTCTCTTGGCCTTGATGTTCCCGCCTCGTTGCTTGCACTCTTACCACAAGCAGAGAAAACACAAATAATCTCTAATCGCAAGTATCAAATACAAGGACACTCATGGTCCCGTGATACTCCTATGTGGATAACTCGTTATACGCGACTTGATTTTGACTTTCGACCACGAATCCTTTCCTTGGAACACGAACCTCCCTCAGATACCAAATTGTAACACCTCCCCTGTAATGACTGTATAATATGGGCCCGGCTGGGTCCCCACAACATACATACGCTACAACATCAGCATTATAAGATGATATTTACTACCCAAACTCAAAACTAAAAACTAAACACAACGGAAACAAAGCAAAACAAATAGAAGTTATCCACCACTAACAGGAGTATCAAATGGCCTTAAGGCCTTACACAAAAAGATTCCATCAAATAAAGACCACAAGGTAAAACATGAACGTGCAAAAGCACTCCTAAGCTACCTCGGCGTGCAAGCCGGACGATGTCCAAAATATGGATCATACAAGACAAGAAAAAGAATAAGCTAAAGTACAACAACACTTCATGCGGCTTAGGGCTTTTCGCCCGGCGCACTATCTATTGCTTGCGATCCTTGCCAGGTAAATATTTTAAGTAACATGGGTCAGCAAAGGCTGACCTATACTATGTAACCAACACATCTCCTCCCGGTCGCTCCTAACAGAACCCGGGGTACCCCGCCAACCTGCAAGTCAGCACTTCGTATACCAAATGCAAATATATAAAGCTTTAAAACAGGTTTGGATGTCTCATACAATAAATAAGTTTTCTATGTTTAGAACCGAGTGAAAGGGGCCTACTATGCAACATGTATGCAAACCCGGGCTTCGGCCAAGGCACCCTTACTCGTATGCATCTAACACATCATCAAGCACTGGGTACTTTCGTTTCCCCATTGGCATAAAGCCGCAAACAAAAGGGAACTACATTGTCCCTAACAGCCCAAGCGTCGTTATACGGAACTCTTGCCAATGCCCCACCCTCACATGGGTCTTAAACCCCGGGCTTGCCTGCAAATTCTGACTTCTCACGTCAGGATTCCGTATCACACACAACCGATTCTAAGAACCCTTGCTGGACCCCACCCGCTCGTGGCTTCATTGCCCGAGCTTGCCCTACGCTTGACGTTCTCGTCAGTCTCACAGAAGGGGACAATTCTCGCCGAGACACTTTCCCCAAGTGACATGCACGCCACGGGAGAGCCAGCCGACCACGGATACGTAGCCACAC
This sequence comes from Platanthera zijinensis, assembly GCA_039513925.1. Classification (NCBI taxonomy): domain Eukaryota; kingdom Viridiplantae; phylum Streptophyta; class Magnoliopsida; order Asparagales; family Orchidaceae; genus Platanthera; species Platanthera zijinensis. The sequence goes on from CM077084.1 coordinate 175,486,207, forward strand.
CTTAGCACAACACAACCATAATTCCCCACCCTAATCCATCATTCGTACCGCAATGTTCCTGTGCACCAAGGAAATCATCTACAGCCGAAGCGGAGCTAACCTTGCCCGATTCCTGCTATGAGTACTCACTCAAGAAAATGGGGAAAAACGCATAAATCATAACGACATCTAGCCGTAACGGATTTCTACCGAATCCTCAAAGCTCGCTATGCAACATCACCGATTCGGACTAACGGTCATGACTTCAGCTTCACCCACAATACCTAATCCACTAACGGAGCGGATCTCTAATGCAAAATCATGCCGGGGACGGACACAATCGACCCGTAGGTTCATCTTGAACCATGGCAACCCAAACCCCTCTCATTTGAGAGATCTAGAGCCCAAAAGAAATGAGAATAAGAGAAGATGCTAAACCTGCGTCCTAAAACCAAGAGGAGAAGTGTCGTTACCTTACGACCCCTCTTCCTAGCATGAATGCTTTGCTTTGAATGGCTTGACACGAGCGCCTCCACGCTCTCTCCACGGATCTAGTCTTGGAATGGCAATCGGAGCTCCGAAGCTCCGTCAATGGCAGAAGAAGCTGTCTCCTTCCTCTTCCCTTCTCTTCCTCTCAAACCCCTCAATCAAACCCTATAGATGAGAATAATGAGAGGAAAAACCCTCTCAGCCCTAATAAGATCGTTTGGGCGGAAGATCCTATCCTTTGGATATAATTTGGGGAAGCATCGGACGGCCACGAAAAAAATTTGACGGAACAACCCCGATTGCACGATCGGGGGTGCACGACCAGTGGTCGTGCGCAATAGATCCCATGGTCGTGTGATTACCTCTGGCAGAACTATAGAAAGAAAGGGATAAATGCTCATGAGAAGCGGCGCACGACCAATGGTCCTGCGCACTCTGACCAAAGATCGTACGTTTACCAAATCAAAACTTGGCTAACCGGTGAAAAGTGCGCACGAGTAGTGGCGCATGACTAGTGGTCGTGCGCACTAGATCCAGTGATCGTGCGCTTTAAACAACAACCAAAAACAGCGACCCATCGCCCGTGGCATCCCTATCGTCGGGGGTTAACTTCTAGTGACTCCAGGTCTGCAAACTGGGGTGTTACAAAAATGACCAAGATGACGATGACACAACTAAATTGGGGAAGAAGCAGAAAGAGCAGCAGTATTGTCAAGATAAAACAGGCCACCACGAGCAGTACCAGTAGCAATTGTAGCCTTAGAAACAAAATCAGAGAAAGAACAAGTGGTGCCAATAAAAGTAACTGTGCAACTTAACTGGGTGCAAAGAGCATAAACAGATAGTAAATTGCATGGTAAAGTAGGGACATAAAGATTGTCCTCAAATAGCAAAGATGAAGAGAGATGCGCAGTGCCAATACATTGCACAGGCGCAGAGGTCCCATCAGCAACAACAACAGGAGATAACACGTTGGTTTCAAGGAAAAAGGAAATCAAACGAGAGTTTCCCGGCATGTGACTAGTGGCACCAGAGCCAATAAGCCACTTATCAGAGGAGATTGTAAGAGCACGAGTAGTAGAAGAGAGAAGAGAAGTCATTTGAAAGAAGAAGCCGGAAAGCAGGTAAACTAACCGCTCAGGGAGAAACTAGCTTGCACAAACAATAAAGAAGAAAGAGAGACCAAGGAGACCGCCAGGTAAAAGGTACACAAACCAGCGGCTAGAATAAGCCGCGACCAAAACGGCGGAAAGAGAGTAAGAAACTGGAATAAACTGGGCCAAGGAGCGGAAACTGCAGCGGGTAAAGAAACGCAAGCGAGAAAAGAAAAGAGGAGAAGCACGCGGTCAAGGAAAAAAACAAGCTGCCCGGTCTCAGTGTCAAGACACCAGCAACAAAAGAAGAAAAGTTGCGACCAAGGGGCGGAAAAAACTGCGCAAGAAGAAAGAAGAGTTAGAGACCGCGCAAACACGGCGCAAACCGCGCGATCAGAAAGAGAGAAACCGCGCAGTGTAAAGAGGACAAAACGATCAAGAATATGTTGTAGAAGGAGACAGAGACCGCACGGTCAAGGTGTCAACACACCAGTGGCAAGGAACAAGCCACGACCAAAATGCGGACTCACACAAAAGAAGAGACAAGAGACTAGCAAAGAATCAGCAAGAAGAGAAAATAGCACGAGGCCGCCCGATCAAGGTGAAAAACACACCAGTAGCAAGGAAGAAACCGCGACCAAGGGCGAAACTCGCAACAGAGAAGAGACAACGCGGTAAGCAAGGGAAGCCGGGCGAACCGAAAAGGATCGGGACGAAGCAAGTCGCGAGCACAGGGATAAGCAAGGGATGGAAGGGAGAAGAAAGAAGTCGCCCAAACCGGATTAAGCCGGTTGAAGAGGCTGCGTGATTAGAGCAACAAATCGCGACATTCTTGAAGCAAAGGATCGATTTCCTCTGATACCACGTAGAAAATGGACAAAAGACATAAATAAACCGCAAACTTTTATTTCTCAAAAAGATAAAGATTACAAAGGTATGCCCCCTTATTTATAAACACTTGGGGAGGAGAGAGATTTACAACAAGCGATGTGAGACTAAATACAAGTCGTGCGCCTTATGCGGTTTGACATGACAAAACCGCCAACTATATAAGACATAAAACAACTAACTACGAAGCCATAATCTCCCAGAGTCAGCCTCTCGAATTGACCTCCTGCTGCAAGTTGTCGAACTACAGCCACGGTCAGATCTCTACATCTTAAAGCAGACCACTACACTTTGCCAGACCGCGTGGATTCAAGCAGACCACTGCGGCGTCTCTTCGCCAGACCGCCAGACCAGACCGCAAGACTCCTTGAACAACTAGACCGCTGCGGTTAGATACCAAGCCGCCCGAACACTACAAACTTTAACACTCCCCCTCAAGCTGGAGCATATATATCGACAATGCCTAGTTTGCTACGGACCTCCTCATATGGAGTAACCAGTTTAGTGAAGAAGTCAGCTAGTTCTCTTTCTGATTGAAAGAAAAGGGGATAGATACTACTCTAGAGGGGGGTGAATAGAGTAATCAAAAATTGCACTGGCAAAGTTGACTGTCTACTCAACTCCCTTGGAGTTAATTGCGGAATGAAGGTTATAGATATTTGAGATGAAACCTTAAAGCTTAACACAAGTGATGTGCACAAAAGGCAGCCAATTGTAATTACAGTTAAGGCTTGGAATCCTAAACAGCAACTAACAATCCTAGTTAAAATCTAATCACAGCCAATCAGCACAGAGAATTAATTAAATAATCCAGACGACACAAGGAATTTATAGTGGTTCCCCAAACAACTTGGGTACGTCCACTCTTCTACCAACAAGGTAGGAATCCACTCAGGTTTTTGATCAGGTGCCCTGCCACCAACAAGATCTACTTCAGGTAGATCCAGAAACCCTTTAGACTTTTGATCAGGTGTCTAAAAACCAACACAGGTTTTTGATCAGGTGCCCTGCCACCAAGGGATACTTTTGAAGGGAGTAATAACCCTTTACAGGAGGGGGAAAGGAGGTTAAGATTTCTTCTCTAATTTACAATAGATTAGAGAAGCACAAGAACTTGCACTGAGCTAGAGAGATCTAAAGAATCAAGGCTCCCCCTGGCTAAAAGAATGTCCAGGTGAAGTCTTGCTTCAGTGCAGAAACACTTCAGAAAATCTGAAGGAAAAAGCTACAAGAAGATAAATAATATGAAATAAAATTTCTTCTTTAGGCAGCTATCTTCTTCTTCTTCTTCAAAAAGCTCTGAGTGAAAATCTTCCTGGAGGCAGGAGAACTCAGGCTGAAGAAGAGTGAAGAACTAAAACTTCTTCTCAGTTAGATGTGAATGAGCTGAGAGCAGTTGGAAACTGTAAGTTGAAAGCTTGAATGCTGCTGTTAGCTTTTTGTATATCAGAACTAGTTGATTTCTTTCTCCAAAGAAGTCTTTATATAGCAGCAGCAGCAACGGCTATTACTTGAGTTTGAATCTTGTCTTCTACTGAACTCTGCAAGCTGGGCTACAAAAAACATAAAGCAAAATAAAATACTGCAGACAGATATCCTATAAGAGGATAAAGCTTTCTAAGAAGCTGCAAATAACTCTAATGAAATAATACAAGAGAAACTCACATCAGAAGAGACTCTTTACGGCCAAGGAAGACTTTTTGAGTCTAACGGCTATAAAGGACAGCCTGGCAGATAAAGCAGAAATCATATCTCAGCTAATAAGACAAACAACTTTGTCAGAAAAAGATTAGTTCATGCATAAGGAATGGAACAGATATTGCATGGAAATAATATCACAATTTATTCAAATAATCTTTTATAAAATATGCCAAGATAAATATGAAATAAATCACATCATAGAAGATGACAAAACTACTCAAGACATACAGCAAAACATCGAACGACCCTCGGAGATCGTCGACCGAAGCACAGAGATCGTCGACCTATCAGACAGATAGTCGAACGATCCAGATAGTCGAACTATCAAAGAAGATAGTCGAACTACCACAGCAGATAGTCGACCTATCAGAACAGATAGTCGAGCTATCAGATAGTCGATCTATTAGGACAGATAGTCGAACTACCAAAGCAAAACAGATAGTCGACCTATCAAACAGATAGTCGAACTATCAAAGAAAATAGATAGTCGACCTATCAACAGATAGTCGAACTATCACAGAAAACAGATAGTCGACCTATCAACAGATAGTCGAGCTATCAAACAAAAACAGATAGTTGACCTATCAACAGATAGTCGAACTATCAGATAGTTGAACTATCCAAGTAGATAGTCGAACTATCAAAGAAGAGCAGATAGTCGACCTATCAGACAGATAGTCGAGCTATCACAGAGAGCAGATAGTCGACCTATAAACAGATAGTCGAACTATCAGATAGTTGAACTATCCAAGCAGATAGTTGAACTATCAAGAAGAGCAGATAGTCGACCTATTAACAGATAGTCGAACTATCAAAGAAAACAGATAGTCGACCTATCAAACAGATAGTCGAACAATCAGATAGTTGAACTATCCAAGCAGATAGTCGAACTATCAAAGAAAACAGATAGTCGACCTATCAAACAGATAGTCGAGCTATCAGATAGTTGAACTATCCAAGCAGATAGTCGAACTATCAAACACAACAAATAGTCGACCTATCAAACAGATAGTCGAACTTTCAATGCAGACAGAACGTTGACCAACTGATAGACGATCGTCGATCAGCCGATAGACGATAGTCGAGCGGCGTTCGACCATAGTCGAACGAAAAACAACTTAACCAAATTTACATTTGGAAAAGTGACGCCTCTAAAACTAGAGCAACAAACTAAACAACTAACCTTTGACCATAGATAAATCTTGGGTCAAGAGACAGAAAGAGAAGACTGAACTCAAATCAAAACCTAGGGTACCAATAATCTCCCCCTATTTGAGTTAAGTCTCTCAACAATTAAAACATACAAAACTAATTACTGAAAGTAAATAAAATGCCTGAAAAGAAATAACTAAGCAGATAACATCAATCAAACAGATAAGCAATTAACTGTCAATCAATGAAATTTTAAGATGCTTCAGAGTTAGGTTTAGAATCAGAAGAGCTAGAAATAAAAGTAATCTTTCTAGAGGGATCTAGAGCTTCTTTTCTCGACAACTTCAGGTTTTGTTCTCCAATGATTTTCAATTCTGTCGCTCTTGGGAAAACTGCCTCAGGATGCTTTTCCATGTACTTTGAAGGATCAAATACTTCAGGTCTAACCTGGAATTTATCGAGCTCCTTCATTCTGAATTTTGACATCGTGGTCAATCCTGCAGTGTCTTTTCCTTCTACTTTAGCTTTCTTAATTTGAGCTTCTCCAACAAGTTCAAGAAAACGAGCCATCCTAAAATTAGGATCAAGCTCTGGGATTTCATACACATTCTCAGAAGATGTATCAACTGGTTCTTTATCCTGAATAACTAGATAAGAAGGAGGAGCAGACTTAGCAAATATCTTGCTAGAATTTTCAGATAAAATAAATCACTTACCTTTTGAAACATCCTTCACAGAATGATCTGGCTTAGGAGAGGTTGAGCTTTTGAGTTCTTTAGAAGGAGGAGGAGAAAAGGTTGGTCTTTGATACACCACCTCCTTTACTTGTTCCTTAACAGCATCAAGCCTTTGATAGTCAGTTTGAGTTTTACCTTGATGTCCTTGTGTACTTCTCCTTTGAGCTGACTGAGATGGCTTGAATCTTTCAGACTGAGCAGCAGGGTTTGCAGATAAGTTTCCTGAGGCTCCTGCACTGGGAGGTGGAGGAGGAGGACCTCTAGGAGTCCATCTTGGGACAGTACTGTCATACCTCTTTGACTTCTTCCTTTGCTTCTGCTGATTCTTAGAGAAAGCCATCCAGTGCTGGAAATCTTTTGATTTAGGATCAATTCCTTTCAGGATATAATAAGGAGTATCATTATCTGGATTTGGAGGAGGAGGAGCAACAGCTTTCCTTTTCTTTTTAGCAGTTCTCTTTCTTTTTGACTCATCAGATTCATCAGAATCGATTTCATCCTCAGAATTAGAAGAAATGGGCAGATCATGTGGATCAATTGCATCTTGCATAGCTCTTTCCTTTTCCTTTAGAGCAGCTTTTTCTAATTCTTCTTCCATGGCATCCTGTGCCAGGAGAGCATCTAAATCCAATCCAGGGGAATCATCCCATACAGTAGACTTTTCAATTTGAGCATCTACAGCCTTTTCTTGTTGATCAGAAACTGTCATGGTGACCAGTTCTTCTTGCACTTCTGGCTGAGCAACCTCAGAAAATTGAACACCTGGTTCTGGTTCAGATTGAGCTTCTAGAGCTGGTTGGATAACAGGCTCTTGAACATCTAGTACTTCTTCCATTTTATCTGTAGTATTATGAATAAAATTTTTCTAAATGACATCTAATCATCCCTTCCAGGTATTCCCATACAAGCATATCAGTTATCAAGTCTAAAAAGTAAGTAAAAGGGATACCTTCACAATTGACATTTGTGTGTCCTAACTCCCATAATTCATCCAGAAAGGAAGTGATAACTCCTTCTAGGTACAGGGCGACCAGGGGAGTAGAACATTCTTCTAAGCAAGCTTTGATAATAAATTCAGACTTCAATAAGGCATCAGAAATTTCTTTTTCAGACAAACTTTGAAGAGCTGATTCTTCTATTTCTTTCTCTGCCACTACAGGATGATCTGCTGGAGGGGAGGTCAAAGGCAGCTCAGAGACATCTTCATTAAGCATCTCCCCCTGCCTGATTTCAGTAGATACTGAAACCAGGACCCTAGAGGAAGAGGGCTCAGCAGACTTTGAGAGTGCCCGGATGGCAGCAGTCAAAGAGGAGATAGAGGAAGCAAGGGGAGCAATCGCCTCTTCAATCATGATTTTGATTGAGGGGGTAATTAACTCCATAATGCTAGAGATAAATGCTGGAGTGATTTCAAAGGATGATGATGAAGGGGGAATCTCAGAGGATGGATGATCAGCAGGGATGGTGTATTCATGATAAACTGGAGAGTGAACTGGAGATGGATGAGTGGATGCAGGAGGATCAATGTGATCAGAAGAAGGAATTGGAGAATGAAGAGGAGTAGAAATCTCAGAAACCAATAAATCAAAACTAGGTTGAGAGATCCCAACAAGATGAGACGGGAGAGGAGATGCAGGATGTAAAACAGAAGGTCGTACTTCAATTGAAGTTGATGGAACTTCAACTGAAGTAGACGGCAAAGCAGATGAAGAAGATGGAACGGAGAGGTTTGCTGAGCCAGCTTCTTGTAGGGGAGGAGTGACTGAGGCAGTCCTGGTGCTCTCAGATGTAGCTGGAGCAACCCCTGTGGGAGCGGGCTTCAGAAAAGTTCTTTTCCACTTGGCGAACAGGGATGGATCCATCTTCTTGCTAGCGTTTATGGAGGTAGCAGCTGAAACTAACAGATGGGGATATTTTTCCTTTAGAAAAATCACAACTAGCCTACCCAGGGTAACTTCTTTCTTGCTGTTCTTTTTCCTGATCAAATCAAACAATACTCCTGCCCAATTAATCTGTTTCTTATTCACAATTGCACACATCAATGCAAACTGCTGCCTTGTAATATTGTCGTGGGCAGAGTGCTTTCCCAGTAGCGCTTTTCCGACTATTTCAGCAAGAAACTTAATCTTAAACAGAAAATTTACTTTAAACAGCTTAGAGGGAATGCCTTCGGCATGTCCCAGATCTGTCAGCATTCTCCCAAACTCTGGGGCATCTTGCTCGTACTCTTCTTCCCCATTTATCAATCCAAATATTTCAGTTAAAATAGCGGGAGTTAATGTTACCTCTTCTCCGCCAATAGTTCCGGTCATTGAATCATCATTTGAAGATGAAGTAAACGCCCATTCTTTAATCTCTTGAATATTTATCTTTATCCTGGAGGACATGAGCTTCTCTAACCCTTGATCTTTGCACAGATTAAGAATTTCCACAATTCCGGATTCGCAGCAGCTGAAGGAATCGAAATCCACACTGAATCCTGCATCGAACTTCACTACTGTCAAGAGAGCTGGAGAAATCACCATCGAAAGGGCTGGAGAAGACGAGGGAGAGACGGCGAGGACGAAGCGGCAGAAATCGCAAGACAAAGAGCAAGCGGGAAGACGGAATGCGAAAAGACGCTCTCCGTCGACGATAAAAGCAACTATCTCTTAACCTAGGTCGACCATCGGCTTTATATTAAAACAACGATAGTCGATCTATTTAAAAGATACTGGAGACTATGGTCGAACGGTCGTTCGACGATCGGTCCTGAAGCAGAGTAGTCGATCAATCGTTCGACTATTTCTGTCTTCACAAACAACAAGCTGTCGTCAACCATAGATCGACGATAGGCTCGACCTGTTCGACTATCTTCGAACGTCGGTCGACGATCTTCAAGCAGATAAGCTATCTTCAACCATAGGTCGACGATAGGCTTGATCCGATCGTTTATCTTCGAACGTCGTTCGACGATCTTCAAACAGGTTTCAACAAGGCAGACGTCACACTTAGTCTCTTCCATTAATCATGCCTAGTTGAACCAAAAAGAACAGATGCTTCTGTTCATCTAAGGGCTTGGTGAATATATCACCTCTCTGAAGGTCTGTGGATATGAACTCAAGGCTGATCTTGTTCTTTTCCACACAATCTCTCAGGAAATGGTGCCGGATCTCAATGTGTTTCGTTCTAGAGTGGTGCACTGGATTTTGTGCAATGGAGATAGCACTTGTACTATCACACATGATTTTTGTGTTCTTGTGTGAGTACCCATAATCCAAAAGTTGATTTTGTATCCACAGGATCTGTGAACAACAACTAGCAGCTGCTATATATTCAGCTTCTGCAGTTGGAGTTGAGACAGAGGCCTGCTTCTTACAGAACCAAGAGACCAATCTCTCTCCCAGGAACTGACAAGTTCCTGAGGTACTTTTCCTGTCAACTCTACAGCCAGCATAATCAGAATCAGAATATCCAATTAATTCAAATTCTGACTCAGCTGGGTACCAAAGTCCTAGATTTGGACATCCCTTCAGGTATCTCAAGATTCTCTTGAGAAGAATCAGATGAGATTCCTTGGGGTTGACCTAGAATCTAGCATAAAGGCATGTAGCAAACATTATATCTGGCCAACTTGCAGTTAAATACAGTAGGGAACCAACAATGGCCCTATAATTATTTTGATCAACAGGATTTCCCTGATCATCAGAATCTATAACTACATTAGTTGTCATAGGTGTATGCATTGCTGAAGCATCAGCCATCCCAAACTTCTTTACCAATTCCTTGGCATATTTGGATTGGGAGATGAAGATGTCATCAGCATCTTGCTTTACTTGGAGACCAAGAAAGTAAGACAGCTCACCCATACTACTCATCTCAAACTTGGAATGCATCAAGTTAGAGAACTTTTTGTACAGTTTGGGATCAGTGGAACCAAAAATAATGTCATTCACATACACTTGAACTAACAGGATTGTGTCCTTGTGGTGCTTGACGAAAAGGGTTCTATCAACTACTCCCCTAACAAAGTTGTGCTCTAACAGGAAACTAGCTAGAGTCTCATACCAGGCTCTTGGTGCTTGTTTGAGTCCATAAAGAGCTTTTTGCAACTTGAAAACATGTGAGGGCTGAGTTGAAGAAACAAACCCAGGTGGTTGTTCAACAAATACTTCTTCCTTTAGCTCACCATTTAGAAAGGCACTTTTGACATCCATCTGAAAAACCTTAAACTTCATATAGGCTGCATAGGTCAAGAAGATCCTTATTGCCTCTAGCCTTGCAACAGGAGCAAAGGTTTGGTCATAATCTATACGTTCCTCCTGTCTGTAGCCCTGAGCTACAAGCCTAGCTTTGTTCCTTACAATGATTCCATTTGCATCCAACTTGTTTCTATACACCCACTTGGTGCCTATGATCAGATGGTCTTTAGGACTTGGAACCAAAGTCCATACTTTACATCTTTCAAACTGATTGAGTTCCTCTTGCATAGCAATGATCCAGTGGGGATCTAGCTCATCATCTTTAATGGTGAGGGGCTCAATCTGTGAAAGGAAACAAGCATGCATCACATCCTGTCTTAACTGATGTCTTGTTTGAACACCAGCTGATATGTCTCCTATCACTTGAGATGTAGGATGATCTCTAAGTGTGACAACATCAGCAGGTGGGATGTGATCTTCAGCAATAGTTGGGATTAATTCCTCAGGAGGAATTTGATCTACTATTGGTGGTTCAGCAACAACTTCTGCAAGGTCTTCATCACTGTCAGATTCAGTGATATGAAGAGTTGAAAGATGGAGAATCTCTTGAGTGACATTTTTGCTAGATTCTTGTACCTACAATGAACTTGAGAAAGGGGAAGTTTCCTTCTCCTTGTAAAATATTTGAGATTCATTAAAGGACACATGAACAGACTCTTCAATTTTAGAAGAAGATTTATTAAAAACCATATAGGCTTTGCTTACTTGGGAATATCCAAGAAAAATTTCCATTGAAGCTTTTGCTTCAAACTTTCTAAGGTATTCTTTATTATTATTATGAATATAAACTACACAGCCAAAAACTCTAAAATAATCTATTTTAGGTTTCTTTCCTTTAAGCAACTTATAAGGAGTTTTACACTTAATCTTGTGTATCAGACTTCTATTCAAGACATAGTTGGCTGTACTAACAGCTTCTGCACAATAAAAAAGAGGCATATTAGCATCTGCCAACAATGTGCTAGCAGCTTCAATTAGTGTTCTGTTCTTCCTTTCAACTACCCCATTTTGTTGGGGAGTTCTAGGAGCTGAGAAGCTATGTTTGATACCTTCTCTCTCACAGAATTCTTGCATGAGAAGAGAGTCAAACTCAGTACCATGATCACTTCTGATCAAGGCCACATGAGTAGAGTACTCAGTCAGCACACATAATTGAAAATCTGTAAGGGCTTTGAAGTTATCATCCTTAGTTCTCAAAAAGAACACCCAACTGAACCTAGAGAAGTCATCTACAATGACTAGGGTGTAATACTTCCCTCCTAAACTCTGTACATTTATTGGGCCAAATAGGTCCAAATGTAATAAATACAGGATTCTAGGAGAATCACTTTTATTTACTGATTTAAATGAATTCTTGATTTGCTTGTCTAATTGACAAGCCTTGCATAGGCTCTCCTTCTTGTAGGGGCAAGAGGGTAAACCTCTAACAAGGTTGTGTTTAGATAACCTAGATATATTCTTGAGGTTAACATGGCTAAGCCTTTTATGCCATAATGTATTGTTATTTGTTACTTCATTAAATAAGCAGATTTCAGAGTGAGTTGAGTTAAAATCAACTAAATAAATGTTACCTTGTCTAATACCTACTAATACAACATTATTATTTAAAGTAATATTACAAAGAGAGTTAGAGAATGATACCTGGTATCCAGCATCACATAACTGACTTACTAAAATTAGATTATGCTTCAGTCCAGTTACATAAGCAACTCTCTTGAATGTTACAGCTCCAATTGTCATCCTGTCATAGCCTTCAGTTTGACCACAACTTGAATCTCCAAAGATTACCTTTGGGCCAAGCTTGGCCTTGAACCTTGACAGATGTTCTTTATTTCCTGTCATATGCTTAGAGCAACCACTATCCAAATACCACTTATTTTGAGTGATAGGATAGGTCTTCACCTGCAAATAAATCAATTAAATATTGTGGACCCAGGTAACCTTGGGTCCCTTGTTTTTCACATAAGAAAAACTGGAAATAAATGAATAAGCAGGTTGAGGGTGATAACCTAACGGGTAAGATCTCCTAGGTGGGATTCTCCATGCAGATGATGGGTCAATGAACCTAGGGTTTCTATTTTCATTCTGGTTTCTAAAGTTCTGGTTGGAGTTTTGAAATTCATATTGAAAACGTCGATCAGCGTTCGACGATGGGTGCCCAGATCGTCGATCTCCGTTCGACCATTGGGCCTGCGATCGTCGAGCAGCGTTCGACGCTCTTTGTATTTCCTTAAATTTTTGTTTTCTTTTCTCTCTCTTAGCTTTATTTAAAGCTTTATTAACTTGATTAACTTGCTCAGTGTTCTTTATTCCACTAGATGAAATAAAATTCACTGGAGTTGAAAGTTGGTTTTTAAGAATGATTGGGGGTTCACTAGAAGAAGCTCCTAAGCCTAATTTGTTATTGCCTGACCTAGTGTTAGACATGCTGGTTATTTCAAGCAATTTAAGGCTTCTACCATTCAGAGATTCTTCTAACCTTTTTGACTTAGCTAATTCATTCTTAAGGAATTTTATTTCTTCACTAGAATTAGTGAGTTCTGTTGTTAACCTAATGTTTTCATTAGAAATTAATTCAGATTCAGCTAGTTTAATTCTAAGCTCTTTTATTTCCTTTTCAGAACTAATTAAATCTAAACATAAAGATTTAAAATCTGATTAAAATTCATCAGATGTAAAGTCGTAAGAAGACAATACCTCATCTTCAGTTGGCATTTCTTCATCAGAATCTGAACTCTCTGCAGCTGAGTGATTGCTGCAGGCATCAATTGCCATCAAGCAAACTTCCTTTGCCTTCTTTTCTTCCTCATCCTCACTGGAGCTTGAGGAGGAAGATTCCTCATCAGAATCGCTCCAGGTTTCAGCAACAAAGCCTCTCTCCTTCTTTTTGTTTTTGTAGGAGGATGGCTTGGAATTCTTCCTGTGCTGATCCTTATCTTTCCTTTTATCTTTATTCTTTTCCTCTGGACAATCTGGAAGAATATGTCCAGGCTTCCTACAACCATAACAAATTATTTCTTTAGAAGGAGTACGATCATACCTTGGTTTTTATTCATACTTTGAAGACTTGTTTCTGAATTCTTTCCTTCCCATCTTGAGAAATCTTTTGGCAAATAATGTCATCAGTTCCTCATTGGACTGGCTTCCTTCAGAAGTATCAGCAGCTTTGAGAGCAAGGGTTTGCTCTTTTCTTGTAGGAGTTGGGGTCTTTGCTTCAGCCTCAGCTTCCCTGGACTTCAGCACTTGCTCAAAGGACTTGAGCTTGCCGAGAAGGGCTTCTGTTGAGATTTCTGTTGTGCTTCTGGCCTCCTTGATAGGCCAGATCCTCAGATCCTATGTGCTAGGGAAGCACATAAGAATCTTATCATTGACCTCTGTCAATGAAATATCCTTATCAAGAGTCCTCAGCTCATTGATGATTGAGCTGAGCCTTGTGTACATTGCTTCAACTGATTCAGCATTAGTTTTCTTGAAATTCTCATACTGGGAGATAAGGTTGGACCTTCTGTCCTTCCTCTCATCAGCTGAACCAGCTACAATCTGGTTCAGTGTATCCCACATTGCTTTTGCTGAGGAGCAGTCAGCAACCTTCTGGAATACTTCATCAGAAATTGTCTGAGCCAGAATGTTCATTGCCTTAGCATCTGCTATCTTTGCCTTTTTGTATTCATCATTGTAATCTGGAGGAGGCACTGCACTCATATCAGTTGATGATGAAGCAGTAGCTGCAGTAGGTGCTCTTGGTGGTCCTGACAAAATAGAAGCAAAAATACTCTCATCAATAGAGTTCATATATAATTTAATCCTTGCCTTCCAGATGCTGAACTTGGCTAAGTTGCATGCTGGAGGTCTGGTGCTATAGTAATCCTTGAACTGGGCCATGATAGTGAAAGTGAATATCTATAAACTTTGGTATCTATCAGGATCTTGTGACTTAGATGTTAGCCTATTCAGTCAGTCAACCTCCCTATGATACCAATTGAAAGAAAAGGGGATAGATACTACTCTAGAGGGGGGGGGGGTGAATAGAGTAATCAAAAATTGCACTGGAAAAGTTGACTGTCTACTCAACTCCCTTGGAGTTAATTGCGGAATGAAGGTTATAGATATTTGAGATGAAACCATAAAGCTTAACACAAGTGATGTGCACAAAAGGCAGCCAACTGTAATTACAGTTAAGGCTTGGAATCCTAAACAGCAACTAGCAATCCTAGTTAAAATCTAATCACAGCCAATCAGCACAGAGAATTAATTAAACAATCCAGATGACACAAGGAATTTATAGTGGTTCCCCAAACAACTTGGGTACGTCCACTCTTCTACCAATAAGGTAGGAATCCACTCAGGTTTTTGATTAGGTGCCCTGCCACCAACAAGATCTGCTTCAGGTAGATCCAGAAATCCTTTAGACTTTTGATCAGGTGTCTAAAAACCAACACAGGTTTTTGATCAGGTGCCCTGCCACCAAGGGATACTTTTGAAGGGAGTAATAACCCTTTACAGGAGGGGGAAAGGAGGTTAAGATGTCTTCTCTAATTTATAATAGATTAGAGAAGCACAAGAACTTGCACTGAGCTAGAGAGCTCTAAAGAATCAAGGCTCCCCTGGCTAAAAGAATGTCCAGGTGAAGTCTTGCTTCAGTGCAGAAACACTTCAGAAAATCTGAAGGAAAAAGCTACAAGAAGATAAATAATATGAAATAAAATTTCTTCTTTAGGCAGCTATCTTCTTCTTCTTCTTCTTCAAAAAGCTCTGAGTGAAAATCTTCCTGGAGGAAGGAGAACTCAGGTTAAAGAAGAGTGAAGAACTAAAACTTCTTCTCAGTTAGATGTGAATGAGCTGAGAGCAGTTGGAAACTGTAAGTTGAAAGCTTGAATGCTGTTGTTAGCTTTTTATATATCAGAACTAGTTGATTTCTTTCTCCAAAGAAGTCTTTATATAGCAGCAGCAGCAACGGCTCTTACTTGAGTTTGTATCTTGTCTTCTACTGAACTCTGCAAGCTGGGCTGCAAAAAGCATTAAGCAAAACAAAATACTGCAGACAGATATCCTATAAGAGGATAAAACTTTCTAAGAAGCTGCAAATAACTCTGATGAAATAATACAAGAGAAAGTCACATCAGAAGAGACTCTTTACGGCCAAGGAAGACTTTTTGAGTCTAACGGCTATAAAGGACAGCCTGGCAGATAAAGTAGAAATCATATCTCAGCTAATAAGACAAACAACTTTATCAGAAAAAGATTAGCTCATGCATAAGGAATGGAACAGATATTGCATGGAAATAATATCACAATTTATTCAAATAATCTTTTATAAAATATGCCAAGATAAATATGAAATAAATCACATCATAGAAGATGACAAAACTACTCAAGACATACAGCAAAACGTCGAACGACCCTCGGAGATCGTCGACCAAAGCACAGAGATCGTCGACCTATCAGACAGATAGTCGAACGATCTAGATAGTCGTACTATCAAAGAAGATAGTCGAACTACCACAGCAGATAGTCGACCTATCAGAACAGATAGTCGAGCTATCAGATAGTCGATCTATCAGGATAGATAGTCGAACTACCAAAGCAAAACAGATAGTCGACCTATCAAACAGATAGTCGAACTATCAAAGAAAATAGATAGTCGACCTATCAACAAATAGTCGAACTATCACAAAAAACAGATAGTCGACCTATCAACAGATAGTCGAGCTATCAAACAAAAACAGATAGTCGACCTATCAACAGATAGTCGAACTATCAGATAGTTGAACTATCCAAGCAGATAGTCGAACTATCAAAGAAGAGCAGATAGTCGACCTATCAGACAGATAGTTGAGCTATCACAGAGAGCAGATAGTCGACCTATCAACAGATAGTCGAACTATCAGATAGTTGAACTATCCAAGCAGATAGTTGAACTATTAAGAAGAGCAGATAGTCGACCTATCAACAGATAGTCGAACTATCAAAGAAAACAGATAGTCGACCTATCAAACAGATAGTCGAACTATCAGATAGTTGAACTATCCAAGCAGATAGTCGAACTATCAAAGAAAACAGATAGTCGACCTATCAAATAGATAGTCGAGCTATCAGATAGTTGAACTATCCAAGCAGATAGTCGAACTATCAAACACAACAGATAGTCGACCTATCAAACAGATAGTCGAACTATCAACGCAGACAGAACGTTGACCAACTGATAGACGATCGTCGATCAGCCGATAGACGATAGTCGAGCGGCGTTCGACCATAGTCGAACGAAAAACAACTTAACCAAATTTACATCTGGAAAAGTGACGCCTCTAAAACTAGATCAACAAACTAAACAACTAACCTTTGACCATAGATAAATCTTGGGTCAAGAGACAGAAAGAGAAGACTGAACTCAAATCAAAACCTAGGGTACCAACACTGATATAACAAATGAAGTACAAACCTGATTCTTCAAATCTCCTCTCTACTGAAATGGCAATCAACCTCAATATGCTTTGTTCTCTCATGAAAGACAGGATTCCTTGAAATATAATTGGCAGCTTTGTTATCCCAGAACATAGGAAGAGGATGGTCATAGACTTCTCCCAAGTCAAGCATAAGCGCCCGTAGCCATTTTAACTCGCAGGTAGTTGAGGCCATGCTCCTATATTCTGCTTCAACACTTGACCTTGAAACCACTTCCTGCTTCTTGCTTTTCAAGCTAACCAAGTTTCCTCCTACAATAGTGCAAAAACCTGATGTAGAGTTTCTATCCTCCTTGTTATCAACATAGCTGGCATCAAAATATGCTTCAATCTTCAAATGACCATTCTTCTGAAACAATAAGCCCTTTCCTGGAGACCCTTTCACATACTCCAAAATTTTCATGGCAGAGCGTAGATGACACTCTCTAAGACTTTGCATAAACTGACTAACCTTCCCAACTGCATAACAAATATCTGGTCAAGTAACAGTCAGATATATAAGTTTGCCTACAAGTCGCTTGTGTACAGTGAAATCTGGGAGAAGAGGAAAATCATATGTCCAGCCTTTATCATCACCAACATCCATTGGGCAACGAGCAGGTTTCAGGCCAAGAATACCTCTCCTTTAGGAGATCTAGCACATACTTCCGCTGTGAAAGAACCACCGAGGTCCTCTTTCGTGAAATCTCAATTCCCAGGAAGTACTTGGGCGGTCCCATATCCTTAGTGACAAAGTATTGTCAAAGATTTTGTTTGGCTAGATCAACTCCCTCGTAATCATCACCAGTCAAAAGAATATCATTAACGTAGACAACAAGAACTACAAGACCTTTAGTAGTCTTGCGTATACACAAAGAATGATTAGCAGAGCTTTGACTGAACCCAATAAGAGAAAAGACTTCACTAAACTTTTCAAACCAGGCTCGTGGACTCTACTTTAAACCATAAATTGCCTTCTGAAGCTTGCAAACCTGATACTCCCCCTGAGAAACATACCCAGGAGGTTGCTCTATGTATATCACCTCTTGCAAATCACAATAAAGGATAGCATTCTTAACATCCAACTGATACCTTTACCAGTCTCTATTAACAGCCATAGAGAAGAGAATACAGATAGTGCTAATGCGAGCAACAAGAGAAAAAGTATCGAAGAAATCCACCCCATATGTCTGAGTAAACCCTTTGGAAACAAGTTGGGCCTTATACCATTCAACAGAGCCATCTGGAAGACACTTAACCACAAAGACCCACCGACATCCAACCACATCAATGCCAAGAGGTGGTGGAAAAAGAGTCCAAGTCCCTCTCTCAGTTAACATGCTCATTTATTCATCCATAGCAGCCTTCCACTGAGGAAGAGCAAGAGCTTCTTGATACATTTTTGGAATGGAAGTAGAAGAAATAGCAAGAGCAAAATACTTAGCAGTTGGGGAAAGCTGATCATAGGAGACAACCGCACCGATCGGATGCTGAGTATATTAGTGAACACTCTTTCGCAGGGCAATTGGAAGATCGAGGTCACTGCTGACTTAAGGAGGCAAGGTACTGCCATAAGACAGAAGAGGC
This sequence comes from Platanthera zijinensis, assembly GCA_039513925.1. Lineage (NCBI taxonomy): Eukaryota > Viridiplantae > Streptophyta > Magnoliopsida > Asparagales > Orchidaceae > Platanthera > Platanthera zijinensis. Next base: position 175,504,515 of record CM077084.1, read on the forward strand.
TCCGGAACAGGGACAGACGGTTCCAAGGATAACCCATCTGTCTCCTGAGAAAGAGAAGGAGCAACAAGAGGAGATGCGGAAAGAACTGGCTCTGACGGAGGTACCGAGAGAATAGGCAGGGAAGGAGAAGTATCGACAGGTATGAGAGAAGAAGGAGAGGAGAAATAAGGAGTATCTCAAAGAAGGTAATATCTGCAGAAACATACTATTTGTGCAAGAGAGGATCAAAACAGTGATACTCTTTTTGAGTAGGGCAATAGCCAAGGAATAAGCATTTAATTGATCGGGGAGAAAGTTTGTTCCGTCCAGGAGAAGGGACGTGAACAAAGGCAGTACAGTCAAAGGTTTTAAGGGGAAAAGGAAATGGTTCGGCCTCTGGATATAAGACTGAAAAAGGATTCTTGCCCTGAATAATAGACGAGGGAATACAGTTAATGAGATAGCAAGCAAGAAGAACTGCATGACCCCAATAAGACCGGGGGACATTCATTTGCAAAGAAATACTGCGAGCAACATCTAGAAGACGACGATTCTTGCGTTCAGCAATGCCATTCTATTGAGAGGTATATGTATAACATGTCTGATGAATCAAATCCTTGTCCACACAAAATGAAGAGAACTGATGACTGACATATTCTTTGGCATTATCAGTATGAAGAATCTGAATGTGCACACTAAACTGTGTGAAGATCTCATGATAAAAAATAGATAATAAAGAGAACAGTTCAGAACGATCCTTCAAGAGATACCTTTAAGTGCATCTGGATAAATATTCAATAAATGTGACAAAGTACAAGCTTCCCCGACAAACCGAAGCAACCGGAGAAGGGCCCCAGATGTCAGAGTGAACAAGTTCAAAAGGACGTTAAGAACAACCGCCCATTCGAGCTGGGAAAGAAGAGCGATGATGTTTTCCCAACTCACATGCTTCACAGTTCAATGGAAAATGGTCGAAAGGAAGGTCTGGAAGAAGTTGATGAATGAGGCGAGAAGGAGGATTACAAGGACGATGATGCCACTACTGAATTGAGGAATAAGAATAAAGAGCAGCAGCATTGTCAAGATAAAATAGGCCACCACCAGCAGTACCAGTAGCAATTTTAGCCTTAGAAATAGAATCAGTGAAAGAACAAGTGGTGCCAGTAAAAGTAACAATGCAACTTAACTGGGTGAAAAGAGCATGAACAGATAGTAAATTGTATGGGAAAGTAGGGACATAAAGTGTGTCCTCTAATAGCAAAGATGAAAAGAGATGCACAGTGTCAATACCATGCATAGACGCAGAGGTCCCATCAATAACAACAACAGGAGATATCATGTTGGTTTAAGGCAAAGTGGAAAAAAACAAGAGTTGCCAGTCATGTGACTAGTGGCACCAGAGTCAATAAGCCACTTATCAGAGGAGACTGTAAGAGCACAAGTAGTAGAAGAGAGAAGAGAATTCATTTGATAGAAGAAGCTGGAAAGTAGGTAAACTAAGCGCTCAGGGAAAAACTAGCCGGCACAAACAATGAAGAAGAAAGAGAGACCAAGGAGACCGCCCGGTCAAAGGTACACAAAAAAGCGGCTAGAAGAAGCCGTGACCAAAAAGGCGAGAAGAGAGTAAGAAACCGGAAGAAACTGGGCTAAGGAGCGGAAACCGCAACGGGAAAAGAAACGCCAGCGAGAAAAGAAAAGAGGAGAAGTACTCGGTCAACGAAAAAAATAAGCCGCAAGGTCTCGATGTCAACACACCAGCAACAAAAGAAGAAAAGTTGCGACCCAAGGGCAGAAAAAACCGCGCAAGAAGAAAGAAGAGTCAGAGACCATGCAAACACGATGCAAACCGCGTGAATAGAAAAAAAGAGACCGCGTGGTGTAAAGCGGACAAAATGATCAAGAACAGGTTGCAGAAGGAGATGGAGACCGCACGGTCAAGGTGACAACACACCACCGGCAAGGAACAAGCCGCGACAAAAATGCGTACTCACTCTAAAGAAGAGACAAGAGACTAGCAAAGATGCAGCAAGAAGAGAAAAGAGCATGAGGCCGCCCGGTCAGGGCGAAAAACAACCCAGCGGTAGGGAAGAAACCGCGACCAAGGGAGAAACTCGCAACAGAGAGGAGACAATGCGGTTAGCAAGGGAAGCCGGGCGAACCGAAATGTCCCGGGAGGAAGCAAGTCGAAAGCACATGGATAAGCAAGGGAGGGAAGGGAGAATAAAAAATCCGCCCAAACCGGATGAAGCCGGTTGAAGAGGCCACGCGATTAGAGCATCAAAGCTCGACCTTCTTGAAGCAAAGGATTGGTTTTCTCTAATACCATGTAGAAAATGTACAAAAAAGGTAAATAAACTACAAACTTTTATAGCTAAAAAAGATAAATATTACAAAGGTATGCCCCCTTATTTATAGAAACTGGGGGAGGAGAGAGATTTACAACAAGCGATGTGAGACTAAATACAAGTCGTGCGGCTTATACGGTTTGACATGAACAAACCGCCAACTATACAAGAAATAAAACAACTAACTACAAAGTCGCAATCTCCCAAAGTTAGCCTCTCAAACTGACCGCCTGATCGCCATCTGCAAGTTGTAGGACTACAACCTCGGTCAAATCTCTACGGCTTCAAGCAGAACGCTACACTTTGCCAGACCGCTGCGGCTTCAAGCAGACCGCTGCGGCTTATCTTCGCCAGACCGCCAGACCAGACCGCAAGACTGCTGGAACAACTAGACCGCTGCGGTTATAAACAAGGCCGCCCGAACACTCCAAACTTTAACACTCCCCCTCAAGCTGTAGCATATATATCGACTATGCCCAGCTTGCTACAGACCTCCTCAGATGGAGTAACCGGTTTGGTGAAAAAGTCAGCTAGTTCTCTTTCTGATGTAACAAACAGAGTGCAAACCTGATTCTTCAAAATCTCCTCTCTAATGAAATGACAAACAACCTCAATATGCTTTATTCTCTCATGAAAGACAAGATTCCTTGAAATATAAATGACTGCTTTGTTATCACAGAACATATAAAGAGGATGGTCATAGACTTCTCTGAAGTCAAGCATAAGCGCTCGTAGCCATTTTAACTCGCAGGTAGTTGAGGTCATGCTCCTATATTCTGCTTCAGCACTTGACCTTGAAACCACTGCCTGCTTCTTGCTTTTCCAGCTAACCAGGTTTCCTCTTACAAAAGTGCAAAAACCTGATGTAGACTTTCTATCCTCCTTGTTATCAGCATAGCTTGCATCAGAATATGCTTCAATCTTCCGATGACCATTCTTCTGAAACAATAAGCCATTTTTTGGAGACCCTTTCACATACTCAAAAATTTTCATGGCAGAGCGTAGATGACACTCTCGAGGAATTTGCATAAACTTACTAACCTTCCCAACTGCATAATAAATATCTGGTCGAGTAACAGTCAGATATATAAGTTTGCCTACAAATTGCCTGTATACAGTGAAATCTGGGAGAAAAGGAGAATCATCAGTCCAGCCTTTATCATCACCAATAACCATTGGGCAATGAGCAGTTTTCATGCCAAGAATACCTATCTCCTTTAGGAGATCTAGCGCATACTTCCGCTGTGAAAGAACCACCGAGGTCCTCTTTCGTGAAATCTCAATTCCAAGGAACTACTTTGGCGGTCCCATATCCTTAGTGACAAAGTATTGTCGAAGATGTTGTTTGGCTAGATAACCACCCTCCTTATCATCACCAGTCAAAAGAATATCATCAACGTAGACAGCAAAAACTACAAGACCTTTAGTAGTCTTACGTATAAACAAAGAATGATCAGCAGAGCTTCGACTAAACCCAATAAGAGAAACAACTTCACAAAACTTTTAAAACAAGGCTCATGTACTCTGCTTTAAACCATAAATCGCCTTCTGATGCTTGCACACCTTATACTCCCCTGAGCAACATACCCAGGAGGTTGCTCCATGTATACCACCTCTTGCAAATCCCCATACAGAAAGGCATTCTTAACATCCAACTGAGACAAAGAGTGTCCTCTAATACCAAATAGCATGAACAGATAGTAAATTGCATGGGAAAGTAGGGACATAAAGAGTGTGGGGATTGTGCAAATTAACTGGGTGCAAAGAGCATGAACAGATAGTAAATTGCATGGGAAAGTAGGGACATAAAGAGTGTCCTCTAATACCAAAGATAAAGAGAGATGCACAGTGCCAATACCATGCACAGGCATAGAGGTCCCATTAACAACAATAATAGGAGATAACCTATTGGTTTCAAGCAAAGAGGAAATCAAATGAGAGTTGTCAGTCATGTCATTAGTGGCACCAGAGTCAATATGCCACTTATCATAGGAGACTGCAAGAGCACGGGTAGTAGAAGAGAGAGGAGAAGTCATTTGAAAGAAGAAGCTGGAAAGCAGGTAAATAAATCGCTCAGGGAGAAACTATCTTGCACAAATAATGAAGAAGAAAGAGAGACCAAGGAGACCGCCCGGTCAAAGGTACACAAACCAGCGGCTAGAAGAAGCCGCGACCAAAAGGGCGGGAAGAGAGTAAGAAATTGGAAGAAACCGGGCCTAGGAGCGGAAACCGCAGTGGGTAAAGAAATGCCAGCGAGAAAAGAAAAGAGGAGAAGCACGCTGTCAAGGAAAAAAACAAGCCGCCTGGTCTCGGTTTCAACACACCTGCAACAAAATAAGAAAAGTTGCGACCTAAGGGCGGAGAAAACCGCGCAAGAAGAAAGAAGTGTCAGAGACCGCGCAAACACGGTGCAAACCACGCGAACAGAAAGAAAGAAATTGCGCGATGTAAAGAGGACAAAATAATCAAGAACAGGTTGCAGAAGGAGACGGAGACCGCACAGTCAAGGTGTCAACACACCAGCGGCAAGGAATAAGCCGCGACAAAAATGCGGACTCACACCAAAGAAGAGACAAGAGACTAGCAAAGAAGCAGCAAGTGGACAAAAGAGCATGAGGTCGCCCGGTCAAGGCAAAAAACACACCAGCGGCAAGGAAGAAACTGCGACCAAGGGTGAAACACGCATTAGAGAAGAGACAATGCGGTTAACAAGGGAAGCCGGGCAAACCGATAAGGCCCGGGAGGAAGCAAGTCGCAGGCACATGGATAAGAAAGGGAGAGAAGGGATAAGAAAGAAGCCGCCCAAACCGGATGAAGCCGGTTAAAGAGGCCCGCGATTAGAGCAATAAACTGCGACCTTCTTGAAGCAAAGGAACAGTTTCCTCTGATACCATGTAGAAAATGGACAAAAAAGGTAAATAAACCGCAAACTTTTATTGCTCAAAAAGATAAAGATTGCAAAGGTATGCCCCCTTATTTATAGAAACTAGGGGAGGAGAGAGATTTACAACAAGCGATGTGGGACTAAATACAAGCTGTGCGGCTTATGCGGTTTGACAAGAGTAAACCTCCAACTATACAAGAAATAAAACAACTAACTACAAATCCGTAATCTCCAAGAGTCACCCTCTCGAACAGACCGCCTGATCGCCTGCTGCAAGTTTTCGGACTATAGCCACAGTCAGATCTCTGCGGCTTCAAGCAGACCGCTACACTTTGCCAGACTGCTATGGATTCAAGAAGACCACTGCAGCGTCTCTTCGCCATATCGCCAGACAAGACCGCAAGACTCCTAGAACAACTAGACCGCTGCGGTTAGAAACCAGGCCGCCCAAACACTACAAACTTTAACACTCCTCCTCAAGCTGGAGCATATATATCGACAATGCCTAGTTTGCTACGGACCTCCTCAGATGGAGTAACCAATTTAGTGAAGAAGTAAGCTAGTTCTCTTTCTGATGTAACAAATGAAGTACAAACCTGATTCTTCAAATCTCCTCTCTACTGAAATGGCAATCAACCTCAATATGCTTTGTTCTCTCATGAAAGACAGGATTCCTTGAAATATAATTGGCAGTATTTTTATCACAGAACATAGGAAGAGGATGGTCATAGACTTCTCCCAAGTCAAGCATACGCGCCCATAGCCATTTTAACTCGCAGGTAGTTGAGGCCATGCTCCTATATTCTGCTTCAACACTTGACCTTGAAACCACTTCCTGCTTCTTGCTTTTCAAGCTAACCAAGTTTCCTCCTACAATAGTGCAAAAACCTGATGTAGACTTTCTATCCTCTTTGTTATTAGCATAGCTGGCATCAAAATATGCTTCAATCTTCAAATGACCATTCTTCTGAAACAATAAGCCCTTTCCTGGAGACCCTTTCACATACTCCAAAATTTTCATGGCAGAGCGTAGATGACACTCTCTAGGACTTTGCATAAACGAACTAACCTTCCCAACTGCATAACAAATATTTGGTCGAGTAACAGTCAGATATATAAGTTTGCCTATAAGTCGTCTGTATACAGTGAAATCTAGGAGAAGAGGAGAATAATGAGTCCATCCTTATCATCACCAACAACCATTGGACAACAAGCAGGTTTCGTTCCAAGAAGACCTGTCTCCTTTAGGAGATCTAGCGCATACTTTCGCTGTGAAAGAACCACTGAGGTCCTCTTTCATGAAATTTCAATTCCTAGGAAGTACTTGGGTTGTCCTATATCCTTAGTGACAAAGTATTATCGAAGATGTTGTTTGGATAGATCATTACCCTCCTTATCATCACCAGTCAAAAGAATATCATCAACGTAGACAGCAAGAACTACAAGACCTTTAGTAGTCTTGCATATAAACATAGAATGATCAGCAGAGCTTTGACTAAACCCAATAAGAGAAACAACTTCACTAAACTTTTCAAACCAGGCTTGTGGACTCTACTTTAAACCATAAATCTCCTTCTGAAGCTTCCACACCTGATACTCGCCCTGAGCAACATACCGAGTAGGTTGCTCCATGTATACAACCTCTTGCAAATCCCCATAAAGGAAGGCTTTCTTAACATTCAACTAAGACATTTCCCAGTCTCTATTAACAGCCACAGAGAAGAGAATACAGATAGTGCTGATGCGAGCAATAGGGGAAAAAGTGTCGAAGAAATCCACCCCATATGTCTGAGTAAACCCATTGGCAACAAGCTGGGACTTATACCGTTCAACAGAGTCATCTTGAAGATACTTGACCACAAAAACACACCGACATCCAACCACATCAATTCCCAGAGGTGGTGGAACAAGAGTCCAAGTCCCTCTCTCAGTTAACATACTCATTTCTTAATCCATAGCAGCCTTCCACTGAGGAAGACCAAGAGCTTCTTGATACGTTTTCGGAATGGCAGTAGAAGAAAGAGTAAGAGCAAAATGCTTGGAAGTTGAGGAAAGCTGATCATAGGAGACAACTGCACCGATCGGATGCTGAGTACATTGGCGAACACCCTTTCACAGAGCAATTGGAAGATCGAGGTCACTGCTGACTTAAGGAGTCAAGGTACTGGCAGAAGACAGAAGAGGCTCCGGAATAGGAACAGAGGGTTCCAAGGATAACCCATCTTTCTACCGATAAAGAGAAGGAGAAACCAGAGGAGATGCGGAAAGAACCGGCTCTGACGGAGGTACCGAGAGAATAGACAGGGAAAGAGAAGTATCAATAGGTACGAGAGAAGAAGGAGAGGGGAAATATTGAGTATCTTCAAAGAAGGTAACATCTGCAGAAACATACTGTTTGCGCAGGAGAGGATCAAAACAGCGATACCCTTTTTGAGTACAATAATAGCCAAGGAATATGTATTTAATTGATCGGGGAGAAAGTTTGTCCCGTCCAGGAGAAGGGACGTGAACAAAGGCAGTATAGCCAAAGGTTTTAAGGGGCAAAGGAAATTGTTCGGCCTCTGGATATAATACTAAAAAAAGAGTCTTGCCCTGAATAACCTACGAGGGAATACGGTTAATGAGATAACAAGCAAGAAGAACTGCATGACCCCAATAAGACCGGGGGACATTCATTTGCATAGAAAGACTGCGAGCAACATCAAGAAGATGACGATTCTTGCGTTCAATAATGCCATTCCGTTGAGAGGTATATAGATAACTTGTCTGATGAATAAAACCCTTGTCCATACAAAATGAAGAGAACTGATTACTGACATATTCTTTGGCATTATCAGTACGAAGAATCTGAATGGGCACACTAAACTGTGTGAAGATCTCATGATTAAAAACAGAGAATATAGAGAACAGTTAAGAAAGATCCTTCAAGAGATACAACCAAGTGCATCTAGAGAAATCATCAATAAATGTGACAAAGTACAAACTTCCACGACCAACCGAAGCAACTGGAGAAGGGACCCAAATGTCAGAGTGAACAAGCTCAAAAGGACGTTAAGAACAACGACCCATTCGAGCTGGGAAAGAAGAGTGATGATGTTTGCCCGACTCACATGCTTCACAGTTCAATGGAAAATGGTCGAAAGGAAGGTTTGGAAGAAGTTGATGAATAAGGAGAGAAGGAGGATGACCAAGACAACGATGCCATAACTAAATTGAGGATGAAGAATAAAGAGCAACAATATTGTCAAGATAAAATAGGCCACCACGAGCAGTACCAGTAGCAAATTTATCCTTAGAAACAGAATCAGTGAAAGAACAAGTGGTGCCAGTAAAAGTAACTATGCAACTTAACTGGGTGAAAAGAGCATGAACATATACTAAATTGCATGGGAAAGTAGGGACATAAAGAGTGTCCTCTAATAGCAAAGATGAGGAGAGATGCACAGTGCCAATACCATGTACAGGCGCAGATGTCCTATCAGCAACAACAATAGGAGATAACCTATTGGTTTCAAGCAAAGATGAAAACAAACGAGAGTTGCCAGTCATGTGACTAGTGGCACCAGAGTCAATAAGTAACTTATCAGAGGAGACTGCAATAGCGCGAGTAGTAGAAGAGAGAAGAGAAGTCATTTGAAAGAGGAAGCCGGAAAGTAGGTAAACTAACTGCTCAGGGAGAAACTAGCCGACACAAACAATGAAGAAGAAAGAGAGACCAAGGAGACCGCCCAGTCAAAGGTACACAAACCAATGGCTAGAAGAAGCCATGAACAAAAGGGCGGGAAGAGAGTTAGAAACCGGAAGAAACCGGGCCTAGGAGCGGAAACCGCTGCGGGTAAAGAAACGCCAGCGAGAAAATTAAAGAGGAGAAGCACACGGTCAAGGAAAAAAAAGCTACCCGGTCTCGGTGTCAACACACCAGCAACAAAATAAGAAAAGTTGCGACCCAAGGGCGGAAAACACCGTGCAAGAAGAAAGAAGTGTCATAGATCGCGCGAATACGGCGCAAACCGCACGAACATAAAGAAATAAACCGCGCGGTGTAAAGAGAACAAACCGATCAAGAATAGGTTGCAGAAGGAGACGGAGACCGCACAGTCAAGGTGTCAACACTCCAGCGACAAGGAACAAGCCGCGACCAAAATACGGACTCACACCAAAGAGATGACAAGAGACTAGCAAAGAAGCAGCAAGAAGAGAAAAGAGAACGAGGCCTCTCTATCAAGGGGAAAAACACACAAGCGGCAAGGAAGAAACCGCGACCAAGGGCGAAACTCGTAACAGAGAAGAGACAATGCGGTTAGCAAGGGAAGCCAGGCGAACTGAAAAGGCCCGGGAGGAAGCAAGTCGCAAGCACAGGGATAAGCATGGGAAGGAAGGGAGAAGAAAGCAGCTGCCCACCGGATTAAGCCGGTTGAAGAGGCCGCGCGATTAGAGCAACAAATCGCAACCTTCTCGAAGCAAAGGATCGATTTCCTCTAATACCATGTAAAAAATGGACAAAAGAGGTAAATAAACTGCAAACTTTTATTGCTCAAAAAGATAAAGATTACAAAGGTATGCCCCCTTATTTATAGAAATTGGTGGAGGAGAGAGATTTATAACAAGTGATGTGGGACTAAATACAAGCCGTGCGGCTTATGCGGTTTTATATGACCAAACCGCCAACTATACAAGAAATCAAACAACTAACTACAAAGCCGCAATCTCCGAGAGTCAGCCTCTCTAACTGACCGCCTGATCGCCTGCTGCAAGTTGTTAGACTACAACCACGGTCAAATCTCTATGGCTTCAAGCAAATCGCTACACTTTTTCAGACTGCTGCAGCTTCAAGCAGACTGCTGCGAATTCTCTTCGCCAGACCGCCAGACCAGACCGTAAGACTGCTGGAACAACTAGACTGCTGTGGTGAGAAACTAGGTCGCCAGAACACTCTAAACTTTAACATCCTCTAAGATATCTAGTTTCAGATTCTTCCCTAATTCTACAGGTCTATATCCATGTAATCTAGCTTCTAGGAAAGAAAGGAACTTTAAATCACCAGCGTACCTCCTATCACCCGCTCCGGGTTCTGAGGCTGAGCTAGATCAAAGCCATACACTTGCCCTCTATCCAGTCTGCGGCCTCTGCCCTGAAATCCACGTCCTCGGTCGCGTCCTCGATCACAAAACTGCCGAGAAGGTGGGGAATTCCTAGGTGCTGGTGGAGGTGCTTCCTGCATGGGGAGTTACTCCGAATGTGCCCCGGCTGGTTGCACCGATTGCATGTCGGAGCCTCCTCCACTTGCCTCAGCATCTCCTGCATTTGCATTGGCTGAGGAGAAAACACCACCTGGTTCCTCTGCTCCTGCATGTCCTTGTAGCGTGGTTGATCGCCATTCCTAATTTCCCCCTATGACGCGATCTCTGTGCTGGTCTCTCTTGCCACCAATCACTTAGTCATTAGCCGGTCTCTTCCAGCCCCGGACTGTAAGCTTGTCAACCTCCAGCTTCTTGGCCATCTCCAAAACCTGTCCAAGCTCCCATCAGAAATGAAGAGGATGGCCTGCCTCATGTCATCATGAAGGCCCTTGTATAACCTCTTTGCATAGCCTGCATCGTCCAGCTGGTATGAGTTCGCAAAGCGAGCAAAAGTTGAACTCCCGGTAGTATTCCAACACCGTCTTGTTGCCCTGCCTCAACTGCAGGAACCTTTCCTCCAACTCATTTGTAAGACCCCCTTTTTTTTTCTTTTTCAACCACCGGGGTCTTAGGCCCAGAACCGCCGCTTTACGGTGACTCCTTCACATCCTGAAGGATCATCACCACAAGGCGCCGATTCTGCCGGCCAATTCGATCACAGAAAAGTAGCATAATTATAACAGGAAGAGTAATGCAGTCCACAATAGTAAAATCACATATATATAATAAAGCTCCACGAAGGGAGTGTCCACAGAAATCATCAGAGTACTATAAATACGGGCTTATGCCCGGTACAATATGTCCTCACTACAAGTCTCTCAAGCGGAAGCAAAAACAGAAAACTACTCAAGGTCGAGACTCACGGTCCCGGCTGTATGAACTCCGGAGCTAGACTGCCCCATCTCTAGGCGCACCGATCTCTGGGGCTGCTCCTCCATGCTGGGCTCCACGATCCCCTAAATGATGCGGTTCGAAAACCGTTAGTCACAAAGACTAAGCCCTATCATCCCCTACCCCTTCCCCCATGGCTCCTAGGTACCGAGCGGGGAGGAAGAAAGGGAAGGACATGATGGTAGAGATTAAACATGAAAACAGATGGCAGCGGAAACTAATTCTAGCAAGTTGTGTTAGGTGAGCAGTTAATAAATTGTTATAATAGGTCTAGCAGTAAGAAAAGCAATTAAATGAATTTAAACCTTCACTTATGCGAGAACACATAAGCAAAGGGATCTTTTGCAAGGCTCCCATCGTATAACTGTCCCATACCACTTATACCTTGGGGTATCGGTTATCAAACAGTAGGGGTTATTATATGTTGAAAATAACCTTTGATTTATAAACTTGCCCACACAAGCTTATATACCAAGGGGTCATTTTGCAGGTCCTAATGTATAAGCGTCCCATACCACTTATACTTTAGGTGTCAGGGTTAAATGAATCGATTATGCTATGACATGCTAGTGGGTATGATGAAACATGCAAGTGCAACTCACACACCCGACTCTGTGCACACAGACCTTTAGTTCCCCCTTTCGGAGCCGTTACCTCCCAGGATACCTCCGTAGTGGCAAACGGAAGCGGTGGGTTGGGCCTCGCCCACCTCCAAAACCAGTAAAAGCACCACTGGTCTGACCTATCGTACGCCTCAACGCTTGGTGCACTAAGCGGACGCCTGCGTACTCTTGCCGGCTGGCGCACCGGACTTCTGTTGGCGAAGTGCTAATCACCCCGCCGAGTCAACGATATCGGTGTCGGTGCAATCGAACACCCCGATATCGAAAGACCCACCACCTTAACTTTTCCTATTTTATGCACATGCAAGTTTATCGTAAACACATAAAAACCGAGCCGAAGCTCCCCGGACCAAAACGTCCGTCTCCAAACCAACCGAGCCGAAGCTCCCCGGACCATCCGTCCGTCTCCAACCCAACCGAGCCGAAGCTCTCCGGACCATCCGTCCGTCTCCAAACCAACCGAGCCGAAGCTCCCCGGACCATCCGTCCGTCTCCAAACCAACCGAGCCGAAGCTCTCATCATTCTTCCTGTGCCAACAGTGTTTGTGAAGAGTGCAACCCTAGTTACTAAGTTACTCTTGTCGGTTTATTATTACAGTTTACGTTAGCCCAGGACTGCCCCCGGTATACCCCGTGAAGGGCTCTCAAGGGGCACTAGGAACCAAGACGGTGCATTACGGCCCGAAGTTCCCTTTCGCAAGGCACTTATTATTATTGGTTGTCTACCCTTTTACCCGATTTCCTTCTCGTATTACATTAGACTATCCTAGGGTGATTTTAAACCTTCCACTCCTCGGGGAAGACGATCTTTCGTCGAACCCGAGCACCTCATAACTCTAGCTATCACCACTACTCACTACTCTTTATATCTTCCTATTGTAATTTCTTCCACAATTGTTCACCCAGACAAAATGTTTAAACCTCAAAGACTTTCTCAGATCGTGTCCTATTGCATCTCACAACCTGCTATATGCAGACCGACCTAGGCTACATGTCGAACCGATTATGCAATGATCCATTACTCATCCAAATGCCCTAAACTATTTACTGGAGACTTATCTTGGTATAAATAACCTAAATCCAGAAAATGGAAATTTTCCTAATTTACTTGGCATTTAATTAAATTCCTCGAAAATCTCAAGGGCCACCGGTTTGAACATGAACTATCCTAATTATTCATGCAAGATGTCCAGCAAATTTATGATAATTAGTAGGCTATCTCAGAAGGCTAAATCCTAAGTATCATAATTTTCTATCATCAAAATAACCTGAAAAACTATTTGGAAATAATCTCTAATTTCTATAGTTTATGAATCAAGTACAGAAAATATTCTTCCAAAAATTCTAAATAATTTATGACATGAAGATTAAGGCCTAAAATTTGCACTGGCTAAGTTTCATAATTTTCCAGCAAGTGTTCTATCCATAATAATTTTTTAAACATAAAAGCCCTTTCTATCATTTGTGAATAAAGTACTAGATTTACTCAACATAAAATTCTATAAAAATTCAGGGATCAATGTTCTACTAGTCAAGATCTAAATCCAGAATTTTAACTGATTATAATTAATGTAAAGCCTCCAAATAATTGAAACAACAAATTGGGCTAATAATTCTTTAACACATGAAGTATAATATATATTAATCATAAAATTCCAGAAAAATTACCATAAGTCTAATACATCCTAAAACTCCCTCCTCCCGAGTTTCATAATTTTTGGATTAGATTTAGTGCTTAAAACAACTAAATTACATTTCTATCCTATTCCGACATCTCAACTTTCGAGGTACCTAACTACCTCCAATTCTTTCCCTACTTCAACCAGAGGGTTTTCATTATATCATCCCCCTCTCCTCCAAATTTCAAGGGCATACAAGAGCTTTTGCTCCTATGTCCTTCACAAACCTCAAACTCCCACCCGTTGGATTTGAGCCAATCTCTTAGGGTAAAATCCACCCTAAGCCACACCATGTTACCCAAGAGGGTAGACATAAACTCAACAAATCAGTGGCCAACAACTTCAGCCTCTTTTGAGGAGATTTGTCCACTCCAACTCCGATCGTACTTTTCCCCAAAGTACCACTCACCAAGACCTATCTAGGACTTGATACTTCCCTATTTAAAACTCGACCAATCGAGTTGAAATTTTGTACAGATCTTAATATTGATGCCAGGGACCACCACCCAAAATTTGGGGGAGTTTGGACTTAATTTCATCTCCTAATTAATTTTATTTTGTTTATTAAATTTTTACAAAAACTTTAGGCAAAAGTTCTCCAAAAATTCTCATTTTTGGACAGCCTCTCGATATACATATTTTAGACCTCCAGTCCAAATTTCAAGTCATTTGGACATGTTATGAACCGTGGGCAACCATTTTAATTTCTGGTTAACCTAGGTCTTGATCCCACCAAAATGAGTGCTGTGTTCAAACCACTCACCCAAATTGAATAAAATCAATTTTAAATTAAAGTAGACCCGAGGGCTACAACTTTTGTGTCTGGTCATGTTTCCTAATTCGGCCTCTAAGTGCCTCATTTTGCAGCCTTAAAATATACTAAACCGAGTATATTTCTCCTTATAAAATTTTTTACATAATTTATAAGTATAAAACGATTTACTGTTCATCTTCTACAGAACCCGAAACTAGAACCAGGAAGCCATTTTTCCTGTAACGTTTCCGTGATCCGTTGCCGGCCGTCCGGTCACTTCCCTGGCCAGCCACCACCACCACCACCTCCGTTGAGGCGATGGCTAGCGGTCGGCGGTGGTTTGGCCGCCGGAGGTGGCGGTTTCCGGCGAACTCAAAATACCTTTTTATGGTTTTTCCATGAAAACGAGAGATGGATCCGGCTCCGTTGAGCGCGAAACTCCTTTCTAAGAATCCTAAGATCTACCCATGAAAGAGAAGGAGTAGAGGAGGACCTTGTTCGCGGTTTGAAGGCGAGAAGAACGTCGGGGTGCCATGGCGCGGTGGTGGCGTTTGCTGGACTTCTTCTACAGCAAGAACAAGGGTCTGTTCTGATTACTTGAGCGTGTAACCTTCTCCTCTTTCCCTAAGTGGGCTTTTATAACTCAGGAAGTGGGAAGATGAAATGGTAAAAGCCATTATGTCCATGAAGTTTCCCCCTTAACGTTTCGGTTACGGTGAAAGGATAAGAAACGGCGGAACTGAACAGGTGTGTCCAACTGGTGGTTTTCTATTGGACCACCTTTTCCTCATTTATTATATGATTTCAGAAGGAAAACGGCCGGTAGTTACTCCTGGTGTAACTTCCCACACCAGCATTTATTACCACGCGTGTTGGAATAATTTCGGGCCTGAACCGTCGTTTCGGCCAATGTCACGGGCGTGACACATAGGTCACGGGCGTGACAGGCCCGAATAGTCAATCCTGGGTTCGACGATCGTCGAACTGAGATCGACGATCGTCGATGGATGGTCACGGGCGTGACACCTCGGGTCACGGGCGTGACAGGCCCAAATGGCAGATTGTGGGTCGACGATCGTCGAATTGAGATCGACGATCGTCGAAGGCTGGTCACGCCCTAAGTCACGGGCGTGACCTCTAGGTCACGGGCGTGACATGCCCGAACGGCAAATTTCGAGGTCGACGATCGTCGAATTGAGATCGACGATCGTCGAAGGCTGGTCACGCCCTAGGTCACGGGCGTGACACTCATGTCACGGGCGTGACATGCCCGGGCCGCAAGCTCGACGATCGTCTCACGGAGATCGACGATCGTCGATGGGGTCACGCCCCTAGTCACGGGCGTGACACCTTGGTCACGGGCGTGACATGCCCAGTCAGCACGTTCGACGATCGTCTCGTGGAGATCGACGATCGTCGAAGTAGTCACGCCCAAGTCACGGGCGTGACGGGTCGGTCACAGGCGTGACCAACCCTTGACTCGAAAACTCAATCGATTTATTTTCACTTTTTGTGCTCCCTGGGGTTCTAACTCGACCAACCGACTCCTAGGGGTCTAGCCGGAAATGGGATGTTACAAATCCCAATAAACAAAACAAAAATTTCGTCCCCGAAATTGAGGTTGAGCCTATGGGGATTTCTATCGGAATAAATTAAACTTGTAACATCCCATACGATCTTTCTATTGGGTTCAGGCGACTGTTCGTTTGTTAACTAAGACAATCTCCCCAATAAACAAAAGATTAGCCCCTACCTTTCTGATTAAGTGCGCATGCCTAGGTTCTGGATTTTCCGTATCTAGTCTTAACATTCCAAAACAAGAAGGCAGTCTATAATATACCGAGAGGTGGTGAGATGTACCTGACTGAACAACTCCGGGTATCTTTGCCTCATCAGATCCTGCGGTTCCCAGGTGTGCTCTTCCTGACCGTGGTTTCTCCACAGAACCTTGACTAAGGGGATCTTCTTGCGCCGCAAGATCCGCACTCCTTTGTCGTCGATCCGAACCGGCTCCAAGTGAACAGATCGGTCTGAAGCTACCGGCCCTTCGGTGGTCAAAATCCGCTGCTCCGGGCGTAGTAGAGCCCTTCTCAGCGAAGAGATGTGGAAGACGTCGTGTAGAGCTGCCAGCTCCGGTGGCAACTCTAGCCTGTAGGCTAGGGGTCCGATCCGCTCCAGGATCCGGTAAGGGCCCATATACCTAGGGCTGAGTTTCTTCCTCCGACCGCGCACCCGTGAGACTCCGTGCATGGGTCGGATCTTCAAGAACACTCGATCCCCTACCCGAAACTCCACCTGACGATGTCGGGCGTCATAGTATTTGGCCTGTCTGCTCTGCGCCTCCAACATCCTATCTCTGATCAGTCTCACCTGGGCCTCGGTATCTTCCACAAAGTCCGATCCCAACAGCTTCGGATCCTCGTCTTGAACCCAAGAAAGCGGGGTCCTACATTTTCGTCCATACAAGGCTTCATAAGGCGCCATCCTGATGCTGGACTGGTAGCTATTATTGTAGGAGAACTCGACCAACGGTAACATCTTCTCCCACGGCTCCCCTCGGTCCAGTATACACAGCCGTAGTAAGTCCTCCAAGGTCCGGTTGGTGCGCTCGGTCTGCCCGTCCGTCTGAGGGTGGAAGGTCGTGCTAAAAGTCAACCGGGTGCCCAAATATGCCTGCACTGACCGCCACTCCCTGGATGTAAACCGTCCATCGCGGTCCGACACTATCGTCCGGGGCACGCCATGATATCGGACATACTGCTCCACAAACTTCCGTACCAGCACTCCCACCGAGTCATCCTTCCTGATCGGTATAAAGCGTGCCACCTTCGTCAAACGATCGACAATCACACAAATCGAGTCGTTCCCTGTCCGAGACCGGGGAAGACCATGTATAAAATCCATCGCTATGTCGTCAAACTTCCACTCCGGCACCGGGAGTGGCTGCAACAGTCCTGCGGGGTTCCTGCACTCCGCCTTCACCAACTGACACGCCTCGCAATGGGTCACGAAGTACGTAATGTCTTTCTTCATGCCCGGCCAAAACATCGTCCTCTTCAGATCAGCGGTCATCTTTGTGATCCCCGGGTGCACGGAGTACCGGCTGCAATGCGCCTCCGTCAGAATATCCTCTCGGATCTGGCCTCCTGCGGGTATATATACTCTGCCTCTGAAGTGGAGCAAACCATCTCTCAGGGAATAATCTCCTGTCGAACCTTCCTCCAAAGCTCGGAACATCGGCTCCACCCACGCATCTGTCCTCTGTCCGTCCCGAATGCGATCCCGAATATCGTCTATGGCCACTATCGATGCCAGATACTCCCTATACAGATCTGGGTCATCCTCGGACACTAGGGATATCTGCATGTCTCTGAATGACTGGACCAGCTCCATAGACATAACCTGGGGCCCAGCTTCGGAAGTGGCCGCTCTCCGGCTCAACGCGTCGGCCACCACGTGATCCTTTCCTGGGTGGTAGTGCATCTCATACTGATAATCTGCTAAGAACTCCACCCAACGCCTCTGCCTGATATTCAGCTCCTTCTGAGTGTCCACGTATTTCAAGTTCTTGTGATCGGAGAAGATATCGCAGTGGACTCCATAAAGGTAATGACGCCAGACCTTTAGAGCAAAAACGACCGCTCCCATCTCGAGGTCGTGCACCGGGTAGTTCCTCTCATGGGTCTTCAGCTGGCGGGAGGCATATGCTATGACATGTCCGTTCTGCATCAGCACCGCTCCCATCCCTTGGTATGATGCGTCGGTATACACCTGGAATCCCTCCCTTCCGGATGGAAGGGCCAGGATAGGGGCCGAGATGAGTCGGTCCTTCAGCTCCTGGAAAGCCGCCTGGCACTGCGGGGTCCAAATAAAAGGTGCCTCCTTCTTTGTCAAAGATGTGAGGGGGAGGGCAATCCGAGAGAACCCCTCCACGAACTTCCGGTAATAACCGGCAAGTCCCAAGAAACTGCGTACATCGGTGGCTGTCCTCAGCTGCGGCCAATCGCGAACTGCCCGAACCTTTGCTGGATCTACTGATAACCCAGCTCCGCTGATGATGTGGCCTAGGAAGGCCACCTCCTTCAACCAGAACTGACACTTGCTGAATTTGGCATAAAGGTGATGCTCCCGCAACCTCTCCAAGGTCAGTGTCAGATGCCGAGTGTGCTCCTCCTCCGTCCTAGAGTAGATCAGGATGTCGTCTATGAACACTATGACGAACACATCCAAGTAAGCCTCGAAAACCCGGTTCATGAGACTCATGAACGCCGACGGAGCATTCGTGAGCCCAAAGGGCATCACGGTGAACTCATACAGGCCATATCTGCTACTAAAGGCCGTCTTCGGGATATCCTCCTCCTGGATCCGCAGCTGGTAGTATCCTGATCTCAAGTCCAGCTTCGAGAAATAATGGGCCCCCTCCAGCTGGTCAAATAATTCGTCTATCCGTGGGAGCGGATAGGTATTCCGGACGGTCAGCCTGTTTAGTGCTCGATAATCGATGCACAGGCGGAGTGTCCCATCTTTCTTCTTCACGAACAGGACCGGAGCTCCCCATGGCGAGGAACTCGGTCTAACAAAACCTGCCTCAACTAATTCCTGCAACTGAGTCCGAAACTCTGCCAACTCCTTTGGGGCCATCCGATAAGGGGCCCTAGATGCCGGCTTGGCCCCCGGCACAAGCTGTATCTGAAAATCCTGCTCTCGGTGTGGAGGTAATCCTGGTAGTTTCTCTGGAAAGACGTCAGCGAAATCTCGCACCACCGGGATGTCTGTCACCGACTCCTTAACTTCCGCCATCTCAAAAAGAATCTGATAGACCTCCTCTCCCTGCAGATGGGCCTTGACGGCCTGTACCGAAGATAAGAGTATACGAGAGACAGGTCTTATACCTTCAATGGTAATGAAAGAGTCCCCGTGTCTCACGGTGATCCTCTTTGCCTGGCAGTCAATCTGGGCATAGTTCCAGTGCAGCCATACCATGCCCAGGATCAGGTCGTAGTCCGTCAGCTTCAAAATCGTCGCTGGAGCCTCGAACGCTTTTCCACCAATTCTGCCTCCATATTGCAGTGATCCGTGGTAAGGACCTCAGATCCATCCGGTAGTCGCACCCTCATCCTCGAGCCTGTGAACCGCTCCACACCTTCCAGTCCTTCCACGAACGACTCCGACACAAAGGAGTGAGTAGCTCCAGTATCGAACAGCGTGCGGGCAGGCTTGCCGCTGATGAAGACTATACCTGGGGTGATTAGATATCTTAGGGTTCTATAATGAGTTTTTACTTTCCTTGCTATCAATCTAGTGCGATTCAAAGTTTTAACAACTTAAAGGGGAAATTCTATGAAAACAAAGAAGCATTTCGGCATACCTGCGATGACCTGCTCCGGATTCCGCGGCTGTGCAAGGTCCAAGGCATATACCTGCTCCCTTCCCTGTCTACGATCTTCCCCCTGGTATCCTCGACCGCGGCCGCGTCCTCGGCCTCCGTAATGCTGAGCTGGTGGGCCGCCCTGATGTGCTGGAGGTGGTGCCCCCCTCATGGGGCAGTTCCTCCGAATGTGCCCAATCTGATGACAAAAGTAGCACTCTGGGGGATACGCCATTCCCCCGGGTCTCGGCATCTCCTGCATCCGAAGGGGTGGAGGGGCCAATACCACCTGTTCCCTCGGCTCCGGCCTCACGTCCTGACGAGGCTGGTCCTCTGTCCTCCTCCCCTCTGGTACAGCACCCCGCCGCTGGTCATTCCTTCCTCTTCGTCCCTGATCCTCTGCTGGCCGTTTCCGGCCCCGGGTGGTGTGCCAATCTGCCTCAATCCTTTTGGCCATCTCCAAGATCCGGGAGATGGGCCCGTTAGATACGAACAACAGAGCCTCCCTCAAGTCTTCCCGCAGGCCCTTATAGAACCTCCTGATATACCCTGCATCGTCCAGCTGGTAGGAATCTGCGTATCGAGCCAGATGGTCAAACTCTCGATGGTACTCCACCACGGTCCGAGTACCCTGCTTCAGCTGTAAGAACCGCTCCTCCAAGTCATCTCTAGCCGACTGCGGAACGAAATGCTCCAGCAGTGCGGCCCTGAACTCCTCCCAAGTAATCTCCGCAACCTCCCTATCAGCAAAGGTCGTGTCCAACAGCGTCTTTGACCACCTCTTTGCATGGGACTCCAGGCAGGAGACAACCAGAGCCACCTTCTCCTCCCATGGACACCAAATCCCGGTCAGCATCTCATACATGATATCTTGCCACTCTTCCGTCCGAACAGCCGACTCTGTCACCAGATAGGACGGGGGAGAAAGACCCCGGAAGATGCTGAGCCAGTTGGCCCCCAGATTGGGCTGCGGGACCGGAACCTGCTAGGCCCTGAAGGCCTCCAGAATGGCAGTCAGGGTCTGTCCCATGTTTGACTGAAGGAAAGGAGTGGGGGCCGGTGGGGGTGGCGCAACATCCTGAGCCTGTGGAACTCCACCCTGAGGCGTAGTCCGTGCTGGAGGCTGCGTAACAAAAACACACGCTGAGAAAACGTTCAAATACTACATAAAGGTGGACAAATTATATGTGATCCCCATATGGGCACACCACTGCTTCCGCTGCTTAGTTTGTCCCCAAACTAAACTCGAGCGGGGGTGACCGAGGGTTGGTGGACTGCTACTTCCTTCTGATCGATGTTGCCTCTGATACCACTTGTAAGACCCCCTTTTTTTTTCTTTTTCAACCACCGGGGTCTTAGGCCCAGAACCGCCGCTTTACGGTGACTCCTTCACATTCTGAAGGATCATCACCACAAGGCGCCGATTCTGCCGGCCAATTCGATCACAGAAAAGTAGCATAATTATAACAGGAAGAGTAATGCAGTCCACAATAGTAAAATCACATATATATAATAAAGCTCCACGAAGGGAGTGTCCACAGAAATCATCAGAGTACTATAAATACGGGCTTATGCCCGGTACAATATGTCCTCACTACAAGTCTCTCAAGCGGAAGCAAAAACAGAAACTACTCAAGGTCGAGACTCACGGTCCCGGCTGTATGAACTCCGGAGCTAGACTGCCCCATCTCTAGGCGCACCGATCTCTGGGGCTGCTCCTCCATGCTGGGCTCCACGATCCCCTAAATGATGCGGTTCGAAAACCGTTAGTCACAAAGACTAAGCCCTATCATCCCCTACCCCTTCCCCCATGGCTCCTAGGTACCGAGCGGGGAGGAAGAAAGGGAAGGACATGATGGTAGAGATTAAACATGAAAACAGATGGCAGCGGAAACTAATTCTAGCAAGTTGTGTTAGGTGAGCAGTTAATAAATTGTTATAATAGGTCTAGCAGTAAGAAAAGCAATTAAATGAATTTAAACCTTCACTTATGCGAGAACACATAAGCAAAGGGATCTTTTGCAAGGCTCCCATCGTATAAGTGTCCCATACCACTTATACCTTGGGGTGTCGGTTATCAAACAGCAGGGGTTATCATATGTTGAAAATAACCTTTGATTTATAAACTTGCCCACACAAGCTTATATACCAAGGGGTCGTTTTGCAGGTCCTAATGTATAAGCGTCCCATACCACTTATACTTTAGGTGTCAGGGTTAAATGAATCGATTATGCTATGACATGCTAGTGGGTATGATGAAACATGCAAGTGCAACTCACACACCCGACTCTGTGCACACAGACCTTTAGTTCCCCCTTTCGGAGTCGTTACCTCCCAGGATACCTCCGTAGTGGCAAACGGAAGCGGTGGGTTGGGCCTCGCCCACCTCCAAAACCAGTAAAAGCACCACTGGTCTGACCTATCGTACGCCTCAACGCTTGGTGCACTAAGCGGACGCCTGCGTACTCTTGCCGGCTGGCGCACCGGACTTCTGTTGGCGAAGTGCTAATCACCCCGCCGAGTCAACGATATCGGTGTCGGTGCAATCGAACTCCCCGATATCGAAAGACCCACCACCTTAACTTTTCCTATTTTATGCACATGCAAGTTTATCGTAAACACATAAAAACCGAGCCGAAGCTCCCCGGACCAAAACGTCCGTCTCCAAACCAACCGAGCCGAAGCTCCCCGAACCATCCGTCCGTCTCCAACCCAACCGAGCCGAAGCTCCCCGGACCATCCGTCCGTCTCCAAACCAACCGAGCCGAAGCTCCCCGGACCATCCGTCCGTCTCCAAACCAACCGAGCCGAAGCTCTCATCATTCTTCCTGTGCCAACAGTGTTTGTGAAGAGTGCAACCCTAGTTACTAAGTTACTCTTGTCGGTTTATTATTACAGTTTACGTTAGCCCAGGACTGCCCCCGGTATACCCCGTGAAGGGCTCTCAAGGGGCACTAGGAACCAAGACGGTGCATTACGGCCCGAAGTTCCCTTTCGCAAGGCACTTATTATTATTGGTTGTCTACCCTTTTACCCGATTTCCTTCTCGTATTACATTAGACTATCCTAGGGTGATTTTAAACCTTCCACTCCTCGGGGAAGACTATCTTTCGTCGAACCCGAGCACCTCATAACTCTAGCTATCACCACTACTCACTACTCTTTATATCTTCCTATTGTAATTTCTTCCATAATTGTTCACCCAGACAAAATGTTTAAACCTCAAAGACTTTCTCAGATCGTGTCCTATTGCATCTCACAACCTGCTATATGCAGACCGACCTAGGCTACATGTCGAACCGGTTATGCAATGATCCATTACTCATCCAAATGCCCTAAACTATTTACTGGAGACTTATCTTGGTATAAATAACCTAAATCCAGAAAATGGAAATTTTCCTAATTTACTTGGCATTTAATTAAATTCCTCGAAAATCTCAAGGGCCACCGGTTTGAACATGAACTATCCTAATTATTCATGCAAGATGTCCAGCAAATTTATGATAATTAGTAGGCTATCTCAGAAGGCTAAATCCTAAGTATCATAATTTTCTATCATCAAAATAACCTGAAAAACTATTTGGAAATAATCTCTAATTTCTATAGTTTATGAATCAAGTACAGAAAATATTCTTCCAAAAATTCTAAATAATTTATGACATGAAGATTAAGGCCTAAAATTTGCACTGGCTAAGTTTCATAATTTTCCAGCAAGTGTTCTATCCATAATAATTTTTTAAACATAAAAGCCCTTTCTATCATTTGTGAATAAAGTACTAGATTTACTCAACATAAAATTCTATAAAAATTCAGGGATCAATGTTCTACTAGTCAAGATCTAAATCCAGAATTTTAACTGATTATAATTAATGTAAAGCCTCCAAATAATTGAAACAACAAATTGGGCTAATAATTCTTTAACACATGAAGTATAATATATATTAATCATAAAATTCCAGAAAAATTACCATAAGTCTAATACATCCTAAAACTCCCTCCTCCCGAGTTTCATAATTTTTGGATTAGATTTAGTGCTTAAAACAACTAAATTACATTTCTATCCTATTCCGACATCTCAACTTTCGAGGTACCTAACTACCTCCAATTCTTTCCCTACTTCAACCAGAGGGTTTTCATTATATCATCCCCCTCTCCTCCAAATTTCAAGGGCATACAAGAGCTTTTGCTCCTATGTCCTTCACAAACCTCAAACTCCCACCCGTTGGATTTGAGCCAATCTCTTAGGGTAAAATCCACCCTAAGCCACACCATGTTACCCAAGAGGGTAGACATAAACTCAACAAATCAGTGGCCAACAACTTCAGCCTCTTTTGAGGAGATTTGTCCACTCCAACTCCGATCGTACTTTTCCCCAAAGTACCACTCACCAAGACCTATCTAGGACTTGATACTTCCCTATTCAAAACTCGACCAATCGAGTTGAAATTTTGTACAGATCTTAATATTGATGCCAGGGACCACCACCCAAAATTTGGGGGAGTTTGGACTTAATTTCATCTCCTAATTAATTTTATTTTGTTTATTAAATTTTTACAAAACTTTAGGCAAAAGTTCTCCAAAAATTCTCATTTTTGGACAGCCTCTCGATATACATATTTTAGACCTCCAGTCCAAATTTCAAGTCATTTGGACATGTTATGAACCGTGGGCAACCATTTTAATTTCTGGTTAACCTAGGTCTTGATCCCACCAAAATGAGTGATGTGTTCAAACCACTCACCCAAATTGAATAAAATCAATTTTAAATTAAAGTAGACCCCGAGGGCTACAACTTTTGTGTCTGGTCATTTTTCCTAATTCGGCCTCTAAGTGCCTCATTTTGCAGCCTTAAAATATACTAAACCGAGTATATTTCTCCTTATAAAATTATTTACATAATTTATAAGTATAAAACGATTTACTGTTCATCTTCTACAGAACCCGAAACTAGAACCAGGAAGCCATTTTTCCTGTAACGTTTCCGTGATCCGTTGCCGGCCGTCCGGTCACTTCCCTGGCCAGCCACCACCACCACCACCTCCGTTGAGGCGATGGCTAGCGGTCGGCGGTGGTTTGGTCGCCGGAGGTGGCGGTTTCCGGCGAACTCAAAATACCTTTTTCATGGTTTTTCCATGAAAACGAGAGATGGATCCAGCTCCGTTGAGCGCGAACCTCCTTTCTAAGAATCCTAAGATCTACCCATGAAAGATAAGGAGTAGAGGAGGACCTTGTTCGCGGTTTGAAGGCGAGAAGAACGTCGGGGTGCCATGGCGCGGTGGTGGCGTTTGCTGGACTTCTTCTACAGCAAGAACAAGGGTCTGTTCTGATTACTTGAGCGTGTAACCTTCTCCTCTTTCCCTAAGTGGGCTTTTATAACTCAGGAAGTGGGAAGATGAAATGGTAAAAGCCATTATGTCCATGAAGTTTCCCCCTTAACGTTTCGGTTACGGTGAAAGGATAAGAAACGGCGGAACTGAACAAGTGTGTCCAGCTGGCGGTTTTCTATTGGACCACCTTTTCCTCATTTATTATATGATTTCAGAAGGAAAACGGCCGGTAGTTACTCCTGGTGTAACTTCCCACACCAGCATTTATTACCACGCGTGTTGGAATAATTTCGGGCCTGAACCGTCGTTTCGGCCAATGTCACGGGCGTGACACATAGGTCACGGGCGTGACAGGCCCGAATAGTCAATCCTGGGTTCGACGATCGTCGAACTGAGATCGACGATCGTCGATGGATGGTCACGGGCGTGACACCTCGGGTCACGGGCGTGACAGGCCCAAATGGCAGATTGTGGGTCGACAATCGTCGAATTGAGATCGACGATCGTCGAAGGCTGGTCACGCCCTAAGTCATGGGCGTGACCTCTAGGTCACGGGCGTGACATGCCCGAACGGCAAATTTCGAGGTCGACGATCGTCGAATTGAGATCGACGATCGTCGAAGGCTGGTCACGCCCTAGGTCACGGGCGTGACACTCATGTCACGGGCGTGACATGCCCGGGCCGCAAGCTTGGCGATCGTCTCACGGCGATCGACGATCGTCGATGGGGTCACGCCCCTAGTCACGGGCGTGACACCTTGGTCACGGGCATGACATGCCCAGTCAGCACGTTCGACGATCGTCTCGTGGAGATCGACGATCGTCAAAGTAGTCACGCCCAAGTCACGGGCGTGACGGGTCGGTCACGGGCGTGACCAACCCTTGACCCGAAAACTCAATCGATTTATTTTCACTTTTTGTGCTCCCTAGGGTTCTGACTCGACCAACCGACTCCTAGGGGTCTAGCCGGAAATGGGATGTTACATCATTTCTCGCCGATTATAATACAAAATGCTCCAATAGAGCTACCTTGAACTCCTCCCAGGAAATGTCCGCGCAATCCACTCCAGCAAAAGTGGTGTCTAATAGTGACTTCCACCTTCTCTTCACATGAGACTCCAAGTAGGAATTTTCTAAGGCTACTACCTCCTCCGTCGGGCATCGAATCCCAGCCATCATCTCATAAATAATGTCCAGCCAATCCTTGTATGGACTACTGAATCCGTCCCAAGGTAGGATGGAGGAGAAAGCCCCCGAAAGACGCTCAGTTAGTTAGCCCCAAGATTTGCCTGTGGATCCGGAGCCTACTGAGCCCTGAAGGGCTCCAGAATAGCCGTTAGTGTCTACACCATCTTCGTCTGCTGAAACATAGTCGGAGCCGGCGGGGGTGGAACCGTGTTCTTTGCCTGAGGTGTACCCTGTTGAGGATTAGGGTTCGCCAAAGGCTACGAGGAAAATTCTAGTTATTAGCTGATTTACCAATGAAACTAAGGAAGAAGTGGACTTTTGCATGTGATTCCCCTTATGTGTACACCATTTCTTCCGCTGCTAGTTTGTCCTGAAACTAAACTCGGGAGAGGTGGCCTAGGGTTTTGTGGACTTCTTCTCTTTTAATTGAGGTTACCTCTGATACTAATTTGTAAGATCCCATTTTTTGCGAAGCTACCGGTTCTTACTCCCAGAATTGCCGTTTTGCGGTGAAACCAACACTCGGGGAGGTCGTCAGTAAAAAACGTTGATCCTGCCGGTATTAGTGATCACCAAAGAAGTAGAAATAATAACTAAGAAAAATATAATCAAGTCCACAAAAATCACAACATATATATAAATGAGTATGAAAATCACAGCAATATCCACATGATATAGAAGTATTGAAACCTAATGGAAGTGTAGAAATATAAACGGGCTCATGCCCGGTACATAATTACCTCACTACAACACTCTCGCGGAAGCTAAGTAAAACTAACACTCAGGGAGCCATAGGCTGGTGCTCCTGTGCCAGACTGGCCTACCTCCATATGCACCATACTCCATTGGTGCTAGATCTCATGCTGCTGCTCCCTGTCTCCCATCTGGAGCCCCTAAAATGTTTGGTCCATCGACCGTTAATCAAAAATACTAAGCCTTAAGTCCCCCACCCCTCCCCTAGTGGCTCCTAGGCACCATGAGGGAGGAAAAAAAGGAAAGCTTATGATGGTGGAAAGTAAAAACAAGGCATGTGACGACTAACCTAGCAGGAGTATGAGTAAAAACACTAAACAAGGAAGTGGTAATGTAGCAGTGGTGAAGTAAAAATAAGTACAAGCTAACCAAATAAGTAGTATAATACAAGATAAGAGCTACAACTATCATCTGCCACAGATAAAGTAAGTAAAGTAACCTTTATTTATTAGAATGCCCATACAAACTTATAAATCAGGGGATCGTTTTGCAAGGCCTATCGTATAAAAAGTCCCATACAAATTTATACGATAGTGGTAGAGGTATAAATGCAATAATGGCATGCTATGTTATGTTATGCAGATTTAATGATGTGTTCATACAAGTGCAACACACACACGACTCTATGCGTACAGACCTTTAGTTCCCAAATTTTGGAAGCTAGCTTCACTCCCGGGAGGCTCCGTAGTGGCCAATGGAGATAGTGGGTTGGGCCAACCCACTCCTAGGCGGGTATCCACACTACCAAACCTAGCCCTTATGTACGCCTCTGAAGGACACACCAGAGTCACCACGTACTAATTCTGATAAACCCATCATTCTTTTCTTTGGCAAAGTGTAAAACAAACTCGCCGAGGCATCGTATCGATGTTAGTGTAAACGACCATCAAAAACTAAGGACAAACCATCGTATGCACATACAGCCATAAATTCCCGAACCATCGGCTCCCCGGACTAACCTGTTTGTTAGAAATACCTTCCGAGCCTTCGGCTCGCCGGCTAACTTGCTTATTACCACAACTCCCGAGCCTACTGCTCGGATAACCAAGCCAAGATAACCTCCCATGTCCTCGGGGTGAGTGAAAGAAAAGTTCTAGTATTTTCTAATTACTCTTTTATCAATTTAGTCTTACGGTTTAGGGTTTGCCTTGGACTGCCCAGGGTATTCCCTGTGAAGGGCTCTCAGGGGCACTAGGAATTATGATGGTAGCTGAAGCCTATCGTTCCCTTTTGCAAGGCAGTTACTATTGTTGGTATCTACTTATGTCCTGACTTTACTGATCTTACACTTGATCGAACCCTAAGTGTACTTAGACTTTTCTCCTACTAGAAAGATGATCCATCGTCGATCCCGAGCACGACTTTTCTCCTGGTCAACCAGGCTCTCACAATCTGCCTTCCATTGGTGACCTTATATTTTCCAACCAGACCAGGTACACCAACTTCCCTTTCTCATACAAGTTCTACATACTTCTCTACTTTTACAATTTCTACTATGTGCAGACCAAATATCCTACATGATGTGTATGAATGGTGACCCCTTAAAATATTCATCCAAATGATCTAAGATTATTATTTGGGGTCTATCATGATGTTTTAGGAATAAGTCCAGAAGATTATTATTTTCCCACTTTATTTGTTATTTATTATAATTTCTACAAATCAGGCTTCATGAGCCTTTGAACACAAAGTGCACTTTTCTAACTAGGTATGTCCTTAACAAAATTAAAATGAACTAATAACATCAAAACAATAGTAAATACCAAAAATCCCAATTTTCCAAGATGGATTTGAGCATCAAAAAATTATGGAATAAATAACTACAATATTAAGATAAATAGGGAAAATTAGAACCAGCCTTCCAAAATTTTTGAGAAAATTACTACATTATAAATATGACCAAAAAAGGTTACTCACCAAGAATTATGTTTTCCCAACTTCAATTGATTACACAAATGAATTATATTAAAATATTCAACAAATGGGCACTTGTGAAGGAGCGTATATGAGAATTCTTCTAATATTTTTATAAATATTCATAGAGCATTATTGTGTCCTAAATTGTTCCCAAACTAAGTTTTATCATTTTCCAGCAAGAAAATAACCCTAAAACAATTTTCTTGTAAGTAGATCAAAATTAAGGTTTACGAATGAAGTACCATGGTTACTAATCCAATATTCATAATAAAATTTCTTGGGAACAATATCAACTAATCAAGTTCACTGCTAAGTTTTATGAGTATCCAAATTCATTTGAGCTTGTACTTAAATATTGGACCAAAGTGCCCTAAACTATCCATATCTATTTCAAGATGGTATATATTCCTCAAAATCCTACAACCACTCTTTTGAAGCTTATTTTTACCCTAGGAACTCACCAACCAAGTTCCAAGACCATCCAAGGGCATATAGTCCCATGTCCTTCACTAGGCCCAAACTTTAACCCTAAGGCCTATACTAGGGTCTTTGGGCATCTCATACCCAAACAACTCAAAATCTCTTGAGGGGGTTCTTTATAGGACTTTAAGGCTATGACCAAAGTTTCAACCCTTTTGAATGAGGGTTGGCCACTCAACCCACCAATTTTACTCTTGCCCTAATTTACCCCTAAAGGACCGAGTTTTTGTTACACCAATACTTATTCAAACCAACCCCACATAGGCTGAGATTTTTATCAGAGTCATTACATGACCCTAATGGTCACCCACCAAAATATTTGGTTGTTTTGAAGTCATTAGACCCCTTAATAGAATCACACATTAATTATTAAATGTTTTCTAAAACTATAGAAAAATGTATTCCAAAAATTTCCATTTTTGGATATGTTTGAGATATAGATGAGACTAACCTATGATCCAAATTTCAAAGCATTTGGATGAGTAGTTTAGTGGAGGCACACAAATTTGTCTGGTTAACCCTAGGTATAGCTTGTACCATTTGGTGTGTTGTGGTTTGACCAGTGACCCAAATTGGTTGAAACAAATTTTAAATTAAACTAGGCTTCAGGACCTAAAATTGTTATGTTGGACATATTCTTTGCAAACCAATCTAAGTATTTTTAAAAATTAAAACTAACAACAGCAACATAGTGTGATAGAAAATTAAATAATGAATTAATAAAAATCAATATTATTTATAGGCAGTGCACGAATCTTAAAGCAGGAATCGACGGGATTCGATCGTCCTTCTCCTTGAGCCAATGACTCAGATTC
Organism: Platanthera zijinensis; assembly: GCA_039513925.1. Lineage (NCBI taxonomy): Eukaryota > Viridiplantae > Streptophyta > Magnoliopsida > Asparagales > Orchidaceae > Platanthera > Platanthera zijinensis. Next base: position 175,534,698 of record CM077084.1, read on the forward strand.
ACCCGACCTGTAGCTTCTTAAACCTTGTTTTATCCACCACTTGAGCACCTCCCCGACCGGCCAGTGCCACCACCACCTCCATTGAGGTGGTGGTCGACGATTGACGGTGGTTGGCCGGCCGAGGAGCCCAGAACAAGGATTTCGACTTGGAATTTAAAGCTCCAAATTGAGTTTTCGGCCTACCTAATCTAGGGCAAATTGGCCCCAAACCTTGCAGCCAATGGATAAAGATCTATCCACAGAGGAAGAGGAGAAGAATCGGACATGTATGGGTTGTTGTTGCCTTGCCGATCAGCTAGTCACCATGGGAAGATTTGAAGCTTTGGGTACCATTGTCTTCTCTTATATAGAGCACTCAATTTCTTCAGGGAAAAGGTGGAAACGACTCCTCATAGTCTGGTGAAGCTTTTACGAGAATCAGAAGTGGAAGGGGATAGGTCATTCTTCAATGGCCATTAATGACAAGTTTTTAGAATTTTAGCCAACTGAATTCTCTTCACCTGGCCATTGTTATGGCTGGGATAGACCTTTGATCGCCTTATAATAACCCAGTAAGTTGAATCCAGCAAATGGGGAGGCCCTTGGCCTCCCTTGGCCAGGAATGGCCATCCCTCCTCACTTTTTCTCTCCTCCATTAAAGGGCAACTTGAGGTTTCTCTCTCCTAGTAACCATTTCTAGCAAATGAATGGCAAATTGGGTAATTATAAACCTCATGAGGCTAGTGGGCCACCTCAATTGGGCCTAGCCTAAGTGGATTGGGCTTGAGCAAGCCTTTTCTCCACTTATTAGGCTTGGCTAAACCTAGCCTTTTAAGCCTAGCCCTAGGTCCTTTTTGGTGATGTGACTGACCTAATAGGGTGTAAGTGATCCCATTGACATCACCCTAGCCACTTGTGGCTTGGTGTAGCCTAATTAGGTCAACTATGGGAAATTTTACCGAATTAGGCTTCGGGTTGACCCTTGGTCAACTTGACATCTTTGGTTGACCCCAATGGGTGGTTAGTGACCCAATGGACCTCTTAAAGGGTTAGGGATCTTATGGTGGGGGTAATGGAGTCAAGTTGAAGGCCTAAAGTCAAGCCTTAGGGTGGGTAATTAGAAATTACTATTTATAGACAATGGTGGTTTTCACCTTCATGCCTAAGTTCACTTGGTCTCTTGAGCTTCCTATGGTTTTGTCATGACCTAGTCATGACAAAACCACTCTTAGGGGTCTAGTTATTTGAGGGATGTTACAGACGAGGCCCATTCTTCTTCATCATCACTCCCTTTCTCCTTTTTTGAAGATGTTCTTTTTTTTCTTGTGTCCTTGCTGCAGTATTTTTGGAAGGACTTTCTTCTTTTCAGGATTCTTCATGAATCTTTTTAAGTTCTTCACAAGGAGTCTCTTCTCGTCTTCTTCGCTATCGTATTCATCTTCTCTCCTTGTCTTGAGTGCCAAGGCTTTCTTCTTTGGCTCCTTATTATATTCTTTGTTTTGAATTTTTAGTTCAACCTCATGGGTTTTTTAAGTTCCCAATACGACTCTCAATCTTGGAGCTATCATAGATGGTGTGATTTAGAAATTATGGTCACCTTTGGGTTGAACTTTGGAGGAGTGACTGAAGGATCTTCCGCACAAGATCACCATTGGAGAAGGTTCTCCAAAGAATTCTTGAACATTGATGATCTTTGTTAATCATGTTACATTGAGTCCAAGTCTTAATCATTCTTCATAAGAAATTTTTCATATTCCGAATCAAGTTGGAATAGCTTTGAGTCTTTAGCCTTAAGCTACCATCATGTGTTAGTTCTATAACATTCAAGATATCATAAGTAGTTTCACAAGCATAGACTCTATTAAATTAAGTCCTATCTAGGGCGCAAAATAAAGCATTCATTGTTTTAGCATTATTTTTGCACCTTGTTTTGACGCACTCGTCTCACTTATCCTAAATTTTGTCTATGTTAACTTCTCCTACAACATACATAGGAGTCATATAACGTGTCTATACCATGTTACAAACTTCAAAATCTAACATCATTAAAATGCATCACATTCGTGCTCTCCAGTATTGTAATCATTTCCCGTGAATAGTGGTGGTCTGCTAATTCTTTGCCCCTCATAATAAGCAATATTATGGAGCACCATTATTCTCGGTTGTTAAGCCGATTTAGAATAACCTAACTATGATACCACTTGTTGTATTTTGCAACTCCCTTAAGAGTTGTGTGGGGGGTGAATAAGGGTTCTTAAAACTTTTGAATATTAAGTAGTGAAACAAATAAATTCTGGATTTTGTTGTTACCGCCGGCAATAGTGATACCGCCTGACGATAGTAATAGAAACTTAATTTTAACAATTAATACTAAGATTAAAAAGAATTTCCACTTGATAAATGAACACGGTAATTTTATTTAAAAAGAGTAAAGATTACAAAAGCTTTGATCTGAATCACGCTTGGGGTTGAGGCGATGCTACAAATCTTTTTTACCTTTTCTATATCGACCCTTATCTGCAAATTTCAGGTGGTTCTAACCTATCTATCTCAGATATAGCCTTGAAATCCCCCTATACCTACCCATAATCTAGTCGCTACCACCCACGGTGAATTCACGCAATCCTCCCAGGAAACTGACGTCTGCACTAGATGATTTTACCCCCTAAGTCTCACAAGACCTAGTTTCCCTTACCCGTAAAAAATTCAAAACTTGATAAGAATAATGAATGTTAGAAAAGTGTAAATAAATTAATTTTTTATTCCTCCAAAAGATGAATAATACAAGGGTATGCCCCCTATTTATAGAAAATTGGGGATAAAGAGAGAAAATAAGAGAGAATACGCAATGCCTATTACATACGGTTAGGCGGATAGATAAGAAAAAGTCTATGTGGGTTATGCGGTTAGACAAGCTAACCTCACAGTTACAGAGCTTGAGATATAAACATGTTTTCTCTAATCTTTATCCATCTGGATGCAGTGGACTACTTTAGGGAGCTGCGATTAGACTGATTCTAAGCACTGGGCACAAATGATATATCACCTAGAAATCACCAAACCTCAATAACAGTCATGCCTTTACTGATCACCAAAAGGCACAAATGCGATTACATACAAGGCTACAAGGGGAAATTAGGCCTTTTCTTAACCACCAAGACGTAACTGTGACTATCCTCAGCTATCCGCTAAACTCGGCTCTATCAGAACAACAGGAAGATTTTTACAGCCTTCAGAACGCACCGCCAGATTGCATTGTGGTTAACCCTTGTTGATTGCTAGACCGCACTATAGTAATCTAGTATGGTTATAGAGGACAACTTCCAAACCACTAGATAAGGTCGCCAGACCTCCAAAACTATTGTTCTATCATCTAAGCGGTAACATATCCAACCTACTAGAGAGGAAGTCTGTCAAAACTAGACTGCCAGACTAACAACTTGTCTGCCACTCCTGTCTGCTAGACTACTAGACCTGTCTGCTAGACTGCCAGACCTGTCCGCTAAACATCTAAGCCTGTCTTCCAGACCTCCAGGACTCCACATTTTCTGACACTCCCCCTTAAGCTGGAGCATATATGTCAAACATGCCCAGCTTATCACAGATATCTGAAAAAGAGGATATTGGTTTAGTAAAAACATTAGCTAGTACTTTGTTGGAAGTTACAAATTAAGTGCTTATTTTATTCTATAATACCTCTTCTCTAATAAATTGGCAGCCTACTTCAATATGCTTCTTCCTCTCTTGAAACACTAGATTCTTTGAAATATATATCTAGCTTATTATCATAGAACATTAGTAGAGGATTATCATAGACTTCTACCAAATCAAGCATTAGTGCCCTTTAACCATTTCAGCTCACAAGTAGTTAAAGTCATGCTTCTGTACTCAGGTTCAGCACTTGATTTGGAGACAATAAACTATTTCTTGCATTTCTAATATACCAGATTTCCTCCTACAAAGGTGCAAATGTCAGACCATAGATCATTGTAATTCGAGCAACTTGAGAGAAGGTGTTAAAGAAGTCCACACCATAGGTCTAAATAAAACCTTTAGCAACTAGCCGAGCTTTATAGAAATTGATGGTACCATCAGGAAGAAATTGGGTCAAAAAGATCCAACAATAGCCAACCACATCAGCTCTTGTAGGGGTATGGACAAGAGTCCAAGTACCCTATTCAGTTAGAGTTTTCATCTCTTCATCTATAACGGCTTTCCAATGAGGAATTTCAAGAGCTTCTTGATAGGTAGCCGAGATGACATTAGCTAAGAGAGCAAGAGCAAAACTCTTGCAAGAAGGAGATAGTCGAGCATAAGAAACAACATCATGTATAAGATGTTGAGTGCATATCTGAACTCCTTTTCAAAGGGAAAATGGAAGACCATGGTCTGACTTGTCTATAGTATCAGATACATCCGTTGGAGAGACTGTTAGTCCGGCAACTATCAGCAATAGTTCAGGTAAAGAAGTAGTATCAGGAACAAAAGAAGGAGAATTCGAGATTGGTATAAGAGAAAGAAGCATATGTTCAGGTAGAGTTTCAAAGATAATAGGTAAGGAAGAGGGGTCACTTTACAGTGGGAGAGTAGAGTTGTGAGAAAAGTAAGGAGCATCTTCAAAGAAAGTCATGTTCGTGGAAACATTCTATTTTTGGAGAAGAGGATCGTAGAACCGATATCCTTTTTATGCTGGACAGTAACCAAGAAAGATGCTTTTAATGGAGTTAGGAGAGAGTTTGTCACGAACAGGAGAAGTAGAGTGAACAGATTATTGGAACCCCAGTTTGGATTTGGGCAAGGAATACTATTAAGATGCTTAGAATGGTCCAATATGTATAGTCTGGGTCATAGGTTTTCCAGGGTTAGTTACCTTAGAAGATTTTAGAGTTCCGCAATTCAGTTCAACGAAAGTCAAACTTAGCTCGACGAAAGTCAAGCTCAGCCCGATGAACTCAGAGTTGAGCTCGACGAAAGCTGAGCTCCGGTTGACGAAATCTGCATCTCATCTTGACAACAGCCAAGCTAAGCTCGACGATCTCTGAGCTCAGGTCGATGAATAAACAGTTTCAGCTCGACGATCTCCAAGTTTAGGTCGATGAATTTCTTGCTCAGTTCGACGATTTCCAGGCGATGTTTTAGGCAGTTATTTCATGCTAGAAGCAGCTTATTTCCAGGCTTAATTTCAGGATATTTTATATTTTGAAGGCATAATTTTTATCAAGGCTTTATTGCAGACAGTTATAACTCTGATATTTAATGTTCAATATTCTTATGAATATAGCCGTTTAGAGGTAGCATTAAATATTGACTTAATCACAGAGTTAAATGCGAATCCTTTTCCAAGGCAGTTACAATTCTAGGGAATCCTCCAACTGTTCAGAATGAATTCAAATATTTGAATTTCTCTAGCATTCCTGATCATATAATATTATCAGAAGTATTTCTACCTTAAGGGTTACAGACAAACGTACAAGGTTTTCTCAGAGTTACAGAAAGCTACAAAAAATACTTTTGAGAGAATTAGCTTTCTGTTCTTCAAGCTTTCTTCCAGCAACTCATTTTCAATTTGAGAGTAAAAGCTCACATATCTCAGAGACATTTACTAAAAGGAGAAGTTTACAAAGAAGGCCTACACCCTGAAGCAAAGTTTCCTCTCCTGATCAGATCCATACAACTCAAGGGGAACTTGCCATCAACAAAATCCACTAGTCTTCTCAGAGATTTGAGACAGAGAAGGCAACATCTTTTTACATTTCCATTTTACTATGTACAGGGTTTTAACTCCCTTCAAAAGTTAGCCTTTTTGGTTCACAAGTCACCTGATCAAAAGACTTGGGTTTGGTTTTTGGGCGCCTGATCAAAAGATTAAAGGGTTATTAGATCTCCCTTACAAAAATAGATCTTGTGGTGATAGGGCACCTGAGCAAAAACCTATAGTGGCAAGGCATCAGAGCAAAAACCTGTAGTGGATTCCTACCAAGGTGGTAGAAGAGTGAATGTACCAAGGTTTATTGGGGAACCACTATAAATTCCTTGTGTCATCTGGTTTGCCTTTACTTTTTTATTTGTGTGCTATGATTTTCTCTTTATACTTACATATTTCACTAACTTTTAATCCGCTATAAAAACAAATTAATAATTTTTAAAATACTCTATTCACGCCCCCTCTAGAGTTAAGTTAGATTTATCCCTCACTTTCAATTGGTATCAGAGGGTTGTTATTTGGTTTCACAGGCTAACACCTAACCAAAAGATTCTTGATAGATCTCATTTACTCTAGTTTTCTCCTTTTCTTATGGCACCAAACAAAGAGTTTTCAAGCACCAGACCTCCACTGTGCAATCTAAATAAGTCTGCACTATGGAAGGAAAGGATTAGGCTTTATATAAATTATATTGATACAGACTTTACAATTCTATTTTGTCAGGTCCCCATACTCCATCTGCATCAACAAGCACCTCAGTTGTACAACCACCAGAGTGGACAGAGGCTTAAAAGAAGCTGAATATTGTAGATTCCTAAGTCATGAACATTTTTGCTCAAACTATGTCTGATGAAATATTCCAGAAAGTTGTTGAATGCACTTCAGCCAAGGATATCTGGGATTCCCTAAATGGGATGGTTGTAGGATCTATAGATAAAAGAAAAGATAAAAGATTACATCTGATCTCTTAGTCTGAGAACTTCAAGAAGGAAGAAGCAGAATATGTTGCTGATATGTACAATAGACTCAGCCTCATAATCAATGAGCTGAAATCATTGGACAAGAACATCTCATTGACAGAGATAAATGACAAGATCCTTATGTGCTTCCCTAGCACATCGGATTCTAGGATATGGCAAATCAAAGAAGCCAGAAGCCTCAATGAAATCTCTATATAGACCTTGTTTGGCAAGCTCATATCCATTGAGTAGCTCATCAAGACCAGAGAAGCTGAACAAAGAACCTCATCATCAGTTAGGAAAGAGCAAAGCATTGCTTTTATTGCAACTGAAAAAACATAAGCCATTCCATACAATGAAGATCTATTGAGTCTCTTGGCTAAGAGATTTTACAAGATGGCGAGGAAGGAGTTCAAGAGAAGATCTTCTTGAAATGATTATAAGCAAAGGTATGACAAGACTCCTACTAAAGAGATTATCTATTATGGGTGCAGGAAACTTGGACACATACTACCGTAATGTCTAGAGAATAAGAAGAAAGAAAAGAAGAAAGAGATGCACTCTAAGAAGCATTCACACAAGCTCTCCTCCAGCAAATACAAGAAGAAGGAAAGTGGCTATGTTGCTTAAACATGGAGTGAATCTGAGGATGAATTTTCATCCAACTCAAGTGAGGATGAAGAAGAAGCTAAGGCCAGAGAGGTCTGCTTGATGGCAATCAATGCAACATACCGCCACTCTGAAGCTGAAATTTCTGAAGCTGAATCTGAATCAGAAGAAGATCAGGTAATTTCCTCTTTTAATTTTACTTCAGAATAATTCAAAGCTTATTTTAAACTATTATGCAATGATTTAATTAAATCTGAGAATAAAATCAAATTTCTCAGAGAGAAATTAATTGAATTTGGTAATTTCTTTTCCAAAAACTTAAAACTTAAAGAAGATTTAAAAACCGCTAATGATCAAATATTTTCCTTAGAAAATAAATTAAATGAGGAAAAGCAATTTGAAGAATCCCTTAATGGGAGAATTATCAAATTGATGGATGTCATAAGCACATTGAATGCCAGATTAAATGGAAAAGTGGGATTGGGAGCTTCATCCAGTCAGCCTTATTTTTTGAGAAAAATATCTTATCTAAACCAATTGAATTCATATCTACTAAAGGAAAAGAGAGAAGTATTATAATTTACATATAAAGATACTGAAATTTTACCAAAGACTAAATCAAAGAAAAAAAATCTCATAAAAATAATGTTCAACAAAATTCGTCGAACCGAGATCGACGAAATCAGTATTATGCGTTGAACGGCGATCAACAAACTCTGAGCCCAGAATTTGGGTATGATTACTCAACATCTGGTGCTCGACGAAATCAACATGTTTCATCGAATAGAGATCAATGATCATGGAATGCAGGAAATGAATATTATCATTCTGTGAACCGAGATCGAAGAAATCCATACTTTTCGTCGAAATCAGATCTACGAACTCAACTAAGTTTGTCGAACTCAGTTTTTCATAAAAAAATTTTAACTCTTGTCAATACAAAAATCAAAAGCAAAAATTTGTTAATTCTTTTACACAGTGGATTATTCATCCTAGGAGATTTCAACCACTAGGTTATAAGGATCAACCAGAGTCTTCCTTTATTTCCAGTTATCATTTTTAAAATAAACAAGGACCTAAGGTAACCTGAGTAAAGAACAACTAATCTATTTTTATACAGGTAAAGAGCTATCCTACCACAGAGGAACAGTGGTACTTGGATAGTGGTTGCTTAAAATATATGACAGGATCAAACGCCAACCTAAGTAATTTCAAGGAAAAGCTTGGACCTAAGGTTATTTTTAGAGACTCCAACTGTAGATAGACAAAAGGATATGAAAATGTCAAAGTTAGAGCAGTTACCTTCAAGAAGGTAGCTTATGTAAATGGTCTAAAGCATAATCTCTTCTCCATCAGCTAATTATGTGATGAAGGTTATCAGGTAACATTTAATAAATCTTTATGTTGTATTACCTCTAGCTTAAATAAAATTGTTTTAACTGGTATTAGACAAGGCAATATTTATTTTATTAACTTTAATTCTGCAAAATCTAAAATTTGTTTATTTAATTAGATTTGTCAAATTAGTGATCTTTGGCATAGGAGATTAGGTCATATAAACCTTAGGACTCTATTTAAATTATCTAAGGACAACCTTGACAGAGGACTACCTTCTGGTTCCTACAAGAAGGAAGGACTTTGCAGGGCTTGTCAATTAGGCAAATAAACTAAAAATAGATTCAAATCCATTAATAAAAGTGATTCACCCAGAATCTTGTACTTACTACATATGGACCTTTTTGGACCTATTGCAGTACAGAGCTTGGGAGGGAAGTCAAATACCTTAGTGATTGTTGATGATTTCTCTAGATTCACTTGGGTTTTCTTTCTGAAAAACAAGTCTGATAACTTTAAAGTTCTTATAGACTTTCTTAAGAGCATTCAAATTGAGTACTCTACTCAGATTACATTGATTAGAAGTGATTATGGCACTGAGTTTGAATCTCTTCACATGTAAGAATTCTGTGAGAAGGGAGGTATCAGGCATTATTTTTCTGCTCGTAGAACCCCTCAACAAAATGGGGTAGCTGAAAGGAAAAATAGAACCCTGATTGAATCTGTCGGGACATTACTTACAGATGCTCACTTATCCCTATCCTTTTGGGCAGAGGCAGTAAGCACAACAAATTATGTTCTGAATATAAGTCTAATTTATAAGCTAAAGGGTAAGACCCCCTATGAATTACTTAAATCAAAGAAACCTAAAGTAAATTATTTTAAAGTTTTTGGTTGCATGTGCTAAATTCAAAATAATGATAAGAAATACCTTAGAAAATTTGAAGCCAAAGATGCAGAGGGAATCTTCCTTAGATACTCTCAAGTTAGCAAGGCTTATAGATTTTATAATAAATCATCTCTTAAATTGGAAGAATCTATGCATGTTTCTTTTATGAAACTCACATGTTTTATAAGGAGGGAGACATCTCTATCATAAAAAATTTGCAGCTACCAATCTGTATGAGAAAATGGATGATTTAATCCTAACACAAGAGGTTATATCACATCCTTCTCAACAGATTATTGTTGAAGACAGTGATGAAGAAATTTAGGAAATTCATGCTGAAGATATTATGGCAAATGAAATTCCACAAGAGGAATTAACACCACAAGTGGTTGAAGAACCAACTCTACCCACTGATCTTGTCATATTTCGATATCATCCCATATCTCAAGTGATTGGAGACATGTCAGCTGGTGTGCAAACAAGGCATTAATTAAATATTGTTCAGATGCATGCTTGCTTTCTTTCTCAGATTGAACCTCAATCTATAAAAGATACAGAACAAGATCCCCACTTGATCATTGCTATGCAAGAGGAACTCAATCAATTTGAAAGATTTAGAGTTTAAGATTTAGTTCCAAGACCCAAAGACTACCCAATCATTGGAACCAAGTGGGTATTTAGGAACAAATTGGATTCTCAAGGATTAATTGTAAGAAACAAAGCCAGATTGGTAGCCCAAGGCTATTCATAGGAGGAAGGCATTGATTATGACCAGACCTTTGCCCTTGTTGCAAGGCTAGAGGCTATCAGAATGTTTCTTACTTATACATCAATCAAGAAATTTATAGTTTATCAAATGGATGTCAAGAGTGCATTTCTAAATGGAGAACTCAAAGACGAAGTATATGTTGAACAACCTCCAGGTTTTATTTCTCCAACTCACTCTGCTTATGTTTTTAAACTTAATAAAGCTCTTTATGGTCTCAAACAAGCTCCAAGAGCTTGGTATGAGACTCTTGCTAGTTTCTTGTTAGAAAATAAATTTTCTAGAGGCTTGGTAGATAAGTCTTTATTTATTAGACATCATAAATCTAAAATTTTGCTAGTACAAATATATGTAGATGACATAATATTTTGATCTACTGATTAAAACTTTTCAAAAGGTTTTCTGACCTGATGCTCTCAAAGTTTGAAATGAGTAGTATGGGTGAACTATCTTACTTCCTTAGTCTCAAAGTGAAGCAATCCCCTGATGGTATTTTCATATACCAATCTAAGTATTCTAAGGAGCTTATAAAAAGATTTGGGATGTCGGATGCTTCTGCAAAGAAAATGCCCATGCCCTTTAATGTTGTTGTTGATAATGATGAATAGGGAAAGCCTGTTGTTCAGAAAATATATAGAGCCATCATTTAGTCTCTATTATATTTAACAGCAAGTAGGCCTAATATCATGTTTTCTACTTGTATTTGTGCTAGGTTTCAAATAAATCCTAATGAATCTCACCTAATTTTTGTAAAAGGATTTTTGAGATATATAAAGGGTTGTCCAAATCTAGGAATTTGTTATCCAATAGAGTCAGAATTTTACTTAACTGGATTCTCAGATGCTGACTATGCTGGATGCAGAGTTGACAAAAAAAGCACTTCAGGAACTTGTCAGTTTCTTGATGATAGGTTTGTGTCCTGGTTTTGCAAAAAGCAAACATATGTGTCAACATCAACTGCTAAAACTGAATATATGGCAACTGGTAGTTGCTGCTCACAAATTTTTTGGATTCAAAATCTGCTTCTGGATTATTTTTTCAACCTAAATAATTCAACTATCTTTTGTGATAATACTAGTTCTATTTCAATTGCACAAAATTTAGTACTGCATAGTAGAACTAAGCATGATTAGACATTATTTTATTAGAGATAATGTGGACAAAAATAAAATTTATATTGTCTTTATTTCCATTGATTTACAAAGGGCAGATATTTTCACTAAATCCTTAGATGAAAAGAAACATCTTTTCTTTATAAATCAGCTGGGCATGATAAATTGAGACTTATAAATTTAATTTTTGGTCTGAGAACGATGAGTCACCTTTCGTCGAACGGAGATCGACGATCTGTGAACTCTTCTTGAGATTGTCATCGAATTTAGATCGACAAAATCTCTTTGTTAAACTTTCGTAGAACGGAACCCGACGAATTTAGTTTCTAATAATTTTCGTCGAATAGAGATTGACGAAATTTATTTGTTTAGCAAAACTTTCATCTGCCTGAGATCGACGAAACGCATTTCTTTTAAGAATTTTTTATCGAACAGTGTTCGATGTTTTCTTATTTTTCGTCAGACAGAGTTCCCCTTTTCAACTTCTGAAAACTCATAACTAGGTTTTCATCGAACTCTATCACAGGAATTTCCATTTCTCTTGCACTTGATCTTTCGTTTGTGCAAGCTAATGGTGATTTCTCAAGCTACAATATCTGCGATGAAATTTGACGTTGGCTTTGATATTGCTCTAGAATCATTCTCTCACTGGGATCAAGTATTCCAGGACATTCTGAAATTGTTTGAGGGTCTGAATCTGCAGTATTTCATGAAAAAAAGGATCAAACTTCCAGTGATAGAAATAAAAGAATCGATGCACACAGCAAAGCTTCGGGATACTCCAGTTCTCATTGGATCAATCTCTGGTAACCAGGTTCCTTTATCACCAGAAGTTTTATCTGAAGTATTTGGATTTGTTAATGGTGAAGATGAATTAGAACTGTCTAGTGATTAATTTAATGAAATGCTAGATAGAATGGGTCACTCCTAGGGAAACCCCAATCACCTACTTAAGAAATTTTTTTCAATTGAGTACAAGTTCTTAGCAGATGTTATAGGTAAAGTGTTGTTGGGAAAACACTCTGCCCATGACCATATAACCAAGCATCAATTTCACTTGATGTGTGCTCTGGTAAATAAGAAGTCTGTGGACTAGGGAAGGATTTTCTTTGATTCTATTAAGAAGAAACTTTCCAGTAAATTTAGAGGTTATGGCAGGATCCTAGGGATCTTTCTGCAGGCAAAGGTTCCAGAACTATTGGTATCCTCGACCATTTTCATTAACACTTCTATGAGGCTTACCTCTGCCTCTTTGGCATATGGGAGAGGGTTATCCCAAATCCTTCCATTGTCTCCTCTTCCAGCACAGCTTCAGAGGACACAAGGGATGCAATAACCACTCTCCCTAATCCTGAAGAAGCTCCTGCTCCTCCTCTCTCCTACTCATTTATCATCTGTCCCTCTTCAACAACCATCCATTATTCTTGTAGACACACCTTCTACTTCCATCCCTCCTGCCTCACCAACTCCTCCACACTCACCAATCCATATTTCTCAGGATACACCATCTCCACCTCCACAATCACCTCTACCATCTCATCATTTTGAGGACATTCCATCTACCTCCTTTCCTACTTTCAATCTTCTCCCTTCTCCATCTCATTCATCTCTTCAACATCAGCTCACTACCCCCATTCTAACACCACCTCAATCTCATATCCAGGAAGAGATCATCCCTAATATCATCCCTCCATCTTTAATTCTTCTAGCATTCATAATCTGTCATACCTATCATCAACCTTCCATTCCATCTGCTTCCTCTCAAAATCCTCCATCTACATCTACTCAGAACTCTTCTGAGATTATGTATTTAGATTTTTCTTCTCTTTATAATAATATTATTGAATTCATCACTCCAACACTCAAGAAGCTAATAGAAGAAGCTATAACTCCTCTTATTGCTTCTATTACTGATCTATCTTCTCATCTTGTCTCTTCCTCATCTTTCCCTTCTTCTGGGGGCTTGGGTTCAGGTCTCTCTGAATCTAGGTAGGGGGAGATGTCCTATGAAGAAGTTCCAGCAGTAGCAACATCTCAAGTAGCATCAATTTTAGAAGCAGAAGCAACAGTAATTTTAGTAGCAGCAGATTCAGATACAAAAATGCTTGCAATCTGTACAGATGAAGCAACAGCTGATTTTTCAGTTCCTGAAATTATAACTATTGGGGATGTTGTTATTAATCCCACAGTTAACCTACTTTCTCTATTTTTAGTTTTTGATTCCCTACATAGTTCTATTCCCAGTTTTCTCCCTACTTTTCCAGCTTATGATAAAGCTATAGTTTGCTATTCTGCACCTATAGATTCTTCTGTTATAGAACAGATTATATCCAGTTTTAGTAATTCTTCTACTAGTATCTCCTAAGTTTCAATGAATATATCTGTTGAGAATATAGTAAATATCATAGAGCCTGCCTGTTCCCCTCCAACTTATGCTTGGGATGAATCCCCAATGCCCAATTTAGACGACATTTTTTTTGAAGACATGGAACAAGATGTTAGTGTACAGATGGAAGCTGATAAAGATTTTGTGCATAAACAATAAGAAGTATAAGTTCATGATAGGTCTGAGTTGATTAAGCAGATTGATGATCTATATGATCAACCAGCTAAAGATAATTCTGATGATGATGATGATAGAGATGAGTCAGAAGGCTCCAGTTCAAATAAAAGAAAAGCTAAGAAAAAGAAGGCTCCTGTAAAGGTTGCTCCTCCACCTTCCTCTACAGCTGACATTCCATACTATATTCTGCATGGAATTACACTCACTCCAGATACTCCCCACTGGATGAGATATTATGAAAATGAACAAAAAAGAAGGAAGAAAATGAAGAGATACAATTAACCTCCAAGGTCTAAGAGAGGACCTCCTCCTCCTCCACCAGTAGTAGGAGCAACAGGTAATATTTCTCAAAAGTCTACACCTTCTCAATATTCTCAGGTCAGTCAGAGAAGACCTGCTAGGTCTTATTCTCCAGGCAGCCATCAATAGAGATCAAGCCAAAGCTGCCAACAATAACAATAATCAAGTCCAGAGAGGCCTCCTTCTTGTACATATGAGCTAGAGCTAGATCCAATTTATAGGATGGCAAGATTTAATGAGCTTATTAGTCTGTCTCAGAGTAATAAAGCTAAAGCAGAAGGAAAAGACACCTCCCAGTTCACAATAATGTCTTCCTACTGACAGAAAGAACTAGACAAGTATCAAGTAAAGAATTTATTCAATGCTAATGAATACATGCAGCTTCATCCAGAGGCGGTTGTTCCCAGAGCCATATCTCAAAAGATTCTTGGTGATCAACATTTAAAAATGACTCAGCTAGAAGCTCAAGATCCAACCAGAAAGATGATTTTCACAAAATCATCCTCTGATTCTCTTTCAGAAGTTTCCAAGAAAGACAACTAATTTCTATTTTATGTCTTCTTTATTGTTACTGTTTTCGAACTCTCATAGCACTATATTATATCTGATGAATGTTTGATTTCTGCTAGATATATTTCTTGCTTTATATTTTGTGTAAATAGTATGCTCACCCAAACAGGGGGAGATTGTTGGAACCTCAGTTTGGATTTGGGCAAGGACTACTATTAGGATGCTTAGAATGACCGAATATGTATAGTCTGGGTCATAGGTTTTTCCAGGGTTAGTTGCCTTAGAAGATTTCAGAGTTCTGCAATTCAGTTCAACGAAATTCGAACTCAGCTCGATGAAAGTGAAGCTCAACCCGACGAACTCAGAGTTCCAAATCTGAGTTGAGCTCGACGAAAGCTTAGCTCTGGTCGACGAAATCTATATATCAGCTCGATGAGAGCCAAGCTAAGCTCGAAGATCTCTGAGCTCAGGTCGATGAATAAATAGTTTTAGCTCGACGATCTCAAAGATCAGGTCGACGAATTTCTTGCTCAGTTCGACGATTTCTAGGCAGTGTTTTAGGAAGTTATTTCACACAGGAAGCAGCTTATTTCCAGGATTAATTTTAGGATATTTTATATTCTGAAGGCAGAATTTTTATCAAGCCTTAATTGCAGGAAGTTATAACTTTGATATTTAATGCTCAATATTCTTATGAATATAGCCGTTTAGAGGCAACATTGAATATGGACTTAATCACAGAGTTAAATGCTAATCCTTTTCTAGGTAGTTCCCGTTCTAGGGAATGCTCCAGTTGTTCAGAATGAATTCAAATATTTTAATTTATCTAGCATTCTTGATCATATAATATTATCAGAAGTTTTTCAACGAAAAGTGTTACAGACTGACACACAAGGTTTTCTCAGAGTTACAAAGAGCTACAAAAATACTTTCTAGAGAATTAGCTTTATGTTCTTCAATCTTTCTTCCAGCAACTCATCTTCAATCTGAGACTAAAAGCTCACATCTCTTAGAGACATTTACTAGAAGGAGAAGCATACAAAGAAGTCCTTCACCCTTAAGAAAAGCTTCCTCTCCTTATCAGATCCATACAACTCAGGGCGAGCTTTGACATCAAGAAAATCCACTAGTCTTCTCTGAGATTTGAGACAGAGAAGTCAAAATCTTTTTACATTTCCATTTCACTGTGTATAGGGTTTTAAATCCCTTCAAAAGTTAGCCTTTTTGGTTCACAAGTCACCTGATCAAAGGCTTGAGTTTAGTTTTTGGGCACCTGATCAAAAGCTCAAAGGGTTGCTTGATCTCCCTTAAAAAAATAGATCTTGTGGTGACAGGGAACCTGAGAAAAAACCTGTGGTGATAGGGAACCTGAGCAAAAACCTGTAGTGGATTCCAACCAAGGTGGTAGAAGAGTGGATGCACTCAGGTTTATTGGGAAACCACTATAAATTCCTTGGTCATCTAGTTTGCCTTTACTTTTTTGTTTGTGTGCTGTGATTTTTTCTTTATACTTACATATATCACAAACTTTTAATCCACTATAAAAACAAATTAATAATTTTTAAAATACTCTATTCACCTCCCATCTAGAGTTAAGTTAGATCTATCCCTCACCTTCACAAATGTTGTGCAACCAAAGACACATGGAGGTAAAGGAAATGGTGTGGCATCGGGATATAGAATAGAGCAAGGAGTTTTGCAATCAAGAACAAAAGAAGGGATTTGGTTGATGAGGTAAGAAGAAATAAGAACTGTATGATGGAACACTCCTCTAAGTGAGATGAGTGTTAGCCACATCAAGGAGATGGTGGTTCTTACATTCAACAACCCCATTCTGTTGAGAGGTATAAGGACAACTAGTTTGATGTTTAATGTCAGGATCCATACAAAAAATTGAAAATTGATGACTAAAATACTCTTTAGCATTATCAATGCAAATAACTTTAATTGAAACATCAAACTGAGTATGTATCTCATTATAGAACGTATTGAAAATAAAAAAAATCAGAACGTTCTTTCAACAAGTACAACCAAGTACATCTAGAAAAATCATCAATAAGCGTGACAAAATACAAACTATCGACACCTATAGATTTAGTAGGTGCAAGACCCCATTATTAGAATGAACAAGTTCAGAATGGTGAGAAGAACAACGTCCTTGTTTTGCTGGAAATGACGAATGACGGTGTTTACCAAGCTGGCAATCTTAACAATTGAGAGAAGAGCCTCTGTGAGGTAGATTAGAGAAGAGCTGGTAAAGAAGGCGAGGAGGAGAATGCCCTGAGTGAAGATGCCACTGTAGAAGAAAAGTATAAGTAGAAAAGGCTGGAACATTATCAAGGTAGAATAAGCCGATGTTTGGAATATTGCTCTCAATATTCTAGTATTTGAAGAAGCATCACTTAAAATGATAAGTGCATACAGTATTTGATGGTAAATCTATTTTATATATATATAGGAATAATTTATTATCTCTAGAACATGTTTGGAGAAGAGTTAGTGCAAATGGTGCAGTATCGTTCAGATACATGAAGGATTCTCGACGGTATAGTTTTGAATGTGGAGTGTTTCATGACAGAATTGTCCCAAAGCAGTGCAGAAGCAACTTCAAGAACTAAGGGTAATACTGTTGATATACGTATATGGTTCTCTATGGTATCAGCACGATCGTAGAACACTTCAAGTCGATATTATGGAGAAAATGCAAAAAGAGGCAGAATTTAGCACTAAGGGAGATAGCACTGAGAAAGAAGAATTTTTTCAACGATATTGTGCTAACAGAGTTTTTATTACCATTGAGCACGCGCGGTGGCGGGATTTCAAATTTGGTGATGGAGCATACATTCCTGTTAGTTCTTTCTATTCATGTTCATACTTTGACAAGACATATTCTAATCAAACAACTATTAGAAATCTCAAAGGTATATAAAGAAGAATTAGGGCAATTGAACAGAATAGATGCTTAATCTTGCTGAATTGTTAAACACAATCAGTGGTATGCTGTCTTTACTGAGCATGCTTTCTATAAAGTTATTCAGATAGAGCAAGGAGGAGTCAAGCTTCATGACTCCAGTTAGGTCATCTTTTTATAGAAGAAGATCAAGAAGAAGAGCCCAAGATCTACTTAACCTTAAGAATTACGCAAATCAGGGGCTGCTTCAAAGTGATTGCTTTTATAACAAAGACAATTGAAGACTAAGAAATATCAAGATTCTTTTTATAGAATCTTTAGTTTTAATCATTTACAATCTTTCATCTATAAGATCTAGTGATAGATCTTAGTTATGGGACTATTGCCTGAGTTATAGGGGTTTTGACCTTGAGGTAGGACTGTTCCCTGAGTTGTAGGGGTTTTGACCCTAAGATAGGGCTGTTGTTTGATTTATAGGGTTTTTGACCTTGAGGTAGGGTTCTTTCATGAGGTAGGGTTGTTGTGTCTGAGGTGGGATCTCTGTGTTGATCTGAGGTAAGAGACCAGCTGGGTATCTGAGCTATAGGAGTTGGAATGCTCTGAGTTTTAGGGAAATTGAGCCTGAGGTAGGGCTGTAGAGCCTGAGGTAGGGTCTGGGAGTATACCTGAGAGATTCTGAGGAATCTGAGTTGTATGCTCTTAGAGTTGAGTTTTGGAAAAGTTTGTTGAGTCTAGCACACTACTAGATATGTATAGAGGAATAGTGGATGTACGCATATCCTTGGGAACCTCTATAAATTGGTCTGTGTTGTGTGCTGTGCTTTTTTGGTTGTGGCTTATACTTCTTATAACTGCTAAAAACTATAAAGAAACTAACAAGTTTTTTGGAAACCTACTTGAGATTTGGGCTAGGTTCACTCTTAGGTTTGTTGACCCAACATGTATAGCCTAGGGCCATTTGTTAGTTCCAGGGTTAAGGTTAGTCAAATAGGTTAGATTATTGAAACATACCTTCAGAAGATTTCAGAGACACGAGACTTTAGAGACAAGACAGTTTAAAAATTACAGAAAAAGTCATTTGATGATAGCTGAACTCTGCTCGATGATCGTCGATCTCAGATCGACGAACTTATAGTTCCTTCTCTGAGTCGAGCTCGATGAAATTCTAGCTGAGATCGACGAACTGTGAGCTTATATCAGAATCTCAGCTCGACGAAGTTCCTTCTCAGTTCGACAAACTTGGAGCTCAGATTGGCAAGTATATTTTCAGTTCAATGATGTTAGAGCTCAGCTCGACGAACTTGTAGCTCAGGTCGACGAAATCTTTGCTGAGGTCGACTAACTCTTTCCAGGTTCTGCTAAAATATTATTCTCTGTAGTTTCTCAGATCGACTAAAGCAGTTTGATTTCAGATATTAAGACAGTAATGCTCTGATAATTAATACTAAATATTCTAAGGAATATAGTCGTTCCGGGCAGCATTAATTTTAGTTTCCACAGAGTTATTACTGTCCATATTTCCTGGGACAGTTAGGGAAATACATTGAAGGAAAAAATCAATCGTTCAGGATCCCAGAAATTATGCAGAAGATTTCAAGGAATTTTAAATTCAAATGTGCTAGAGTCAACAATCAATATATAAAGAAAATTTTCAGAAGATTACATACAAGTTATATAATATTTTTTTGGTATTCAAGCATAAGGAGAAGAAGAAAGAGAACATTTAAAAACAGAGAACAAGAGATAAAGATAGAAAACATCTTGTTCATTCTTCTTCTTCTTCAAGCTTTTCTTCCAGCAACACATATTCAATCTGAGACAAAAAGTTCAATCTCTCAGAATCATTCACTAGAAGAAGAAGTTTTTATCTTTGAAGGCCTGCACCCTGTAGTAAAGCTTCCACTCCTGATCTGATTTCTATAACTCAGGGGGAGCTTTGACAACATCAATAAGATCCACTAGTCTTCTTAGAGCATTGAGATAGAGAACACAATATCACTTTTAATTTTCCATTTCCTGTGTACAGGGTTTTAACTCCATTCAAAAGTTAGAGTTTTTGGTTGTTAAGTCTCTTGATCAAAAGACTTAGATTGATTTTGGGCACCTGATCAAAAGCTCAAAGGGTTGCTAAATCTCCATTAGAAAATAGATCTTGTGGTGATAGGGCACCTAAGCAAAAACCTATGGTGGCAGGGCACCTGATCAAAAACCTATAGTGGATTCCTACCAGGGTGGTAGAAGAGTGGATGTACCCAGGTTTATTGGGGAACCACTATAAGATCCTTGTGTCGTCTGGTTTTGCTTTACCTTTTATTTTCTGTGATGTGATATTTCTTTTTATACTTATATATATCACTAACTTTTAATCCGCTAGAAAACAAGCTAATAAATTTTTTAATACTCTATTCACCCCCCCCCCCCTCTAGAGTAAAGTTAAGATCTATCCCTCACTTTCAATTGGTATCAGTGGGAGGTTGTTTGGTTTCACAAGCTAACACCTGAACAAAAAGATCTTTGATAGATCCTAGTTACTCTAGGTTGTCTTTCATGTCAAGGCACAAAATAAGGAGTATTCAAGCACTAGACCTCTAGTGTGCAATCTGAATAAGTTTACACTCTAGAAGTCAAGGATTAGGCTTTATATGAATTCCATTGATGAAGACATATATAATTTTATTTTGATAGGTCCCCCACTACCATTGGCAACTATACGTACCAGTGTAGTGCCACCACCTTAGTGAACTGAAGCACAAAAGAATGCCAAGATTGCTGATGCTATGGCAATGAATATTCTGGCCCAAACCATGTCTGATGACATATTCAGAAGGTTGGTGAATGTACTTCAGCAAAGGCCAATTAAAACTCACTAAATGCAATGGTAACAGGATCTGCTGATGAAAGGAAAGATAGGAGATCACACTTGATTTCTCAGTATGAGAACTTCAAGGTTTACTCCTGTGGGAGACTCCATAAACGCTAATTTGCATTTCAGAACAAGAGTGGTAAAGGAAGAGTCAGAGTAAGTTACAGACATATATAATAGACTCAGCCTCATAATTAATGAGTTGAAGACCCTGGACAAGGACGTCTACTTAACAGAGATAAATGACAAGATTCTTATGTGCTTCCACAGCACTTGGGACTCTAGGATCTGACCAATCAAGGAAGCCAAAATCATAAATGAGATATCCATTGAAACCTTATTGGGCAAGCTCAAGTCTTATGAGTAGCTCATCAAGACCAGAGAAGTTGAGCAAAGGACCACTTCATCTTCAGCAAAGAAAGAACAAAGTATTGCTTTCAAAGCAAGTGAAGAAGCAGAAGCCACTCCAGATAATAAAGATCTACTGAGTCTCTTAGCTAAGAGATTCTACAAGATGTAAAGGAAGGAATTTAGAAGAAGATCTTCCAGAAAAGAAGATAAGCCAAGGTATGATAGAACACCAACTAAAGAGATTGTTTGCTATGGATGTAAGAAACCTAAACACATACTACCATAATGTCCAGAGAACCAGAAGAATGATAAAAGAAAGGAGAAAGACTCCAAGAAACATTCCAACAAGCCATCCTCCAGCAAATACAAAAAGAAGGAAAGTGGATTTGTTGCTGAGACTTGGAGTGAATCTGAGTAAGAATCTTCATCCAGCTCTAGTGTGGATGAAGAAGAGGCCAAAGCCAGAGAAATATGCTTGATGACAATCAATGCATCTTGCAACAACTCTGAAGCTGCAGATTCAGAAGCAGACAACTCAGAAGATGAGTCTGTATCAGAAGAAGACCAAGTAATCTGTTCTTTTGATTTTACTTCAAATCAATTTAAAACTGAATTTAAATTATTATGCAATGATCTAATTAAATCTGAGAAGGAAATCAAACTTCTGAGAGAAAGACTAATTGAATTTGAAAAAATTTCTATTGAAAACTTAAAACTTAAAGAAGATTTACAAACTGCTAATAATCAAATAATTTCCTTAGAAACTAAATTAAATAAGGCTAAAAAATTTGAAGAATTCTTTAATGGGAGAAGTATCAAATTGATGGACATCACAAGTACAGTGAATGGTAGATTAAATAGCAAATTGGGCTTGAGTGCTTCTTCAAGTCAGCCTCCTATTCTTCAGAAAAATATTTTATCAACGCCAATAAAATTTATCTCAGCTAAAGAAAAAGGAAAATATGTTTTACAAATTACAGATAAAAATACTGAAATTTTACCAAAGAATAAATCAAAGAAAAATAAAAAATCTCATAAAAATAATATTCAACAAAATTCGTCGAACTCAGATCGACGAAATCAGTATTATGCATCGAACGCCGATTGATGAACTTTGAACCCAGAATTTGGGTATGATTACTCAACAATGGGTGCTCGATGAAATCAATATATTTCGTCGAACAGAGATCGACGATCGTGGAATGCAGAAAATGAGTATTATCATTCTGTGATCCGAGATCGACGAAATTAATACTTTTCGTCGAGCTCAGATCGACGAACTCAAATAAATTTGTCGAACTCAAATTTTCAAAATAGAAATTTTAATTCTTATCAAACTTATAATCAGAAACCAAACTTGTTAATCCTTTTACTCAGTGGATAATCCCCCTAGGAGATATCATCCACTAGGTTATAAGGATCTGCTTGAATTCTCTTACATTTCAAGTTATAAATTTGAAAGAAATCAAGGACCCAAGATTACCTGGGTTAAGAACAACTAATATTGTTTTCTACAGGTAAAGAACTTTCCTACCACAAAGCAATAGTGGTATCTGGATAGTGGCTCTTCAAAACACATGATAGGAAGTAAAGACAACCTGACTGATTTCAAAGCAAATCTTGAACTTAAAGTGATATTTGGGGACTCCAACTGTGGATAGATAGAAGGATATGGAAATGTCAAAGTTGGAGCAGTTACCTTCAGGAAGGTAGCCTATGTAAGTGGTCTTAAGCATAACCTAATATCCATAAGCCTGTTATGTGATGAAGGTTATTAGGTATCATTCAATCAGTCATCTTGCATTATTACTTTTGATAAAAGCAAAACTGTTTTAACAGGAATTAGACAAGGTAACATTTATGTAGTTAATTTCAAATGAGCTAATTGAGAAATTTGCTTATTTAATCATATTAGCTCAACTAATGATTTATGGCATAAGAGATTAGGACATGTAAACCTTAGGAAAATAGCCAAATTATTTAGGGATAACCTTGTTAGAGGACTCCTTTCTAGCCTCTATAAGAAGGAAGGACTCTGCAGGGCTTGTCAATTAGGCAAGCAAACTAAAAATAGTTTTAAATCCATTAATAAAAGTGATTCACCAAGAATCTTATACTTGCTACATATGGACGTCTTTGGACATATTGTAGTACAGAGCTTGGGAGGGAAGTAATATACCTTGATGATTGTTGATGATTTCTCTAGATTCACTTGGGTTTTCTTTCTGAAAAATAAGTCAGATAACTTTAATGTTCTTACATACTTTCTTAAGAGCATACAGATTGAGTACTCTACTCAAGTTGCATTGATCAGAAGTGATCATGACACTGAGATTAAATATCTTCTCATGCAAGAATTCTGTGAGAAGGAAGGTATCAGGCATTATTTTTCTGCTCTTAGAACTCTTTGATAAAATGGGGTAGCTGAAAGGAAAAATAGAACCCTGATTGAATATGCAGGGACATTACTTGCAGATGCTCACTTGCTCCTATCCTTTTGGGCAGAGGCAGTAAGCACAATAAATTATGTTCTGAATAGAAGTCAAATTCATAAACTTAAGGGTAAGACCCTCTATGAATTACTTAAAGGGAAGAAACCTAAAATAAATTATTTTAAAGTATTTGGCTGTATATGTTATATTCATAATAATGACAAGAAATATCTTAGAAAGTTTAAAGCCAAAGCTACAGAGGAAATTTTTCATTGTTATTCCCAAGTCAGCAAGGCTTATAGGGTTTATAATAAATCTACATTAAAAATGGAAGAATCTGAACATATAACTTTTGATAAGACTAACATGTTTTACAAGGAGAAGGATTCTTCTACCAGAGACTCTTTGCAGGTACCCTATCAGTGTGAGAAGTTGGATTATTTAAACCTCACCCGAGAGGTTACATTGCATCCTTCTCCACAGATTGATGAAGACAGTGAAGAAAAAATTGTTGAAACAGTTGAACCCACAACAGCAGATGTAATTCCACAAGAGGAATTAACTCCATTAGTTATTGATGTACTAACTCTACCCACTGATTTTGTCACACTTAGAGATCTTCCCATGTCTCAAGTGATTGGAGACATATAAGTTGGTGTGCAAACAAGGCATCAACTCAATTATGATCAGATGCATGCTTGCTTCATTTCTCAGATTGAACCTCAATCCTTAAAAGATACAGAGCAAGAACCCTACTGGATTATTATAATGTAAGAGGAGCTCAATCAATTTCAGAGGTATAGAGTTTGGGATTTAGTTCCAAGGCATAATGACTACCCAGTCATTGGAACTAAATGGGCATTCAAGAACATATTGGATTCTCAAGGAGCAATTGTGAGGAACAAAGCAAGATTTGTAGCCAAAGGCTATTCTCAGGAGGAAGACATTGACTATGACCAGACTTTTGCCCCTGTTGCATGGCTAAAGGCTATCAGAATTTTTTTTGCTTATGCTGCATATCAAAAATTCAAAGTCTATCAAATGGATGTCAAAAGTGACTTTCTCAATTGAGAACTTATAGAGTAAGTGTATGTTGAACAGCCAGTAAGTTTTATCTCTTCAACTCATCCCTCTTATGTTTTTTAATTGCATAAAACTCTTTATGGTCTAAAGAAAGCTTCAAGAGCTTGGTATGAAACCTTAGCTAGCTTTCTTCTAGAACATAAGTTCATTAAAGGCATTGTAGATAGGACTTTATTTATCAAGCATCATAATGATAAAATTTTGCTAGTTCTAATTTATGTATATGACATAATATTTGGATCTACTGATTCCAAACTTTGCAAAAGTTTTTCTGACTTGATTCATTCAAAGTTTGAAATGAGTAGCATGGGTGAACTATCCTACTTCCTTGGTCTCCAAGTGAAGCAATCCCCTGATGGTATCTTTATATCCCAATCCAAATATGCTGAAGAGCTTATTAAAAGATTTGGGATGTCTGATGCCTCAGCAATGAAAACACCCATGCCCTCCAATGTTGTAGTTGATACTGATGAACAGGGCAAACCAGTTGATCAAAAAACATATAGGGCTATTGTTGGGTCCATATTGTATCTTACAGCTAGTAGGCCAGACATTATGTTTGCTACATGCATTCGTGCTAGGTTTCAAGTAAATCCCAAAGAATTTCACCTAATTTTATTAAAAAGGATTTTGAGATATATAAAGGGTTATCCAAATCTAGGACTTTGGTATCCAACAGAGTCAGAATTTGACTTAACTGGATTCTCAGATTCTGACTATGTTGGATGTAGAGTTGATAGGAAAAGCACAACAGGAACTTATCAGTTTCTTGGTGATAGCCTTGTGTTATGGTTTTGCAAGAAACAAACATCCGTGTCAACATCAACAACTGAAGTTGAGTACATGACAGCTGGTAGTTGCTGCTCATACATATTATAGATTCAAAATCAGCTACTGGATTATGGTCTCAACTTAAATAATTCAATTATCTTTTGTGATAATACCAGTGCTATTTCCATTGGACAAAATCCAGTGCTTTATAGTAGAACCAAACATATAAAGATTAGACATCATTTCATTAGAGATTGTGTGGACAAAAATAAAATTAACCTTGTTTTTATCCCTACTGATTTACGAAGAGCATACATCTTCACTAAAACATTGGATAAAAAGAAACATATGTTCTTCTTAAATCAGCTAGGTATGATTATTGGAGAAGGCTTAATTTGATTTCTTTCTGAGGTTGAAGAATTGGTCACTTTTCGTTGAATGGAGATCGATGATCTGTGAACTCTTCTTGAGATTTTCATCGAACGGAGATCCATGAAATCTCTTTGTGAATCATTTTCGTCGAATGGAGATCGAAGATTTTGCTTCAGAAAATATTTCATTGACCAGAGAACGACGAACTATTTTTCCCCTCTTCAAACTGAGATCGACGGTTTTATTTCTTCATGAAATTTTTTCGTCGACTTGAGTTCGAAGCTTTTCTTTTGTGTCGGATGAAGTTTGCCGTTTCGTCTTCTGAAAACCTATAATTAGGCTTTCATTGAACTCCATCCCACACTTTTTTGTTCTCTTGCACTTGATCTCTTATTGTTTTTGAGGAGCAATGTCGGTCTCTCTAGCAATCCTTGCAGCGATGAAGTTTGATGCGGGCTTTGATATTGATTTGGAATCGTTTTCTCACTTAGATCAAGTATTCCAAGAAATTCTGAAACTGTTTGAGGGTTTGAATCTGCAGTTTTTCATGATGATAAGGACAAAACTCCCAGTGACGGAAATCAAAGATTGGGTTTTCACAGCAAAGATTCAAGATACTCCTGTTCTTATCGGATCGATATTAGGTCACCAATTTCCTCTTTCTCCATAACTTTTAACTGAAGTTTTCGATTTTATGAATGGATAAGATGAAATAGATTTATATAGCAGTGAATTTTATGAAATGCTAGAAAGTTTAGGTCATACTAAAGGAAACCCTAACCACCTCCTTAAGAAATATCTATCAATAGAATATACATTCTTGGAAGATATTGTTGGCAAAGTTTGTTAGGAAAACACTCTGCTCATGACCATATTACCCGACACCAATTTCAATTGATGTGTGCCTTGGTTAACAAGTAATCAGTGAATTGGGGCAGTATTATATTTGATTTGATTAAAAAGAAGATAAGTAAAAAGTATGTGAGTTTTGGAAGAGTTCTGGGATTCTTCCTCAAAGCAAAAGTTCCAAAACTATTGGTCTCTCAGACCATTTTCATAAATGCCTCTAAGAGGCTTACATCTGCCCTTTTTGGCAGATGGGAGAGGTTAATCCAAACGCTCTCTAGGGCTTCCTCTTCTAGGATAGCTTTAGAGGACACAAGGACTGAAATAGCCACTCTGTCAACTCCTGAAGAAGCTCCTGCTCCTCCCTCTCCTGTTCATATACCAGCTCTTCCACTTCAACTAACATCCACAGTCATTAAAGACACACCTTCTACCTTCATCCCTACTGTTTCACCATCTCAACAACCATCTCCACCTTAATCACCAATCCATATTCCTGAGGATTCACCATCTACACCTCCTCCTCCATCACCTCAACCATCACATATTGCTAATATTCCATCCACTTCTACTCTTCAAGATGAACTTATATCATTCCCTTCCTTTAATATATTATCATCTCCATCTCATCAACCCTCACCACAACATTCACCTCTTCAAGATGAACTTTCTGATGTTATCCCTCAATCCAATATTTCATCAACATTCCAAACATTCTTATAATCTGGCCTACCTCAATCATCCTCTATCTGTTCCAACAGTGGATACAGATCTACCTATACCTCATCTACTCCTGATCCTTTATATCTCATTTCTCTAACATTTCAAATGATCTTCTCAAATTCATCACTCCCTCTCTGAAGAAGCTAATAGATGAGGATGTTGCCCCTCTTGCTGCCTCCATCTCCCTTCTATCTGCTCAGCTTGCTTCCTCCTCCTCTGTCCCTTCTTCTGGGGTCTTGGGTTCAGGACTCTCTGAAACCAAGTAGGGGGAGATGTTTTGTAAAGAAGCTCCAGCTCAAGCCACAATAACTCCAACAACAACAACAGCAGTAATAGTTCCAATTCCAGTAGCTGAAATAGTTGAAATTCTTGATGATGATTCTGAGTTGATTTTTTTAGAAGAAGAGTCAATAGATACAACAATTATCACTATTGGTGATTTCTTCATTAATCCCATAGTAGACCTTCCCTCATTACTTCATTCATTTGATTCAGTTTATAGCAGAAATATACCAGTTGATACAGTTTCAGATTATTCTAAAGCAATTATTTGCTATTTTGCTCCAATAGAACCTTCAGTGTTAGAAGAAATAAGATATAGTTTATGTATTACTACTTCCAGTATTTCTATTTCAGAGCCAAAGGCTTTCTCACCTCTAACTTTTGGCTAGGTTGATTCCTCTATACCAGACATGGATGAGATTATGTTTGAAGATATAGACATAATAGATACAGATGTACAGCCAGCAGCTCCAGCTATAAATCAAGCTTATTTGTTTAAGCAAATTGATAAGTTATATGATAATCCTGCTAGTGATTCAAATGATGATGATGATGATGATTTTGATGATTCAGAAAATTTTGGTTCTAAGAAGAGAAAAGCCAAGAAGAAGGCTCCAACAAAGGCTGCACCAATACCAAATCTAATAGCAGACACTCCCTACTACATTCTGTACAACATTACTCTCACTCCAGATACTCCCTACTGGATGAGACGGTCTAAGAATGAGCAAAAGAGAAGAAAGAATATGAAGAGATATAATTCTCCTCCTAAGAAGTCTTGGAGAGGACCTCCTCCTACTCCTCCTGCAGTAGGATCAACACGAAACATTTCTCATGCTCAAAGGTCTGCTTCTCATTCTTATCAATCAAGACCAACTCATAGCAATAAGGAAAGATCTTCAAGGTCAAAGTCTCATTCTATAAGCCAACAGAAAAAACAACAGCAGCAGTCTGATAGTCAATGCAGCCAACAGAAAGATAGAGATGTTCAAAAGGAAGAATCAAGTCCAGAAAGGCCACTGTCTCCAGTAAGTGATCCAAAAATGGATCCTAATTTTAGAATGGCCAGATTCAAGGAGATTATAGCACTTTCACATATCAAGAAATCTAAGGAAGAAGGAAAAGATACTTGTCAGTATTCAACCATGTCTTCCTACAGGAAGAAAGAGATAAAAAGGTATGAAAAGAAAAATCTCTTTAATGTTGATACATATGTGAGTCTTCATCTAGAGGCTGTAGTGCCTAGAGCTACATCAGTCAAGATTCTTGGTGCTGAAGACATGAAGATGACTCAAAGAGAAGCAGAGGATCCTAAGAGAATAATGGTCTTCTTAAAACCTGCTTCTTCTTTAGATTCTTCAAAGAACAATTCTTAATCTTTTGATCCTGCATTTTTTGAACTTTATTATTGTTTTATATATTCATAAGGCACATTTGTTCATATCTGCTGAATGATTTAAAATTCTGTCAGATATTTTTATTGCTTTGTGATTTTCTTTATTTTTATTTTTGTATAGTGACCTCACCCAAGTAGGGGTAGATTATTGGAACCCTACTTGAGATTTGGGCTAGGTTCACTATTCGGTTTGTTGACCAAACATGTATAGCCTAGGGTCATTTGTTAGTTCCAGGGTTAAGGTTAGTCAAATTAGGTTAGATTATTGAAACCTACCTTCACAAAACATCAGAGACACAAGACTTTAGAGACAAGATAGTTTAAAGATTGCAGAAAAAGTCATTCGACGATAGTTGAACCCAGCTCGACGATCGTCGATCTCATATTGACGAACTCAGAGTTCCTTCTCTGAGTCAAGCTTGACGAAAGTCCAGCTGAGATTGACGAACTGTGATCTTTTATCAGAATTTCAGCTCGACAAAGTGCCTTCTCAGTTCGATGAACTTGGAGCTCAAATGGCAAGTATATTTTCAGTTAGACGATCTTGGAGCTCAGCTCGACGAAGGAGATTTATTAGCTCGATGAACTTAGAGCTCAGGTCGACAAAATCTTTGCTTAGGTTGACTAACACTTTCCAGGTTCTGCTCGACTATTCTTCTCTGCAGTTTCTCATATTGACTAAGGCAGTTTGATTTCAAATACTAAGACAGTAATACTCTGATAATTAATACTAAATATTCTCAAGAATAT
This sequence comes from Platanthera zijinensis, assembly GCA_039513925.1. Classification (NCBI taxonomy): domain Eukaryota; kingdom Viridiplantae; phylum Streptophyta; class Magnoliopsida; order Asparagales; family Orchidaceae; genus Platanthera; species Platanthera zijinensis. Next base: position 175,564,204 of record CM077084.1, read on the forward strand.
AGCTGTTCCGGGAAACATTAATTATTGTTTTCACAGAGTTATTACTCTACCATATTTATTGGGACAGTTAGGGAAATACATTGAAGGCAAAAATCAACCATTCAGGATCCCAGAAATTATGCAGAAGATTTCAAGGAATTTGAAATTCAAATGTGCTTGAGTCAGCGATCAATATATAAAGAAAATTTTCAAAAGATTACATACAAGATATACAATATTTTTTTGGTAATCAAGCACAAGGAGAAGAAGAAAGAGAACATCTGAAAACAGAGAATAAAAGACAGAGACAAAAAAACATCTTGTTCATTCTTCTTCAAGATTTTCTTCCAGCAACACATATTCAATCTTAGACAAAAAGTTCAATCTCTCAGAATCATTCACTTGAAGAAGAAGTTTTCATCTTTGAAGGCCTACACCCTGTAGCAAAGCTTCCACTCCTGATCTGATTTCTATAACTCAGGGGGAGCTTTGAAAACATCAACAAGATCCAATAGTCTTCTAAGAGCATTGAGACAAAGAAGACAATATCACTTTTTACTTTTCCATTGTCTGTAAATAGGGTTTTAACTCGCTTCAAAAGTTATACTATTTTGTTGTTAAGTCTCCTAATCAAAAGACTTAGATTGGTTTTTGGGCACCTAATCAAAAGCTCTAAGGGTTGCTAGATCTCCCTTAAAAAATAGATCTTGTGGTGACAGGGCACCTGTTCAAAAACCTGTGGTGGCAGGGCACCTAATCAAAAACATGTAGTGGATTCCTACCAGGTTGGTAGAAGAGTGGATGTACCCAAGTTTATTGGAGAACCACAATAAACTCCTTGTGTCGTCTGGTTGTGCTTTACCTTTTTATTTTCTGTCCTGTGATATTTCTTTTTATACTTATATATATATTACTAACTTCTAATCCGGTATAAAAACAAGCTAATAATTTTTTTAATACTCTATTCACCCCCCCCCCTCTAGAGTAAAGATAAGATATATCACTCACTTTCAAAGATGTTGGGCCACCTATTCACCCCCTAGGTGAGTTAAACCACCATCATCAATAATATTTCAAGTGGTATCAGAGGGAGGTTGGTAAAAATTTCACTTTACAGTCTGACTAAGATCCTTTAAGGGTAGTCCATCATATCATCATGTCTTCAGGAAGTCAAAAATATTATAGTCATTACAATTGATGATTCCACATTCCAAAATTAGATTCACTGTTAGACAACAAAGGAAATGTGGAGTACACTTATTGTGTACATGGAAGAGAGTGAGGAAGTTAGGGATGATAGGAAATCCTTGCTCAACCAAGAGTATAAAGCCTTTAGCCAGGGCAGTAAGGATGACACAAATGAGTGTTATGAGAAGTTCTTAAAACTAGTGAATCAGTTGAAGACCTATAAAAGGGTTCTTACAGATTATGAGCTAAATGAAAAGTTCCTTAGGTCTCTAACTACAGACTGGAATAATAAAATTTGTCTCATCAGGGAGATAGGGAACCTAGACAACATTCCTCCCCATACTATTTTTGGGAAGGTGCACTCCAATAAGATGAAGCAGAATGAAAGAAAGGAGGAGGAGACTGCTGTATGATCTTACCAGAAGGAGAAGACTGTGGCCCTCATGTTTGTAGGCTCCAGTAAGAATATGGAGAGAATCCCCTCTCCTCCCAGGAAAGTGACTGTGTTAGAGTCTTCTAAACCCAGTAGTTCAGATGATGATATTGAAAGTCTTTATTTTCAAGGATAGCTAATCACCTAGAGTGTGGTGAATAGGTTTTTTAGTCCTTAGTGACTATTTTTTATTATCCTTTTGTTGGATGCTTTATTATTTGATTACTTTCTACTTTCAAGACATTCAACCTGTAGTAAAGTCAATACAGAGAAAACACACAAAGTACACACAAGATATATAGTGGTTCCCCAGATTATGGGCACATCCACTTTCCCTACCACCTATCTAACTTCCTTGTTAGACTAGACAATTCTATAAACTCAGCTCCAAAGAGCTTAAACCTCAGATCCCCTAAGACCTCTCAGTCTCCTCCAAGACTTACAACACATCCACAAGGGCCTACAACTCAGTGATCAGCATATCATCTACCTCAGGCCAAAGGCCCTACACTCAAGCTAGGAGGACAGCCCGACCTCAGATCCATTAGGGATCCTACCTCAGAGAGAATGACTCTCCTACTGCTATGGCAATTAAGCCCTACCTCAGATCCACTAGGGATCCTACAGCTCAGGCAAAAAAGCCCTACAACTCAGTTAGAATGACTCACATACCTCAGGTTGTTAAGCCCTATCTCAGGCCAATGGCCCCACAGCTCAGATCCAGAAGGATCCTACAGAAAAAGATGGTGATTTATATTTAACCCAGATAAATTTCTTTGTGTTTTCCTGTGAGCTAAGTAATCTTATCTCTTACTTTCTTCTTAGCTACAAGATCTTGAGCTAGAAGTAACTAGCAGAAAACTGCTCTGCTTCTTCTTCCTTCCCAGGACAAATTCATCAACTTTTGTTATCTCTTCTTTTAAGCTTCAGAAGTAGATCTTTATATTTGAGTTTGTTGAACTGAGAAGCAACTTGATCTGCAAGAACCTGTTATTTGTTTCTGCTTCTCCCTTAGAAGGCAGACCTTCTGATCTTACTAGTGCAGGTAAAGGCTAACTCACTTTCTTCTCTTCAGAGATTAGCTCTGATCTTGCTAATGTCGAGGATGATAACGAACAACTAACTTCTTTTTGCTCTTCTTCTTGCTGACTTGAGCTCAATTTTCTTCAGCCACAGCAATAGTGGAGATCATGAAGAACAACTGTAACCTCTCCTTTCTTGTCAGAGAAGCTTCTCCTTTTTATTGATTGCAACCCAATGGCTATTTTATTAGTGGGGCCCACACCAATAATGTCCAGCTACAACCTTGCTTTAATGCCAAATGTTGTATAGTAGCTCTGCGGTGCTTTTTATCATGTACTGTAGCTTTCCCACTATAAGTTTGAATAATGTTGACTTTTTGACTTGCTGACGTCAGCGCCTATAGGCTTAGCTAAAATCAAGCATTAGTAGAATAGACGTTGAGTGAATGAGCTTCACTCAACACCAAGGCACTTAGACAGAATTCTGTCTATTTAGGCGCAGATAGCGTTGAGTGAGCAAGCTTCACTCAATGCTTTTTGCCTTAGCTGATTCTTCAGCCTTTTCTGTATTTTAGGCATTGAGAGCGTTGAGTGAGCACTCCTCACTCAACGCTTTATGCCTTAATCAATTTCCTTCTTCTTTAGCATCTTAAGCGTTAAGTGAGCATGCCTCACTCAACTCTTTTTGTTTTAGCTAGATTTTTTGAATCATGGAGTTGAGAGCGTTGAGTGAGCATGTCTCACTCAACGCTTTCTACCTTAGCTAGATTTTTCTGCTCCTTGGCATTGAGTGAGTAAGCTCCACTTAACGCCAAACTACTTAACAAATTTTATTCTGTTTATCTGGCGTTGAGTGAGTAAGCTATACTTAACACATTTGGACTTAGCCAAATTTTTGTGTCTGTTTCTTCTTAGGTTATTACTGCATTAGCCTATCTCACATCCTTTTGCTATATGGCGTTGAGTGAGTTGACAACACTCAATGCCTATGAACTTAGTTACTTTCTCAACTTGCCACTACTTTGGCTTTGACTGTATTGGCTCCACTCAGATATATAAGTCATCTGGCATTGAGTGAGTAACCTTCACTCAATGCCTGTGGACTTAGACATATTTCTATCTATCCACTGGTTTGCCTAGACAGTACCTATTTTGACCACTTGGACAACCTGTCCAATCAATGTATAATATACATCCTACAATCGCTAAACTTGAGCACAAGTAAGATTACCACATGTGTATACATTGTTTGCTAGTCCTTCAAATCCAGGACATTGGGATAAATGGACCCTACAATCTCCCCTTATTTGAAGAAGTCAAAACCTATGACAATGTATACACTAAAACAACTATGTAACATATAAAGTAAACAATAATCTGCATAATTCATAAATAATGATTATCAATAAAATGATTTTCATTTATCTTTTAAAGAATAACTATTCTTGTGCATTTAACAAAACAACACACATTTCTTAAGCCCCTTAAGCAGAACCTGAAACTTTTCAAGTTTCAGGTTCCCTTATCACAATCCCACTACCCTTTAGTTTCTTGACTGCTTTCTCTTCAACAACTGCCTTCTTCTTTCATTTACTATCTTTCTTTTCTGCTTCAGCTTCTTCAGCTTCTGCTTTATCTTTATGCCTCTAAAAGTAGCTGAATGGCTTGGGGAAGTACTTGTAGGGTTCAACTACACTAGGAAGCAAAGTGTTAGCATTCTTGTTCTTCCAATAAATTCTCCTTTCAGTGTCCCTCATTTCTATCTTCTCCCATTCCATTTTGTTGTACCACTTTCCTCTGTCTGACCTCTTGTTTTGACCTTATCCCAAGCAAGAAGAATGATGGATCTTGACTCAGGGCTCCACTATTCGAAATCATGCCTCTTCTCCATTTCCTCCATGTATCTCTTTTTCCTTAGCCTGACTTCCTCTTCAGCTTCAGCAGTTGTATTCATTTCATTGGTTTGTAATGCCTGGTCTACAGTGGGGCTAAAGGAAGGAATCTCAGCAGCAGTAGACTATTCTCCCCACTAGGCACCAGCACTATCACCTTCTTCTATGTACTGTACATACCCCTGATTGTCTTATATCTGATCAACAACAGACAATCTGTACAAGGCATCTTGCACTTGAGCAGGAATCATTGGGATGCTATTATATTGCATAGGCTCGATTCCTAGTGGGCCTCTCACAGTATTAGTTGCCCAGACCATGTTTTCTGTGTTAGTTCTTATTGCCTCACTCTCCCCCTTTTTTACTTCTTCAACTATTTGAATGGTCTGGGAGGTGCATGCCTTGTTTCTTTCTGTTTCTGGATGGTTAACTCCAGTAGTAATATGATTCTTGACTTCCAGCATATGGGCATCAAGCAGCTTAGTATATGCGTCCATCTAGGTAAAGATTGCTATATTCTGTTGATCCCTCAGAACTCAATCAGCATTATGAATGGCCAACTTGTTCTGAGCCTGAATATTTTGATTATATATGACAGTGGCAACATTCTTGCTTGCCACATCCAACTTGTCCATGGTGTAGTCCACAGTCGGAGCAGCTCTTTTAAAGAACTTAACAGTTTCTCCTTTCAGCAAGTTTACTTCAAATCTGATCATTTGATTTCTGTGGCTAGATCATTTCTGATATTTTTAAGGGCATCATCCACAAAATTTTCTAATGCCCTCCTCTGCTCATCCATCATCCCTTTCAGTTTGGTAAGGAATAGAGGTGGAATCTGGTCTATTTGAGCAGAGGTGCCTTCAACATGAGGTTCGAGAGATTGTCTGACCTCTTCCTTCTCACTCGAGTCAGTCTCATTTTCATCTATCTCTTTTTATGGATAATCTGTCTCTTCTTCTGACATTGAGGAATCAATGTTGTGAATTTCTATCTGAGCAGGGAGTTCAGATTGAATCTCCCCCTCAACCTTTGACATGCATTCATTGGCCTTCAGTACAACACCAGCAACAATATCTATATCACTTGCAGTAGTCTGAACTACTTTTGGAGCGACCTGTAGCTGCTCCCCCACAACTAATGCATCTTGCATTATCTCTTCTGTCAGTTTCACCCCCCTCAACTAATGCATTCTTTTTCTCAGCAAATGCAACATCCATAACTTGAGCCAGGAGTTGCTCACCTTCAGATATTGCAATCTCAATTTCAGAAGTCAAATTGATATCCCCCTCACTCTAAGGCCTGGGAACATCAGCATCATCAAGATTCGATAGGTGGTCACCTACATCATCGGACCTGAAATCCTCTCCTTCCATCCTAGCTGAAATCATGGTAATATTAGTTTCAGTAATTTGCTCAGCAACTTCAGTTGAAGGAAAGACATCATCCCGATCGGTAGTTTCTTTAGATTGAGTACTGCTCAACTTAGTTCTGGCAGCACGATTAGAGGAAACTGATACCTGTGCACTTTTGTCCTTCCTTATCTCTTCATAGGACACTGTTGGACTTGAATCATGAGGCTCTCCCTCATCTTCAGTAGAACTGCTCGAGCTGCTTGTCTTTGGAGCTGCAACCTTCTCTCCTTTCTTCTATGTTGTTGATGGTCCACGAGGCTGAAGTACTGTTTCCCATCGATCTAGCATCTTAATGTCCATTTTCCCCATATGATGAAATCTAGCCCCGAGCTTCGTATTCAGGATTATTGGGACTGTCTGTCTCAGAAATAGGCATAGAATTCTCCCTAAGTTTGGTTTAGCAATGCATTCCACTATCCTTTCAAACACTATTCTGCCCCAGTCAGTCCTTTTGGACAGAATGACCCTTGCTATTTACTTAAACATCTTCTTTGATATTTTGTCATGGGAGCCTGATTTGCATATCAGAGCCTTCCCGATGATATTTTCCAGAAACTTTCCCCTTAGGTTCATTTCCTTTCTCAAGATAGAGTCGGTGGCATTCTTAGACAATCCAAAAAATTTTACTGCAGACTTTTTGTCATCCTGCATCAGTTCATCTTCCTCATCTGCTTTAGTGAACCTAGGCAACTGCAGTGCCTTACTTAACCTCTGCGGAGTGATTTTGATCTTCTTTCCACTAACAATAGTCTTGAGTTTGCCTGTAGATGCATCTGCTTTGACATTGGAGAATAATTCTAAGACTTCTCGTTTCCATAGTAAATAGTTCTCCGTCAATATGAACCCTAGGTCAGATACATGGAGAAGATGAAGAGCCTGTTGCACTTCCTCTAGCGCATTAGTGAATCCATTTCAACTACTTCTGATCCTTTGAAGAGGAAATCTTGTCCCTTGGGCGCAATTTTGCTTGCAAATTTCTGATACCTAGCAAGAACTACTTTCCATTGATTCAATGAATACGGGAAGGTGAGGGCAAGGAATAATGACTTTGCTTTATGCATAAGCTTTTCTATTTATAGTTAATTATAAAGTGTTGGGTATTGTATCCACAATAACACAGATTTGTATGAAATCACCCTTGAACTAAGATGAATTAATTTTGTATTTGATATTCTTTTCAAGTTGAGTGATTGCAGGTTATAGTTGTCAAGTGTAGACCAATCTCAGTCAACAATGAGTCACCAAACACAGGACCATATAACGTAATCCCTCATTGTGTGATCCATGGTGTTGACTCATGTGTAGCCTCTCTATTGGGACACACTTCTTTTTCAAGTACTAATGTAATTGGAGAAAGAATAGTTGTTGTATACCTTGAAGAAAAATTTATTTTAAAAAGTCAGAATTTTTCTAAGTCAATTACTCGAGAAGTACATCTTGTACTCGAGCAGTGGTGAAATGATTTCTAGTCTCGATTTATGATCTGTATAGTTTTCGAGTAGAAGAAGCTATTCTCGAGAAGTCCTTGTTTAGTACTCGAGAAAGTCATGCAGTACTCGAGTACTACTCACCTTACTCTCGAGTTATCTCAAAAATCATTACAGAAATTTTTCTAAGTCTTGTACTTGAGTAATATAAGACATTACTCTAGAAGGCCTAGCCTTGTCTCAAGAAAGCAGAAGACCAGTACTCGAGTAAAAATAAGTTAAGTTTCGAGAAGTCTTTTTGTTCTCGAGAAGTGAAGTTAGTTCTCGAGAAGTCATTATATAGTTCTCGAGTAATAGAAGCTATTTCTCGAGAAGCCAGAAATAACTTCCCGTAGACTTGTTCCCGAGAACCATACGTCCTCTTCTCGAGAAACAGATATTTATTCTCAAGTAGTCTATTACTCACTCGAGAAATGCAGTAAATCTTCCTGAATTTTCATTAAGTCCAGACGGAAATGTTTTTAAATCTAATCTCGATTCTTATTGGTCCACATGTGTAGTCATTTATGATTATGACCGTTAGGCAAGTCCTATAAAAGGTATTATCAAATTCGACTAAACCTAACACACGAAATCAAGGATTCTAAATCGTTCTATTAATTCTAAATCGAGAAAGCCGCCGCTCTTCATTGACATTTTCGCCGCTTCACTTCTCCGATTCAAGTGATTCAGAGCAAGAAGAGATCAACAGATCAAGGCGTTCAATTTCTATAGATCTATCTCTTGATCGTGCTGATCCCAAGTTTTCAGATCCAGAGATTTCGGCTTGTGTTCTTCAATCCATTTATGACAAAGCTTCAAAGTTCAAGAAAGAAGAAATGCTGAAGATTAAGATCTGAGATAATTTGTTTGTATACTTTTGTTTACAACATCAATAATCTTGTAGGAGATTTTGTCTCCGAGTTTTGTAGGAAGTTCTTTTTCTTCCAAGTGTAGATCCCATTTTGAGGATCGAGTTGTAGGGGCGTTGCTCCGAGTTTTAGGATTGGTTTTCAATCTGAGATAATAGTGAAGTAGCTGAGTCCAGTGTAGTTCTAGATTGGTGAGGTGGAGAGTGGATGTACCCAAGATTGGGTAACCAATTTAAATCTTGTGTTCTCTGTGGCTTGTTTGTTTATTTTCTGCACTCCGTTCTTTCAAGTTTTTATTTCGCAAAAAGACGCAGACCTCACCTATTCATCCCGCCCTCTAGGTGATATAGGTAGACAACTAAAAACATCAATTGGTATCATAGGCAGGTTGTTCATCAAAAAGGTTAACACCTTGAACAGATCTACTACTAGTTTTCTTTAGAGGATACAAGCATGGACAGAGCCAAGGATTTTGCTAAGCTTCCCTTGTGCACAAAGACTAACTGTTCTATGTGGAAATAAAGGATAAAATTCTACATGGAAATTGTAGATCCAAGGATTTTATGATGGTGGAAGAAGGACTCTATGTTCCTATGACAGCCTCCACCATTGACTCTACAGAGCAAGTTCCAAAGAATCTTATGGATCTTGACAATGATGAGATTGCACTTGTCTCATTAGACAAGAATGCCAAGCATATCATCGCAAGTGCAGTCGATGATTCTATGTCACAGAATCTAATTCACTGTCAATCTTCCAAGGAAATGTGGCAGTCTCTTATCATTTTGATGGAAGGTACCGAAGAGGGAGGGATGACAAAAGATCCCTTCTGAATCAGAAATATGAAGCATTCAGACAAGGTCCTAAGGACTCTATTGCTGATACATTTGAAAGTTTCTTCAAGATTGTCAACGGCCTAAGAGTCTATGGCCTGATCTTCACTAATGGAGAGCTGAATGACAAATTTCTGAGATCCCTGAATAAGGAATTGGAAAACAAAGTTAGTGCAATCCGGGAGTTTGGTAAGTTGGCAGAGACTGACCCTCAAAATCTCTTTGGAAAGCTTATGTCGCATGAACTGCAAATAAACTCAAGAAAAGCTGAAGAAGAGAAATGTCGGTCTTCATCCAAGGAGAAGTCTGTCGCTTTAAAGACAGACACCTCAAAAATGTCAAAAGCTGCATCTCCTACTCCCACACAGGAAGAGAATGAAGAAGAAGCTTCAGAGTCAAGTATCTCAGGCTTAGAGCTATCTGAAGGAGATTTTTCTCTTCTCTCAAGGCATTTCAAGAAGTTCTTGAACAAGAAGAAATAGTGGAGAGGCAAAGATGCCTCCTTCAGAAGATCACGTCATGATGGTGATCATCAAAAGAAAGGCTCAAGTAGCAGAGACAGGTATCACTCTAAACCAAACAAACATATTTCTTCTGATATTGTTTGTTATTGTTTCAATAAGCTAGGACACGTCATAGCTGATTGCGCTCACAAGAAGAAGGAGGGTGGAAGAAGAGAGGAGAAGAAGTCTCCTTATAATAAGAAGAAGACTGAAAGAAGCCTGGTATCCAAGAAGGACAAGACCCTCGGTGACACTGACTCATCTGAGTCTAGTGAAAATGAGGAAGCCTACTTTGTGCTCATGGCACATACAGATGAAGAATAAGAACCCAAGTTCATTGGGAAGGTAAACTCTCATACCCCTCTCTCGTAATCAGATGCTTCTGACCTTTTTCATGAGGACTATCCGTCTGATGATGAATCTGAACTCATGACTCAATACAAAGAGTTGATTAAGGCTTACGACAAATGTCGAAGAGTCGCAAGAGCTCAAGATAAGGAGATTAAATCACTTAAGGCTGAGGAGAACAATATGAGGGAGGAAGTCATAGTGATGGACTCACTCAGAAAGGAATTCCATGATGCGATTATAATAAAGCTCTCGAGTACCTGAACTTGAAGGAGAAAATCATTCAAAAGTTAGAAGAACAACTTACAGCTGAAAAGAAACTTGTTGAAAGTTTCTCCAAGCACTTGTGGCTGAATTCTCCGCTCATGCTAAAGGAGCTGGCTTAGGCCATGTGGCTGCCCATAGTAAATATTCTAGAAGAAATAAAGCCCAATGGAGAAATAAGGCTGCCAAGAAGGCTCTAGACAAGGAGAAGGGAAAAGCTCCTCAAGACCAAACTTCGTTTAAAAAGGTTATCCTTCCAACAAACGAGTTTGATCTTGATTCATCCTACGGTCACTATGCTAGGACTACTTATGTAGAGCCCAAGTCTCAGAACCAACGATGGACTCGTCCCCGGAACTTTGGTGAGGTTGTCTTCAAGGCACCATATGAGGAGATCACTCTTCAGAGCTATGACCCTTATAGTCATGGTCATAACATCAAGAAAGCTCCAAAAGTTGAACCCGTTGTGGAAAAGCCTCTTAAGGAGAAGAAGTTCTGTGAGTGACATCACCATGAAGCTTCTACCTCCAATTATGCTGCCTCTGCTAGACCACACTCTCAAAATTTCAAGCATAAAAACTTTAGGCAAAGATACAACATGTTTGATTGTTGGTGTTGTGGCAAAATTGGTCATTTTGCCATAGATTGCTGGTTTAATCCCAGATATTATAAAAATCCTCAAGTTAATAATGTGAGAAAGACCATGCATAATGTTAACATACGTAGGGGGAGTATGCTAACTAGAGACCAAGGACCCAAAAAAGTTATGGTTCCTAAGGCAACTTGATTCTACTTTTGCAGGAATGTACAAAGGCCACCGAAAATCCTATCTAGTATTTTGACAGTGGATGCTCTCGGCATATGACCGGGACTAGAATCCAACTCCAGAATTATTCTCTAGTCGTGAATGGTCCAAAGGTAATCTTTGGAGGTTCTGAAAGAGGGATTACAAAAGGCTACTGTATGATTACTAATGCTAGTGTATCCTTATCAGATATGGGTTATGTTGAAGGATTGGAACACAATCTTATAAGCATAAGCCAGCTACGTGACAAAGGATACATAGTAGAATTTCATGCACACAAGTGTTTGATAAATCAGTCGATATCTTAGAGACGATTCTATCGGGCACTCTTTGTAGAAATATATTTTGTTTAAATTTTATTTGCATAGACTCTTCTACACATGTGTGCTTTTTGGCAAAAGATAGTGCGTCTCTTGGTGACCAATTGCACAAGAGATTAGCACATATAAATTACAAAACTATTAATAAATTATTTTCTCTTAATTTAGTACGTGATGCACCCAATATTAAGTGCATTAAAGATAGACCTTGTCACGCATGTGTAAATTGCAAGCAAACAAGGGCTACCTTTAAAAGCATTATTGGTAAAGATTCTATGATGCAGGCTTGCACGTTGACACTGGATATATCTATGGGCGAGCACGATTGCCTCTCTAATTATCCAATCCTACACTCTCACAATTGTTCTACGCGGCACCACATTAATTAATCCTATCAATTATATGCTAGCGTACAGGTAACCAAACCGATTAGGATCGAATAGAGCCGATAGACCAATATTCATTTCGGCTAAAAGGACCTACCTTGTCCGAACGAGCGGAGTTGTAGCAAAAGAGATCTATCAAATAAAATACGATTTGGAAAAAGGTAGATCCCTCCCAACAAAAGAAAATGAAGGTTCACCAAACCCTTTCAAAATTAAATCAATCAAGAAAAACACAAACCAAGCGAAGAAAACCACGATGAATTAATGCTATCAAAATTCAACGCCAAGGATTTCCACCACAAGAATATCTAGGAAAAAAAATCACACGAAGGTAGGAATTATTCGTTACCCAACCGGAATGGATGATTCCGATTACCTCTATATTGATCACTCTTCAACGTCTCCGTCGGAGTCACGTCAGAAGGAGAGGAAACTTGTCTACCTTCGTCACTTCACGCCGGAGTTGGAATCCACAAGGAAGCAACCTTTATTTACTTTGCCGAATTATCTTCAATGGAGGGTGGTGCTCGTTTTTTTGCAAGTGGAGGTGGTGGTGTGGTTGGCAGCTAAGAAGGAGGATTCTAAGGGAGAGGGGGGAGAATGAAATGGATTTTCCAAGAGGGGATGAGAGAAGAGGAGGGGAAATTCAAATTTTGAATTCTTGGTTTTCAATTTTTCATTCTCTCTAATCAATCCTTCATAATATGGTTATATATAGCCTACACCACTCAATCTCCCTCCATTCAAAATTCAAAAGTCAAAATTCAAAATCAAAGTTATGATGGTTATATGCACCCATCATAATACAAGAAATGAAATAATTAAAACAACCTATGATGGTTATAAGCACCCATCATTACATGAATTATTTAAATGCAATAAAAATAAAAATTGCTAAAATAAAATAAAACATGAAAATGACTTAATAATTAATAATAATAATTAATAACTTATTATTAATTATTAATATATTGGTTTGCATTCAGGACGGATATTATGGCGATGCTCCACATGGTCTTCCGTAAGAACGTCATCGTCGTCTTTAAAATATTGCGGGCCGTCGTCTCCATCAATCATCCCTTGCTCAAAAGTTCTCATCACTGATGAGTTGGTCTGAATGCACCAACGCAGGAGAGCGACATTCAACAGAGCCACCTCCGATCCAAGAATCCAAGAGTCATCGGAGGCCGGTCGATCACTCCATCAAATAAAGTAGTGACAAACATCACCACATGTAGGGGATAGCACTTCACCCTAGAGTATCCTGTCATGCAAAAAGATGGTCCTGGGGAACCTTAGAAAAGCATTAGGCAATAAGGGAAAACAAATTTCTATATCAACAACCAACATACCTCCAGTGAAGACCGATGAAGAGAATGACCCAGGAACAAGCTCACTACCCAAACCATAAGAAAACAAAGTGGACCCAAACGGACAGGCAGATAATTCAAGTGGTGGAGAAATATATAGCGTTAAATTAGAAACATTAAAAATAGGGGTAATACCCCAATCAGTGGAAAGCTTCAAATGATATGTGTATTCTCCTAATTTCATTACTATCCGAAAAAGGTCAAGCTCACCAACTTGCCAACTTTCTATAGTGCCCGAAGGCAACCGTTCAGGGTCGAGATGCATCAAAACTTAATTACAAATCATATAGTGAGACGCTCTTCTATGTAAACTAGCATGAAATTGATAAAATATAATTTGTATGACTAGCGCTTCTTTACTGTGCTTATATAACCTTTGAACATGAGAGGCATAAAATAGTGCGAGTTGACTTGGATTATCAGACAGTGGAAACAAAATCAAGTCAAAAGGCACTTGTTCTTTAAATCCATGCACGATCTCATTCGGCGATTAACAACCATATAAATTATCATAAGACGCAACTATATAAAGTAATTTATTACAAGTGCGCCTAAGTATCTCGCTACCGTGTGGAGTGAACCCATGCGCTTGTGACTCAACCCGAAAATGGAGGGTAACAGGGTTAAATCCGGGGGTACGGGATCCTTAAAATCAAAGATGACTTTCATAGGCATCAAAGTCGCAGGAGTCATAAGTCAGATAAATGTGGTGTGACCTAGGAGTATGTTTAGCCATATCCTTAGCATATGAATAGTCTAACCAGGTAGCATATACGTCATATGCCATTTTAGTGAGAACCGGAGCGAATACTCACACGGAACTGGTGCACATGCAATGAGAAAAGAACCTTTCCCTATTTAATTTTCAAAGATGGAATTGTTCCCACTTAATAACTATGATGATAAAAGAAGTTTTTTATTTGCTTGCAGGAAATAATATGAAAATTATTAAATAAAATTTTTTTGATTTTTTTTTATTTTCTTTGCTGAAAAATAAAAATATTGGCCGTTATTTGCAGACCAACAATTAAATTTTAAAACAACTTAATTAAAATAATGAATTAATGAAAAATAAATATTTTTTTTTGTTTTCTTACTAAGAAAATGATGGAGAATTTTCAGAATTTTATTTTTTTGAATTTTAAGGAAAACTGAAAATTATAGGCCGCTATTTGCAGACCAAAAATTCAAAATTTGTTTTATATGTTGTGTAATGAAACGTGCAAGTGCGCGTCGGAGAAAAAAAATAAAAGGGGGAGGGTTCCAATTAGGAAATTGATGTGAACCTCCCTCTGATACCAAATTGATGCAGGCTTGCACGTTTACACCGGCTATATCTACGGACGAGCACGATTGCCTCTCTAATGATCCAATCCTACACTCACACAATCGTTCTACGCGGCACCACGTTAATTAATCCTATAAATTATATGCTAGCTTACGGGTAGCCAAACCTATTAGGATCGAATAGAGGCGATAGGCTAATATTTTTTCCGGCTAAAAGGACCAACCCGGTCCGAACGAGCGGTGTTGTACCAAAAGAGATCTACCAAATAAAATACGATTTGGAAAAAGGTAGATCTATGCCAACAAAAGAAAATGAAGGTTCGCCAAAGCCTTTCGAAATTAAATCAATCAAGAAAAACACGAACCGAGCGAAGAAAACCACGATGAATTAATGCTATCAAAATTCTGAGAGGACTTAGCGCAACCACTCGCACCAAAAGCCCGGACTGATGGAGGACGGCGCCACTAATCTTTATATCAAAGGTCCTCGGGCGGATCCACGGGGCAGCCAGTTAAGCCATTACCGCATAGCACCGCAGCGCAGGAGCGATTTCGGACCACAGCCCCAACAATCCCCCCCCCCCCCCGGAAACGACCCCGGGGTTTCGAACCCGCAACCTCCCTCTGATACAACTTGAGAGGACTTAGCGCAACCACTCGCACCAAAAGCCCGGACTGATGGAGGACGGCGCCACTAATCTTTATATCAAAGGTCCTCGGGCGGATCCACGGGGCAGCCAGTTAAGCCATTACCGCATAGCACCGTAGCACGAGGGCATTTCTGGACCGCAGCCCCAACAAATTCAATGCCAAGGATTTCCACCACAAGAATATCTAGGAAAAATAAATCACAAGAAGGTAAGAATTTTTCATTACCCAACTGGAATGGTTGATTCGGATTACCTCTACATGGATCACTCTTCAACTTCTCCGTTGGAGTAACGTCGGAAGGAGAGCAAACTTGTCCGCCTTCATCGCTTCACGCCGGAGTTGGAATCCACAAGGAAACAACCTTTAATGCCGTTGCCGAATTATCTTCAATGGAGGGTGGTGCTCGTTTTTTGTAAGTGGAGGTGGTGGTTGTGTTGGCAGCTAAGAAGGAGGATTCTTGGGGAGTGGGGGAGAAGGAAATGAATTTTCCAAGAGGGGAAAAGAGAGGAGGAGGGGAAATTGAAACTTTGAATTCTTGGTTTTCAATTTTTCATTCTTTCTAATCAATCCTTCATAACATGGCTATATATAGCCTACACGACTTAATCTCCCTCCATTGAAAATTAAAAATTCAAAATTCAAAATGAAAGTTATGATGGTTATATGCACCCATCATAATACAAGAAATGAAATAATTAAAAAAACCTATGATGGTTATAAGCACCCCTCATTACATGAATTATTTAATTACAATAAAAATAAAAATTGCTAAAATAAAATAAAACATGAAAATGACTTAATAATTAATAATAATAATTAATAACTTATTATTAATTATTAATATATTGGTTTGCATTCACGACGGATATTATGGCGACGCTCCACATGGTCATCCGTAAGAACGCTGTCGCCATCTTTAAAATGTTGCGGGACGTCATCTCCATCAATCTAATAGGTGTTTACACCTAATTCATATAGACTAATTCAGTCCACTGCAAATTAGAAGTTTGGGAGGTAAGAATTATACATTAGTTATTGTTGATGATTACTCTCGCTTTGCGTGGGTGTTCTTTCTAAAATACAAGTCAGATACCTTTGAAATCTTCACTAATTTTGTCAGGCAAGTTTAGAATGACTACAACTGCTCCATTGTCAAAATCAGAAGTGATAATGAAATAGAGTTCAAGTCTTGTGCCATGACAGAATTCTGTGAAAATCTTGGTATCTTTCATGAGTTTTCCTCTCCTCGTACTCCCCAACAGAACAGAGTTGCTGGGAGAAGGAATAAAACACTCATTGAGGCTTGCAGAACCATGTTGAGTGATTCCTCACAACCAAAATATTTCTAGGATGAAGCCGTCATTACTGCATGTCATGTGTAAAAGCGAGCACTCATAAACAAGAACCATAATAAGACACCTTACGAACTACTAAAGGGCAGGAAACTGACTATTTCATATTTTAAAATCTTTGGTAGTAAATGCTTTGTACTTAACAATGGGAAGTATCACACAACTAAATTTAGTGAAAAGAGTTTTGAAGGTATTTCCGTAGGTTATAGTAGTCATAGTAAGGCATATATGATTTTCAACAAGAAACCCCTTGTTGTAGAAGAATCTATCAATATTGTATTTGATGAGACGAGCTTGCTACAAGGCAACTCTTCTAGTATGTTTATTGAAGATACAGGTTTAAGACTGAAGGATTTAAGCTTGAACGAGCCAACTGAAGAAAAATCTCAAAAGTTCATCAAGATCACAACTCCAACCCCTATTGGATAGGATGATTACAATGATGAAGAGGTAATTCAAGCTGATGAAGTCACTCCAGTGATAAAGGAAGCTCCATATGTAAGAACCCTAGAGCTCAGACACTTGAAGGATCACCCAATTAATCAAATTATAGGAGATCCCCGGGATGGTGTCAAAACTCGTAGACGTACAACTAATGAAAATCTATATTTAAGTTTCCTCTCGCAGGTTGAACCAAAGAAGTTTGAGGAAGCAAACTCAGACGCATCTTGGATAATTGCAATGGAAGAAGAACTGAATCAATTCAAGCATTTCCAAGTCTGGAAGCTTGTTCCAAGACCCAAAGGTAAGAACGTTATCAGATCAAAGTGGGTCTACATGAACAAGATGGATGAAGATGGAACAATTATAAATAACAAGTCCAGACTCATCACCAAGGGATATAGACAAGAAGAAGGCATTGACTTCGATCAGACGTATGCTACAGTGGCAAGGTTGGAGGCAATCAGGTTGTTCCTAGCATATGCAGCACTCAAGGGCTTTACTCTCTATATGATGGACGTGAAGCTGTCCTTCCTTAATGGTGACATAAAGGAAGAGGTGTATGTTGAATAAACACCAGGTTTCATTGATTCTAACCATCTTGAGCATGTTTATCTTTTATTTAAAGCTTTATATGGTTTGAAACAAGCTCCTCGAGCTTGGTATGAGACGCTGTCTAGCTTTCTTATTGAGAACAAGTTCACAAGGGGAAAAATAGATAAGACATTATTTCTTAGGGAAATAGACGGCAAGATTTTGTAAGTGAAAATATATATCAATGACATCATATTTGGCTCTACTGACGACAACCTTTGCAAAAAGTATTCCAAACTTATGCAAAAGAAGTTTGAAATTAGTAGTATGGGAGAGATAAAGTATTTCTTAGGACTTAAGATGAAGCAATCTGAAGATGGAATTTTCATTTCTCAGACGAAATTCACCAAGGAGTTAATTAAGAAATTTGGAATGGAGAACGCAACCTCTATGAGGACTCCAATGGGTTCAGCTATGTCTTTTGACAAGGATGAGAAAGGGAAACCTTTTGATGAAACCAAGTACAGAAGCATAATTCGATCCTTGCTCTATCATATTGCTAGTAGACCGGACATAATATTTTCAATATGTGTGTGTGCTAGATTTCAAGTGAACTCTAAGGAATCTCACTACGCTACTGCAAAGGGAATTTTGAGATACCTTAAAGGTACACCAAATCTTGTCTTATGGTACCCAAGAAGTAATGATAGCGAACTAATTGGTTTTTCAGATGAAGATTATGCAGGAAGCAAAGATGATAGGAAAAGCACATCCAGGACTTATCAATTCCTAGGAGAAGGCTTATCTCCTAGAGCAGCAAGAAGTAGAATTTTGTCGCAATTTCAATAGCCCAGTCAGAGTATATCTCTGCAGGTAGTTGTTATGCACAACTTCTAAGGATAAAAAAAAAGTTTGAATACTATAACATAAAGTTCAAGAACATTCCAATGTTTTGCGACTACTCTAGTGCAATTGCAATCTCCAATAACCCAGTCTCTCACAGCAGGACAAAACACATAGAGTTGAGGTACCACTTTATCAAGGAGCATGTGGAGCATGGAGACATCAATCTCCAGTATGTTCCAATTTATAAGCTGGTTGCAGACATTTTCACGAAGCCGCTGGACGATGCCAAGTTCTTATTCTTCAAAACAGAACTTGGCATGCTAAACAATGAAGATTGAAGAAAAGGTCTCACAATAGAGTTAAAGAATCGGGCAACTTCAAAAAATTTCAAGAAAATATTTTCTATGGACTTCATTTCTCGAGAAGATAGTCATTACTCGAGTACTACAAATCACTACTCGAGAAACAAGGTTGACTCCTGAGAATTACTTCTCGAGTACTAGATTGATTCTCGAGAACTTCAGTCTGCTTCTCGATAACTTCAGAACTGCTTCTCGAGAAAGAACTTTTCTACTCGAGAACTTTCTTATCTTGTTTCGAGAAATGACCTACCTCTCGAGAAGTCTGATGCAGTTTTTCATATTCAAGTTCAAATTTTTGATATTCGCACCCGTACTCTACTACCGCCATATTTTCAGGTATATTATTTTTATTATCATGATTTAAGACATATAAATAGATTAAAGTCCGAAAAATCCAAAATCACAAATTTCAAAACCCTTCTCTCGAGAAAAACTCTTCGCCTTCTTTGTCGTCGTCGCCCTCTTGCTGTCGCTTCAGAATTTATCTCAGAAAAAGGATTCCTGTTCTTCTCTCTCGATCATGGCCCCTCCGTCGAAGATTGGAATCGGCAGTGAACTCGTTTCTACTGGAATCGCCGACCGGTCAGATGATTTCCACAACCTTCTACTGTTATTGGAAGCCGCCAGACTCTTATTCGTTTTGGAACACTCGTGCAAAGTTCTACTTCTAGATGTTGAAGAATTTTTCTAGAATGCCAGAGTTAAGAGAAATGAAAGGATTCTGAAATCCAAAGTTCGTGGAATCAAGTTTAAGGTAACTACTCCTATTGTCTCTAAGCTTCTTCAGCTGCCAGTTATTGATGAAGAAGATAACTTAAATGAGGCAGATTATGATCGTGCCTTCAGGTTCTGTGGTATATCTATTGTTGCTTGCACCATTCACTGCCGAAATGAAAATGCAGAGAGCAAACTGCTTATAGATATACTTGGAAAAGTTTGTTTGTGCAGAAAAAGTTCAATTAGTTTCATTAGAAATGATTTCTTTGATATAATGACAATAATTATTTGCAGAAAGAAGTTTTAGTGAGGGATGATGATTTTCGATAAAATCAAAGAAAGCATCAAGGCACCAAATTATGGCAGTATTATTTCTCTTATCCTTCATGAACTCAATCCAGAAGTCCTTTACCTCTTTAAAGGTACTTCTCTACATCATAAGAAGAAAGTTTCAATTTCTTCCATTAAAAGATGGGAGCTCAAGCTTCAAAACCCTGCTCAAGCTATAAAAGCCCATGATTTCCATGAGGATGAGGACAGGACCCCATCTTCCTCTATACATCAAGTGGCTGGCACTTCAGGTGCAACTGTTGAGGGGGAGCCTGCTCCAACAATCCCAAAAGCAAGCCATTCTGCTCTTCCTCATGATGTTCCTTCTTATGTTGCTGCTAAGAACACTCCTACCCAACCAGATGACTCAAGTATTCTTGATGTATGTCTGCCTGCTGTAGACATTCTTTTTGATGCACAAGTGCATGAACAAGTTCTAACTAAAGAAGATGATATCAATAGAATGATTGATGAACTCACTTCCAAAGAACCTCCTTCCCTTCTACATGCAGAGAAATCTCTTCCTCCAGAGCCATCTCTATCAGACCATCATTCTGAACCAGAATCCCCTAACCCTCAGTCTCCTGCTGCAGATGTACATAAAGAAGAAACACTTTTGATTTATGATGAAGAAGCAACTCCTGAAATAGTTGAAGCTTCTCTCAAAAGCCTGAACTTCTCCCTTCCTACTATTACTATTGAGGAAGGAGATGTCATGATTCATACCCCCCAAGGCCTAGAGCTCAGTTATCATAGAAGAAATACCTCCCTGGTAAGCTCCATTAGTAACTCCTCCTCCTCTTCCACCTCCTCAAGTTGAAGCACATTCTGTAGATACCATTCTAGGCAAAATTGAGTTAATGCTAGCACAAGAAAGAATTTACTTTGAAGACTCTCTGAAAGTTGTAACTAAAAAAGTCACTGCTCTTGAAAAAAGAATGAGCAGAGGATTTGCTGAGATTCAGCGCAATACTGATGAACTTAAACACCTGTTTCAAATAGGTGGGAAAGCTCTAGACCACACCATTACCAGCATTGGTCAGGTGATGGATCAATCAGTAACTTTAGCAAATAATCAGATCCAACTGTAAAAGAAAGCTCAAGAACATAATTTCAAGACATGCATAGAAGTTGGTACATTCAAAGAGGATGATATAGCTACCCTATCCATAGAAGTCAGAAAGGGGGAGAATTTAGTAAAAGAATATCTAGAGAAATCTGATGGTATCATGAAAAATCTTTGGGAAGGAAAGATGAAAGAAATACATGTTGATGTTCAAAACTAAATTGATGGTGTCAAATTCCATACTTATAATACAACTGTTTAAATGCACAACCAAATTTCCCCAAAATACAAGTTGATCCAAATGTTATTCCACATCTTCTTAATCAAACTACTCAGCACCCTCCTGTCTAGCATCCATCATTCTCTCCAAGACCTGAAGGTTCTGATGCTCCTCCTCTAGAAAGCTATGCTCAAGTATGGGAATATGAACAGACTGATGTGCCTTCTCAAGCACCTCCTGGTGTGCAAATCCCTAAGAGAAGAAAGTATGGTGATGGTGCCTCTTCTAGCAGAACCACTCCTAATCCTAAAGAAGAAAGAAGGAAAGCCCAACAGATTGCTGAAATATAGAGCCCAACTTCCAAATCCCTAATCCATGATACTCTTAAACTTGTTGTTGATTATTATGAGAACAGGAATGATCATTACAACTCATATGAATGGGATTTATATGAGAAATCTTTAACTAAGAGAAGGATATATGACAGAGAGTATGAAAAGAACAATCCTAAAGCTCCTCCGAAGCCTACCAAATAATATCCTAAACCTTTCAGTTATCAGAAAAGGACAATAAGAGAAAAAGGAGAAGCAGCAACAACATCAAAGCAAGCAATGATAAAAGAAGACAAGAAGTTTCCTTATAAGATTTTGTGAAATTGGATTTTTCCTTGGACATTATCTATAAATATAAATCTTTTAATTCTAATGATCTGATTTTTCATTGCATAGCATTTCTCTTTATTACTTTGTTTACTAGTCATTTTATTTGTTTATCTTAATGTAATTCACCTTAGTGTACAGGGTTCTGACTTCTATAAATAGGGGGAAATTGTTGGGTATTGCATCAACAATAACCCAGATTTGTATGAAGTCACCCTTGAACTAAGATGAATTAAGTTTGTATATGATACTCTTTTCAAGTTGAGTGCTTGCAGGTTATAGTTGCCAAGTGTAGACCAATGTCAGTCTACAATGAGTCACCAAACACAGGACCATACAATGTAATCCCTCATTGTGTGATCCATGGTGTTGACTCATGTGTAGCCTCTCTATTGGGACACACTTCTTTTTCAAGTACTAAAGTAATTGGAGAAAGAATAATTGTTGTATACTTTGAAGAAAAATTTATTTTAAAAAGTTAGAATTTTTCTAAGTCCATTATCCGAGAAGTACATCTTATACTCGAGTAGTGGTGAAATGATTTCTCGAGTTAAGCTCTGTATAATTTTCGAGTAGCAGAAGCTATTCTCGAGAAGGCCTTTTTTAGTACTCGAGAAAGTCATGTAGTTCTCGAGTACTACTCACCTTCCTCTCGAGTTATCTTAAAAATCATTTCAGAAATTTTTCTAAGTCTTGTACTCGAGTAACATAAGCCATTACTCGAGAAGGCCAAGCCATGTCTCGAGAAAGCAAAAGACCAGTACTCGAGTAAGAAGAAGTTAAGTTTCAAGAAGTATGTTTGTTCTCGAGAAGCGAAGTTTGTTCTCGAGAAGTCATTATATAGTTCTCGAGTCACAGAAGCTATTTCTCGAGAAGCTGAAAATCATTTCCCACGGACTTGTTCTGGAGAACCATACGTCCTCTTCTCGAGAAACAAATATTTGTTCTCGAGTAATCTATTACTCACTCGAGAAATGCAGTAAATTTTCCTTAATTTTCATTATGTCCAGACGGAAATGTTTTAAAATCTAATGTCAATTCTTATTGGTCCATATATATAGTCATTTATGATTATGACTGTTAGGCAAGTCCTATAAATGGTCTGATCAAATTCGACTAACCCTAATACATGAAATCAAGCATTCTGAATCGTTCTATTCATTCTAAATCGAGAAAGCCACAACTCTTCATCGACATTCTCGTCGCTGCTCTTCTCCGATTCAAGTGATTCAGAGAAAGAAGAGATCAACAGATCAAGGCGTTAAATTTCTACAGATCCATCTCTTGATCATGTTGATCCAAAGTTTTCAGATCCAGAGATTTCGGCTTGTCTTCTTCAATCCATTTCTGACAAAGCTTCAAAGTTCAAGAAAGAAGAAAGGTTGAAGATTACGATCTGAGATAATTTTGTTTGTACACATTTGTTTACAACATCTTTAATCTTGTAGGAGATTTTGTCTACAAGTTTTGTAGGAAGTTCTTTTTCTTCCGAGTGTAGATCCCATTTTGAGGATCGAGTTGTAGGGGCATTTCTCTGAGTCGTAGGATTGGTTTTCAATCCGAGATAATAGTGAAGTAGCCGAGTCTAGTGTAGAGCTAGATCGGTGAGGTGGAGAGTGGATGTACCCAAAGTTGGGGAACCACTATAAATCTTGTGTTCTCTGTGGCTTGTTTGTTTATTTTCTACGCTTTATTCTTTCAAGTTTTTATTCCGCAAAAAGACGCATACCTCACCTATTCACCCCCTCTAGGTGATTTAGGTAGACAACTAAAAACATTGTAAAGAGAAAATGGAAAGTCACTTACCTGATTTGGTGATCAAATTTTCATCAACAATCAGGATTAAGTCCTATTACTTAGCTGCAAACTAACTTCTCGATAAACTTTCTTCAGTGACTTCATTTTGCTCAACCTTTGTATTCTTGGTCTTAATTGATTTACCATTTCTTTAACAATTGTCTTGCCTCTAGCTCCTTAAGTGTTACAAGATTGCATTATCCTGTAGGGATTAGCTTGACCTGCAATGCACATGTAATTTGTGTCCTAGTGGAGTGCAACTAAATTTAACATGCCTATGTCAAGTTTGAGGATGTTGAGTATAGTGGCATCTAGTAGTATAGTGAGCATTAGAGTCACAAACATATTGTTGGGTATTGCATCCACAATGTACCTGATTTGAAGAAGCCCCTGTGCAAGCCAAGGTAAATAGACAATGTATTTGATGAAATATTTCTAGTTGTGCTTGCAGTCATTCCACGCTAAGTATACACCATTGTCAGGGTGCAGTGGGTCAATATACACGGGTCTGTGCAACGTAATCCCTCGTTGAGCAGATCAGTGTGTTGGCCTACGTGTACTCTCTCTATTGGGGTGTACTTAATTTCAAGTACAGGGCTATAATAAAGCAAGAGCAGACAAGGAGTAAGGATGGGCCAAAGACCAGCTCAAGGAAAGAAAGAGGAGAAATCACCCAAGTAAAAATCGACGAGAATCACTAAGTGATTCTCGCCGATTCGGCGAGAATCACTAGTGATTCTCGCCGAGTCGTCGAGAATCACTAGCTGATTCCCGCCGGTTGGAGCCGGCAGTTTCGACACCGCCAGAAATTTCTCTAAGGCAGAATCGTCGAGAATCACTAAGTGATTCTCGCCGATTCGTCGAGAATGACTTTGCATTCTCGACGAATCGACAAGAATCAAGTGTGATTCCCGCTGATTCTCCCCGGCTTCTGTATCTGTGCAGTCAGATTTCGGCTAAGCAAAAGTCGGCGAGAATCGTAAGTGATTCTTGCCGATTCGGCGAGAATCACCTACGATTCTCGCCGATTTTGACTTAGGCAGTTTCCTGGTGTTCTCTGGACCGGTTCAATCTATGTGAACTGTGTCGAACCGGGCTCAAGTCTTCTTACTGGTGGGACCCACAACGGTCATATAGTTGACCTAATGTATATATATACTTCGTATGTATGAACAGAAAAGACACGGATATACGGAATTTCAAAAAGTACGAGCGGCCGACGACGAAACCCTAAACTCGCGATCTTGCTCCGACGGTCATCTCCGCCGCTCGTACGGTTGTCGCCGCTGCTGATCTCAGGTTCTTCCAGATCTCCGGCGACTGAAGCTTAGGCTCGCATAGCGTCTCACGCGTCTAACAAGAGATCCCTTGTCTCTTGATTCGTTGATCGGGAAAATCTTTCCCCTTCCGAATCGATCGATACGATCTATCCTAGTGTGACCGTTGGAAGATCTTGCTTCCTTTGCTTCGAAGTTTGAATCAAGTTGGCACTGCTGCTGCTCTCCGTCGCCGCTGCTGATTCCGAGAACCTTGCCGCCGCCTCAAGCCGCCGCCGGTTTCGGGAAAGATTCACTCCAAGCGAGATCTAAGGTTGTGCACTCTTCGTTGACTTCAAGAACACGTCGTCAACCGAAGAGGGTCACCTTCTCTCCAAACGTTGTTTGTATTTCTTACAAGCTAGTTTTTAATTTCCTTGTAACGGACCGATTGGTCCCTAGTTGTAAGGGTTGGGTGCAACCCGGATTGTGGGAGTGTTGACTCCTACGTGTGGAAGGGTTCCTTCCGTGAGTGCAAGGATTGGATTTCAATCCTGTTGGTGAAGTGGCCGAGTCGTCCCGTGTTGGGAGATAGGTCGAAGGGGGAAAGTGGACGTACCCAAATCGGGGAACCACTATATATTGTCTGTGTTCTTTGTGTGCTTGGTTGTTTTGTTTTCTTATGCAGGTAAATCTTTAATTCCGCAATTACGCTGCAGAGACACCTAATCCCCCCCCATAGGTGTAGATAGTTGACACTAGGTGGACTTTCACATATTTATTGAGAAAAGTTTGTAGACTATTGTCTTGCTTCTTCTTAAGACTTAATTTAAACTATCTCATCTCTTCAATACATATTTTAGCAATTTAGTAAATATTTTGTAGAATTAAGAGGTAGGTGAATTCTACTTATCTATGTCTATTAGACTAGGAGCAGATAATAGATTCACAGTCTATGAACATACTAGCTTCCTTTCTCCTGAACTTTAGCCATTGATGTGCATCTGACTTTCTTTTGCAAGCTCCCCCTCAACAATTTCACATGTCTTTGACATCTTGTGCAAGATGGTTAGTTTATCCATTCCTTGTACCAAGTCGTAGGTCTGGTACATCTCTGTCCAAGGACCATAAATGGGCATGGATACTTGGACTGTCCTGTAAAACAAAAGTTACATTACCTTAGGAACCCAATATGACTTGGGTCCTAGGTTCCTGTTAGCTTGAAGATGCATATGTCTACCTATAGAAGTCCTATCAGGAAGACACTACCTTGTATTTGGCATACAAGGGTTGTGCCAATAATCTATGGCAATGTGGCCAACTTTGCTACAACACCAACATTCATGAATGGTGTACCTCCTCTTCTGAACACTCTTGGAGGAGTGCAAGCCACTACAGGCTGCCTGTTCACTGGGGAGAATTGAGGGCTTCGTCTTATTTCTTTAAGCAAGATCTTTACCTGAAGTGAGTCTTGCAGTAAAGGAACTTGGCTTACTCTGATCTCCATTGGCAATATCCTTCCTTACTATTGGCATGTTCTTAATGGCTTCAAAGGCAGCCAAGTCAGGATCACTAACTGACTTACCTTTAGTTTGGGTTCTTGCTAGAAGAACCTTAGAATAGGCCATTGCCACATCCTTGAATGAGGGGGGGGGCACTAAATTCAAAAGGTCCAGGATGGGCCTTTTGGA
Source organism: Platanthera zijinensis (assembly GCA_039513925.1). Taxonomy (NCBI): domain Eukaryota; kingdom Viridiplantae; phylum Streptophyta; class Magnoliopsida; order Asparagales; family Orchidaceae; genus Platanthera; species Platanthera zijinensis. Next base: position 175,590,506 of record CM077084.1, read on the forward strand.
CTTTTACATGGGGAGCCTTCTGTGCACTCAATCCCATGACCTCTCTTCTTCTATTATAAGGTACATTTGTAATCTTACAAGGAAGATCCCCACACCTCCAGTGACCACACTTAAAGTCTTGGTCATACCTGTTGGATTGGAGAATTACCTTGTGAGAGGTTGACTGAGGCCTGATAGGAGCTTGGTCTCTCCTCAAAGATTGGATAACTTTAGAACTCCACTCAGATTCATATTTTTTCTTGATAGCATCTATCTTAGATTAATTAGCCACAATTCTCTTCTCCCTTTCAAGTTTTTCTTCAAGAAACTTAATAATAGAGTCCTTATATTTGATGGACTCAACATGAATATCTATCATGGTCTTCAGACAGGATACTTCCCACACTTTTAGATATAGCAAAGATGAAGTCTCAGCTTGCTGGGAAGCAGGCAGTTGTATGGATGCAATTTCCTCTGCTTGTTTTTTAACAAGCATCTCGCTTTTTTGAAAGCATTCAGAAGTACACCATGATTTTCAATCAATTGATTGATATCATATTCTGAAAGAGGACTCTCATCATTTCTTGATGAGTATGCATCAGAGTCTGTATAGGATTCATATCTTGACTTTGAGAATGAGCTAGATGGGGAATATACCTGATTTTGTCAAGGCTGATCCTGCCAGAATTCTTCTTCTGGTGTAGATACCAGCCCATAACAATTGTATTCACCTTCCTTAGCTTCATCCATCTCTGAGTCACTATCTGAATGTGATGGAGGGGGCCTGATCTTTGCTTTTGTATCTGGATAGACTTTGTCTTCTACAAGAGCTGTCAACAGCCCAATGGTATTCTTGTTCTCTCTACATACTTGGAGTTCCTTTGAGCTCCACACATTATGGTTTACCCTTGAACTCATAAGTGTAAACCTTTTAGCTATCCTTGGAGGTCAACTCAGGTTGTTAGGTACTTTTTGAGAAACCTCCCTCTAATACAACTTGAAAGTCTTTATTTTCAAGGATAGTTAAATCACCTAGAGGGGGGGGGTTAATAGGTTTCTTAGTCCTTAGTGACTATTTTTTATTTTCCTTTTGTTGGATGCTTTATTAGTTGATTACATTCTGCTTTCAAGACATTCAACCTACAATAAAGTCAACACAAAAAAACACAGAAATTAATCACAAGATATATAGTGGTTCCCCAGATTATGGGTACGTCCACTTTCCATCTCACTTATCTAACTTCCTTATTATACTAGGCACTTCTCCAAACTTAGATCTAAAGAGCTTACACCTCAGATCCATCAGAACCTCTCAGTCTCCTCCAAGACTTACGACTTAGCCACAAGAGCCTACAACTCAGTGATCAGCAGATCACCTACCTCAGGCCAAAGGCCCTACACTCAAGCTGGGAGGAAAACCCTACCTCAGATCCACTTGGGATCCTACCTCGGAGAGAATGACTCTCCTACTGCTCAGGCTATTAATCCCTACCTCAGATCCGCTAGGGATCCTACAGCTCCAGCACAAGTTCCCTACAACTCAATGAGAATGAATCAACTACCTCAGGCCAATGGCCCTACAGCTACGATACAGAAGGATCCTACAAAAAAAGATGGTGATTTATATTTAACCTAGAGAAATTTCTTTGTATTATAATTTGAGCTAAGTTATCTTAACACTTACTTTCTTCTTAGCTACAAGATCTTGAGCTAAAAGTAACTAGCAGTAAACTGGTCTCCTTCTTCTTCCTTCCCAGGACAGAATCAACAACTCTTGTTCTCTCTTCTTCTCAAATTTAGAAGTAGATCTTTAGATTTGAGTTTGCTGAACTGAGAAGCCACTTGATCTGCAGAAACCTATTATCTGTTTCTGCTTCTCCCTTAGAAAGCAGACCTTCTGATCGTGCTGGTGCATGTGAAGATGGAACCAGCTAACTCACTTTATTATCTTCAAGGATTAGCTCTTATCTTGCTAATGTCGAGGATGATAACAAACAACTAACTTCTTTTTGCTCTTCGTCTTGCTGACTTGAGCTCACTTTTATTCAGCCACAACAACAATGATGATCATGAAGAACAACTGTAACCTCTCCTTTCTTATTAGAGAACTTTCTCCTTTTATTGATTATAACCCAACGACTATTTTAGTAGTGGGCCCCACACAATTAATGGCCAGCTGAAACTTACCTTTAACACCAAATGTCGTACAGTAGCTCTATGATGCTTTTTGCCATGTACTGTAGCTTTCCCACTATCAGTTTGAATAATGTTGACTTGTTGACGTCAGCGCCTATTGACTTTGCCAAAATCAAGCATTAGTAGAATAGGCGTTGAGTGAATGAGCTTCACTCAATGCCGAGGCACTTAGACAGAATTCTGTCTATCTAGGCGTTGACAGCATTGAGTGTGCAAGCCTCACTCATTGCTTTTTGTCTTAGCTTATTCTTACGCTTTTTCTATATTTTAGGTGTTGAGAGCATTGAGTGAGCACTCCTCACTCAATTCTTTCTGCCTTAATCAATTTTCTGCTTCTTCTACATCTTAAGTGTTGAGAGCGTTGAGTGAGCATGCCTCACTCAATGATTTTTTTCTTTAGCCAGATTTTATGAATCATGGCATTGAGAGCGTTGCATGAGCATGTCTCACTCAACCCTTTCTTCCTTAGCTAGATTTTTCTGCGCCTTGGTGTTGAGTGAGTAAGCTCCACTAAATGCCAAACTACTTAACAAATTTTATTCTATTTGTCCGGCGTTGAGTGAGTAAGCTACACTCAATGCATTTGTACATAGCCAAATTTTTGTGTCTGTTTCTTCTTAAGCTGTTACTAAATTAGCCTATCTCACATCATTTTATTGTTTGGCATTGAGTGAGTTGACTTCACTCAATGACTTTGAACTTAGCCAATTTCTCACCTTGCCACTACTTTGGCTTTGACTGTATAGGCTCCACTCAGCGCTATAAATCATCTAGAAATGAGTGTGTAACCTTCAATCAATTCCTGTGGACTTATACAGATTTCTATCTATCAACGGGTTTGCCTAGATAGTGCCTGTTTTGTCTACTTGGACAACCCGCCCAATCAATGTATATTAAACATCCTGCAATCACTAAACTTGAGAACAAGTTAGATCACCACATGTGTATACATTGTTTGCTAGGCCTTCTTCAAATACAGGACATTGAGATCAATGGACCAAACAATCTCCCCCAATTTGAAGAAGTGAAAACATATGATAATATATACACTAACACAACTTTGCAACATTTACGGTAAACAATAATCTGCATAATTACGAAATAATTATTTTCAACAAAATGATTTTCATTTATCTTTTAATGAATAACTGTTCTTGTGCATTTAACAAAACAACACACATTTCTTAAGCCCTTAAGCAGAACCTAAAACTTTTCAAGTTTCAGGTTCCCTTATCATAATCCCACTGCCTTTTGGTTTCATGACTGCTTTATCTTCAACAACTACCTTCTTCTTTACTTTGCTATCTTTCTTGTATGCTTCAGCTGCTTCAGCTTCTGTTTTATCTTTCTGCCTCTGAAAGTAGCTAAAGGGCTTGGGGAAGTACTTGGAGGGTTCAACTACACCAGGAAGCAAAGTGTTAGCATTCTTGTTCTTCCAGTATATTCTCCTTTTAGTGTCCCTCTTTTCCCTCTTCTCCCATTCCATTTTGTTGTACAACTTTCCTCTGTCTGATCTCTTGTTTTTGACCTGATCCCAAGCAAGTAGAATGATGGATCTAGACTCAGGGCTCCACTGTTCAAAATCAAGCCTCTTCTCCATTTCCTCCATGTCACTCTTTTTCCTTAGCCTGACTTCCTCTTTAGTTTATGAAATTTTAGTCATTTCTTTGTTTTGTAATGCCTGGTCTACAGTGGGGATACAGGAAGGAATCTCAGCAGCAGTAGACTATTCGTCCCACTGGGCACCAACACTATCACCTTCTTTTATGTACTCTACGTATCCCTGATTATCTTGTACCTGATCAGCAGTAAGCATTCTGTACAAGGCATCTTGCACTAAAGCAGGCATCATTGGGATGTAATTATATTGCAGAGGCTCCATTCCCACTGAGCCTCTCACAACATTAGTTTCCAAGACCATGTTTTCTGTGTTAGTTCTTATTGCCTAACTCTCCCCCTTTTTTACTTCTTCAACTATTTGAATGGTCTGGGAGGTGCATGCCTTGTTTCTTTCTGTTTCTGGATGGTTAACTCCAGTAGTAATATGATTCTTGACTTCCAGCATATGGGCATCAAGCAGCTTAGTACATGCGTCCATCTAGGTAAAGATTGCTGTATTATGTTGATCCCTCAAAATTTTATCAACATTATGAATTGGCAGTATGTTTTGAGCCAGAATATTTTGATTTTGTATGACATTGACAACATTCTGGCTTGCCACATCCAGCTTATCCATGGTGTAGTCATCAACCAGAGCAGCACTTTTAAAGAATTTGACAGTTTCTCCTTTCAGCAAGTTTACTTCAAATCTGATCGATTTGATTTCTGTGGATAGATCATTTCTGATATTTTTAAGGGCATCATCCACAAAATTTTCCAATGCACTCCTCTTCTCATCCAGCATACCTCTTAGTTGGGCAAGGAAGATAGGTGGAATCTGGTCTATTTGAGCAGAGGTGCATTCAACAAGAGGTTCTAGAGTTTGTCTGACCTCTTCCTTCTCACAAAAGTCAGTCTCATTTTCATCTGTATCTTTTTCTGGAGCATCTGTCTCTTCTTCTAACATTGAGGAATCAATGTTGTGAATTTCTATCTTAGTAGGGAGTTCAAATTGAATCTCCCCCTCAACCTCTATCATGCCTTCATTGGCATTCAGTATTATAACATCAGCAACAACATTTGTATCACTTGCAGCAGTCTGAACTACTTTTGGAGGGACCTATAGTTGCTCTCCCACAACTAATGCATCTTGCTTTATCTCTTCTGTCAGTTACTCCCCCTCAACTGGTGCATTCTTATTCTCAGCAAATGCATCATCCATAACTTGAGCCAGGATTTGCTCACCTTTAGACATTGCAAACTCCATTTCTAAAGTCAAATTGATCTCCCCCTCACTATGAGGCCTGGGAGCATCAACATCATCAGGATTTGATAGGTGGTCACCTGCATCATCGGACTTGAAATCCTCTCCTTCCATCCTAGCTACAATCTTGGTAACATTAGTTTCAGTAATTTGCCCAGCAACTTCAGCTGAAGGCAAGTCATCATCCCGGTCGGGAGATTCTTCAGACTAAGCATTGCTCAACTTATTTATGGCAGCACGATCAGAGGAAAGTGATACCTGTGCACTTCTATCCTTCCTTATCTATTCATCAGACCCTATTAGACTTGAATCTTGAGGCTCTCCCTCATCTTCAGTAGAATTGCTCGAGATGCTTGGATCTGGAGCTACAACCTTCTTTCCATTCTTCTCTGATGTTGATGGTCCACGAGGCTGAAGATTTGTTTCCCATCGATCTAGCATCTTAATGTCCATTTTCCTCATATGATGAATTCTAGGCCCAAACTTTATGTTCAGGATTTCTGGAACTGTTTGTCGCAAAATAGGCATAGAATTCTCCCTATGTTTAGTTCAACAATGCATTCCACTATCCTTTCAAACACTATTCTGCTCCAATTAGTCCTTTTAGATAGAATGACCCTTGCTATTAACTCAAACATTTTTCTTTGATATTTTTTCATGGGAGCCTGTTTGCATATCAGAGCCTTCCCGATGATATCTGCCAGAAACTATCACGTTAGGTTCATTTCCTTTCTTAAGATAGATTCGGCTGCGTGCTTAGACAATCCACACCATTTTACTACAGACTTTATGTCATCCTGCATCAGTTCATCTTCCTCATCTGCTTCAGTGAACCTAGACAAATGCAGTACGTTGCTTAATCTCCGCGAAGTGATTTTGATCTTCTTTCCACTAACCACAGTCTTGAGTTTGGCTGAAGATACATCTGCTTTGGCATTGGAGAATAATTCTAAGACTTATTGTTTCTATCGTAAATAGGGCTCCGTCAAGATGAACCATAGGTCAGACACATGGAGAAGATTTAGAGCCTATTGTACTTCCTCTTGCGCATTTGTGAATCCATTTTGTACTACTTCTGATCCTTTGAAGAGGACATCTTATCCCTTGGACGCCATTTCGCCTGCGAATTTCTAATACCTAGCGAGAATGACTTTCCATCGATTCGGCGAACACGGGCCAGAGAGGGAAAGGAATAGTGACTTTGCTTTATGCACAAGCTTTTCTATTTATAATAAATTATAAAGAGAAGACAAAAAGTAACTTACCTGATTTGGTGATCAAATTTTGATCAACGGTCAGGATTACGTCATGTTGCTTAGCTGCAAGCCGACTTCTCGATAGACTTTGTTGAGTGACTTCATTTTGTTTAACCTTTGTATTCTTGGTCTAAATTGATTGACCATTTCTTTAAGATTGTCTTGCCTCTAGCTCATTTAGTGTTACAAGATTTCTTTATCCTGTAGGGATTAGGTTGACCTACAATGCACATGTAATATGTGTCCTAGTGGAGTGCAACTAAGTTCAACATGCCTATGTCAAGTTTGAGGATGTTGAGTATTGTAGCATCTAGTGGTATACTGAGCATGAGAGTCACTAACATATTTATTGAGACAAGTTTTAGACTATTTTCATGCTTCTTCTCAAGACTTAATTTAAACTATCTCATCTCTTCAATGCATAGTTTTAGCAATTTAGTAAATATTTAGTAGAATTAAGAGCTAGGTGAATTCTACTATCTCTGTCTAATAGACTAGGAGCAGATGCTGGATTTACAGTCTCTGAACACCCCAGTTTCCTTGCTCCTAAACTTTATCCATTGATGTGCATCTAGCTTTCATTTGCAAGCTCCCCCTCAACAATTACACATGTCTTTGACATCTTGTGCATGATGGTTAGTTCATCCATTCCTTGTACCAAGTCCTAGGTCTGGTACATCTCTGTCAAAGGACCATAAATGGGAATGGCCACTTGGACTGTCCTGCAAAACAAAAGTTACCTTACCTTTGTAACCCAATATGACTTGGGTCCTAGGTTCCTCTTAGCTTGAAGATGCATATGTCTACCTACAGGAGTCCTGTCAGGAAGACATTGCCTTGCCTTTGGCACACTGGGGTTGTGCCAACAATCTATGGCATAGTGGCCGACTTTGCCACAACACCATCATTCATGGATGTTGTACCTCCCCTTCTGAACACACTTGAAGGAGTGAAAGCCACTACAGGCTGTCTGTTTAGTGGGGAGATCTGAGGCCTTCTTCTTGTTTCTTTCAGGAAGAGCTTGACTAGAAGTGAGTCTTCTAGTAGAGGAACTTGGCTTACCCTGAACTCCATTAGCATTAGCCTTCCTTATTGTTGGCATGTTTTTAATGGCTTTAGAGGCAGCCAAGTCAGGATCAATGACTAACTTACCTTTGGTTTGAGTTCTTATTGGAAGAACCTTAGAATAGGCCATTGCCACATCCTTGAATGAGTGGGTTGGGGCACTAAATACAAAAGGTCCAGGATGCGCCTTCTGGACTTTAACATAGGTGAAAGACTTGATTTCAAGAACCTTGACACCTAGGGGGGAGGGGGTGAATAGGTTCTAATTTTCTTTAATAAATTTTACGCAATTATCTTGTTCTAACTCAGCATAAAAAATACAATTCACAGCACAATACTCACAGCACAGCACAGTACACCAAATTTATAGTGGTTCCCTAAGTTATTGGTATATCCACTTTCCCCCTTCATCTATCCAGTAGAGAACTGGATTAGCCTAACTTCCTTCCACTAACTCAGATCCACAGATCTTACACCTCAGAACCTGATACATTACTACAGCTCAAACTTATACAAGTCCTACCTCAGATTCTTCCCAAGAACCCTACCTCAGGCAACAACCCTACCTCAACCTTTATCACTAGGATTATAACTCAAACTTTCACAAGTCCTACACCTCAAGATCTCAGCCCTACCTTAGCCTTTATAAACACAGGCTTACAACTCAGATCTATAAAAGATCTTACAAGGAAAAAGAAGATTTAGTTGTACAGAAATTTCACCCAGAAATAACTCTCAATTGGTGTGAGCTTTTTGATCAGTTCTTGAATAAACTGTATACTTCAGATCCAACCTGACTTAGCTTTTTCAAAGCTTCTTGATTGAACTAAATGAGGTTGATCCTAACTTGGTGTAGAAGTTGATCTTCAAACAGATTCCTTTTTTAGATTCAGAATTAGATCTGAATCTTTCTTGCAGACTGTTCAGGATCTGCCTTCTTAAGGGTTCCCCCCTTTCTTATTGTTGAGTTCTCTCTCTGGATCTGTGTTGGTTTATTCCCCAGTAATTGCTTGAATTGATTTTTTTTGGTTGTCATGGATCAGTCCATTATATAGAGTTTCTCAATTATTACCGGCTGTTCCGGTTTGTAACAACCTTCTGACAGTTCTAACAAAGGTGTCAGACTTATTATTTATGACAACTGTCAAGCCTACAGCCGTGATAGTTGATTCTACAATGACTTTATATCTCAGCAGGAAACGCTCAGCAAACTACTTCACATGTGTCGACACAAATAGACTAAGTGTCGAAACAAGTCTTTATGATGTCGACACAGCACTCAATCTGTCGACATAGCCATTCTTCTGCTTCTCAACACATCTTCTGTTGTATGTGTCGACACAAGTCCTATGTGTCAACACAACTGCTCCTAGTCTCGACATAGCTGATGCATACAGATGACATTGATTGTATGTCCAGACTTCATTGAGTGTGTGTCGACACAAGTCTTGTGTGTCGACACAACTGCTCCAGGTCTCGACATAGCTAATGCTGACAAACGGCATTGAGTGTAAGTCCAGACGTCGTTGAGTGTGGGTCGACAGAAGTCCTGTGTGTCGATGCAAGCCTTTCAGACTCAGTACAGCAGTTGATGATAGATGGCATTGAGTGTGTGTCGATGATGGGCCAAAACCCGAACAGGCAAGCGTACCTGTCGAATTGTAGTACCAAGGTCGTATTTAAACACGGGGCTGTCAAGTACTTCTACTCACGCTTTAACTATTATCCTACTGAAAAACTAATGGGATTTGAGAATTTTTTAAAGTAAAACAAAAGACAACTTGCGAGATGAAAAACTTATAATAAAAAGCTAGCATTCAATCAATGATTCACCATGAAATTAGATGAGAGAGATAAAAATAAAGATAGTTTTAATTTTTGCAAACCATACTCGACCATGACGGATCCGAAAATAAGACAAAATCTCGCTAGAGCATTAGGTCTCCTAACTTATAAACTCTTTGATCGAAATCTCTTTACAAACCAACGAAGCCTAAAGTTGCATTATCGAGGTGATCCGCACTATTGTATTTGACTCCAATCCGGAGGATTTACGTCGTCCTATCTCTAGGATTGCGTTCAACTCCTTCCTTCTTTGAGTGATCTTTCAAATCATGAGTCTCTCGACTACTATGAAATGAGAACAAGGCCTACTACCATATACCGGAAATACGGAGTCGACGCAAAATAAATCAAAGAAGGATCGAGCATGAAATAACAAAAGTAAAACTAAGAAAGAAAATTACTCTCATCTCACTTCATGGATCCTCACGATCGAATGATATAGGAGATTAGCTACGCATATTGGAAAAGGAAACAACAAAATAAAGAGAGAAGAATTCCATTGATTAATAAAAAAGAGGTACACAATAATATTAAAAGGATGACAATATTATACTAAGAAGAAAATTACAACCATAAAAAGAAAACAATAATGAAGAAAAACTTGTACTAGAACTCTCTTGCTCACTTGCTCTCTTGCTCCAATCCAACCTTTTTAAGCTTTAGACTTTGGTTCCTTTTATAGGAGAGGAGGGAAGCATCTAGAATAGGGGGAGACCAAGGGGTGGCCGGCCATGGGGGGGAAGAATGTTCATGCATGATGTATTTAATGAGGGGAGAGAGAGAGGAATGATTCATGCATGATATTTATGGAAAATAAAAAAAGAAATAAAATAAATAAGGGGGAATGCATGGGATTAAATGAACATGAGAGAGAGGAAGAATGGGGTGAATGTAGGGGGCCGGCCATGTATAATGGGGAGGTGCATGCATAGAGAATTTAATGTGGAGGGAGAGAGAATTTTATGATGCATGCATGGATTGAAAGGTGGAAAAAAAATAATAAATGAGAGGAATAGGGGGTTGGCCGGCCATGTGCTTGGAGAAATGCATGAATACAATATTAAATGATAGAAAAATCAATGAGGAGGGGATGTTTGGGCTTGGAGAGGGCCGGCCACCCTTGGTAGTGGGCTGTTGGGCCATTGTTGGATGTAGGGCTCGGGTTGCAAGGTAGGGGCTGCATTAAGTGCTCGGGTAGCTTGATTAGGGGGCTTGGGCTGCTCCATAGGGGCTCGGGTAGCAAGGTAGGGGCTGCTCCAAGGTGATTGAGGGCTGCTTTGGTGCTAGTGGGCTGCTCCAAAGGTGATTGGGCTGCACCAAATACATGAGGGCTGCACCAACAAAGCAACATAAAAAAAACACAACATTAGTTCTAATAATAATAACATAACTAATTATCAAATTAAAATATAATTCCTAACTAGATCATTAGATAAAAACACAAAATTTAACAACCATAAATTTATAATATTGGTTATAATAATAATAACTAATACAAAGATAACCAAACATAAATTTATAAAATAAAGCTTAACATAAAACATAAGTTTATAAAAAAAACAACGATAATGAGAACATTACATGAAATAACAACTTCCAAGCCTACAAAAGCATAAAATTGCAATGATATTTTGGAAATAAACTTCTAAAGTGCCCTAAAAAGGGATGACTAAAACTAGTCATCAAACTCCCCCATGCTTAAACATTTGCTTGCCCTCAAGCAAATAGAAATGAAAATATGGAGAAACAAAAAGGAAGAAAAAGATATATAAATATTAAGTTCCATAGTTAAGAAAAACAAAACATGAAAAATTAAATTATCCTAATACTCATATTATCATCTAGTGGGGTGAGAAGTGCACAATAGAAAATTTGAAAATGGAACCCTAAAAATCTCATTAAAACATAAGAAAAGTCTACTAATTTCTAAATCTTAAAAACAAGGCATCCAAAATAAATGAAAATAAGGAAAACAAAAGTAGAGGTTCTAAGTAGACGGCGCGTTAACAAACTACTAGGTTGCTAGATAAACATTAACCCTAAAACACTCCAAGATAACCTCCAAAGAAATCCATCAATGATGGTGGCCATAGGCTTGTACGTTCACACTTTCTCCACTACGCGAATTTAAGTTCTAAGATCATTAGGACTTCTACTAGGCATTAAAACTTGGCTTAGGTAAATGATTTGGTAAATGGAATCAAAGATAAACATGAGGGCGTTAGGCACTAAACCAAGGTGAGCTCAAAAATAAACAAAGCATAAAAAATGAGAAATAACAAGTATGTCATTTCTCCAATATGAAACTACAAAAACAAGGCCATGAAAATTTTCTTTTACAAACTTGGCCAAACATAAACCTTTTTGCATTCCTTTTTTTTTTATTTGATTTTTTTTTTCATTTTTTCTTTCTCAATTTTTTTCATTTTTGAATAAGATTTGATAAGGAAGCTCCAAAAATAAGCTTGAAAATTTTCCTATTCATTTCAAAAATAATACCCCTCCCTCAAAATCATTTTTAAGCTCAAAGTTATAGTGCAAAACATAGGAAGGGCATTTGGCTTTGGTGAACTTAATGAAATGAAAGGTGGAGCTAAAAACAAGGAAAATAAGGAAAACGCCCAAAATTGTTTTGCAAGGGTTTTGTTTTTGGTGGGCAAGAAAAGCTCAAACTATTCAAATGGTGGCCTAAATCATTTCTAAAGAACGTAAAAATGACGCAAATGCTTCGAGATTAGCTTGGTACAAGTTCTAAACACCAAGAAAGACTACCCCGCAAATGAAAAAGAACTAATGATACCTAGCAACCATTCGTAAGCAACTAACCGAATAAGAAGACATAACTACAAATTGCTACTTATAACGTAAAAAATGGATGCCTCTATTTAAGAAACAGAAACTAGTAAAACTAAACTATGCTAAAATGATAAGTTTAGAAAACATTTTCAAAGGATTCTACATAGAACTACAAAAACCGCACGGGCCTACACATCACTAGAAGAAACATGAAAATAAAGATAGAAATAATTTTAGATTTTGTTTTTCAAATCGATTTAAGCACAAATTTTTTTTTTTAATTTTAATTTTTCTAAAGATTTTTTTGGGTTTTATATTTTATAAAATTTTTTTTGGATTTTAGATTTTGATGACATAAAATACTATACTAATTTAAAACATATAAAAAAATTTCTTTTGAAAGAAGAAAAACAGAAATAAAAGGCCAAAAGAAACTAGACCCCCCCCCCCATGCTTAAATTCTTCATTGCCCTCAATGAAGAAAACATAAAGAAAAAGAGAAGGGGACTGAGAAGAAGAGAAAAAGAAAAAAAATGCAGGAAAATAAGTAAATAAAAAGAACAGAACTTCCCCGGGGCGTGAGATAAAGGCGGATGTCGCTCCCCCATGCTTGCTTTGTAGAGTACTTGATCGTCAGCAGGTTTGATTTGATCCATCTGATATCAGCAGCGGCGGAGCGGCGACCACGATCATGGACTTGATTGGCCTCCGATAGAAAGAGCAAAATAAAAGAGAAAAAATAGAGAGTCCGCGGGCGGATGCCCGATAAAATTTTTTTTTATTACAATAATCCAAATAAAAGAGTTTCATAATAATAATAATAATGTCCAGCAATAAAAATGTCCATCAGAAAATAATAAACTAAGAATCAAAAAGAAGATTCTCCTTTGCAGGAGTCACAGAATCATTAGAGAAATAGAGTTTAAGTCTATGGCCATTAACTTTAAATTCACCCCTTTCCGGGTGCGCAAGCAACACAGTTCCGTAAGGAAAAACATCCTTGACCGTAAACGGTCCAGACCAACGAGATTTAGATTTTCCAAAGAAAATACGTAAACGTAAATTTAAGAGAAGAACTTGATCGCCTGGTTTAAAATTTTTATGGTGGCGATAGTTCTTATCGTGATATATGTTCGTTTCAAGATCGGGTGGTTTATCAAAATAGTTGTTCAAATTTTTGTCTTTTTCAAAAGTAAAATTTTCAAGATTCTTTTGTTTAAAATCAGTTTCATTTTCAAAAATAGTTTGTACGGACATAACCGTTCCTTCGAAATCATTTGAAGAAATTTCAGAAAAAGAAGAAGGAAAATCATGTGGAGAAATATAGGAGTCTTCTTTTAAGTCATCAATGAAAAAGCAAGAATCATCATTTTGTAAAGAGTTTTTCATAGATTTGTTAATATCAAATGCGACTTCCTCATCTCCTACGTCCAGAAAAAGTTTTCCGTCACTCACATTTATGATTGCGCGAGCGGTGGCTAGGAAGGGTCGACCAAGGATAAGAGGGATCTCGATGTCCTCTTCAATATCGAGAATGACAAAATCCACCGGGAAGATGAATTTGTCGACCTTCACTAACACATCCTCAACGACTCCTAACGGATACTTAATCGAACGATCGGCTAACTGTATACTCATGCGTGTAGGGCTGAGAGTGCCCAAACCTAGCTTTTTGAATAAAGAAAAAGGCATCAAATTGATGCTCGCTCCAAGATCTGCTAACGCATGTTTTACAAAAAGGTCGCCAAAGACGCAAGGAATGGAAAAACTACCCGGATCATTTATCTTTTTAGGAAGAGTAGAGTTTTTAACGACCACCAAACATTCTTCATTTAACGTTACATGCGATAAATTTTCCAATTTCGTCTTGTTTGTTAATAAATCTTTAAGATATTTGGCGTACTTAGGCATTTGGCTAATCGCTTCATGAAACGGCAAATTAATATGAATTTGTTTAAATATTTCAAGAAAGCGTTGATATTGATTGTCTAGTTTTTCCTTCCTAAGTCGAGCCGGATAAGGAGGTGGTGGAAATTCATTTATAAGAATTGGAGCATCATTTTGAAAACCATTTTTTTCTTTTTCAGAATCAGAAATAATAGAGCTATCCTTTTCTTTTTCAAATGTAGATTTTTCATTTTCAAGATTTGATTTTTCATTTTCCGTGGGGATAATAAAAGAAGGGACAATCACCCTTGGATCTTCCCTTGTGGTGGACTCGTTAACAACCTTACCGCTCCGAAGGGAAATCGCATTTGCGTGCTTCCTTGGGTTAGGCTCAATGCTCGAGGGAAGAGTTCCAGGTGGTCTCTCGGAAAAGGCCTTGGCGAGTTGGCTGACTTGATTTTCTAAGTTTTTCATTGATCCTGTTAAATTTCTAATAGTGGCATCGTTCGAGCTTATATATTTAGCGAGGATCTCTTCCAAAGGGGAAGGTTTTTGAAAATTTTGTTGCGGTGGTGGTGGTGGTGTAAAATCGTGCGGTGGGCATACTACGTTAGCATTATTACTCCAAGAAAAATTAGGATGGTTACGCCATCCGGGATGATAAGTGTTCGAAGAAGCAGAAAAACCAGGAGGAGAAGAAAAATTCGAAAAAGCAGAAAAATTATTCGCAGAAATATTTTGAGCAGGCCTGGGTATGTTCCCCAGATAATCCACCTGCTCGGCAGCAGCAGCATTTTCATATACCTTAGCGGCGGAGGGAGCAGTCATCTCCGAGATCTTCTTGTTAAGCATTTCCACTTGCATCGCTAGTTGCGTCACCGAATCGACTTCATATATACCTGCAGGTTTAGATGGGCGAGACCTGGACGAATTCCACTGATAAGTGTTCATCGCCATGTCATCGATAAGCTCAAGAGCGGCTTCCGGAGTTTTGCGGTCTAAAGAACCAGCGGAAGCGACATCTATCATTTGCTTAGTCTCTTGGTTTAGCCCATTATAAAATGTCTAAACCTGTAACCATACAGGCAGAGCATGATGTGGAAATCTTCTCAAAATTTCTTTGAATCTCTCCCAAGTGTCATAGAGGGTCTCAGAATCAATTTAAGAGTATGAAGTTATATCATTTCGAAGCTTAGCAGTTTTAGCGGGGGGGAAATAACGAGAAAGAAATTTTTCAGTTAAAATGTTCCAAGTATTGATTGATCCTCTTGGAAGAGAACTCAACCACTGTTTGGCTTTAGTTCTTAGAGAGAAGGGGAAGAGTCTCAGCCTTATCGCATCGTCTGAGACACCATTGATTTTGAAGGTGTCACAGATTTCAAGAAAATTAGCAATATGCAAGTTTGGATCTTCATCTTGTAATCCGTCGAACTATACATATTGCTGCACCATTTGAATGATGCTAGGCTTGAGCTCGAAGTTATTGTTCGCAATTGCAGGTCGAACAATACTTGTCTCTGTCCCTTTCAAGTTGGGTCGAGCATAATCGGACATAGTCCTTTGCTGAGCCACTCCTGGGTTAGGGTCTCCCATCTCAGAATTAAAATTACAATCCCCAAAGGAATCCTCAACCGCTGTTTGAGAAGTGGAAGCCCCGAATCGTAGTTGTCTCCGAAAGGAGCGTTCGATTTCCGGGTCCAAATCAACAAGTAGCGACGGATTCGCTCGGGTCATGCACTAGCAAAGAAGATGAAGAAAAAACGAAAATGGCAACTTGAAAAAGAAATAAAAAAAGAGAAGAAAGGATTTTTTTTTTGAAAATAGAATTTTTTTTACGGCTTGGCTCTCGAACTTCCCGAGGACTACCCTGTGAAGGGTTGGCCCGGTACTAGGTAAAATGGTGGCGCTTAAAGCCCCTTACCCTTTTCGAGAGAAAGTAGGTGGAGTAGAAATAAAGTGAAGTGGGTTGATTATAAATATTTAAATATATAAATAAATTTTTTTTATTATTATTTTTGTAGAAGTAATAGCACAAGCGTTTTCAAAATATTGACGAAGAAAAGTCCCCGGCAACGGCGCCAAAAACTTGATGGGCCAAAACCCGAACAGGCAAGCGTACCTGTCGAATTGTAGTACCAAGGTCGTATTTAAACACGGGGCTGTCAAGTACTTCTACTCACGCTTTAACTATTATCCTACCGGAAAACTAATGGGATTTGAGAATTTTTTAAAGTAAAACAAAAGACAACTTGCGAGACGAAAAACTTATAATAAAAATCTAGCATTCGATCAATGATTCACCATGAAATTAGATGAGAGAGATAAAAATAAAGATAGTTTTAATTTTTGCAAACCATACTCGACCGTGACGGATCCGAAAATAAGACAAAATCTCGCTAGAGCATTAGGTCTCCTAACTTATAAACTCTTTGATCGAAATCTCTTTACAAACCAAAGAAGCCTAAAGTTGCATTATCGAGGTGATCCGCACTATTGTATTTGACTCCAATCCGGAGGATTTACGTCGTCCTATCTCTAGGATTGCGTTCAACTCCTTCCTTCTTTGAGTGATCTTTCAAATCATGAGTCTCTCGACTACTATGAAATGAGAACAAGGCCTACTACCGTATACCGGAAATACGGAGTCGACGCAAAATAAATCAAAGAAGGATCGAGCATGAAATAACAAAAGTAAAACTAAGAAAGAAAATTACTCTCATCTCACTTCATGGATCCTCACGATCGAATGATATAGGAGATTAGCTACGCATATTGGAAAAGGAAACAACAAAATAAAGAGAGAAGAATTCCATTGATTAATAAAAAAGAGGTACACAATAATATTAAAAGGATGACAATATTATACTAAGAAGAAAATTACAACCATAAAAAGAAAACAATAATGAAGAAAAACTTGTACTAGAACTCTCTTGCTCACTTGCTCTCTTGCTCCAATCCAACCTTTTTAAGCTTTAGACTTTGGTTCCTTTTATAGGAGAGGAGGGAAGCATCTAGAATAGGGGGAGACCAAGGGGTGGCCGGCCATGGGGGGGAAGAATGTTCATGCATGATGTATTTAATGAGGGGAGAGAGAGAGGAATGATTCATGCATGATATTTATGGAAAATAAAAAAAGAAATAAAATAAATAAGGGGGAATGCATGGGATTAAATGAACATGAGAGAGAGGAAGAATGGGGTGAATGTAGGGGGCCGGCCATGTATAATGGGGAGGTGCATGCATAGAGAATTTAATGTGGAGGGAGAGAGAATTTTATGATGCATGCATGGATTGAAAGGTGGAAAAAAAATAATAAATGAGAGGAATAGGGGGTTGGCCGGCCATGTGCTTGGAGAAATGCATGAATACAATATTAAATGATAGAAAAATCAATGAGGAGGGGATGTTTGGGCTTGGAGAGGGCCGGCCACCCTTGGTAGTGGGCTGTTGGGCCATTGTTGGATGTAGGGCTCGGGTTGCAAGGTAGGGGCTGCATTAAGTGCTCGGGTAGCTTGATTAGGGGGCTTGGGCTGCTCCATAGGGGCTCGGGTAGCAAGGTAGGGGCTGCTCCAAGGTGATTGAGGGCTGCTTTGGTGCTAGTGGGCTGCTCCAAAGGTGATTGGGCTGCACCAAATACATGAGGGCTGACCCAACAAAGCAACATAAAAAAAACACAACATTAGTTCTAATAATAATAACATAACTAATTATCAAATTAAAATATAATTCCTAACTAGATCATTAGATAAAAACATAACATTTAACAACCATAAATTTATAATATTGGTTATAATAATAATAACTAATACAAAGATAACCAAACATAAATTTATAAAATAAAGCTTAACATAAAACATAAGTTTATAAAAAAAACAACGATAATGACAACATTACATGAAATAACAACTTCCAAGCCTACAAAAGCATAAAATTGCAATGATATTTTGGAAATAAACTTCTAAAGTGCCCTAAAAAGGGATGACTAAAACTAGTCATCAGTCGACACAATCCTTCTTCAGGTGTCGACACAATTCCTGGGTGTCGACATATGCCTTGCTTCTAGTGTCGACACAATTCCTTATAAGTGTCGACACTTGTACTAAGAAATTTTCCTGCATTTCTTAACCTGCACATCAGAACTCAAACATCCCATCAAATACAAATTGATGTATATCATTGAGTAAGGGGAGGCTTCTCCAAATCTGGTATATAGTTTCTAGTGTACCCAACAATGGGGAGCCTTCTGTGCACTCAATCCAATGACCTCTCTTCTTCCATTATAAGGTACATTTATAATCATACAAGGAAGATTCCCACACCTCCAGTGACCATACTTATAGTCTTGGTCATACCTGTTGGATGGGAGAATTACCTTGTGAGAGGTTGACTAAGGCCTGACAGGAGCTTAGCCTCTCCTTTGAGATTGGATAACTTTAGAAACCCACTAAGATTCAGATTTGCTCTTAACAGCATCTATCTTTGACAAATTAGCCACAATCCTCTTCTCCTTTTCAAGTTTCTATTTAAGATCCTTGATAATAGAGTCCTTATATTTGATGGACTCAACATGGATATCTACCATGGTATTTAGATGGGCTACTTCCCTCACTTTTAGATATGGCAAAGATGAAGTCTCATCTTGCTGGGAAGCTGCCAGCTGTAAGGAGGTAATTTCCTCTACTTGTTTCTTAACAAGCATCTTGCTTTCTTTGAAAGCCTTCAGAAATACATCATGATTTTCAATCAATTTATGGATATCATCTTCTGAAAGAGGACTCTCATCATCACTTGATGAGGATGCATTAGTGTCTGTACAAGATTCATTCCTGACTCCGAGAATGAGCTAGTTGGGGAATATACCTGATTTTGTCTAAGCTGATCCTGACAGAATTCTTCTTCTTGTATAGCTATCAGCCTATAGCATCTGCATTCAGCTTCCTCAGCTTCATCCACCTCTGAGTCACTATCTTAAAGTGACAGAGGGGCCCTGATATTTGCTCTGGTATCTAGATAGACATTGTCTTCTACAAGAGCGGTCAACAGCCCAATGTTGTTCTTGTTCTCTCTACAGACTTGGAGAACCTTTGAGCTCCACACCTTATGGTTTACCCTTGAATTCATAAGTGCTAACCTTTTAGCTATCCTTGTAGTTCAACTCAGACTATTAGGTCCTTTTTGATAAACCTCCTGCTGATACCACTTGAAAGTCTTTATTTTCAAGGATAGTTAAATCACCTAGAGAGGGGTGAATAGGTTTCTTAGTCCTTAGTGACTATCTTTTATTTTTATTTTGTTGGATGCTTTATTAGTTTATTACTTTTAGATTTCAAGACATTCAACCTGCAGTAAAGTCAACACAGATAAAACACACAAAGTACACACAAGATATATAGTGGCTCCCCAGATTATAGGTATGTCCACTTTCCCTCCCACCTATCTAATTTCTTTGTTAGACTAGGCACTTCTCCAAACTCAGCTCCAAAGAGCCTAAACCTCAAATCCCTCAGGACCTCTCAGTCTCCTACAAGACTTACAACTCATCCACATGGGACTACAACTTAGTGATAAGCATATCACCTACCTCAGGCCAAAGTCCCTACACTCAGGCTGGGAGGACATCCCTACCTCAGAACCACTTGGGATCCTACCTCAGAGAGAATGACTCTCTTACTGCTTAAGATATTAAGCCATACCTCAGATCCACTAGGGATCCTACAGCAAAAGCACAAGGGCCTTAAAACTCAGTGAGAATGACTCACCTACCTGAGGCTGTTAAGCCCTAACTCAGGCCAATGGCCCAATAGCTCAGATCTAGAAGGATCCTTCAAAAAAAGATGACGATTTATATTTAACCTAGAGAAATTTCTCTATGTTATCCTTTGAGGTAAGTTATCTTAGCTCTGACTTTCTTCTTAGCTACAAGATCTTGAGCTAGAAGTAACAAGCAATAAACTGCTCTGCTTCTTCTTCCTTCCCAGGATAGAATCAGCAACTTTTGTTCACTCTTCTTCTCAAATTCAGAAGTAGATCTTCAGATTTGAGTTTGCTGAACTGAGAACCAACTTTATTTGCAGGAACATATTATCTATTTCTGCTTCTCCCTTAGAAGGTAGACCTTCTGATCTTGCTAGTGCAGGTGAAGATGGAACCAGCTAACTCACTATCTTCTCTTCAGAGATTAGCTCTTATCTTGCTGATGTCGAGGGTGATAACAAATAACTAGCTTCTTTTTTCTTTTCGTCTTACTGACTTGAGCTCACTTTTCTTCAGCCACAGAAACAATGGTAATCATGAAGAAAAACTGTAACCTCTCCTTTCTTGTTAGAGAAGCTTCTCCTTTTTATTGATTGCAACCCAAAGGCTATTTTAGTAGTGGGCCCCACACCATTAATGGCTAGCTGCAACCTTTCTTTAATGCCAACTGTCGTACAGTAGCTCTGTGATGCTTTTTGTCATGTACTGTAGTTTTCCTGCTATCAGTTTGAATAATAATGACTTGTTGACTTGCTGACGTCAGCACTTCTAGACTTAGCCAAAATCAAGCATTAGTAGAATAGAAGTTGAGTGAATGAGCTTCACTCAACGCCAAGGCACTTAGACAGAATTCTGTCAAACAAGGCATTGATAGTGTTGAGTAAGCAAGCCTCACTCAATGCTTTTTGCCTTAGCTTATTCTTGAGTGTTGGAACACCCTATTACTAATTTGGGCAAGGATTACTATGTTTTTAGGAAATCAGTTTGGCCTAGATGTATAGTTGAAAAGGTCAAGTTAGAATGAGTCTAGGGCTTAGAACTTAGGTCTGAAGCTGCCCCCAGGACCATTCAATGATCAAGACTTAGAGCTGAGACAAAGACAATTTTCGTCGAGCTCAGGTCGACGAAACATCGAACTCCGTTCGACGTTCTCTGAGCTCAACTCTGCTAAGTCGTCGAACTCAGGTCGACGATATTCGAGCTCAGATCGACGATCTATCCTCACTTATTCTTCAGGTCACTGAGCTCAGTTCGACGATCTTCGAGCTCAGTTCGACGTTTTCTGTCTGATGTTCAATCCAATCTCTGAGCTCAGTTCAACGATCGTAGAGCTCAGATCGACGTTTTTCTGAGAGATCGATGACTTTAAAGATTCAAATTCAGTCAGCTTTTGAAATATTTTTCAAATTCTCTCAGCATTTATTTCAAGAGATTTGTTAGCCGTTTTCATTTATTCTGGAGCAAGTTTCAAGGGATTTCTTAGAGAATGTTTATTGGACTTTCCTCCAGAAGACAAAATATTTATGGAAGATATTTGTGACTGCTAACGGCTATCTTGGACAGAGGATCATCAGAGAATAAAATACACAATAGCAGATCAAGAGAAAAACAACTACTCAAAACACACATACACAGATAGTGAGATCAACTCAGAGAAAAATCAAGTGATCAATCCTAAAGAGTTAGATTGGAAATTAGCATACAGAAAAGTTTTCATAGCTTCAACATCAAAGACTCCAGACAACTCATATTTCAGCCTCTACTGAAATCATCTTCTACTGGAGATCTGAAGTTTCTGAAGGCCTATCACCCTAGCAAAGCTCTCACTCCTGAACCATCTACATCTCAGGGGGAGCTTTGACAACACAATCAATCCACTAAGTCTTCTCTCAGTGATTGAGACAGAGAAGACAACTTCACCTCTTCCTTTTTCTTTTCCTGCTATAAAAGGGTTATCAAAACTCCCTTCAAAAGTTCTGAATCTGGTTCTGAGAGCTTTGTAAAAACTCAGTGGTGGCAAGACACCTTATCAAAAAATCTAGATCTGGTTTTTGAGCACCTTATCAAAAGCTTATTGGTGCCAGGACACCTGATCAACTCATCCTGAGTGGATTCCTACCAAGGGTGGTAGAAGAGTGGATGTACCCAGGTTGATTGGGGAACCACTATAGCTTCTTGTGTTTGGTTGCTTGTGTGTATTCTTTGCTGTGTGCTGTGAATCTTTTGTGTTATTTTTATTATTACTTCTGTTTTATTGCTGCAGCACAATACACATACTATATTAACTTAACTCTTTCTCTGCAAAGTTTTATTTTGAAAAATTATTTTAACAAACTCTATTCACCCCCCCTCTAGAGTCAGACTGATCTTATCCTCCACTTTCAATTGGTATCAGAGGGAGGTTGGTTGTTCATACAGGCTAACACCTGAACCAAAAGATCCATGATAAGAACAATCTTGTAAGAGGGTTATTTTCATTATATCTAACTATATATAAAGACATGACACAGAATAAAGATTATGCAAGCACCAGGCCTCCAGTGTGCAATCTATCCATGTTTGCACTTTGGAAAGCAAGGATTAGACTTTATATGAATTCTATTGATGAAGTCATATTTAATTCTGTTTTGACAGTGTGCCCAAGTCCACCAGCAAACACAAGTACAAGTGATGTTCCACCTCCTTCAGGAAAAGATGCTGAAATAAAGAAGTGGAAGACTACAGATTCCAAGGCCATGAATATCTTAGCTCAGACAATGTCTGATGAGATATTTCAGAAGGTAGCTGAATGCAACTCAGCCAAAGAAATTTGGGACAAACTTTCTGAGATTGTCTTAGGATCTGCTGATGAGAGAAAAGATAGAAAATCTCATCTCATATCCCAATATGAGAACTTCAAGAAAGGAGAAGCTGAGTCAGTAGCAGACATGTACAATAGATTAAGTCTTATTGTCAATGAGTTAAAGACTCTAGATATAGAAATCTCATTGACTGAGCTGAATTACAAAATCCTAATGTGTTTCCCCAGCACTTGGGATTCAAGAATCTTGCCAATCAAAGATGCCAGAAGTCTAAATGAGATTACCACTGAAGCTCTCCTAGGCAAGCTCAAATCTTATGAGCTGCTCATTAAAAATAGAGAAGAAGAACAGAAGGCTGCCTAACCAGCCACAAGGAAAGAGAAGTCAATAGCCTTCAAAGCTATTGAGGACCTGCCTGAAGAAAAGGTCACAGGAAATGAGGAGCTAGTCAGCTTATTGGCCAAAAGATTCTATAAAATGGCCAGAAAAGACTTCAGAAAGAGATCATACAAGGGACATGATAAGCCAAGGTATGATAAATCAAATAACAACAAGGAAGTTATATGTTTTGGTTGCAGGAAACCAGGCCATATTGTGCCTGACTGTCCAGAAAACAAAAACAAGGACAAGAAGGATAGAAGAGAAAGAAGAAAGGAGAAAGACTTTAAGAAGAACAGCTCAGACAAACCCTCCTCCAGCAAGAACAAACATACAAGGAAGGGATTTGTTGCTGAGACATGAAGTGAAACTGAAGAGGATTCTGAAGCTTCATCCAGCTCCAGTGATGATGAGGATGATGCTGATCAAAAGGAATTTTGCATGATGTCTATCAATGCCTCTCAAACAGATTCAGAAGCAGAAGAGTCAGAGTAAGATTCAGAAATTCAACTAGAAGAAGAACAGGTAATCAATTCATTTGATTTCAGTTCTGAGGACTTTAAACATGAGTTTAAAGTACTATGCCTAGATCTATTAGAGTCTGAGAAGGTAATCATTTCCCTCAGAAAATAACTGTCTGAGTATACCACTTTAAAATCAGAGAACCTCAAACTCTCTGAAGAGTTAGAATGCTATAGGGAGCAGATAGCTTCACTGAAAAGTGAACTATCCAAGGCCAAGCAGTTTGAAGAATCCCTTAATGAGAGAAGCATCAAACTAATGGATATCACAAGCACAGTGAACTCTAGACTTAATAGTACACTGGGCTTGGGAGCTTCATACAGCCAACCTATAGTTCTGATAACTCCAATTAAATTTATCTCTGATAAAGGGAAGGAAGTTGTAGAGGTAGCTAGGAAGAATGCAGATTTGCCAAAGAAAGTTATAGTTCAACAGAATGCGTCGAACAGAGCTCGACGATTGTCGAACGGAGCTTGACGACCCAAGAAAAAATCGTCGAAGTCAGCTCGATGACACCTGAACTCTGAATTCCAGGACAGTCGATCTTCGAACAGATCTCGACGATCTGACCCAAGATCATCGACCTCAGCTCGACGATCGTCGAACAGAGATCAGGGCTTTGAACAATCTTTCAAAGGTACATCTAGATTCAATCCTAGAAGTCCTATATCCCAAGGTTTCAACCCCTATATTGAATGGATAATACCTCCTAGGAGACACCATCCTGAAGGTTATAAGAGTCAACCTGGGATGTCTCTTATTTCTGAATTTAAAGGATATCAACCTAGGCCCAAGGTAAACTGGGTCAAAAATAAGTAAATTCTTGTATGTATAGGTGAAGACCTATCCAACATCAAACCAGCAATGGTATCTGGATAGTGGGTGCTCAAAGCACATGATAGGGACCAAGGACAACTTCACATCCTTTAAAGCCAAGCTTGGACCCAAAGTAATTTTTGGTGATTCAAACTTTGGAACAATAAGAGGATATGGTGCAGTCCAAATTGGAACAGTCACCTTCAAGAAAGTAGCTTATGTTGAAGGACTCAAGCACAACTTGATAAGTATCAGTCAACTTTGTGATGAACGATATCAAGTGACTTTCAACAAAGCTATATGCAAGGTCAAGTCAGAAGACAACATAACTGTGCTGACAGGTAACAGAAAAGGTAACATTTACATAGTAGATTTTCATTCATCTAAAGTAGATATCTGCTTGTTCAATTCCATATCTAGACCTAATATACTGTGGAATAAGATACTAGGACATATTAACCTTAGAACCATTGCTAGGCTATCCAAGGATAACCTTGTTAGAGGACTACCTTCTGGCCCCTACAAGAAGGAAGGACTTTGCAAGGCTTGTCAATTAGGCAAGCAAACTAAAAACAGTTTTAAGTCACTTAACAAGAGTGATTCACCTAGGATTTTGTATCTGTTACACATGGATCTTTTTGGACCCATTACAGTACAAAGCTTAGGAGGGAAATCGTACACTTTAGTGGTTGTAGATGACTTCTCAAGATTCACATGGGTGTTCTTTCTGAGTAAGAAGTTTGATAACTTTAAGTGTTTGACATAGTTTCTCAAATGTATACAGAGTGAGTTCAATACTCATATTGCCCTGATCAGAAGTGATCATGAGATAGAGTTTGATTCTCTTCTTATGCAAGAGTTCTGTCAGAGTGAAGGGATCAAACATACATTCTCAGCTCCTAGAACACCTCAACAAAATGGGGTAGTAGAAAGGAAAAATAGAACCCTAATTGAATCTGCAACTATATTGTTGACAGATGCTCACCTTCCTCAATCCTTTTGGGCTGAGGCAGTGAACACCTCCAACTTTGTACTGAATAGAAGTTTGATACATAAACTGAAGGGCAAGACTCCATATGAATTACTCAAAGGGAAGAAACCTAAAGTAGATTTCTTCAAAATTTTGGTTGCATTTGTTATATTCACAACAATGACAAGAGATATATAACAAAATTTCAAGCAAAAGCTGATGAAGGAGTGTTTCTGGGATACTCCATGATCAGTAAAGCTTATAGGGTTTATAATAAATCTACTCAAAAAATAGAAGAATCTGTTCATATTTCCTTTGATGAAACTAATATGTGTTTCAAGGAGAAAAATACTTCTACCATAGAACATTTGCAGGTACACTCTCTAGCTGAAGACTTGGACAGATTGCAAGTTACTCAAAAGGATGAAAGTAGTGAAGATGAAGAAGCTGCTAAACATCTGGAAGAAAATCTTCTTGAAGAGCCAGTTGCTGTTTCACAAGAGGAAACAACAACACAAGTTGGTTAACAATCAACAACCCCTATTGATTTAGTAACATCAAGAGATCATCCAATCTCTCAAGTGATTGGAAACATCTCAGTTGGTATGCAAACCAGAAATTAGGTCAACCAAAACCTGATGCACACTTGCTTTCTCTCTCAAATTGAACCTCAATCCATTCAAGATGCATAGCAAGATCCACATTGGATCATTGCAATGCAAGAGGAGTTGCATCAATTTGAAAGAAACAAAGTTTGGGAACTAGTGCCTAAGCCAAAGGATCATTCCATTGTTGGAACAAAATTGGTGTTCAGAAACAAATTGGATGATCAAGGAATTATTATAAGGAACAAGGCAAGACTAGTTGCTCAAGGATATTCTCAAGAAAAGGGGATAGACTATGACCATACCTTTGCACCAATTGCAAGGTTAGAGGCCATAAGAATCTTCCTGGCTTATGCTGCTCACAAGGGATTCAAAGTCTACCAAATGGATGTGAAGAGTGCTTTTCTCAATGGGGAGATCAAAGAAGAAGTCTATGTCAGACAACCCCCAGGTTTTGTCTCTCCAACTCATCCTGATTATGTTTTCAAACTGCATAAAGCATTATATGGTCTAAAGAAAGCTCCTAGAGCATGGTATGAGACCCTAGCATGATTTCTTCTGGAAAATGATTTTATAAGGGGTAGAGTAGACCAAACTCTTTTTATTAGAACCCATAAGTTGCATACCCTACTAGTACAAATATATGTA
Organism: Platanthera zijinensis; assembly: GCA_039513925.1. Lineage (NCBI taxonomy): Eukaryota > Viridiplantae > Streptophyta > Magnoliopsida > Asparagales > Orchidaceae > Platanthera > Platanthera zijinensis. Next base: position 175,616,887 of record CM077084.1, read on the forward strand.
GATGACATCATCTTTGGTTCTACTGATTCAAACTTGTGCAAAAAGTTTTCCAAGCTTATGCACTCTAAATTTGAAATGAGTAGCATGGGTGAGCTCTCCTTCTTCTTGGGATTGCAAGTCAAACAACATGCTGAAGGCATATTTATTTCTCAAACTAAGTATGCAAAAGAGCTGGTTAAGAAATTTGGTATGTCTGATGCATCATGTATGAAAACACCCATGCCTACCAATGCTGTATTGGATGCTGATGAACATGGGAAACCAATTGATCAGACAACATATAGGGCAATGATTGGCTCTTTATTGTACCTTACAGCTAGTAGGCCTGATATAATGTTTGCTACATGTATATGTGCTAGATTCCATGTTAGCACTAGAGAGTCACACTTAACTTTAGTAAAGAGGATTCTTAGGTATGTTAAAAGCTATCCAAATCTAGGTCTCTGGTATCCAAAAGATTCAGCATTTGACTTAACTGGATTCTCAGATGCTGATTATGCTTGATGTAGAATAGACAGGAAAAGCACCAGTAGAACTTGTCAGTTTCTTGGTGATAGACTTGTCTCATGGTTTTGTAAGAAACAAACATCTATGTCAACCTCAACTGCTGAAGCTGAATATATGGTTGCAGGTAATTATTGCTCACAAATATTATGGATACAAAATCAACTCCTAGACTACTGTTACAACTTAGAAAAGTCTAAAATATTTTTTGACAACACCAGTGCTATTTCCATTGCACAAAATCCAGTCCTCCATAGTAGGACAAAACACATAGAAATTAGGCATCATTTTCTAAGGGATAATGTTGAGAAAAACAAAATTTAACTTCAATATATCCCAACTGATTTGCAAAGGGGAGATATTTTCACCAAACCCTTGGATGAGAAGAAACATAAATTCTTCCTAAATCAGTTAGGCATGTTAGATGGAGGAAGCCTAAAATAAAATACAAGATCTTAAAAGCTAAAAACAGACCAAGATTAGGCTAAAAACTTATTTTTTTTTGTGTCTGTAGGATAGTTTCTGTCTCTGAACTGCGCTCGACGATTTTCCCAAAGATCGTCGAACGGAGATCGACGTTTTCCCAAAACGTCGACCGGAGTTCAGCGCTTGTCAGATAGTTTTATACTATCTCTTTCAGGTCAACGATCGTCGAACGTAGATCGACGCTCTCAAGAACATCGAACTGAGATCGACGATGTTTAAGACCTTTCAGCTTCCCTTAAGAGCCCCGATCGTCGAACGGAGATCAACGATCCTTCCATTTCTGCGTCGAAACCTAATATAAAAATCATTTTTCGGCCGTCGTTCTCTTTTGTGCTTTCATAGTTTCTGCAAAAAAACACTTTTTCCCTCCAAACTCTTGCTGCACTTATTCTTTGTCTGTTCATCTTTGCAGGATCAAATGGCCGTTTCAGTTGCAGCTCTGTTGGCAATGAAATTCGACACCGGATTTGACATCGATTTGAATTCCTTTGAAAGTAGTGATCAAATATTCAAAGACATACTCGAGCTCTTCAAAGAACAGCAACTAGAGAACATCATGACAACAAGAATTAAGATAGCAGCAGATGAAATCAAAGAATGGGTATATACAGCACAGAATCTGAATAACAACACCGTCATCGGCACGATCTCGGGAAACCAGGTATCTCTTTCACCTGAGATTTTATCAGAAGTTTTTCAGTTGAGTACAGGAGAAGATAGCATTTATTTGTCTGGAGAATAATTCTCCAATATGCTTGAGAGGATGGGGCATACAGCAGCTAACCCCAACAAGCTTTAGAAGAAAAATCTGTCAATGGAATATAGATTTTTGGCAGATATGGTAGGGAAAGTACTGTTAGCCAAGCACTCTGCCCGTGATAAAATTTCCAGGTATCAGCTCTGTTTGATGGGAGCTCTTGTGGACAAAAATCACCTAAACTGGGGAGAAGTCTTTTTTTATTTAATCAAAAAGAAATTAAACAAGAATTTTGTTAATTTTGGTAGAATAATTCGGCTATTTCTTCATGCTAAGTGCCCTGAACTGTTAGTTTCAAGTGGAATGCATATCAATGCTTCCAAAAGGCTCACTTGTGCCTTATTTGGAAAATGGGATAGACAGATTGTCAAGCCCAGCAGACCTTCAGCAATTCCATCTTCAGGCACAAGGACTACTACAGTCACTTCCCCTTAGGTCTCTGCCCCAGCAGAAGATTTGCCTGCTTCCTCTCCACCTGTTTCTACAACCATCTCCACATCAACAACAACAATCACCTCAACCTTATCTATCTTTTCCCCCATTAACATTTCATCACCCTTATCTCCTCCAGCCACTTCAGAATCATTCCACCCACTACATTATTATCCACCTCTCACCATTCCATCATTCCACCTCTTGGAAGACTCCTTCATGGATGATTCTCCTTCCTCTCCCTCTGAGATTCCATCTACCTCCTCCTACCAACAACTCATTCAGGATATACTCTCACAACCATCCTTTACTCCATCCATTTCCACTGCCACATCAACCATCTCCTTTCCAGTACCATCCATCTCCACAATCTCTACTACTGATCCATCCATCCTTGTACCTCCTACCACCACACCATCCAACATTATGCCAGCAACATTAACTCCCACCTATACTCAAGCCCATCTTGAGCATGTAGATCTTCCTGCACTGGCAGACAGGCTGTATGAGCTGCTAGCCCCCAGGCTATCCTCATTGCTGGAGACCACAATGGCTCCACTTCTGAAACATGTTCAGGAGCTGTCTGACAGGCTATCTTCATTCCTCTCTTCTCAGGCAATCCCTTCCTCTGGGTGCCTTGATCCAGTTCTTACTGAATCAGGGCAGGGGGAGATGCTTAATGAAGTTCTGGAATTGCCTGCTACTACTAAAGCCTCACTTGCTACTCCAGTGTTTGCACTAGATCTCCAGAGCCTGCTTTCAACTTTTGATGTTGTTTACTTCAACTATCTACCAGTTCAACAGTGTGAAGATCTCTCCAAGGCAATTGTGCCTGTTTCAGTATGTGAGCCAATCTTGCTAGCTTCTTTTATAGAATCTGTCCAAGCTGAGGACAAGGCCACTACTGCTGTTGCTGCTGCTGTGCTTATATCCACTGATATTGAAATGCTGCCTGTTGATATGCCTGCTGATATTTATAATACTGCTGATGAAGAATTGGCCAAATATTTGGAAGTACAAGTATCTGAGACTCCTGCTATTTCATCTGCTCCTGCTAAGAGTACTGTTGTGATTACTGCTGTTGTATCAACACCTCCTGCCCCTGTTGATACTGAGAAATAAAAAGCTCAAGAGGAATATATAAAAAGTATAGATGATTTGTATGACAAACCATAGAGTTCTGAAAGTGATCAATTCAATACAGAATCTGATGACTCTGCTGGCACTATTATTAGGAAAAGGAAAGCTAGAAGTAAGGCCATGATGAAGGTCCTGTAACACCCCTACCCGTTACATGCAACATAGTAGAAGGTCCGGCCGGGGCCCCACACAATGTCTTACAAACAGGCGGAGACGTTACGAAGTAATACCAAATATGCATCCTATCACAGAGCATTCCAGCAGAAGTTTAAAGGGTTGTAAGAATGAACTCAAACATCAACACAGAAGTCCACAGCTAAACAAAACATGCCATAATATAAAACCACAAGTACAGCCTTATGGCCTATTACAAGTGTTACTCTTTATACAAGAAGGTATCTTCCATACTTCGGCACGCAGGCCGGCCACACATGAGTTCTTACATAAGGTACAAAAATAGCCTTCGAGGGCTAGCACTCAGCAGCAGCAGCTTAGGGTCTTCCACCCTCATCCCTGCTTGGCCTTTCTTGACCTGCACGCAAAAGATCCACCAAGAAGTGGTAAACAAAGCAACGGTCAGAATTTGGCTGACCATTTATAACGACCCTGTCCCTAGCACGGGACAGCGGAATTCCTTCCCTGCATAGCACTTATATTTAATCAAAAGGGTATGCTTTAGCACATCACACTTGTACGCCCATATAAGTCATCATCCATCACAAACATCGGCACGACGGCCCGATGTTCCGTGCTCTCAGGGCACATTATCGGTGTACCGGAAAACCAGGGTCCGACCACCGTTCAGTGGTCTCAGACATGACGACAATTTGTGAGCATTCCAATCCTCCATGGCTCAAATAGCCGGAGCAATTCTCATTCTGTGATCCTAACAGAGCCTTAAGCACCCCACGGTTAGACAACCAGAATGTGGGTATAGATCAGCCTTGCCCGTAGATCACATACGTCAGACGTCGATTAGGACTGACACGGGTACAGCTTCACCTTGCCCGTTCGCCGCACAGGCTTTTCCACAGTTGCAGCCCCACCGGCTCAACAAGTAGCATCACAACTACAAGGGTTGAGATCACACAGCATCAACCCCCAAAAGTAGCACTCACAGCTACATGGGCTGAGATCACACAGCATCAACCCATCCACATAATATCCTGCTACACCAAGCTGCAGGTGTCAACCAAGAACATCACAAGCATCACAATAATACAGAGTCTTGCTCTGATATGCATAAAATCATCACCAATCTGGACTAACCTATCTAGATGGGCTTCACACAGCATGCCTACCCGTACTTCTCGCTTCCGGGACTACTCCAACAAGAATCAAGGGATGGATTTCAACATCCCAAGAGAATTCAACTCTACCTTTGTAGAGGATTCATGCATATGCAAAAAGGAAGGATTTCACATATCCAAGGAGGAAGTCGTTACCCTTGGAGGACGTTTTGGAGCCATGGCAAGCACTGCTTGGAGCTCTGCCTTCCCGACTATGGCCTCCGATCGCGAATCCGAGCTTGGACTAGCTGGATCTCCCTCTCCCTCCTCCTTCTTCTTCTTCCTTCCTTCTTCCTCTTTCCTTCTCTCACTTAAGAAGATAAAGTGAGGAAAAGTTTGTTGGTTCAGGGTCTTATAGGGGCTGGAAAAACTGAAGACCACCAGATCTTGAAAAAGGGAAACAAACGGCCGAGATCTGCAGAAAATAACATTTTTGGCCCTGACACGCCCTGTGACACGCCTGTGTCACAGGCCGTATCCCTTAAGCGGCAAAGAACCGCCACACCACACGGGTTGAACACGCCCATGACCACCGCCTAACCTGACACGGCCTGCGACATGCCCGTGTCTCTGGCCGTGTCACCTCTCTCGACGAAACTCGTCGATCGTCGAGATTATACTCGCCGATCGTCGACACGATCTCGCCGATCGTCGACACGATCTCGCCGATCGTCGAGAAAGACACGCCCTGTGACACGCCCGTGTCACAGGCCATGTCGCCTCTTCTCGTCGATCATCGATCACGATGCTCAACGATCGTCGAATGCGTGACCTGCAACAACCCGAGGATGACACGCCCTGGGACACGCCCGTGTCTCAGGCCGTGTCACTCCAAAAACACCCAAAACCCAACTTTGAAACTTACTCGAGACCAGCTTGAGTATTTGCTTGACACGCCCTGGGACACGGCCGTGTCCCAGGCCGTGTCACTTGGCCTGCAAACAAAAACTGGGTTTTGGGGTATTACAGGTCCCTCCTGAACAGGCCAAGGATGTTAATGACATACCCTATTATATTCTACATGACTACCAGATAACTGAATCTTGGATGTAGTATTCTAAAAACTAGCTAAAGGCCATGAGGAAAAGAAGAAAGTTGGATAAGTATGAGAAATGATCATCCCAGTTACAGCCTCCTCCTCCTCCTCCTCCAGATTCAGGATCAGGTGGAGGCTCAGCTTCTCAAACCTCTGCTCCAAAGCAAAGCTCCTCCCAATCTTCACAGAGATATCATCCCAGAGGGCAATATCAAAGAGGTTATCAGTCCAGAAGGAGACAATACAGAGGTAATCAGAGAGAACACAGGATTCAATCAAGACAACAAAGGGAAGGACAAAGACATATGGACTCAACTCAAGGTCCTTTCCCTTATAAACTCAGAGAAACTGTTGATACAAGGACTTCTACTGCTTTAGAAACTATTAATAGATATGAACCTGCAATCCCTTTTGAAGATCCAGAGAACAATCTTTTATCATGGACTGCTAGGATGAAAGAACTTGCTGCCTTAGATCAGTTGAAGAAGGCCAGAGAGCAAGGAAAAGACACTTCCAACATCACTACCTTGTCAGAGTAAAGGAAGACAGAACTGGAAAGATATGCTTCAAGGAAGTTCTTTAACCCAGTGGATTACATGAAACTGCATCCTGAGGCTGTGGTTCCCAGGCCAAGATCTCAAACCTCCTTAGGTGCAGATGATGACAGAAGGTCAAAGAAAGAGGCACTCAATCCCAACAGGGAAATCTTATTTAAAAAAGGAAGTGAAAAGAAGTGATCTCTGTAAGCAGACAGTACATTCACTTTAAAACACTTGCTGATATTCTATCTGAATGCTGCTATGCTGCATGTTCTGCTCTATTGCTTTAATATTTTGCTTTTTTGTATTTGCTTTTGTATTTATTACTGAGTTCTGTAAATAGTAATCCTAACCCAAATAGGGGGAGATTGTTGAAACACCCTATTACTAATTTGGGCAAGGATCACTATGTTTTTAGGAAATCAGTTTGACCTAGATGTATAGTTGAAAAGGTCAAGTTAGAATGAGTTTAGGGTTTAGAACTTAGGTCTGAAGCTGCCCCCAGGACCATTCAATGATCAAGACTTAGTGCTGAGACAAAGACAATTTTCGTCGAGCTCAGGTCGACGAAACGTCGAACTCCATTCGACGTTCTCTGAGCTCAACTCTGCTAAGTCCTCGAACTCAGGTCGACGATCTTCGATCTCAGATCGACGATCTATCCTCACTTATTCTTCAGGTCGCTAAGCTCAGTTCGACGATCTTCGAGCTCAGTTCGACGTTTTCTGTCTGATGTTCAATCCAATCTCTGAGCTCAGTTCAACGATCGTAGAGCTCAGATCGACGTTTTTCAGAGAGATCGATGACTTTAAGGATTCAAATTCAGTCAGCTTTTGGAATGTTTTTCAAATTCTCTCAGCATTTATTTCAAGAGATTTGTTAGTCGTTTTCATTTATTCTGTAGCAAGTTTCAAGGGATTTCTCAGAGAATGTTTATTGGACTTTCCTCCAGAAGACAAAATATTTATAGAAGACATTTATGTCTACTAACGGCTATCTTGGACAGAGGATCCTCAGAGAATAAAATACACAACAGCAGATTAAGAGAAAAAACAACTACTCAATACACACATACACAGATAGTGAGATCAACTCAGAGAAAAATCAAGTGATCAATCCTGAAGAGTTAGATTGAAAATTAGCATACTGAAAAGTGTTCATAGCTTCAACATCAAAGACTCCAGACAACTCATATTTCAGCCTCTGTTGAAATCATCTTCTGCTGGAGATCTGAAGTTTCTGAAGGCCTATCACCCTAGAAAAGCTCTCACTCCTGAACCATCTACATCTCAGGGGGAGGTTTGACAACACAATCAATCCACTAAGTCTTCTCTCAGTGATTGAGACAGAGAAGACAACTTCACCTCTTCCTTTTTCTTTTCCTGCTTTAAAATGGTTATCAAAACTCCCTTCAAAAGTTCTGAATCTGGTTCTTAGAGCCTTGTCAAAACTCAGTGGTGGCAAGACACCTTATCAAAAAATCTAGATCTGGTTTTTGAGCACCTTATCAAAAGCTTATTCGTGACAGGACACCTGATCAACTCATCCTGAGTGGATTCCTACCAAGGGTAGTAGAAGAGTGGATGTACCCAGGTTGATTGGGGAACCACTATAGCTTCTTGTGTTTGGTTGGTTGTGTGTATTCTTTGTTGTGTGCTGTGAATATTTTGTGTTCTTTTTATTATTACTTCTGTTTTATTGCTGCATCACAATACACATACTATATTAACTTAACTCTTCCTCTGCAAAGTTTTATTTTGAAAAATTATTTTAACAAACTCTATTCACCCCCCCCCCCCTCTAGAGTCAGACTGATCTTATCCTCCACTTTCATTCAGCCTTTTTTGTATTTTTAGGAATTGAGAGCGTTGAGTGAGCACTCCTCACTCAATGCTTTCTACCCTAATCAATTTCATGCTTCTTCAACATCTTAAGCATTGAGAGCGTTGAGTGAGCACGCCTCACTTAACGCTTTTTGCTTTAGCCATATTTTTTGAATCATAGCATTGAGAGCGTTGAGTGAGCATGTGTCACTCAACGCTTTCTACCTTAGCCATATTTTTCTGCTTCTTATCGTTGAGTGAGTAAGCTCCACTCAATGCCAAACTATTTAATAGATTTTATACTATTTATCTGGCGTTGAGAGAGTAAGCTACACTCTAAGCATTTGTACTTAGCCAAATTTCTGTGGTTGTTTCTTCTTAGACTATTACTATATAAACCCGTCTCACAGCCTTTTGCTGTATGGTGTTGAGTAAGTTGACTTTACTCAACTCCTGTGGATTTATCCTCTTTCTCATCTTGTCACTACTTTGGATTTGACTGTATAGGCTCTACTCAGCGCTATAAGTCATCTAGCGTTGTGTGAGTAACCTTCACTCAACGCCTGTGGACTTAGACAGATTTTTGTCTATCCACAGGTTTGCCTATACAGTACCTGTTTTGGCCACTTGGACAACCTGTCCAATCAATGTATAGTAGAGATCCTGTAATCACTAAACTTGAGCACAAGTTAGATCACCACATGTGTGTACATTGTTTTCCAGTCCTTCTTCAAATCTAGGACATTGGGATCAATGGGCCCAACATATATGTTAAATGGGGAGTTTGCAGTCTTCTCAAGGAAATTTTAAAAGTTGGTGACAAGGAGAAAGAAGTGGAAGGGTAGACCTTCCTCCACCCCTAATTATAAAAAGGAGAGTAGCAAAACTGAAAAAGCCAAGGACCCCAAAGGGGACAGGTATGGTTCCAAACCCTATAATTATTTTTCTTCTAATATTGTTTTTTGCTACTGTAGCAGACATATGGATGTTATAGCTGACATCCTAGTCTAAAGGAAAAAAAAATTGTTGTTGGTGAGAAGAAGCACTACAAGGGCAAGAAGTCTAAAAAGACTTTCCTTGCTAAGAAAGAGAAAAGTTTGATTCAGAGTGACTCAATCTCTTCTGAATCAAAAGATATGGAAGCTTATATTAGGGTTTTTGCTCATGTAGAATAGGAGGACACACCTATTGAAAGGATAGGGATCATGGCTCCATTATCACACTCAGATAATGACAATGAGGAAGAAGAAGAGAGTTATGGCTTGATGGTCATTATTGATGAAGATGATAAGGAAGACTTTGTTCCTGATAAGTAATAACTTTGAACATGTCCTCTTATGATTCTGAGTATGAGATTGGACCGAATTTTGAAGCGTCCTCTTCATCTATTGATGAGGATGGATCATAATTTGATAATAATGTCAGCCATTTAATTGAAAAGTATGATTCTCTCTTAGAAGCTTCAAAGAAGAGCAAGAAGCTTGCCAAGAGACAAGTTGAGGAGATTGATTCCCTCTAGTTAGCCAAATCTGACTACTCTTAGTCTGCTACCCAGCTGACTCAAATGAGTAGAGAGATCATCTAGCTGAAAGGAATAACAATCATCCAAGTAAGCATCATCAGCCGGAAGAACAAGATCATCAAGGATCTTGAAGAGAAGCTCCCCAAGGAGAGGAAGCTAGTGGCTTAGTTCTCCAAGTCCCAGTCTGTACTACCAATTATTGATTCTTTCTTTTCCCAAAATAATAGAAGTGGAGTGGGATTCAATAAGAAAGCAACTGCTTCTAGAAATAAAGGAAAGGCAAGGCTCCAGCAACTCAAACCGCCATTTAGAAGGCTCTGTTTCCTTCTAATTAGTATGACCATGACAGTATATATGGTCAATAGAAGAATTGGAACTCTACAGTAAGGGCATTAATGCACCAAACTATAGAGGTAGAAGTGGAATGGGGCTGAGTCCTTTGAAGGATCCCCGTGAGGAAATTCAGATGGCTCATTATGAACAATTTATTTTTGGTGCACCAACCCCAAAACTCAAGGGTAAAGAAGTGGCATCTTCCAAACCTATTTCAGTGAAAAACCAGGTTGTTGGCACAACTATAATCACTCTCACAAGTCAATATTAAATGTGATCAACATAATTTAAACTATCAAGCAAACTACTATTATTGCCAAGCCAATATCGTCGAGTAAGATCAATTACCATCGAGCACATAACCAAGTTATTACTGAAAGGAATATGAAGAATTCATGTGACTTCTCTGCTGAACATAGACATTCTCCTGCTCCATCAACTTCCAAGAATGTTCAGAAGATAAGGTATAATATTTTTGAGTATTTATGATGTAGTATTGTGGGTCACTTTGTCAAAGATTGTTAGGACAATCCATCTATGCCACAGGCAAGGAAGATCTTTCCTGCTAGAGTTGCTTCCAGCAGAATTGTGGTCTCTAATGCTAACAAGAACCTAGGATACAAATTCAGCAGGGTTCCTAAGGTAAAATAAATTTTATCTTGTAGGTTAGTTCAAGTACCAACCTAAAACAAATCTGGTACTTGGATAGTGGGTGTTCCAGGCACATGACTAAGACAAGGAGTCTTCCCAAGGATTATACTTTTGTGATGTATGGACCTAAGGTCATATTTGGAGTCTCTGACAGGGGATTCACTAAAGGCTATAGTATGATTTCCAATCACATAGTCTGAATAACAAGAGTAGCTTAAGTGGTGGGTTCGTAAAACAACCTCATAAGCATAAGCCAACTATGTGACTTAGGCTATATGATTGAGTTCCACAAGGATAAGTGTCTGATCAAAAAGGTAGTTGACTTAGAGACTATTCTCTTAGGAACTAGGAGTGGCAATGTCTATTGTTTAGATTTTATTTGTCATAATTCTTCCACTCCAGTATGTATGGTAGCTAATGAGAAAGAGTCTCTTTATGTCAGTGGCATAAGAGACTTGCTCACATTAATTATAAGACATTTTGCAAGCTCTTTTCTGAAAACTTAGTTAGGGATAGTCCTAATTTAAAATGTGTTAAAGAGGGTCCCTTTCTTGCATGCAAAAGGATCAAGCAAACTAGGGCCACCTTTAAGATCATTGGCTCTAAAAACTCTATTAGATGTCTTTATCTATTGTATATGGATCTATTTGGTCCTATGCCTATTCAGAGTTAAGGAGAGAAGTTGTACTCATTTGTGATTGTAGATGATCAATCAAGGTTTACATGGGTCTTCTTTCTTAAAAAGAGGTCTAATACCCTCGATGCCTTCATGACTTTTGTCAAGTCCATTTAGAATAATCTAAATTGTACTATGATCAAAATAAGAAGTGACCATCAAATAAAATTTCAATCTGGTGCAATGACAAAATTCTGTCAAGGTCAAGGTATCTCCCAGGAGTTCTCTTCTCCAAGAACTTCACAATAAAATGGAGTGGCTGAGAGAAAGAGCAAGACCTTAATAGAGGCTAGCAAAATATTGCTTAGTGATTCCTCACTGCTAAGGTATTTCTGGGTTGCGACAATCAGTACATCCTATTATGTTCTGAACTGGGCCTCTATCAACAAGTCCCATGGGAAAACTCCCTACAAACTTTTGAAGGGGAAAAACTAATTATTTCATATTTTAGAATCTTTGATTGCACTTATTACATTCTAAATAATGGAATATCTCAACTGAATAAGTTTGTATAGAAGTGTAGTGAGGGTATTCTTATTAGATACATCTCATATAGTAGAGCTTATAGAGTATTAAACAAGAAAATCCATATTGTGTAAGAATCCATGAATGTTGTTTTTGATTAGACAAGTCTTATATACAAGAGCTAGTCTAGTTCTTCTAAAACTGCAGGGATAGAACAAAGGTTACAAGAGCTGTCTATCCAAGACAAACCTATCTCTAGCAAAATCTCTCCTCCTTATGAAGATTTCTATGGAGATATACAGCTAACTGAAGAAGATCAAGCAGCTGAAGATGATGTGGCTGTTGCTGGAACATAACCATCTGCTGATAGGTTGCCTATAGCAACCAGACACCTGAAAGATCACCGCAGTAATCTCATCATTGGGGATTCCAGCCGTAGAGTCACCACTAGAAGCAGGATCTATAATAAAGATCTATTTCTGAGCTTCCAATCTCAGGTGGAGCCTAAGAAGTTTGAAGATACAAACAAGGACCCCTTCTTGATCAATTCCATACTGGAAGAGCTACACCAATCAAGAGATGCAAGGTATGGAAGTTGGTGCCAAAACCACCAGGACTAAGCATATAGAGATTAGGTATCATTTTATCAGAGAGCATATTGAGAAGGATGATATATGAAAGTCTTTAGATTCAAGAGTAGCTAACATCTAGTGGGGGGTGAATAGGTTTTAGGCCTTTTTAAAACTTTTCTTGTTTAAGGTGTGTTATGATTTAATAATACTTATCTTCCAGGACAATCAACAACAACACATACAATATTTATAGTGGTTCCCTAGATTATGGGTACATCCACTATCTCTCCCACCTTTCTAACAGCTTGTAGACAAGGCAACTTCTCCAAACTCATCTCTAAAGCACTTACAACACAGATCTCTCAGGATCTCTTAGTCTCCTCCAAGACCTACCTTCGACACAAAGCACTACAACTCAGAGAAAGCTTTGCTCCTATAGATCAGTGATCCAAAGATCACCTACCTCAGGCTAAGTTAATAGTCCTACACTCAGGATAGGAGGATAGCCCTACCACTTAGAGAGGAATACTTTCCTACCTTAGATTTGAAACAGATCCTACCTTAGGTAAACTGTCCTACAACTCAGATCCAATCCAAGATCCTACCTAAGACTTGAGCACAAGTCCTACAACTCAGGCACACAGGCCCTACCTCAGATCCACATAGGGATCCTACCTCATATTCATATCTTGAGTCCTACCACTCAGATCTACAAAAGATCCTACACTAAGCCTTTATATAATAGGCTTACACTCATATCCAAAGGATCCTATAGAGAGAGATAAGTCTGTTGATGATTACTAAACACCAGAGAGATTTTCTCTTTGTCTACCTTCTTATGAACTGAAGTAGCTCAGTCTAGTCTTCTTCTTCACAGCTCCAGAAAATGTTCTTCAGGAAAAATCTGCTTGAATTGTGAAGTAGATACAACTAGGGTTAGCCCTTGCTGCTCCTTCTTTATCAAAGAGTTTCTCTAAACTTTCTGTTATAGGTGAGAATGGCAATAATAGTCTTCTATCAACTGATCTGCTACAGCTACGGTTATCCTTGTCTGTTTGTTCTTCTATTTCAGAGAAGTTTCTTTAAACTTGTTGTTACAGGTGAGAATGGCAACAACTATCTTTCTTGAACTCTTAGATCAAAAGTTTAGACATATTCTTCAGGATCTACAATAGTGTCGAGAGGAAAAAGATGAAGTCCATCTTTTTTCAAAAGTTTACTTCTTCTCACTAATAAAAATGCTTTTATTCCCGATGCCAATGGATCTTTTAGTAGTGGGACCCGCTGTAGCAGTTGGCTGTAACTTTGACTTTGCATTAAATGCTTACAGAAGGCATGCAGCGCCATTTGTCATATACTGTAGACTTCCCGCAACAATTTTGAATTTTGTTGACACAGTATCTGTGGACTTAGCCAAATTCAAGTAATTTAGTATAGGCGTGAGTGGATGACCTTCATTCAACGCCAAAACACTTTTGCAGTTTTCTATCTCACTAGGCGTCGAGTGATTAGTCATCACTCGACGAATTATAGACTATTGCAGTCTTTCAGCATAGGCGTTGAGTGAACCTTCATCACTCAACGCATTTGGAATTAGCCAATATTCTGTACCATTAGGCGTCAAGTGATCATTCATCACTCGACGAATTATAGAATTATATTGTCTTTCAGCTTAGGCGTTGAGTGAACCTTTATCACTCAACACATTTGGACTTAGCCAATATTCTGTATCATTTGGCGTCAAGTGATCATTCATCACTCGATGAATTATAGACTTTTATAGTCTTAACTCATTAGGCGTTGAGTGAAGCTTCATCACTCAACGCATTTAGACTTAGCCGCTTTTCTCTTACTAAAGGCGTTGAGTGAGTTGGATTCACTCAACGCTTTCAACTTTTGTCAGCATAGTTGAGTAGGCATTGAGTGAACGTATGTCACTCAACTCCAAAGCACTTAGCCAAATATTCTGCAGCACCAGGCATTGAGTGTGTTAACAATACTAAATAGATATAGACTTTGGTTGTCTTAATGATGAGGTATTGATTGAACTGCCTTCACTCAATGCTTCTGTACTTAGTTTATTTTCTTCTCAATTTCTCTGGCTTTGACAGCATAGAGCTTTACTCGACACTTCTTTCTTTAGGCATTGAGTGAGCTGTCTTCACTCGACGCTTCTGTACTTAATCAAAAATCTTCTTTGTCAACAGTCAGGCTTTGACTGCCCATGCTTTACTCAACGCTTTTTTACATCTGGCATTGAGTGAACTGCCTCCACTCAACGCCTGTGGACTTAGACAAATTTTTGTCTTCCTAACATTCTTCCTTGTGTTCACCTGTCACTGTCACTTAGACAACCTATCTAATTATTGTGACAAAGAACATTCTGCACACATTGAACTTAGAGCATGCATCAAATACATCTATTTATTTACCATTGATTTGTTTGACTTCTACAAATCTGGGACATTGTGATCAATGGACCTAACAATCTCCCCCTATTTGAAGAAGTCAAACCCCTTAGTAAAAATTCTTAGTCAATGATACACACCATCATATGTAGCAGATAAAACATTATATTTGAAAAAGAGTAACAAATATTACAAGTTATTGGCTATCGCATTTTCCCTGCCTGCAGAATGTTCAAATTTTCTTCTCCCCCTTGATCATTTCCTACTCCCCCTTGATCATTTTCTTCTCCCCCTTGATCATTTTATTCTCCCCCTTTTTAACTTCTTCAAAAGCAACTATAGTCAGGGAGGTGCTGGCCTGCTCCTTCACAGCTTTGTCTTCTCAGCAGTAGCATTCCATCTCAAACTTAGAGAAATTAATGACTATATCATAAATAATCTGGAGCAGGGAGTTAAGAGTTAATCTCCCCCTTAGTCTGTGCATTGTGTCACAACCCGCATTTTTCCCAACAATCTTATTATATCAGAGCAAGGGGAAAATACGCGTCGTGATGCCACGCCGTGCAGGGGATAACAGCAGACGTTTAGGCAAGACTCCAAACTCTACAATTTTAATAGAAAACATAAATGGTTATGAATAAAATCCAGTTTAAGTTATGATGGTAGCCGTATCCCTCGGCTTAGTGAATCATCTAGTTCACGATTTAAAATATAAATTATACGCTTGCGGAAAATACTTATTTAAATTGACTATAATATCCTACATGAGTATAAATGTCCCCGAGGAACAACTCATACAATGCAAACCCTAGATTTATAATAAGTGTAGGAAAGTCTTTACGCTAAATAAAAGTAGTGGCTTAGTTTTGAAAGAGATGACAAGTATGCTTTACTAATAGTAGGGTTTTATAGGTTAAAAATATCTAACATGCAATCCTAGCAATAAATCGTCCCAGAGAGCAAGTAATGTAAACCAAACATAAGGAAACCACAACAGCTAGCAAGTGTCCAAAAAGGTCAACAAACCTATGGACGTCAACAACCTGACACGAACCCACAGTATGAATATGTCTGAAACTGGGCAAAGAAAACTAAAACAACAAACTACCTCGCTACGGCGACGGGGAAAACTACAGCCAAACTGCTGCTGCTAAGGCTCCAAAACCGGCTCCGCTACCTGCTAATGCTCCGAACCTGAGGCATTCCAAAGACAGAACACCTCAGCAAGAGGATACAATTGGTGGCAGAAAAATAAGCCAAAATAAATAAGGGTCAAAAGGGGTACCAACCCAAGACCAAAACCTTTGAAGTAAAGTATAAAAAGAGACAAGGCATCATCAGAAAAAAAAAAGAACACTTAGGTGATTCGTCACAAGAGTACACCAGGCGCACAAGGCTATAAGGTGACAACATGAATAAATCATAAGGAAGAATACAAAACATTTATTAGGCACCCGTGGTCGACTCTACCCCAAAAACACGGGCGAGGTGGTCACTCAACTGGACACACCCTTACGAATAAAATATCTACTTAACTGCGAGGGAGTCTCATACTCTCCACCATATACCGCAGATGCCCAAAAACCTGGTAGACTTCCACAAGGTACTAATAAAGGCAACAAACTTTGCGGAGGTGATTTCGTCCACTAACTCCCGCAATCAAGAAAACCCACAAAGAAACCATCACATATATCTCGAGATTTGGCTCGTCGGATTCTACTTGACACTTCTTCAAGACATGGTTGATCAACCCCTATGAACGATTTACAATCCTAGACAAACTCTAATACGATCAATAACGATAGGTAATGCATTTAAAGGCATTAATAAGACACATCAAGAACGATTAAATATATTAAGACAAGATCAAGTTCATCAAGACAAAATCTTACAATCTCGAGTGATCATCCAAAAAGGTTAATCGTAGCAATAACTTGGAAAACAAAGTGAAGAAAATTTTAAAGAACATAAAAACTGAACCGTTACCATCAAATCGGACAAGGAGAAATGAGGGGAAACCACCACTTGCCTTGGTTTTACCCTAAACCACCACTTGCCTTGGTTTTACCGGAAAAGTTCTCCAAATTAGTCCACGTCACAGATCGGGGCAAAAGAGGATGGAGGAAGTTGAAATCTAGACAAAAATGGTCGAAAAGGGGGATAGGGCCGAAAAACCCTAACGAGAAAACTCAAAGAAAGGGGAAAAATTTACCACGATAGCGTAGCTCTCGGTGAGAGCTTTCCAAATCTACGCTCGGTTGAAGATTTCGAGCACCGGAGCTCCGTCGGCGGCCACCGGAAGATTCACGAAATATTCTCTCTCTCGCTCACGCCGCTCTTGTTCGGGGGAAAGAATCAGAGAAGAAGAAGTATTCCTATTTTTCTAAATAACCTAAGTATAAGAATATATATATATATATATATATATATATATATATATATAAGTAGTTATAAAAAATTTTATCTAAATATATAAAAAAAATAGTTTAAGTACGAGCAGTTCGCGGAAAACAAAATTAGGGGTCTAGAAAGGCTTCAAATAGAAAAGTGCCCAACATGAAAGTTGTAGATCTCGTCGAGACGAACAAATTTCATGTTAGCCATTTTTCCATACGACACTGTTTTGACCCTCAAAAATGCTCTCGAATACAAACTATGACGGACTACACGAGAAGACAGCAGACTACTCGAGTATACAGAAGGCTACTCGAGTAAGCAGAAACAGACTACTCGAGTATGCAGAAACAGACTACTCGAGTATACAGAAACAGACTACTCGAGTATACAGAAGGCTACTCGAGTATACAGAAGGCTACTCGAGTATACAGAAATAGACTACTCGAGTATACAGAAACAGACTACTCGAGTATATAGAAGGCTACTCGAGTATACAGAAACAGACTACTCGAGTATACAGAAACAGACTACTCGAGTATATAGAAGGCTACTCGAGTATACAGAAACAGACTACTAGAGTATACAGAAACAGACTACTCGAGTATATAGAAGGCTACTCGAGTATACATAGAGAGACTACTCGAGTATACAGAAACAGACTACCCGAGTATACAGAAGGCTACTCGAGTATACATAGACAGACTACTCGAGTATATAGAATTGGAGGAACAGAAGATTTACATAATGAGCAGAAACTTCACACAAGTCAAAGTTGCAGGAAAAACAATTTCTTGGCAAATCTAACCTTTTGATCAAACTATAAGAATGAATAGTACTTTTCATTTTGGAATAGTAATTTAATATTAAAATAATCGTATTTATATATATTTGAATAAGGAAACGCGAGATCAAAACGGAGGCCCAAACGAGCGCCGAATTGAACGAAACTCACGCCGTAGGCGAACACAGACGCTACGAACACAACGGCGAAGTCAAAACCAAGTTCAGACGAGCCATTCTCGAGATATAAGTTTTTCAAAGTTTACGACGAACATAATTCCACAAAACTTTGGAAAAACGTCGAGGCCCAAATAGCGCTCGGATCGCGACGAAACTTGACGAGTAAGTCAAAAATTACTCAACTTAAATTCCAAATGCAAAATTTTCTCATAACAACAAGAATTCGGCCGACTTGACCGCATGGACGCGAAAATGCCTTTATGGCATTATGTCGCCATCTTGACGTTCAAGGTAACGCCATGACATCATAAATATGATGTTTCTCATTTAAATAAAATCGTCGAAAAATCGGGGGCGTTACAGTCACTCCCCCTAAAAAAAGTTTCGCCCCGAAACTTAACACAACTCCAAAACCAAATCAAAATGATAAAATCAAACGTGACTGAAAACATATCGACGTACCCGAAACTAGGAGAAGAGGTGCGGATGAGATTCTCTCATTGCTGACTCCAATTCCCACGTCGCGCTCTCGACGTCTTGATTTCTCCAAAGAATCTTAACCATGGGGATGGTCTTCCTTCGCAAGACACGCTCTTGAGATTCCAAAATGCGGACAGGCTCTTCCACATACGACAGATTGGGCTGAATTTGGGGCACCGAGTCAGGAATTTGACGATCACTACGAACACACTTCCGTAACTGGCTCACATGGAACACATCGTGGACACCAGGGAAGCTAGCAGGTAATTCTAGTCGATAAGCTGACACTCCGATGCGCTCCAGAATCTGAAAAGGTCCCACATACCGGGGGTCTAACTTGTGGTTCCTTCCAAATCTTTTTACTCCTGGCATCGGAGAAACTTTCAGGAAAACCAAGTCCCCAACGACAAACTCCAAATCGACCCTTCGTCGATTAGCATATTTCTCATAACGCTCTTGTGCTACACGTAGCTTCTCTCGAATATGAGTCACCGCACAATTCATCTCCTCAAGGGCTTCCGGACCTAGCAATGGTCTCTCACCAACCTCAGCCCAAAATAAGGGAGTCCTACAACGCCTCCCATACAAGGCCTCAAACGGGGCCATCAACAAGCTCTCTTGATAACTATTATTGTAAGCAAACTCCATGAGTCTGAGACGCTCATCCCAAGCACCACCATGATCCAAAATATAACATCTAATCATGTCCTCCACGATCTGATTTACTCTTTCTATTTGCCCATTCGTCTGTGGATGATAGGCGGTGGAATACCTCAAGTCGGTACCCAACCCCTCTTGCAGGCTCTTCCAAAAGTGAGACATAAATCTGGAGTCCCGATCTGATACAATGCTAACAGGCACTCCATGTAACCTGATGACCTCTTCAAGATATAGCTCAGCTATCTTCTTCATCGAATACCCAATCTTAAACGGAACAAAGTGGGCATACTTTGTCAGTCTGTCGACTATCACCCAAACTGAGTCATGCCCACGGGGAGATTTTGGTAGACCGGTGATAAAATCCATTGAAATACTTTCCCATTTCCAACTTGGAATATCAAGAGGTGTCAATTTACCACCAGGCCTTCTATGATCAGCCTTGACACGCTGACACGTATAACATTCTGATACAAACTTTGCGATATCGCCCTTCATCCCTGCCCACCAAATAATTTGCTTTAGATCTTTATAAATTTTGGTGGAACAGGATGATAGGAAACACTGGAACCATGAGCTTCTTCACAAATTTTAGCCCGAATGTCACCCATGTCAGGAATACAGAATCTACCCCGATATTTCAGAGTACCTAGCTCGTCCAAAGAAAAATCAGGTAACTCTCATTTCTCAGTCCTATTCCAGAGGTGCAACAATTCGGATCATCCTTTTGGTGTACCCTAGTAAGGGAAATCCAAGAGGGCGCTTCTGCTTCCAAACTTGCAGGCGTAGAACTACTCCCAATCTCGATGTTCATCAACAAGAATTCTTCTACCAAGGACTGTACCGATAGATTAAAAATTTTAGCGGTCTTCCTACTCAAGGCATCAGCTACTACATTAGCCTTTCCCGGATGATAAAGAATTTCTACTTCATAATCCGCCACATATTCTAACCACTGACGCTGGCGTAGGTTTAGTTCCTTCTGAGTGAAGATGTACTTCAAACTCTTATGGTCCGTATAGATCTTGCACAGCGCGCCATACAATAAGTGTCGCCACAGCTTCAGCGCATAAATTACGGCAGCAAACTCCAAATCGTGCGTAGGATAGTTTCTCTCGTGAATCTTTAGTTGCCTCGATCCATATGCGATCACCTTACCATCTTGCATTAAAACACAACCAAGTCCGATGTGTGACGCATCGACGTACACAGCATAATCGACTCCTTCAGTAGGTAAGGTTAAAATTGGGGCAGTACACAGTCACTTCTTCAACTCTTGGAAAGCCTCTTAACACTTATCACTCCAAATGAATGCAGTATTCTTCTGAGTAAGTCTAGTTAAAGGAGCAGACAACACCGAAAATCCTTCCATAAATCTTCTATAGTAGCCAGCGAGGCCTAAGAAGCTCCTAATCTCCTTAGGTGTAGAAGGTCTTTCCCATTCCATCACGGCAGAAATCTTGGTCGGGTCTACAGAAATACCATCCTTGCCTACAACATGACTCAGAAAGGACACCTGAGGTAGCCAGAACTCACATTTGCTCAACTTCGCATATAGCTTATGCTCCCTCAAGGTCGACAAAACCAAACGCAAATGTTGAGTATGCTCCTCAACATTGCGGGAATACACTAGGACATCATCTATGAACACAATAACGAATCGGTCCAAGAAATCCTTAAACACTCTATTCATCAAATCCATGAAAGCAGAGGGTGCATTGGTTAAACCGAAAGACATCACCAAAAACTCATAATGTCCATGCCGTGAACGGAATGCGGTTCGGGGAATATCTTCTTCGCGAATCCTCAACTGGTGGTAGCCTGAGCGAAGATTGATTTTTTAAAATACCGAGCTACCACGCAACTGATCGAACAAATCATCGATCCTTGGCAGGGGATATCTATTCTTAACGGTCACCTTATTTAATTCCCTATAATCGATGCAAAGCCTCATCGATCTGTCCTTCTTCCTTACGAATAAAACCGGAGCACCCCACAGAGAAGAACTTGGTCTAATAAAACCACACCTCAGCAACTCATCGAGTTGAGTACGCAACTCATCCAACTCACGCGGAGCCATACGGTACGGTGCTTTGGCGATGGGACGAGTGCCTGGCTCGAGGTCAATCACGAACTCAATCTCCCTCTCAGGAGGAAGTCCTGGAAGACTATCAGGAAAGACATCTAGAAACTCTCGCACCACCGAGACATCCTCGAGATGTGGTGTAACAGAAGCTGTTTCCAGAGCAGAAATAGAAACTAAAAACGCCTCGCAACCAGACTTTATAGCACGTACCGCAGAAATGACAGGGGAAACTCTGTCCTGAAATCCATAGACGCTCATAGGTTTGCCATTGTCCATCCTGAAGTCCAGTCTTTTTGCCTTGCACTGGATGGATGCATCATACTTGGACAGCCAGTCCATACCCAAAATCACATCAAAATCAGTCAGGTCTAAAATTAACAGATCCCCAAGGGCCAGAAAATTGCCAAGATGAATAGGGCATCTCAGAACTCCTTGATTGGATATCACCGAATCACCGGAGGGAAGCTTGACGTTGAAGGAGTCTCTCAATTGATCAACATCCAGGCAATGTTTATCAACAAACCGCCTGGCCACAAAGGAATGAGTGGCACCCGAATCGAACAGAACGCGCGCCCACCTATTCCGCACCTTAAACTCCCCTAAAACCGTAACATACATAACTAAACGAACGATGACCATGGCAACAACGATAAATAATAGGGATAAAATAGACTGGGGCTAACCTGAAATAACATGCGTAGAGTTTTGAGCTTCCTCGCTAGTCATCACGTTCAGCTTTCCTTTTCCTTTATCTAGGGTTGGTGGTGGCGGTAGAGCTCGAAGTGGGGCAGGCTGCAGTGGGGTTTGAGCCTGGGGGCACGAATATTTCTGGTGTCCCTTCTGCCCGCACTGGAAGCAGGTCCTTTCTTTCATCCAGCACCGACTCACATCATGACCCTTCCTTGCACAGAACGAGCACACGAGCTCTCCCTTAGGTGCACCTTGGATGGCGTGCACTTGCTGCTGCTTCAGGGTGGCTGTTCTCTTGAAACATCTTTCGTAAGGGTGGCCAGAATGACCACAGAAACTACACACTTCCTTACCTTTCTTCTTCGAAGAAGGGCCAGATGCCCTGGAGCTACCATCCTCAACACCCTTCCTTTTCTCTTTCCTCGCCGCAGCACCGCGGTTCTTGGCATTTTCAATCGCTTCAACTTTTAGTGCGGCTTCCACTGCCATAGAATAACTGTCAGCTCCATAAGCGCATGCCCACTGCTGGACATCACTTCTTAGTCCTCCCAGGAAACGTTTCACTCTTTCCTCCTCCGAAGCTACCAAATCGGGAGCAAATCTACTCAACTTGCTAAACTCAATCTCATATTCGCTCACCGTGAGCTGTCTCTGCTTCAAATGCAGGAAGTTATTCATGAGACGGTCCTGCTCGACCGAGGGCAGAAACTTCTTCAGCAACATCTTCTTGAATGAGTCCCAGGTACAGCCTTCCTTCAGACTCTCCTTTTCACGAATCCACCAACTCTTTGCTAGGCCTTTTAGCTGATAGGCTGCAATCATAACCTTATGGGCTTCTAGAATCCCAGAATACGAAAACATCTCCTCGATTGAGATGATCCAATCATCCAAAATCATAAAGTCGGCACTCCCGTCGTAGGTGGGAGGTCCCAATCGCTGAAAATGCGAAATGAAATTCATTTCTGGTGGTATTGCCACCGGGGCCACCAGAGGAGCAGGGGTATTGGGCACGACCTGACCCAAGGTAGGCTCTTGCACTGAAGGTTGCCGCGCTGGAGCGGTAGACAACAATGACTGAATTTGCGTTTGCATCGCAACTACTTGCCTTGACAGAGCCTCGTTGCTCTGGCGCAAACTCTCAATCAACGCATCACTCTGCGCACCTGATGACTCACCCTCCGACTGGGGAGTCGATCTCGTCGCAATACGCTTTGGAGGCATTTCTAAAATGGCAAACGAACAACCCAATTAAAATCCTAGATTACGACTAGGGCAAACAAAACTAGTTCAGACCATACTTGAAAGACACTTGCTAAAGCTGTCACTTGCTCTAGAATTATATGCTGATGATATGTCCTACTCAGGATGATATCTTATCATCCTATGGACTCATATGTCTATGATATGAATGCATGAATTCTTTACTCTTATTTAAAATCATGTGTGTACATATGTCATCAAGTAAATCTTTAGCTTGGCATGTTGTGCATATGTTATGTTATGATATGCATGTGGTGCTATGAATTCTATAAAAGGCCTTAATGCATGTTATGAGCGGCGTACACATGCAATGTTATGCATCCCATACTACATAATATTGCATGCAACGAAAAGAAAACGTGTTAATGGGCATTCATGAGGTGAGGTTATGCATCCCATACTACATAACCCTCACATGTTGTCACCTATGGTGGATCCATATACAAACACATATTATGCATCTCATACTACATAATATGCCCCGTATACTTCTAATCATGCTTATGAGTGTAGTGTTCATGCTTCAGCCAAGACATATTGATGACACATCGGTGTGTGTATGACAGGACACTAAGCAACTATCACTAACAAGGGAAGGTTGCCCGACCAATTGTCAAGCAACCTCCCTCTGATACCAACTGTCACAACCAGCATTTTTCCCAACAATTTAATTATATCAGAGCAAGGGGAAAATATGCATCGTGATGCCACGCCGTGCAGGGGATAACTGCAGACGTTCAGGCAAGACTCCAAACTCTACAATTTTAATAGAAAACATAAATGGCTTTGAATAAAATCCAGTTTAAGTTATGATGGTAGCCGTATCCCTCGGCTTAGTGAATCATCTAGTTCACGATTTAAAATATAAATTATACGCTTGCGGAAAATACTTATTTAAATTGACTATAATATCCTACATGAGTATAAATGTCCCCGAGGAACAACTCATACAATGCAAACCCTAGATTTATAATAAGTGTAGGAAAGTCTTTACGCTAAATAAAAGTAGTGGCTTAGTTTTGAAAGAGATGACAAGTATGCTTTTCTAATAGTAGGGTTTTATAGGTTAAAAATATCTAACATGCAATCCTAGCAATAAATCATCCCAGAGAGCAAGTAATGTAAACCAAACATAAGGAAACCACAACAGCTAGCAAGTGTCCAAAAAGGTCAACAAACCTGTGGGCGTCAACAACCTGACACGAACCCACAGTATGAATATGTCTGAAACTGGGCAAAGAAAACTAAAACAACAAACTACCCCGCTACGGTGAGGGGGAAAACTACAGCCAAACTGCTGCTGCTAAGGCTCCAAAACCGGCTCCGCTACCTGCTAATGCTCCGAACCTGAGGCATTCCAAAGACAGAACACCTCAGCAAGAGGATACAAATGGTGGCAGAAAAATAAGCCAAAATAAATAAGGGTCAAAAGGGGTACCAACCCAAGACCAAAACCTTTGAAGTAAAGTATAAAAAGAGACAAGGCATCATCAGAAAAAAAAAAGAACACTTAGGTGATTCGTCACAAGAGTACACCAGACGCACAAGGCTATAAGGTGACAACATGAATAAATCATAAGGAAGAAATACAAAACCTTTATTAGGCACCCGTGGTCGACTCTACCCCAAAAACACGGGCGAGGTGGTCACTCAACTGGACACACCCTTACGAATAAAATATCCGCTTAACTGCGAGGGAGTCTCATACTCTCCACCATACACCGCAGATGCCCAAAAACCTGGTAGACTTCCACAAGGTACTAATAAAGGCAACAAACTTTGCGGAGGTGATTTCGTCCACTAACTCCCGCAATCAAGAAAACCCACAAAGAAACCATCACATATATCTCGAGATTTGGCTCGTCGGATTCTACTTGACACTTCTACTTTCAAGACATGGTTGATCAACCCCTATGAACGATTTACAATCCTAGACAAACTCTAATACGATCAATAACGATAGGTAATGCATTTAAAAGCATTAATAAGACACATCAAGAACGATTAAATATATTAAGACAAGATCAAGTTCATCAAGACAAAATCTTACAATCTCGAGTGATCATCCAAAAAGGTTAATCGTAGCAATAACTTGGAAAACAAAGTGAAGAAAATCATAAAAACTGAACCGTTACCATCAAATCGGACAAGGAGAAATGAGGGGAAACCACCACTTGCCTTGGTTTTACCGGAAAAGTTCTCCAAATTAGTCCATGTCACAGATCGGGGCAAAAGAGGATGGAGGAAGTTGAAATCTAGACAAAAATGGTCGAAAAGGGGGTTAGGGCCGAAAAACCCTAACGAGAAAACTCAAAGAAAGAGGAAAAATTTACCACGATAGCGTAGCTCTCGGTGAGAGCTTTCCAAATCTACGCTCGGTTGAAGATTTCGAGCACCGGAGCTCCGTCGGCGGCCACCGGAAGATTCACGAAATATTCTCTCTCTCGCTCACGCCGCTCTGGTTCGGGGGAAAGAATTGGAGAAGAAGAAGTATTCCTATTTTTCTAAATAACCTAAGTATAAGAATATATATATATATAAGTAGTTATAAAAAATTTTGTCTAAATATATAAAAAAAATAGTTTAAGTACGAGCAGTTCGCGGAAAACAAAATTAGGGGTCTAGAATGGCTTCAAATAGAAAAGTGCCAAACATGAAAGTTGTAGATCTCGTCGAGAAGAACAAATTTCATGTTAGCCATTTTTCCATACGACACTGTTTTGACCCTCAAAAAGGCTCTCGAATACAAACTATGACGGACTACACGAGAAGACAGCAGACTACTCGAGTATACAGAAGGCTACTCGAGTAAGCAGAAACAGACTACTCGAGTATGCAGAAACAGACTACTCGAGTATACAGAAACAGACTACTCGAATATACAGAAGGCTACTCGAGTATACAGAAATAGACTACTCGAGTATACAGAAACAGACTACTCGAGTATATAGAAGGCTACTCGAGTATACAGAAACAGACTACTCGAGTATATAGAAGGCTACTCGAGTATACAGAAACAGACTACTCGAGTATACAGAAACAGACTACTCGAGTATATAGAAGGCTACTCGAGTATACATAGACAGACTACTCGAGTATACAGAAATAGACTACCCGAGTATACAGAAGGCTACTCGAGTATACATAGACAGACTACTCGAGTATACAAAATTGGAGGAACAGAAGATTTACCTAATGAGCAGAAACTTCACACAAGTCAAGGTTGCAGGAAAAACAATTTCTTGGCAAATCTAACCTTTTGATCAAACTATAAGAATGAATAGTACTTTTCATTTTGGAATAGTAATTTAATATTAAAATAATCGTATTTATATATTTGAATAAGGAAACGCGAGATCAAAACGGAGGCCCAAACGAGCGCCGAATTGAACGAAACTCACGCCGTAGGCGAACACAGACGCTACGAACACAACGGCGAAGTCAAAACCAAGATCAGACGAGCCATTCTCGAGATATAAGTTTTTCAAAGTTTACGACGAACATAAATTCCACAAAACTTTGGAAAAATGTCGAGGCCCAAATAGCGCTCGGATCGCGACGAAGCTTGACGAGTAAGTCAAAAATTACTCAACTTAAATTCCAAATGCAAAATTTTCTCATAACAACAAGAATTCGGCCGACTTGACCGCATGGACGCAAAAATGCCTTTATGGCATTATGTCGCCATCTTGACGTTAAAGGTAACGCCATGACGTCATAAATATGATGTTTCTCATTTAAATAAAATATTCGAAAAATCGGGGGCGTTACACATTGTCCTTAAGACATATAGATCAACAGTGTTGATCTTAGAATTCCACTGTTGCATCTGCTTGCTCCTTCTCAACAAGACACTGAACCTATTCCAACAAGTGCCAGACTTTCTCCCCCTCAACAAGAGAATCTTCTATCATCCTCTCTAATAGACACTTTATTCCATTTCAGTCTTGATACCACTGAAAGTCTTAACAACCTGCAAGATGAAGTAATTCGTGCAATAAAAACAAAATAAGGAGCAACTGAAGCTATACCATGTTCAGCATACCTAACTCAAACTAGAAGGTGTTGAACTTGACTTTATCTAGTGGCTTAGTGAAGATGTCAGCCACTAATTTGTCTGTAGGGACAAACTCAAGACTGATGTCTTCCTTCTCCACATGCTCCCTAATAAAATGATATCTAATCTCAATATGCTTAGTCCAACTATGGAGACAGGATTCCTAGCAATAGAGATTGCACTAGTTGAATCATAGAACATAGGAGTTTTACTTATCTTGATGTTGTAGTCCTGGAGCTGATGCTAGATCCACAACAACTGTGCACAACAACTTACTGTTGAGATATACTCTGACTCAGCTGTTGAGAAAGCCACACTTATCTGCTTCTTGCTGCTCCAAGACACAAGTCTTCCTCCCAGGAATTGACAGGTGTCATATGTGCTTTTCCTGTCCTCTCTACATCTTTCAAAATCAACATCTAAATAGAGAATTAGTTCAAAATCCCTATTCCTTGGGTTCCATAGGCTAAGAACTGGTGTGCCCTTAAGATATCTCAAAATTCTCTTAGTAGCAGAGTAATGAGACTCTTTAGGGCTAGCTTGATATCTAACACCAACACATGCAGCATGCATGATGTCTGGCCTTCTTGAAGTAAGATATAGGAGGGAGCCAATTATCCCTCAATACAAAGTTTCATAAATAGGTTTCCCTAACTCATCTTTGTCTATAGACATACTTGACCCCATGGGAGTTTTCATTATGGAGGCACTTTCCATTCCAAACTTTTTTTATTAACACCCAAGTGAACTTAGACGGAGATATGGACAATCCATCTTTAGTCTGCCTTACTTGGAGGCCCAAGAATGTTGAAGCCAAAAATGACCTCAACGAATGTTCAAAAAACCAGGGTGCAGCCAACACCTACTTCTCTCAAGCCTCGACCCTCGACTGGTTGCAAGGGACCTAGAACTGACAAAAAGCCTCAGCAAGGAGGTCCCACCTCACATCCGAAAGATCTCTGAGAGCTTCCCCTCCAAAGCCAAAGCTGGGCTTGGAGCTCCTTAGAGAGCACTTGGGGATTTTTAGAATAATGAAAGCTTGCTTTCTAAGGAGCCCTTATGGGTCTATTTATAGCTTTTTGCTGACCTGAAATTACTGAAATACGCCTGACTTGCCTGCCAATAGCCAAATCCCGTCGTTTATAAAATAATAAGTGCTGCCCCTAGGGGTATGTAGGTAATTCTGCCTGAGAACAATTAAGTAATTTTACCATGGGCCTTGGGCCCAACTCAGCGAGAACCTTGAGCCGCGGCAAGAACCTTGAGTCGCGGCAAGAACCCTGAGCCGAGAACCTTCCCGCCTCGACTTAATACGGTGTTTAGTGAGCTTGATGCCTTTACTGTCGAACACGACGTTGAGTGGGCTTGATGCCTTTACTGCCGAACACGGCGTTGAGTGAGTGGAGCTTACTCAATGCGACGTTGAGTGGACTCAACACCCTTGTTGCTTGGACTTTGGCATCGAGAGAGTGGAGCTCACTCAATGCGGCGTCGAGTGGACACGACGCCTTTGCTGCTTGGACTTTGGCGTTGAGTGGACTCAACACCCTCTCGCCCGCCTTTGGTCATCAGTGGGTCTTGGCTGAGGCTTGGCGCAAATTGTCCTGCCTACTCGTAGGCAGGAGCTTATTATGGCACAAATGGTTCTGGTCTCGAGCCCGAAGCTAGTCCAATCCTGACTGTTGGTTTCTCTGGGTTCCCTCCAGCGAATATGGGGTTGTACACAATCCCCGCTCTTTTTGAGCTAGCTCTGCGCTCGAAAAGACACGTCCAACCCATAAATATTCGTTGGGCACGTGTCACCTAAAAAAAGAGAATCTTTTTGGTGGGCCATCCCATAGCTCTATATATACGTGTGCTAATAGACGGCCTAAGTCTGCCCCTGAGTCACTTCTTCCTTACTGAGCTTTCACATGATTTCATAATGCGTTCCAAACATGTCGACAAGCCGCTCACGCAAGACCTCCAAGACCGCATCAATGCGGCCTAGGCGCGAGCCCTGGCGAACAGTACTTTGGGGTCTCCTTGGCTGACGAGAAAGTCGCCAGCCGCTAATTCTTTCCCACTAAAGAAGAAAGAGAAGAGGAAGAAAAAGGCGAAGGTGGTCCAGCGGGACCTTTCTCGCGAAAACAGGAACTCATCAACCTCAATTCATGACCGTGCGGATGATGCTCCCCTCCGCAGAAGGTATGTCTCTCCGGCTTGTTGATCATCAAAATCGCGCGCTGATCACTCGAAAGGGTCGGATCTTGATGGAATACTTCTCACAGGAAGTGGCTCGAGACAACGATGTCGGGTCCCCGCTGGTGCCTCCGGACGCATTGCCTCACCCTCTTGAGGATCGACCACGGCTTACGGAGGCCACTCCTCCGGCTGGCTCTCCGAGAACTACTGGTATACTTTTCTCCCTGTCCCTCCTAACTTTCAATTGTAGCCTCCCCTTCTGTTGAATTGACTTCCCACAGCATAAGCTTCCGCCAACCCAGGTCTCGCCAGCCGGGAGAATGAAATAATGGCTGCTAACTCGCCAGGCCAAGCGGCTGATCCCGCCGTACTGGCGGGAGGGGTTGTCGTCGACCCCTCCATAGCTCCGAAGGAGGCCAGCCACCTCGTGAGAGAGGACGAATTCCCCCCTGCTTCCGGTCAGGCCGGGATCACTGTGTGCGAGACCTTTCGCCCAGGTCATGGGAATCCACTCCACCTCCTCTATGGGACTGAGGGGAGGCACTGGCCGTCTCGCCTTCCACCGGCCAGTGGCTCTCTCCTTGCTGCAGGTATGCGAAACATTACCATAGTTTTTTCTCAGCTCTCACCGTAACCATGAATTTGTTTTCTAAGAGGATCCGGACTCGCGGATAGGGGCCGATGAAGATGATAAAGACGACGTTGAAGACAGAGAGGGGGAGGACGGCGAGAGCTCTCCTATCCCTTCATCTGACGAGATGGAGGACATCCTGAATGACGCCGGGAG
Organism: Platanthera zijinensis; assembly: GCA_039513925.1. Lineage (NCBI taxonomy): Eukaryota > Viridiplantae > Streptophyta > Magnoliopsida > Asparagales > Orchidaceae > Platanthera > Platanthera zijinensis. Next base: position 175,647,078 of record CM077084.1, read on the forward strand.
CGCGAAGAGGCGAGGGAAGAAGATGGAAGCTCTCCTATCAAAGCTTTTGCGGCAGGAGCGGGCTCGTGCCACTATGGCGAAAGAATTTCACGAGATGGTGGAGCAGAGGCTGGAGGCCCTTGAACGCGACTATTTCTTTGGCGAGACAGAGCGGCCGAGTGGGTCTGCCGCCGAATCTTCCCCCGGGAGGGGCATCGCGCGGATTCGAGACCAGGCTCGCCGGATAAACCTAGGGTGCACCACCCTGTCTTCCTACTACAACCCGTTGGCGCGCCCGAGGACTAGACGGCGGGAGAGAGGACGATGGCACTGGGAACCGTATTGACTTAAAGAAGTCTCTCCACCTGTCTCCCCTTTGCCTTCCCTTCTCGCGATGTAACCCGTTTCTTTTTGTTTTGGACTTTATTTGTAACCAGTCAATTATTATTTGTTATTTAGCTCTCGCCCGACGAGAGCAATCTTTGCTTTTATTTTCTTCTGTTTTACGTGGTCATCTCGGGTCACTCGCGCAAATCTAAACCGTCGGTCGGTCGCTGTCATCCTCAGCCGGAACCCGAGGCGTCGTTGACTTGGGGCATGACGCATGTACCACCGCCGCTATTTTTCTTTTTTCTTTTTTGAAAAGTCATAATTACCAAAATTTCCTATAAATAGAGGAGTCCACCAAACTCATTTATTTCTCCAACCCGGAACCCTCGCTTTCCTCCTTGTTCTTGCGCTTTGCCGAGAATTTCCCCCTGCTTCCGCCTTCTTCTCTCATTCTCGCCTAATTTTCGCTCTCGCCTCCTTATTTGAGACCTCGCACTCAATCCCCTAAACACGATGTCAGGCGAAGGCGAGGGACGCTCCAAATGTGTGGAAGCCTTTCGAAAGCACCAGTTCCCCTCCTGCCGCCAAACCATGGAGGAGTACCAGCTAATCGTCTCCTGTTATGTTTCAACCGGCTTCACTGCGAGAAACCCGTGCAACGATGATCGGGTCAATAGCGCGAGAGCGGGAGACCTCGCCATCCCCCTCAAGCATTTCAAGGTGGGCTTCCTCCTTCCCCTCTAGCCCGAGGTGCGCCAGGCCCTTCGCTACTACGACATCATTCTCGCTCAACTCAATCCCAACTCGGTTGCCATCCTGGTAGCTTTCATCTGCTACATGCGATCCAAGAGGATTGAGTTTAGCCTTCCTATCTTCCGGAAGCTATTCACCTTCTGCGTACATGGAGGGGTGGTCTCCTTCTCTGGGTAGTTGCTCAAGACTACCGGTCTCGCCAACAAGCACCACCATTGGGGCGAGAAGTTCGTCTTCATTGCCGGCGACTTCAGCAATATTCCTCTCGCGCCCGTTCAATACGAGGATGCCGCTTACAAGCCGCCCGCCCTGGGGTCACGCGAGAGAGCCCTTTTGGAGTTCTTCAGGACGAAGGAGTTTGACGTCCAATTTCTTAAGCGGGACGTCGATTCTCTCCCCGCCGTCCCTCCTGGCAAAGGTACGGTTTTGCCTTTAACTCGGTATTCCTGTTCTAAACTAATGCTGAGCATTGTAGCCTTTGCAGGAGAGCGAGAAATTACTCTGCACCAACCCGTTGCCGAGACTCAGGGTGTCGAGGGTCAGGTTGAGAGAGATCCGCTGGCTCTCGCGAAATCCGCGGCTCAAGCTTATCCGGACGAGCCGGCCCCGCCTCCTTCGACCAGTGCCAGGAAGCGAAAGCCCGACGCCTTTCTGTCCCTACTGCTGAAAAGACCCAAGCCCACCACTGCCAACAAAGGGAAATCCGGGGCGACTGCTCCCGTCCGACCTCTCACACCAGGTCGGTCTTTCGAAGAGATTCTTCAGGCGGTCAGCGAGATGACCACTACCGCCAGGGATAGCGTCGGGGCCCCCGTCGTGAACCATCTAGCCGCAAGCGGGGCTGGTGGAGAGGGGGTAGCCTCCGAGATCTCCACTCGATTCCCGCCCATGGAGGTGCCAAAGGGGCAAAGGAATTTTTTTCTCGGCATGAAGTGGCTTGATGCGGAAGGGAAACCCCTGTTGCGGTGGGACCCTGAGGCCCACCATGTCTTCGTCTCGACCCTTCTCCCCAGCTGGGCGGAGGGTGACTAGGTCACCGACGAGGCCTTTTGCGCTGGGCTACGGCCTTTATAGTCGGGAGGAAGTCGGTCTTTACGATTAGCTGTCCACGTGGCTCTTGGCCTTCGACTCCACCAGGGCCCTGATGCGTGGGTTCGAGCTTGCGCAAATGTGCGCTTGCTGGAGCATCACCATCGATCGTAACTTTGGCGAGATGCTTAAGGCGCGGGACCAGGCGATGGCCCAGGTGGCGGCTTTGAAGGCACAACTGGCGGATGCTATGGGATTGCTTTCTTTGCGCCCGGCAGAGGAGGTAAGCGAGATCTTTTCAAGACATTCGCTCTCGCCCCTGTAATCCATAGCTCATCGTCTCTTTTTTATTAATCGGCTTCTTCCTTAAGCAGGACTCTGCCCAAATCGCGGTGCTTCGCGTGGAGCTGGCTGGTATAAAGTGCGAGAACGTCATGCTGAGGGACAATCTAGGGCGCATGGAGGTTGATGCGGCCGCGGTCGCGCCTCCTCCTTCACTGGATGAGAGGCTGAGGAGTTGACATTTCTCGGAGTATGACATCAACATACTCCTTCATACCAATGCTCAAGCGACATTCAGGCTGACCCTTGAGACGTTGTGAGATGTGGGATGTTTGAACGAGGGTGGCAAGATTGTTTCCGCTCTCCAGCTCGTTCCTTGGCTCTTCGAGCTTATCCTGAAGCCTCCAGGCGCACCCGACTCCCTGCCCTCGAATGTCCTGAAATCTCCCACGGCTGCTTGCGAGACATCCGGGGAGGGATCAGGCGAGAGCTCCCGCGGAAGCTCAAGCAGGAGCTCGAGCGGATACAGTGCTTCTCCTTGATGGGTTCTCGCCCCCCCCCCCCCTTTTTCTTTTACATGTAATGAGCGAGATGCTCCTATTTTGTAATTACATTGAGAATATATATTTCAAGTTTGTGTTTGGTTCTCCTTTTTCTTTTCTTTTTTAACTGTTGAAGTCGAATGCTTCTCAGGCACGCTTCCGTCGAGGCCCTTGGCCCCCCTAGGGTAATCTCCCTAAGCTATCAATAGGTGGGAACCTGCTGAGAGCTCAAGGCTTAGACGTGTCGTTTCCGCGCTTTACCGAGAATCATTTGTCGGGAGCGTCTTTCGTAGGCCTTTTAAGAGAATACCGCACCTCTTTACCTTGCGCGAACGGACGGAACTATTCGCCCAGATCTTCCCACTGTCTGGCCAAGGACCCCTCGCCAAAAGGCCTTCTCACCGGGAATTCCTTTCGGTGAGACCTTTCCTGGCCGATACCTTTCCTGGCTGACACCTTTTTGGCCCGAGTAGATCCTCAACCGCTTTGTTCTGCCTTTTAGGAGTTTCTCTTGTCCAGCTTAGAACATCCAAGTAGAAGTATTTCCAAGGACCAAACCTCCACCCCCACAGACGAGCCTTAAGACCTGCCAGATAGATGAGAGCCTGAGCAGCGGGTCTACCTGGGGCCGAGCCGAGCTCGGGGTATCGATAAAGTTCACAAAACAAAACCTCTCCCCCACAAGCGAGCCTTCAGACCTACCAACTTGATGAGAGCCTGCGCAGCGGGTCTACTTGGTGCCGAGCCGAGCTCGGGGTGTCAATGAAGTTCACAAAACAAAAACTCTCCCCCACAGGCGAGCCTTCGGACCTGCCACCTAGATGAGAGCCTAGGCAGCGGGTCTACCTGGGGCCGAGCCGAGCTCGGGGTGTCGATGAAGTTCACAAAACAAAACCTCTCCCCAACACAGGCGAGCCTTTGGACCTGCCAGCTAGATGAGAGCCTGCACAGCGGGTCTACCCGGGGCCGAGCCGAGCTCGGGGTTTCGATGAAGTTAACAAAACAAAACCTCTCCCCCCACAGGCGAGCCTTCGGACCTGTCAGCTAGATTAGAGCCTGCGGAGCGTGTCTACTTGGGGCCGAGCCGAGCTTGGAGTGTCGATGAAGTTCACAAAATAAAACCTCTCCCAAACAGGGGAGCCTTTGGCCTGACAGCTAGATGAGAGCCTGCGCAGCTGGTCTACTTGGGGCCGAGCCGAGCTCGGGGTGTCGATGAAGTTCACAAAACAAAACCTCTCCCCCACAGGCGAGCCTTCGGACCTGCTAGCTAGATGAGAGCCTACGCAGCGGGTCTACCCGGGGCCGAGCTGAGCTCGGGGTGTCGATGAAGTTCACAAAACAAAACCTCTCCCCCATAGGCGAGCCTTCGAACCTGCCAGCTAGATGAGAGCTTGCGCAGCGGGTCTACTTGGGGCCGAGTCGATCTCGGGGTGTCGATGAAGTTCACAAAACAAAACATATCCCCCACACGCGAGCCTTCGGACCTGCCAGCTAGATGAGATCCTGCGTAGCGGGTCTACCTGGGGCCGAGACAAGCTCGGGGTATCGATGAAGTTCACAAAACAAAATCTCTACCCCACAGGCGAGCCTTCGGACCTGCCAGCTAGATGACAGCCTGTGCAGCGGGTCTACCTGGGGCAGAGCCGAGCTCGGAGTGTCGATGAAGTTCACAAAACAAAAACTCCCCCCCCCCCACAGGCGAGCCTTCGGACCTACCAGCTAGATGAGAGCCTGCACAGCGGGTCTACCTGGGGCCGAGCCGAGCACGGGGTGTCGATGAAGTTCACAAAACTAATTCTAACTTTAATATAAAAGAGTAGACAATGGATCAAAGATAAGGGATATATTATGATAGCACTCGAAAGTATTTATACAATCACCTTCCCCCTCTTACGGGTAGAAGAGTTTTTGATTATTATTGCTCCAGGTGTAGCTCAGGGTTCTTCCCTCCACATCCTGGAGGTAGTAACCTCCGGTTCTAAGGACATCCTTTACAATGTAAAACCCTTCCCAATTCGGGTTGAGCTTGCCCACGGAAGCCGACCTTCCCACCACGTCAACCTTTTTCAGCACCAGATCTCTTTTGGCGAACTACTTGATCCTGATATGCTTATCGAAATACTTGGCCATCCGTCATTTGATCTCCTCCTGTCTGATGGTTGCAACGTCCCGCAGTTCCTCCACAATGTCTAGCAAGAGGCGCAACCCCTCCTCATTCTCCAACATCCACGTCTCGTCTCCTTCGCCCGCGGCCTTAACCCGCGGGGATCGGACCTCGAACTCCACTGGTAGGGCCGCCTCACATCCATGAGAAAGCTTGAAGGGGGCCTCGCCGGTGGCCGTGTTCGGGGTCATTCACAAGGCCCACAGGACTGAGGTGAGCTGCTCCACCCAATTTCCCTCAAGTTCTCCTCTTTTTTCTTAAGTAAGTTCACGATGATTTTAATTGCCACTTCCACCTGGTCGTTGCTCCGAGTGTGGTGGATATAGGCAAACCTGAGGTCTATCCCCAGTTGGGCGCAGAAGCTGATGAACTCTTCACTGGCAAACTAGGGACCGTTGTCAATCACTATCGCTTGGGGTAGTCTGTGCTTGCATATGATCTCCCCCCAGAGGAAGTTCCTTATAACTTGCGAGGTGACTTTGGCCAAGGCTTTAACCTCCGGTCATTTTAAGAAGTAATCGACCATGACCAGGAGGAACCTTCTCTGCCCACTAGCTGGGTGGAAAGTCCCGACCAAGTCCATCCCACAGATTGCGAAAGGCCATGGCGACGTGATGCTCCTAAGTCGTTGAGCAGGCAAGAGTTGGAGGGGGCGTACAGCTGACATTTTTGGCATCTCTTCGCGAATTCCGCTGCATCTTTCCTCAGGGTTTTCCAGAAGTACCCCTACTTTACCACTCTTTCTTCCAACATCCTTCCTCCTGAGTGGCTACAGTACTCGCCGGAGTGTACCTCCCCTAGGATCCTCGGGATCTCTTCTTCAGTTACACATCTTGTCAGGAACCCTGACAACATCTTTCGATGCAACCCCCCTTCCAACATTATGTAGTGGGCTGCCTTATGCCTGAATCTTTTTGTGTCCTGAGTCCATTTCGGATGCTCACCCGTGGTCAGGAAGGTCACTAAGGGGTCCATCAACGAGGGTCGCCGATCTATCTCCATAAATTCCCTTTCCTCGATCGATGGCCGAAATAGTTCAGTGAGGGTCCCTCCCCCCCCCCCCCCCCCGAGGTCCGAACTTTGCTAATCGATCGGCGGTTGCGCTCTCCTCCCTGGGGACATGCCGGATTGAGAACGATCGAAACACTCCGATTATCGCCCTTACCTTGGATAGGTACTTTATGAGAGTGGGCTCCCGGGCTTCAAACTCCCCTAGGATCTATGATACTACAACCATTGAGTCTGTAAAAGCCTCAACGTCCTGGATCTCAAGCTCCTTTGCCAAACGAAGGCCGACAATCGCAGCCTCGTATTCTGCTTGGTTGTTGGTAACTGGAAAGTGGTAGACAACCGCAAGCTCTATTGCGACCCCCTAGGGGCTTATCAACACCACTCCTCCTCCAAGGGAATGCTTCCTCGAGGCCCCATCAACCATCATATTCCACGCTACCTGCGGTTGCGGCTCCTTTTCCCCGACTTCAATAACATAGTCTGCAAGAAAATCCTCCACCGCTTGCGCCTTGATGGAGAGCCTTGGAATAAAAGAGATGTCAAACTCACTTAGTTTTATGGACCACTTGGCAAGTCTTCCCGAGTGCTCTACCCCTTCAAAGATCTTGCGAATAGGATGGTCGGTCACTACCCTAATCGAGTGCGCTTGGAAATATGGCTGAAGCTTCCTTGCCGAGATGATCAGGGCGTATGCCAGCTTTTCCAGGATTGGGTAACGGAGCTCCACCTTCTTCAAAATCCGTCTCACGTAATAGATGGGTAGCTGCTTCTTCCCCTCTTCCCTGACCAGAACAGAGCTCACGGCCTCCACTCCTACTCCTAGATATAGGGCCAGGTCCTCTCCTTCTTTTGTGGTTTGAAGTAGAGGAGCTTGGGAGAGTTGTGTCTTCAGCCCTTGGAAGGCCTCTTCACAATCGGCGCTCCACTCAAACCTTTAGTTACCCCTCAACACCTTGAAGAATGATGAACACTTATCCCCTGATCTGGAGAGGAACCTACTTAGACCGGCCAACTTGTCTATCAAGTGCTGGAACTCCTTAGTGTCGTGAGGTGATTCCAAGTCTAAGATGGACTTCACCTTATCCGGGTTAGGCTCTACCCCTGTCGGGGTCAAGAGATGCCTAAGGAACTTCTCGCGGCTGGCCCCGAAGACACACTTCAAGGGGTTCAACCTCATCTTTAATCTCCGCAGGGTGGCGAAGGTCACTTCTAGGTCCCGTAAGTGCATGTTCACACACTTACTTTTCACAATCAGGTTGTCGATATAGACCTCCAAGTTCCTCCCCCTTTGCCCCTGGAAAGACTCGATCCATCATGCATTGGTAGGTAGCCCCTGTGTTTTTCAACCCAAAGGGCATCATTTTATAGCTGAAGGACCCCTCCCTAGTGATGAAGGAGATGTCCTTGACATCGGGAGGATGCATCCAGATCTGGTGGTAACCTGAAAAAGCATCCAAAAAACTCATAACAGAAAAACCGATGGCTGAATCAACCAGCGCGTCGATTTGAGGCAGGGGGTAGAAATCCTTAGGGCATGATTTATTTAATAAAGATAACTCGATACACATTCGCCAGTTCCCGCCCCCCTTTTAAACCATTACCACGTTGGAGATCCAGCCTGGATACTGGATCTCTGAGATGAAGCTAGCTTCTAGGAGCTTCCTGACCTCCTCGTGGATAGGCTCCTCCAGCTTGGTGGCGATGGTCCTCATCTTCTGTCATATGGGGCGAGTCTGGGGGGTCCAGGTTCAAGCGATGGCAAGCCACATCTGCATCAACGCCCGAAATGTCCGCCTCACTCCATGCGAAGATGTCGACATTGCTCTGGATGCAAGCTCTCATCTGCTCCTGGTCCTCGGGACTTAAGCCCCCGCTGATCCGCACCTTCCGCACCTGTCCTGCGCTGGTAAAGTACTTCCATTTCCACCTCTTCTTAGGCCGGTTCCAACCGTGAATGCTCCCAGCCGACCCTTGCTTCTTCTTCTAGCTCCAACTCCTCCACCCTTCCTACTTCAACCTCTGCTGCCTCCTCCGGCCTCTCATGATCAACTCCTACTGCTAGCTTCTCCTCTACCTCCATCGCCTCCTCTAGGCTCTCCTGCTGCTGCTCGACTTCCACACCCCATCGGGCCTCTTGCTCAACTTCTCCCTGCTCCTCCGCGCTCTCCCTTATCGCCTCCCCTAGGATAACCTCCTTTTCTGCGACATCCTCTCATTGCTCTGCCATCTCCCACTCTAGTTCTTCTGCCTCCACCATCCATGACACGGTGTTGACCGTCGTTACGTAGCACTGCCTCGCCACCTTCGGGTCTCCCCTAATCCTGACCTGCACCCCTCCATTGTTGAACTTGAGACATTGATGAAACGAGGATGGGACGCAGTGAAAGGCGCTGATGAGGGGACGCCCAAAGATGGCGTTGTAGCTGCTTGGGGCATCCACGATCATGAACTTGCAGTTCCGCGACACGCCTCCCAGCTTCACGTGCAGCCCTACTCCCCCTTCAACTTCCTTCCTCTCACCCGAGAACCCAAACAGCGGTCCATCTTAGGCCAGGACCCTCTTCCCCTCAACCTTTATCTCATCGAAAGCCTTCTAAAAAATACCCTTCACAGAACTCCCGTTATCCACCAGTATCCTGGATACCGTGAAGTTCTCCATTACTGTCTAAATCACGAGGGTCTCAAAGTCGTATTTTTTCATCTGGGGGGGAACAAGAGAGGTCGAGGCGACTCCTCTTCAGAAATTGGTCTGAAGGCTACCCTTACGGGTTTTGCCTCGATCCCGACTCCTCTGTGGATCACCCAGATCCCTCCTCGAGTTACCACATCTTCTCTATCCTCACACCTATCTTCTCCCTCTCCCTGCTGCACCTCAACGATACTTACCAACGGATCCTGCCTCCCCGCTCCTCTAGTTCTCTCATCTCTAAGAACTCTGGGCAGGTGGCTGTCGCGTGACCTTCCTCTTGGTGAAATTCACAGAAAGGCAACACAACTATGCCCCCTCTTCCTTCTCCAACTCCCACTCTTCCATCTCCTCGAACTCTACTTCCTCCTCTCCCCCTACCAATCTCAATTGCTTCTTGCGGCGGCGGGAAGTGACCCTCGCTCTTTGCCTCCACGCTGGCTGATCGAACCTTCTCGGCTCCCAGAGGTTGTCTCTTCCCTGGAAGCCTCCTCCTTGACCCTGGGGGCGACCCTTCTATGCCGCCAACCCAACAGGTTGTTTTGCTCCCGGGCCCCATCCCTGGTGATGCCCCTGCCCTCGGGTTCTTCCCTTCTCCTCTCTTCTCTCGGCTCCCTTTCCTCCCTCTGCTCCCTCTGCCTTCCTGCTGTTGGTTCCTTCACATCATCTTCCGCCAACCGGGCCAACTTCTTGGCGAAAGTCAGATTGGCCCTCTCAAAGTCTATCTCCTTTGTCGCCCTCTCCATGAGCTCCTCAAAAGAGAGGGGGGCACACTCTTCGACTCACGGATAAAAAATCCTGGTCTCAGCCCTAGGGTAAAGGCAAGCATCAACGCGTACCCCGGGACATCTTGGACCAGGAGGATCTCTTCCTAAAACCGGTCAACGTAATGACCCAGCGTCTCATCCTGCTTCTGTCTTACTGCGAACAGGCACTCTGCCTCCTTCTTCCGCTTCTTTGACGTCGAGAACCTCAATAGGAACCCTCGACGTAGGTCTCAAAGCTGTAGATCGAGCTTGCCGGCAATTGATGAAACCAGTCCCGAGCCTTTTCCTTCAGCGTGATGGCAAACAACCGGCATTTGAAGGCATTCGTCATCTGCCTTTTGGAAACCACGTCTTCAAATCACTGCACGTGTTGTATAGGGTCGTAATTTCCTGAGTAGTAAGACATGTCGGGCTCCCAGAACCCCTCCGGCACCGGAGCCGAGATGATGAGATCGTTGAAAGTGCTCTCGCCACCTTGACTGTCGAGAGGGCACGTCTCGCGGCCTAGGCTGGATCGCCCGATCCATGGGATCGTGCCCAGGGAAGAGTTCTCGCACTACCGCCTCCCTCTCGCCCATCTCTGCTTGAACTTCCTTCCTGGGGCGCTGGCCTGGGAAGAGCTCTCACGCTGCAACGTCTCTCTCGCCAACCTCTGTCGGGACCTCCTTCTTGGGACACTGCCCAGGGGCGTTCTCGCCCAAAAGTCGGACCACCTCCACCGGAACCTAAGGTGTCTCCCACTCACTCCTCGCCGAGAAGGCAAAGTTGATGGTTTGCTGGACCACTCGCCTAAAATCCTCCAGCATCTTCCTTGTCGCTTCCTCTCCTAGGGTGGGGGAACCTCCTAAGCTAGACCCTTCACCATCTTCCCAAGTAATGGGACCAAACTCAAGGCTTTCTTGTATCCGCTACCTTCCATGCTCACCGCACCAGAACTGTTGAAGCCAAAAATGTCCTCACCGAATGTTATAAAAACCAGTGTGCAACCAACACCTACTTCTCTCAAGCCTTGACCCTCGACTGGTTGCTAGGGACCTAGAACTGACCCAAAGCCTCAGCAGGGAGGTCCCACCTCACACCCGGAAGATCACTGAGAGCTTCCCCTCCAAATCCAAAGCTGGGCTTGGAGCTCCTTAGAAAGCACTTGGGAATTTTGAGAATAATGAAAGCTTGCTTTCTAAGGAGCCCTTATGGGTCTATTTATAGCCTTCTGCTGACCTGAAATTACTGAAATACCCCTGGATGGCCTGGCAATAGCTAAATCCCGACGTTTATAAAATACTAAATGCTGCCCCTAGGGGTATATAGGTAATTCTACCTGAGTACAATTAAGTAATTTTACCCTTGGCCTTGGACCCCACTCGGCGAGAACCCTGAACCGAGAACCTTGAGCCGCGGTGAGAACCTTGAGCCACAGCGAGTACCCTGAGCTGAGAACCTTCCTGCCTCCACTTAACACGACGTTGAGTGATCTTGATGCCTTTATTGCCGAACACGGCGTTTAGTGAGCTTGATGCCTTTATTGCCGAACACGACATTGACTGAGTGGAGCTTACTCAACGCCGCGTTGAGTGGACTCAACGCCCTTGCTGTTTGGACTTTGGCGTCGAAAGAGTGGAGCTCACTCAACGATGCGTCGAGTGAACTCGACGCCTTTTCTGCTTGGACTTTGGCGTTGAGTGGACTCAACGCCCTCTCACCCTCCTTTGGTCATCGGTGGGTCTTGGCTGAGGCTGGGCGCAGACGGTCCCGCCTGCTCGTAGGTGGGAGCTTATTAAGGCGCAAGCGGTTCTGGTCTCGAGCCCGAAGCTTGCCCGAAGCTAGTCAAATCCTGACTGTTGGTGTCTCTGGGTTCCCTCCATCGAATATGGGGTTATACTAAGAAGTACTTAAGCTCACCCATACTGCTCATCTCAAACTTCTCTTACATAAGTTTGACAAACTTCCTGCAAAGTTTATCATTAGTAGACCCAAAGATTATGTCATCTACATAAATTTGGAATAGGATGATCTTGCCCTAAGATTCCCTTAGGAATAGAGTCTTATCTATCTTCCCACTTGAGAATTTGTTCTCAATGAGGAATCTATAAAGGGTCTCATACCATGCCCTAGGGGCTTGCTTCAACCCATATAGAGCTTTCCTAAGTCTATAATCAAAATCAGGAGAGTTAGGATAGACAAAACCTGATGGCTATTCAACATAGACTTCTTCCCTTAAGACACCATTCAGGAAGGCTAACTTCACATCCATCTGGTCAACTTTGAATCCCTTATGTGCAGTATATGCAAGGAATAGTCAAATGGCTTCCAATCTAGATACTGGGACAAAGTTTTTATCAAAATACAAGCCTTGTTCTTGTATATATCCTTTAGCCACCAGCCTAGCTTTGTTCTTGATTATAATTCCATTTTCATCAAGCTTGTTCATGTAGATCCACTTGGTTCCAATGTTATTATGTCCTTGTGGTCTGGTAACCAGCTTCTAGACCTTACACCTCTTGAACTGGTTAAGTTCCTCTTGTATTGCCACAATCCAAAACTAGTATATGCTCGCCTTCTCAAATCTTTTGGGCTCAACTTGTGACAGGAAGCTTGAATACAAGGCTATGTTGAGACTTTTGCTTTTAATTATAATTCTTTGGTTAGCATCACCAATTATTTGGTGTCTGGAATGATTCCTTAGATGCCTGACAGGTTGAGGCAATCTTCCTTCAACATCTTAAGCTTTAGTGGCTGCATCTTACTGATCTTCATCCACATCATGTGTTCCTTGATCTTCTCTAGAATATACACTCCATCATCTTCATCTTGGACTATTGGAGCAGCTTCCTTGATGGTTAGCCTTTCCATCATCAGCTCTATGCCTGAAGGTCTAAATGAAGAGCTTGGCAGCTCACTATTAATCATAATAGAATCATAAAATACTACATGTACAGACTCTTCTACAACTTGATTTTTCAAATTGTAGATCTTATAGGCCTTGCTATGATTATTTTACCAAACAAATATCCCATTATAAGATTTGGCAGCAAACTTATTCATATAAGACTTACCATTATTGAGCACATAGCATTTGCTACCTAAGATCCTGAGATAGCCTAGGTTTGGTTTTCTGCCCTTCATAATCTCATAGGGAGTCTTCTTGTGGCTCTTGGTGATAGAAGCTCTATTTAGGACATGACATGCAGTATTTACTACCAAAGCCTAGAAATTTTCTGGGAGAGATGTGTCACTTAGCAAAGTCCACCAGCTTCTATGAGATTTCTATTCTTCCTCTCAGCAATCCCATTTTGTTGGAGTGTTTTTGGAGAATAAAATTCTTGATGAATCCCCCGCTCTTCACAGAATCTTGCCATGCCTTCAGACCAGAATTCAGTCTCATGATCACTTCTGATTTTGACTACAGTACTGTCAAACTCATTCTAAATCTGCTTGGCAAAAGTCCGGAAGATATCAAGGGTTTCAGGCATTTTCTTAAGAAAGAAAACCCAAACAAAGCTAGAGAAGTCATCAACAACCACAAGGATATAAACTTTCCTACATAGACTATGAACTAGCATAGGACCAAACAAGTCCATATGTCGGAGTTATAGGCACCTCACAGAGTCTTTGGTCCCAATGCTTTTGAAAGAAGCTTTGGTCTATTTGCTCTTTTGGCATACAGAACAAATACCTTCCTTGATGCATTTTATCTTAGGATTATTCCTTACTAACTCTTCACTGAAGAGCATACAAAAGGTCTTATAGTTCAAATGAGCTAGTCTCTTGTGCCATTGTACATAGTATGAGACTTTCTCATTTGCAACTAGACATATAGGAGAGTCTTTATTTAGACATAGAAAGTTTAGGCAATAAATATTTCCAATCCTAGTGCCTGTCAAGATGACCTCATGGACACTTAACCTCTTAATTTGGCACTCATTGTCATAACCCGCATTTTCTCCGAAATAAAGAATTATCAGAGTATGAGAAAACGCGCGTCATGATGCCACATCAGGCAGGGGATAACTTCTGACGCTCAGGCAAAACCATCTATTACACTTTATGAAAGAAATTTATGAGTTTAATGATTGAAAATCAGTTATACTTTAGAGGCCGTATCCCTCGGCTCGGTGGATCACCTAGTCCACAGTTAAAAAATTATACCTAAGCGCTGCGGAAAAATACTTTATTCAGCTTTAGCATCCTAAGAAGTGCATAAGAGCCCTAAGAGGACCACTTATGCCATGCAAGACTCTACATTTACTTTATATTATATATAAGAAAACGATCTTTATACGTTGTTTGGAAAATAGTTATTTATCTTTATAAAACATGCTGATCATGCAATAATCTTATAATAATAGTTGTAGTTTTAAAATAACTTGCAACCTAGCATAAATCCTCCTCAGAGCAAGTAGACTATCTCCAGAAAATGGTAGCAGCAAAAGTAATATATCTAGTACAAAGGTAAAAACAACCAGTGGCCGCCAACAACCTGACACGAACCCACGGACAAATTTGTTTGTCTGTAAGAAAAGTACTGAAAAACTACCTCACTAATAAAGCAACAAGATCTCCAAAGTCCAAGAGACCACCAGCAACACCACCGCAACCTAGCCACCAAACTGGCTACTACTAAGAACCTGAGGCATTCAAAAGAAGAAAGAATACCTCAGCAAGCAAAACAAGGAAAAACTGCATGGAAGTGTCAACCAGGGAATAAATAAAAGAGGAGAACACACAGCAGTAAAATTCACAACTGCACAAGGCAAGACAATAAGAAATGCACTACGTGCAAGGAAACAGCACCAACCCTGCCCAGAAACTACATCCTGCAGGGTCCACTAGGCTACCAAGAGCCCAAAGTGCTGCAATCTACCGAGGAAGAAACTTCTAACACTCTAAGCTGCCGGAGATGGTAGTAGCTAAAACAAACAGCAGGGATCCAGGTTGGAGGCAAACTCAGGCCCCCGACCACTATTTCCAAGCCAACAAGCTCAAGGGTCTACATGTGAAAGCACAAGGGACCTTCCACCCCCTTGCCCAGCCCGTACCTGGAGCAAGATAGAAGAATAGGGGTGGCCTTGGCTAGATTACACAACACCTCCCCCATGAAGAGCTTCAAACCACCACTACTATCCACATCCCACGATTTGGCCATTAGGAAAGAAAACATGGCCGACAAGGAAACTACAAATATAATCAAGGAATTCACTCGGGAACGTAAATCGAGGAAAGAGAAACAGTGTTGAAGTTACTCAACACGGCTCGGCGTTGAGTGGAATCCACTCAGTGCCTAACCAGACCTTGGCGTTGAGGGAGTTAGCCTCGCTCAGCGCCAGAACAGCCATAGCATTGAGTGAGGTCCACTCCCTCAACGCCTTTAGCAAAAGAGGCAGCGGCGTTGAGTGAGCTAACCTTACTCAACGCCAAAATATCTATGGCGTTGAGTGAGGTCCACTCCCTCAACGCCTTCAGCAAAACCACAAAACCTAATAGTGGCGTTGAGTGAGTCCACCTCCCTCAATGCCAAAGCAGCTTTGGTATTGAGTGAGGTCAACTCACTCAATGCCAAGGCTCATTTCCGCAGGAGAACCCTAAGCCAACGCCAATAAGAGGAGGTCGGCGGGAATGCCGACTGATTCTCTCCGAATCTGCGGGAATGCAGGATGATTCTCACCGAATCGGCGAGAATCCAGAAGGATTCTCAACGATCGGCGGGAATCAAGGATTATTCTCGCCGAATTGGCTGGAATCAAGGATGATTCTCGCCGAATCGGCGGGAATCAAGGATGATTCTCGCCGAATCGGCGGGAATCAAGGATGATTCTCGCCGAATCGGCGGGAATCATGGATGATTCTCGCCGAATCGGCGGGAATCATGGATGATTCTCGCCGAATCGGTGGGAATCCCGTCGAAATTGGCGGGAATCAAGGATGATTCTCGTCGATTTTGACTTAGACGAAAATTTTCACTCAAACACCCCACCACTCAGCCGCAAAGAACAAACCAAACTGTGGCTTTGAGTGTGTCCACCACACTCGACGCCAAGTCTGGGCAGCTTTTGGCTTTGAGTGTGCGCACCACACTCGACACCAAAACCCGAGAGTCTACCAAGAATGGTTCTAACCAGAGCCCTACCATAACAACCTCCCTCACTCTCTCTCTCTCGGCTCCACCCGCAAAAGCACCCAACTAGAACTACAAATCTGGAGTCTAAATAGTTAAAACAACCATCAGGTTGAGCAAAACAGCACAAGGAGGGGGGTTTCATAGGCGAATCTAAGCCTTAAATTCAGCAAGGTAAAAGAGAATATGCTTGGTTTCTACCCTAGGGCTAATCGAGAAACATTTTAGAATATCAAAAGAACTATAATGGCAAGGGCAAGAATACCACTTGCCTCGATTTCCGGCGAAGCTTGGTTGGCTTTCCCTCCTCTTCATTCTGCACTAGAAGGAGAAGCACCTAACAAGCAAACCCGCACATTAATGGCGGAAAACCACAAGAACCGGAAATCCAAGTCTACTAAAACTCCACGAAAATCAAATATCTTACCGTCGAAATGAAGATCTGAGCGAGAGCACGAAATCGCCGCTTTCGGAATCGAAATCCGTCCACGAACACTCCCGGAATCAACGTCCAAAGGCAAGGGCTAACCATCGCTTCCGCCTCTACCTTCCGCGAAACAGGAACAACGGTTCTTCTTTCGGTCTCGGGAAGAAGGAGGAAGGAGAAGTGGGCCCGCCACTTCTTAATAAGGCTTTTATATAATCTTAGCCATGACGGTTCAGCCTAACTGCCTCCCAAGCAACCGGTTCACCTAATTTAAAAGGGTTTCTAATTTGTTTTTACTAATAGCGCACCCAAAACGACTCAAAAACCGAACCACCTCGGAATTCGACGAAATTCGCACCGTAACTAAATATCCACGCTACGAACACAACGGCGAAGTCGAAATTAACTTTCGACGAACAGAACTCGAGTTATACCCTCCCGAAGCCAAAACACAAGCATCCCCCGAGAGGCCACACCGGGTCACCCAAAACGACTCGGCTTGCTAGGGAGATCTTGCCAACAGGCAACAAAATAGGGCACCCAGTTCTAAGGAGTTAAGACCACACTCCACAGATGGCACAAGCCAAGAAAACACGTCAACGTAACGCCAAACGAGAATTAAATAATCGCTGAAAAATCGGGGGCGTTACAGTCACTCCCCCTAAAAGAAAGTTTCGCCCCGAAACTTTACGCACAACACTTCTATTATAGAAAGAAAGTAATAATCCAAACATTACAAGAAGAAAAACAAACCAAACTAATCAGGGAAACAGCTGAGGGTGAGCCTCCCTCATAGCCGACTCTAGCTCCCAAGTCACGCTCTCCAAATCCTGATTCTTCCAAAGAACTTTCACCATCGGAATAGACTTCTTTCACAGCACCCGTTCCTGAGTATCCAAAATACGAACCGGCACTTCAACAAAAGAGAGGTTGGGCTCCAACTGGGGCACAACGTCTAAAACTTGCCCACTGCTCCGCACACATTTCCGCAATTGACTAACATGGAAAACATTATGAACACCTGGGAAGTTTGCTGGCAATTCCAACATGTAAGCTGACACGCCAATCCGTTCCAAAATCTTAAACGGGCCCACATATCTCGAGTCCAATTTCCGATTCTTACCAAACCTCTTTACACCAACCATCGGGGAAACTTTAAGAAATACAAGGTCCCCTACAGAAAACTCCAAGGCAGACCTATGCCAATTGGAGTTCTTCTCGTACCTCTCCTGAGTTGTACGAAGCTTCTCTCGAACAAGCTTCACTGCGACTTCCATTTCCTCGAGAGCATCAGGACCCAACAATGGCCTCTCACCAGCCTCAGCCCAAAACAATGGAGTTCTGCAGCTCCTCCCATACAAGGCTTCGAACGAAGCCATCTGCAAGCTCTCCTGATAACTATTATTGTATGCAAATTCCATAAGTCGCAGCCGCTCGTACCACGCTCCACCGTGGTCTAAAATGTAGCATCGGATTATATCCTCAACTATCTGATTCACCCGCTCCGTCTTCCCATTAGTCTGCGGGTGGTACGCAGTATAATACCTCAGATCCGTACCCAAACCCTCCTGCAGACTCTGCCAAAAACGAGAAGTAAATCGGGAGTCTCGATCAAAAATGATGCTAACCGGCACACCGTGCAGTCGGATGACTTCATTCAAGTACAACTCCGCTATCTTCTTCATATGGTAATCAATCTTATATGGCACGAAGTGAGCACACTTCGTCAGTCTATCCACTATGAACCAAACGGAATCAAATCCCCTCGGGGATTACGGTAAACCCGTGATGAAATCCATGGATATACTTTCCCACTTCCAAGTCGAGATCTCTAACGGAGTCAACTTGCCACCAGGCCTTCCATGATCGGCCTTCACTCGCTTGCATGTGTGGCACTCCGCAACAAATCGGGCTATATCTCCTTTCATGCCATACCACCAGGCAATTTGCTTTAAGTCCCGATACATCTTTGTAGATCCTAGATGGTAGGCAACGCTGGATCCATGAGCCTCTCTGCAAACCATACCCCGAATGTCTCCAACCGCGGGGACGCAAAATCTGTCGCGGTACTTCAAAGTTCCCGCATCATCGATGGAATAATCCGGCAACTCTCCTCTCTCAGTCCTATAGTACAAGTGTAGAAGATCCGGGTTATCCTTCTGGTGAAGTCTGGTCAAAGAAATCCAAGACGGCTCTGCCACTGACAAACTACTCTGCAAGCCACAACATCTCACTGATATATCCATGTCGAGGAACTCCTCCACTAAATGATCGGCGGTGAGATTAAAGATCTTTCCCGTCTTTCGGCTCAAGGCGTCGGCCACCACATTGGCCTTGCCTGGATGATACTGGATCTCTACATCATAATCGGCCACATACTCTAGCCACCGACGCTGGCGAAGATTTAACTCCTTCTACGCGAACACGTACTTCAGGCTCTTATGGTCGGTGAAGATCTTGCACTGAGCCCCATAAAGTAGGTGTCTCCACAGCTTCAACACATAAATAACCGCTGCGAACTCAAGGTCATGCGTAGGATAATTTTTCTCATGAGTCTTCAGTTACCTTGACCTATAGGCAATCACCTTACCCACCTGCATTAATATGCATCCCAGACCCACATGCGAAGCATCCACGTATACATCATAATCCACGCCTCGGTAGGCAGGGTCAGAACGGGGGCAGTGCACAATCTCCTCTTTAACTCCAGGAAGGCTTCTTCGCACTTCTCGCTCCAAACAAAAGCCACGTTCTTTTGAGTCAGCTTAGTCAAAGGTGATGCTAGGGTAGATAAACCCTCCACAAACCTCCTGTAGTAGCCGGCCAATCCTAGAAAGCTCCTGATCTCCTTGGGCGTGCCCGGCCTACTCCAATCCATCACTGTTGCGATCTTTTCCGGGACAACCGAGATCCCATCCTCATTCATAACATGGCCCAGAAACGAGACCTGAGGCAACCAAAATTCGCACTTGCTTAACTTGGCGAATTACTTATGGTTCCTCAACTCCGATAGAACCAAGCGCAGATGTTGCTCATGCTCCTCAGCACTGCGAGAATAAACTAACACGTCATCGATGAAGACCACCACGAACTTATCTAGGAAATCCTTGAACACCCGGTTCATCATATCCATGAACGCTGATGGAGCGTTGGTCAATCCAAACGACATCACTAAGAACTAAAAATGACCGTACCTCGATCTAAACGCAATCCGTGGAACATCTGTCTCACGGATCCTAAGCTGATGATAGCCTGAACGAAGGTGAATCTTGGAGAAGACCGTGCTATCGCGCAACTGGTCAAATAAATCATCGATCCTCGGCAGAGGGTACCTATTCTTAATTGTGACTTTGTTCAACTCCCTATAGTCGATGCAAAGCCGCATTGACCCATCTTTCTTCTTCACAAATAGAACAGGAGCACCCCAAGGCGACGAACTCTGCCTGATAAACCCTTTCGCCAACCACTCGTCTAACTGGACTCGCAACTCCTCTAGCTCTCGAGGGGCCATCCGGTACGGCACCTTAGCAATAGGACGCGTACCCGGCTCCAAATTGATCACAAACTCAACATCCCGCTCGGGAGGAAGACCAGGAAGGTCATCAGGAAAAACATCGGTGAAATCACGAACAACTGGAATCTCCTCTAAGCGCGGCACACTAATAGCGGTCCCAACCACCGAGACCAAACAAGCCAAACAGTCCGAAAGAAAAATCTTCTAAGCACATACCGCAGAGATGACAGAAGAATCCTGGCTCAGATCTGCAAATACGCTTCCGGGATGACCGTCGTCCCTGATGATGTCCAAGCGCTTCCCTTTGCACTGAATGACTGCATCATACCTAGACAGTCAGTCCATGCCCAAAATAACATCGAAGTCCTCCAAATCAATCATCTTCAGGTCTGCCTTCGCAAGGAAGTTCCCCAACAAAACAGGGCAATCTAACATGCCCAAATCTGACAACACAGATTCACCAGAGGGGAACTTGACACGAAAGGTATCCCGAACTCGATCTAAAGTCAACCGATGTCGCTCTACAAAGGCTCTAGCCACGAACGAGTGGGTAGCGCCGGAGTCAAACAGAACCCGCGCCCAGCGGTTCTCCACCTTAAACTTCCCTATAGGAACATATATAACTAAGGAACTACCACAACAACACTACAAACATTCTAGTAAGACAAGAACAAAACATTCAGGCTGGAAGACAACTAACCTGAGATGACCTGAGTCGAAGCTTCAGCCTCCTCGGAAGAGATCACGTTCAGCTTCCCTTTCCCTTGTCCACACGCTGGGGCGGAGGTAATGCCTGAAGAGGAACTGCATGAAGAGCAGGCTGGACCTGAGGACACCTAGACTTGATGTGTCCCTTCTGCCCACACTGAAAACAGACCTTATACTTGGACCAACACTGGGCAGCATCATGCCCGGGTCGCTTGCAAACAGAACAGGAGACATCTCTCCTAGGAGCACCCTGAATCGCATGAACCTGCTCCTTCCTCTGAGCTGCTGCCCTCTTGAAACATCTCTCGACAGGGTGGCCTGAACGGCCACAGAAACTGCACACCACTTTGCTCTTCTTTCCAGGAACCGTACCGGGTACCTGGGGTTTCTTTTCCTCCACATACTTCCTCTTATCCTTCCTACTTTGCTGTCCTCTGCTCTTCGCGGTCTTAATAGCCTCCACCTTCAGAGCAGCCTCCACTACTCCTACATAAGTCTCTGACCCATAAGCACTAGTCAGTTGATGTACCTCACTCCTCAAACTAGCGAGAAATCGCTTAACTCGATCATCCTCAATGCTGATCAATCCTGGGGCAAAACGGCTCAACTTGCTGAACTCTATCTCATACTCACCCACCGTGAGCTGTCTTTGCTTCAGATGGAGGAAGTCGTTGATGAGGCGGTCATGCTCAACCGAGGGTAAGAACTTCCTCAATAGCATCTCCTTGAACACCGCCCAAGAGCATCCAGCTACCAAGCTCTCCTTCTCTCTCAACCACCAACTCTTAGCCAATCTTTAAGCTGATAGGGGCTATCATCACCCTTTGATCGTCTGCAATCCCTGAGTACGAGAACATCTCCTCCATGGAGATCAGCCAGTCGTCTAACACCATGAAATCTGCCTTCCCGTCGTAAGTGGGAGGGCTCAGCCGATAAAACTGCGAGATGAAGGTCATCTCCGCTGGCACCACCACTGGAGGTCTTAAGGGTGCAGGAGGGGGAGGAACAGCAATCCCCCCTGCAGGGCCTTGCACTCTCTGAGTCTGACCTGCCACAACTGCTACCAAAGACTGAATTTGGGCTCGCACCTCCACCAACTGCCTACTCAAGGAATCACTACTCTGCCGCAAGCTTTCGGTTACCGCATCATTCTGAGCTCCAGATGACTCACCCTCAGACAGGGGAGTTGATCTAGTTGAGGTACGTCTTGCCATTCTAAAGTCATAGCAACACTAGTTAGATCCTAATACAACAGCTAGACCCAACTACTAGTACATACAATACATATATAGATATGAAGTTAAAGCTGCTAAACTTGCTCTGGGTGTTTATCTTTTTACAAAAATTGATGTTATGCCCTAGCCTAGGATGGTTAACCACCACCATACTAATTCTTGTGCATAGATCGAGAATGCAGGATTTATATTATTTTTGACTTGAAAACTTATGTGTGTACATATGTCATTCTGCCAGTCTTTATCTTGGCACGTTGTGCTTATGCAATGCTATGATATGCATGTTTGTGCTATGCATTCTAAAAAAACCCTAATGCATGTTATGAGCGGCGTACGCATGAGAATGTTATGCATCCCATACTACATAACATTCACATGCAACGAAGAAAAGAAAACGTGCTAGTCACAGCCACGTGGTGAGGTTATGCATCCCATACTACATAACCCTCACATGTTGCCCCTATGGTGGATCCATATACGAACACATATTATGCATCCCATACTACATAATATGCCCCGTATACTTTATGTTATGCTATGAGTGTAGTGTTCGTGCTTTTGCCAAGATGTGCTGATGACATATTGGTGTGTGAATGACATGATGCTGAACTTCTAAAGCAATCAAAGGAAGGTTACCCGACTAACTTGTCAAGCAACCTCCCTCTGATACCAACTGTCACAACCCGCATTTTCTCGGAATTAAAGAATTATCAGAGTATGAGAAAATGTGCGTGATGATGCCGCGTCAGGCAGGGGATAACTGCTGACGCTCAGGCAAAACCATCTATTACACTTTATGAAAGAAATTTATGAGTCTAATGATTAGAAAATCAGTTATACTTTAGAGGCCGTATCCCTCGGCTCGGTGGATCACCTAGTCCACAGTTAAAAAATTATACTTAAGCGCTGCGGAAAAATACTTTATTCAGGTTTGGCATCCTAAGAAGTGCATAAGAGCCCTAAGAGGACCACTTATGCCATGCAAGACTCTATATTTAATTTATATTATATATAAGAAAACGATATTTATACATTGTTTGGAAAATAGTGATTTACCTTTATAAAACATGCTGATCATGCAATAATCTTATAATAATAATAGTTGTAGTTTTAAAATAACTATCAACCTAGCATAAATCCTCCTCAGAGCAAGTAGACTATCTCCAGAAAATGGTAGCAGCAAAAGTAATATATCTAGTACAAAGGTAAAAACTACCAGTGGGCGCCAACAACCTGACACGAACCCACGGGAAAATATGTTTGTCTGTAAGAAAAGTACTGAAAAACTACCTCACTAACAAAGCAACAAGATCTCCAAAGTCCAAGAGACCACCAGCAACACCACCGCAACCTAGCCACCAAACTGGCTACTGCTCAGAACCTAAGGCATTCAAAAGAAGAAAGAATACCTCAGCAAGCAAAACAAGGAAAAACTGCATGGAAGTGTCAACCAGGGAATAAATAAAAGAGGAGAACACACAGTAGTAAAAGTCACAACAGCCCAAGGCAAGACAATAAGAAATGCACTACGTGCAAGGAAACAGCACCAACCCTGCCCAGAAACTACATCCTGCAGGGTCTACTATGCTACCAAGATCCCAAAGTGCTGCAATCTACCAAGGAAGAAACTTCTAACACCCTAAGCTGTGGGAGATGGTAGTAGCTAAAACAAACAGCATGGATCCGAGTTGGAGGCAAACTCAGTCCCCCAACCACCATTTCCAAGCCAACAAGCTCAAGGGTCTACATGTGAAAACACAAGAGACCTTCCACCCCCTTGCCCAGCCCGTACCTGGAGCAAGATAGAAGAATAGGGGTGGCCTTGGCTAGATTACACAACACCTCCCCCATGAAGAGCTTCAAACCACCACTACTATCCACATCCCACGATTCGGCCATTAGGAAAGAAAACATGGTCGACAAGGAAACTACAAATATAATCAAGGAATTCACTCGGGAACATAAATCGAGGAAAGAGAAACAGTGTTGAAGTTACTCAACACGGCTCGGCATTGAGTGGAATCCACTCAGTGCCTAACCAGACCTTGGCGTTGAGGGAGTTAGCCTCACTCAGCACCAGAACAGCCATGGCGTTGAGTGAGGTCCACTCCCTCAACGCCTTCATCAAATGAGGCAGCGGCGTTGAGTGAGCTAACCTCACTCAACGCCAAAACAGCTATGGCGTTGAGTGAGGTCCACTCCATCAACGCCTTCAGCAAAACCACAAAACCTAATAGTTGCGTTGAGTGAGTCTACCTCCCTCAACGCCAAAGCAGCTTTGGCGTTGAGTGAGGTCAACTCACTCTACGCCAAGGCTCATTTCCGCAGGAGAACCCTAAGCCAACGCCAACAAGAGGAGGTCGGCGGGAATGCCGACTGATTCTCGCCGAATCGGCGGGATTGCAGGATGATTCTCGCCGAATCGGCGAGAATCCAGAAGGATTCTCAACGATCGGCGGGAATCAAGGATGATTCTCGCCGAATCGGCGGGAATCAAGGATGATTCTCGCCGAATCGGCGGGAATCAAGGATGATTCTCGCCGAATCGGCGGGAATCAAGGATGATTCTCGCCGAATCGGCGGGAATCATGGATGATTCTCGCCGAATCGGTGGGAATCACGTCGAAATTGGCGGGAATCAAGGATGATTCTCGTCGATTTTGACTTAGACGAAAATTTTCACTCAAACACCCCACCACTCAGCCGCAAAGAACAAACCGAACTGTGGCTTTGAGTGTGTCCACCACACTCGACGCCAAGTCCGGGCGGCTTTTGTCTTTGAGTGTGCGCACCACACTCGACACATAAACCCGAGAGTCTACCAAGACTGGTTCTAACCAGAGCCCTACCACAACAACCTCCCTCACTCTCTCTCTCGGCTCCACCCGCAAAAGCACCCAACTAGAACTACAAATCTGGAGTCTAAATGGTTAAAACAACCATCGGGTTGAGCAAAACAGCACAAGGAGGGGGGTTTCATAGGCGAATCTAAGCCCTAAATTCAGCAAGGTAAAAGAGAATATGCCTGGTTTCTACCCTAGGGCTAACCGGGAAATATTCTAGAATATTAAAAGAACAACAATGGCAAGGGCAAGAATACCACTTGCCTCGATTTCCGGCGAAGCTTGGTCGGCTTTCCCTCCTCTTCGTTCTGCACTAGAAGGAGAAGCACCTAACAAGCAAACCCGTACATTAATGGCGGAAAAACACAAGAATCGGAAATCCAAGTCTCCTAAAACTCCACGAAAATGAAATATCTTACCGTAGAAATGAAGATCTGAGCGAGAGCAGGACAACGCCGCTTTCGGAATCGAAATCCGTCCACGAACACTCCCGAAATCAACGTCCAAAGGCAAGGGCTAACCGTCGCTTCCGCCTCTGCCTTCCGCGAAACAGGAACAACGGTTCTTCTTTCGGTCTCGGGAAGAAGGAGGAAGGAGAAGTGGGCCCACCACTTCTTAATAAGGCTTTTATATAAGCTTAGCCATGACGGTTCAGCCTAACTGCCTCCCAAGCCACCGGTTCACCTAATTTAAAAGGGTTTCTAATTTGTTTTTACTAATAGCACACCCAAAACGACTCGAAAACCGAACCACCTCGGAATTCGACGAAATTCGCACCGTAACTAAATATCCATGCTACAAACACAACGGCGAAGTCGAAATTAACTTTCGACGAACAGAACTCGAGTTATACCCTCCCGAACCAAAACACAAGCATCTCCCGAAAGGCCACACCGGGTCACCCAAAACGACTCGATTTGCTAGGGAGATCTTGCCAACAGGCTACAAAATAGGGCACCCAGTTCTAAGGAGTTAAGACCACACTCCACAGATGGCACAAGCCAAGAAAATGCGTCAACATAACGCCAAACGAGAATTAAATAATCGCTGAAAAATCGGGGGCGTTGCACTCATCCATATGGAATACAATAACATAGCCAAGATCACAGAGTTGGCTTATGCTTATTAGGTTGTGTTGCAACCCTTAAACATAAGACACTTTTGAGATGGTGAATATTCCATTGGTGATTTTACTATAGCCTCTGGTGACTCCTTTATTTCAACCACCAAAGATTACTTTGGGTCCATCCTTCACTGGAGTGTACTGCTTCATGTAGCTCCTTGTTCCAGTCATGTGCCTGGAAAAACCTTTGTACAAGTACCATATAGGGGTATGGGCACTTGGACTATCCTACAAAACATGATTTAAGTTACCTTAGTACCCTAATTTTTATTGGGTCCTTGGCTCTGGTTAGTCAGAAAATGAACTTGTCTTCCTGCTGATTTTTTTTATAGGAAGACTATCACTTGCTCTAAGCACAGAAGGATTGTGTCAACAATATAAGGCAAAATGTCCCACTTTGTCACAGAACCAACACTCATGAATATTATATCTTCTTTTCTGAGCAGGTTTGGTAGCAGCTAACTGTTCAGAAGGAAGAGCAACTTCCTTTTTCTTATTTATCTCAGCCACAATCTGACTGAAGGTGAGTCTACCAGTAGAAGAACTTGGTATTTCTTGAGATCTACCAACAGTGGTCTTCTTTGTAGAAGACATACTATTGTTGGCCTCAGAAATGCCTAATTCTGGCTTGCTGAAATACTTACCCTTGGTCTGAGTGTGTACTGAGAGATCCTGAGAAAATACCACTATATTATTCTTAAGAGTAGGGGCCGGTGCACCAAATACAAATGGTCCATGATGTGCCATTTGAATTTCCTCATAGGGAGCCTTAAAGGCACTCATCCCCTTGTTATATCTTCCACCATAGCTGTGAATGTTTTTTTTACACTTGTGGATCTTACATTCATCCAGTGACCATAGATGCTTTCTTATTCATACCTATTTGATGGTAACATCACTTTCTTGAAAGAGATGGGAGGCAGTGATCCCAGGGGATTAACTGGATCTTTGTCTTTCCCTTTGGGATGGACAACTCTAGTGTTCCCTTTTAATCCCAAACCCCTCTCATCCTTTTGAGAGGTGAAAGAATCTATCAAAGGCAACACAGTATTGGGCTTTGAATATTTAGCCACAATTATTTTCTCCCTCTGGAGTTTCTCTTCAAGATCCATAATGATCCTATTCTTGTTATTGATTGTCCCAATCTGGATGATTGAGATGGTCTTTAGATGGCTGACTTCCCTCATTTACTAATCCAGCAAGGATACTGAATTACTACTGGGAAGTAGCTAGCTGTAAAGAGATAATCTCCGCAGCCTGCTTCTTGGCCAACTTCTTGCTTCTTTTCAAACCATCTAGAAGGGAACCATACTTGTCAATCAATTGATTTACATCTTCCCCCATATTCAGATTCATCTTCATCACAGGATGAAGATGCATCTGAAATTTGACTAGTTGCATAGCAAGTCACAGAAGATGAACTAGATAGAGAATGTACCTTATCTGGACAGGGCTGATCCTGGTAGGATCCTTCATCTAATATAGCCATGAGCCCATAACAGCTGTTGGCATCTTCATCCTCGTCATCCTCCTCTGAGTCACTGCCTGAATGTAACAAAGGGGCCCGGATACCTATCTTAGCAGCAGGATAGTCTTCAGCTTTTTCAGCAGCAAATAGCCCTATGTAGTCTTCTTCTTCTTCAGATTCAGAAGATACCGAGTCTGACTGACTCCAGCTCTTCTCATTCTTTGCAATGAAGGTCTTTTCCTTCTTTACCTTGTGATGGTGGAGCTTTTTATCACCAGATTCTTTTCTTTTGACTTGGTAGTCAGCAATTACATGACCAGGTTTGCAGCAGCAATAGCAAAAAACTTTATAAGAAATTTGTTTACTAGATTTGGAGTCATACCAATCTCCCTGGAGTATTTCTTCTCAGCCTTATATTGGTCCTTCTTGTGATGAGAGAAGGAGGAAGTTCTACTCCTCCACTGCTTCCACTTCATCATCTTCTGAAACTGCTTAGAGAAGTCATCAAATTCTCCATCAGACATGTTGCTGTCTGATGTGCTTAGCTCTGAGATATCTAATTATGTAGGCTTCCTTAGAGACGAGGAAATTCTCTCCATGCACTTCTTGGTGCTCTCAGCTTTGAAGGTCATAATCTTTTCCTTGGCCTAGGATTTGCTGATAGTCTCTTCCTCCTTCCTAGTAGATAGTTGCATCTCATAGGAGAGCAGCTTCCCAAATAGTGTGTGAGGTGGAGAATTAGCCAACTTTGCCACTTCTCTGATGGCACAGATCTTTGTTTCTCAGTCTCTAGTTAGAGACCTGAAGAACATGTCATTGAGCTCATAATGGCTAAAGACCCTCCCATAGGTCTTTCGCTTATTCATTATTTTGAAGAATTTCTCATAGCATCCCGATATGATATCCTTGATGTTCTGCCTAAAGGCCTCATATTCTTGGTTAAGTAGGGATTTTCTATCATCCCTGACTTCTTCAATCACTTCCATGTAGACTACCAAAGTGTCCCACATTTCCTTGGAAGTCTTGTAGTGAACAAGATTCTAGAAAATAGAATCATCAATAGCACTAACTATAATGTTCTGAGCTCTCTTGTCCATGGATGCCAATATGACCTTATCTTTGGTCATGTTGGGTATTGCATCCACAATAACCCAGATTAGCATGAAGTCACCCTTGAACTAAGATGAATTAAGTTGTATTTGATATCTTGGCTTAAGTTGTGTGTTTGCATATCATCATTGCTAAGTGTAGACCAATGTCAGTGTACAGTGGGTCATGAATATAGGACCATAATCATCCGTGAAAGGACTGGCAGGCGTGGAGCAGTTCACCGGAAACGTAATAAGGGTGCACCTACCCAATGGATCAGAGCTAATGACCTTTGCTCATTGCAATATGGAGGCGAAGATCGGCGGGAAGGTATTTGAGGCACCAGCAATGATCCTGAGGATGCCAGATTACTATCTGATCCTTGGCATGACAAGGCTGTATTAGAACCATTCCCAGATTGACTGCATGGCGAAGAGGATCACCGTAAGGCATAGGGACTCCTTCATTGTTATCGAAGGTATTATACCAGCACCCCGCATATTATTATCACCTGTATAGTCCATCAAGGCTCATCTGCAGGGGGAGGAGGTTTATCAGGTTCTTTTTGAGGCGGTCGTGGCCAAGGACTCTATTTCTTATATTCTAGTAGAAACCCCCGTAGGCTTAACCTTAATTTCGGGGACGAAATTTTTATTTTTGTATATTGGGATTTGTAACATCCCATTTCCGACTAGACCCCTAGGAGAGGTTTTGTCATGACCAAGTCATGACAAAACCCTAAGAAGCCGAAGGAGTCCAAGTGACCCGGGCTCAAGGTGAAAATCACCTTTGTCTGCAAATAGTAGGTCAGAATTTGCTTAAAACAGGATTTGGGCTCGGGCGTTAAGTGCGTCGAGTGCACTCAATGCCAAAGGCTGGCTGGCGTTGAGTGCATCGAGTGCACTCAACTACATAAGCAGAATGGCGTTGAGTGCACTGGCTGTACTCCTATGCCATCTCACAGGATGGATGACGTTGAGTGCGTCGAGTGCACTCAACGCCATAAGTTGTGCGGCGTTGAGTGCACTAACTGCACTCAACGCCACCTTACTTAGGCTATATGGCGTTGAGTGCGTCGAGTGCACTCAATGAAATAAGCTGAATGGCGTTGAGTGCACTGACTGCTCTCAACGCCATCTTGTGTTGGATGGATGGCGTTGAGTGAGCTGAGCTCACTCAACGTCATAGTTTGCATAGCGTTGAGTGGGCTGAGCTCACTCAACGCCGTAGTCTAGATGGCATTGAGTGAGCTGAGCTCACTCAACGCCGTAGTCTGGATGGCGTTGAGTGAGCTGAGCTCACTCAACGCGGTAGGCCGACTCAACGCCGTAGGCGGGATGGCGTTGAGTGAGCTGAGCTCACTCAACGCCATAGGCTGGTTGGCGTTGAGTGAGCTGAGCTCACTCAACGCCATTTTACTTAGAAATTTTTCAAAAAGTTTTGGCTTGTTTGCTGGTTCAGTTGAACTGGGCCGTTTCGAGAAGTGGGCCAGGAGGTGTTAATTAGCCGTTTCTTTTATTAAGACCTAATTAAGTCTTATTTTAAAATGTTGACGAGTCAAGTGGAGTGATGACACGTGGCTGTCGGTTTTGAAAACAAAGAGTGAATAGCCCCGGCCATGGCCGAGAACCAGCTTTCACGGCCAGTAATGGCATTTGATGTTGTGGACCCTTCCCCTCCTCTTTTATGGCTGGATTCAACTCCTCTAGGGAAGAGGAGGAGTTTCCAGCCGTTACTTGGCTGGATTGAGCCAGGTTCACCCCACCTCCTCCATGGCCGAACCAAGCTTTCAATGGTATTAATGGTCATTAAAGTTTTGGCCTCTCCCCTCCTTAACTAAGCCTTTAAACACCACCAGTGGACCAAGAGGAACATTTCCCAGCATTTACCTGAAGATTTCGATCCCTCCCATCATACTGTTGCATAAGTCAAGCGGCGCCACCATCAAAAATGACTTTCCGTCGATCTGCACACCTCCAGCCCGCGAACGAGGTCCTCCCCTCCTCTCTCTCTATGGGTAGATCATAGCTTTCCGTAGGATTAAAAATTGGGCTCAACTGAGCCCGATCGGGAAGAGCTTATCTTCCTAGATTTTTCTCACAAGAACATAGCTCTCGGGTTCGCCGGAAATCACCTCTCCATCGGCCGTACCGCCGCCCGGTGATGGCCACCACCTCATCGGAGGTGGTGGTGGCGGTGCCCGGCCAGGGAGGAGGCTGGATGGCTGGAGGCAATGCCTAGAATGAGCTCCAGGTCGGGCTAATCTCATCCCTTGACTGGAGCTTGAAGATGAGCAGCATGCCTTGGATGCTGCTTCAAGCTTCGTGCAAGAATTTTATTCTATTTATTGTTTTTTTATTATTACAATTGCAGTATATAGATTTAATATTTAAAAATACATAGACCCATCTAAAGAATAAGTTGTTAATATAGACAATGTAGCCCTTGATGTCTAGTTTAATTTAAAATTAATTTCACTCAATTTGGAGTCCTGGTTAGACCACAACACTCATTTTTGTGAGGTCTATCTATAGGGCTGTCTTGAGATTGATTTGGATTCCCACATCAATCCAGACATCCAAATGACTTGAAATTTGTAGTATGGGCTATTATTAGCCATACATAGGACATATCCAAAAATCAGAATTTTTGGAGAATATTTTTCTATAATGTTTTGAAAAATTTAATAATCCTTATATTAATTAATTGGGTGGCCTAATGACTTCTAAACCCTCTCAAATTTTGTTGAGTGGTCCCTGGGTTCATCATGAGGCCCTGTATAATTTTTCATCTCATTTGGAGACATTAGATTGTAAATGAACAAATCTAAGCTTTGCCCTATTAAGCAGTTTTTAGGTCAAAAGTGCACTTTTTGATTTGGGTGGTCAAATTACCTCAACAGAGGCTGAGATTTTGACCACTGACTAGGCATGATTTCTAGCACCCCCCATGGAAGATGGTATGGATTGAGATAAATTTGCCCTAGGATCAAAGGCCAAACCCTAAGGATGGTACTTTGTAATTTGTGAAGGGCAGGTGGTCAAATGACCTTGATATGATTTGAAATTTGGTTGAGAGGATTCTAGGGTAGCTAGAATCCTCTGACAGAAATCTAAAGGGATTTTAAAGTGAATAAGTCCCTCAAAACCTAGCCCTAGTTTAGGGCACAAATCTTGTAGTGATAGAAAAAGTTATTAAAACTAACTGAACGATGGTGAAACTTGGGTAGTGTAGTTTTAAAGTTAGTATGAACCCCTAAAAATTTAATTGAGAATTTTTGAACATTACTTTTAGTACTTCTTTTACAAGTATGTAAAAGGGCAATTTTGGTAAATAATTTATTCAGAGCTCAATTATTGCTGTAAAATTATGAAACCTTGTCAGGATATTTGTAGGGTATAAATTGTAATACTAGAATTTTGTATAATTTTTGGAAGCTTAAATGCATTACTTGCCCCCTTTAATTTATGATTTATAAAATATTCCAAAATAAAGGAATAAAGATTTAAACCTTGTAGAAATTATATGAGATTTGGATTTGCTGTTAATTTGCTGTTTAGTATTTGTCATAATTTTGTGGAGCCTTATACATACCTAAAATGTGTACTTTATGTTCAAAATCTCCATATTATAGTTTTGGAAGAAACTAATTAAATATAGGTTAAATTAGGAAAATAATAGATCTCTTATTTTAGACTAAGTAGGACATGATACACCTCCAGTAAAATTTATAGGAATTTTGGAAGACAATTTGGTGTACCTCTCTTTGTGCATCTCATATAGCTTAGAATGGTCTGCGTTTAGTCGAAACTGCATAAGTTATATTAAGGTGCAAAATGATCTTGGGGATTGGAGTATTAGCAAGATGACTAGGAATGAATAAGAATGTACCCTCGGGGGTCAAGACAGGGATATGGTGGTAGGTTGTCTAGTCATAAGAGGTGTTCGGGATCGACGAAAGATCGTCTTCCCCGGTAGGAGCGGATGAGTCTTAATACACTAGGGTTAGATCCAAAGTTATTTAAAATGGATCGGGTAATGGGTATTAACCAATTAAAGTAAGTGCCTTGTGAAAGCGAACGATGGGCTTCAGTTACCATCATTGTTCCTAGTGCCCTTTGAGCCCTTCACGGGGTATGCCGGGGCAGTCCTAGGCTAACGTAAACCGTAGGAATAATAAACTAAAAGAGCAACTAGTATTACTAGGGATTCACATTCACACACCCCGATAGCTAGGGAGGTTGAATAGGATTGGTTTGATTGTCATCCAGACGGTAGCTTTGGAAGGCAGATGTACGGACGGGATAGTCCGGGGAGCTGGGGGATCGAGGGTTTGAATACATAATAAGGTGGTGTGTCTTCTGTATTTGACAGTCGTTCACACCAGTATCGGTACGTTGACTCGGCGGTGTGGGACACTTAGCCAAAGAAAGTCTGGTGGATATATCCAGCACTAGTTCACGGATACTCTAGGTTGTGTTCTTCTAAGGGAGTACGGAAGGGCTAGGCCCGGTAGTGTGGATACCCTCCAAAGAGTGGGGGGCAACCCACTTTCTCCATTTGCCACTACGGAGGTTCCTGGGAGTGAAGCTAGCAACCCGAACAGGGGGGACTAAAGGTCTGTGCGCATAGAGTCGTGTGCATTAGTTTCACTTGCATGAATCATGGCATAGCATATAACTACACTCATATTTGCATACAACCGACACCCCAACATATAAATCGGTATGGGACTTTTTATACGATAGGAGCCTTGTAGAAGACCCCTTAACTTATAAGTTTGTATGGGCATTCATATAAGTCAAGGTTACATATTTAATTTCTACTTATCCTTTCATTTTTATATTGATTTACTACATTTTTACCATACTGTTCATTATTTTAGAACGACTAGATGTACCTTTCATACTTAGCTGCTTATACAATATATATTTACTGCTAGACAAGTTCCGCTGTCACCTGCCTTGCTTATTCTCCACCATTGTAGCTTCCCTTTCCTCCTCTCTGCTCGGTGCCTAGGAGCCGTGGGGGTAGGGGTAGGGGATGATAGGATATAGTCTTTATGACTAATGGTTTTCGAACCACAACATTTCAAGAGCTCCGGATGGAAGACAGGGACCAGCAGTCCAGGGACCTGCACCAGCGGTGTACGGTGCGCATGGAGGTTGGCAAGTCTCGTTCTGGAGCACATGTGACCAGCTCCATGAGTGTTTAGTACTATCTTATAGCTTCCGCAAGTTATATTTAGTGAGGATCTGATGTACCGGGCTTAAGCCCATTTTTATATTTCATCTGTATTGATCTTCTGTAGTACTCCACTTTTTATTTATTGATGGACTTGCTGTGATTTTTCTTTCATATATGATTATGTGGACACGTTATATTTACTTCTCTCTTTATTGTGATCGAAAAAGGCCGGCAGAATTGGAGTTTTTTAGTGGCGGCCTTCCCCAGTGTCGGTGCCACCGTAAAGCGGCAATTCTGGTCATAAGACCCCGATGGTTGAAAATAAAAAAAATGGGGTCTTACACCATATCCCAAAACTTTCTTTCCTACAGATGGGCAGTTTCATAGATCAAAATTCCTTCTGATTCTCATTTAAACCCATTCTTTCTATCTGTTAATTGCCTTGGAGATTCACTCAAACTGTTAGGTCTATATTTGAGCAACCTCCCTCTGATACCACATGAAAGACTTGATTTCAAGAGCCTAGACACCTAGAGGGGGGGGGTGAATAGGTTCTAATTTTCTTAAATAATTTTAGGAAAGTAACTAGATCTATCACAACATAGAATATACAATCCACAACATCACATTCACAGCACATCACAGTATACCAGATTTATAGTGGTTTCCCAAGTTATGGGTACATCGACTTTCCCCCTTTGCCTATCCATTATAGAACTGGATTCAGCCCAACTTACTTCCACTAACTCAAATACACAGATTTTAAAACTCAGAACCTGATAGGTTCCTACAGCTCAGACTTATACAAGTCCTACCTAAGATTCTTCCCAAGATCCCTACCTCAGGAAAAAGCCCTACCTCAGTCTTTATCACCAGTCTTACAACTCAGACTTTAACAAGTCCTATACCTCAGGCTCTCAGCCCAACCTCAGCCTTTATAAACACAGGCTTACAACTTAGATCTATAAAAGATCTTACAGGGAAAAAGAATATTTAGTTGTATAGAAATTTCTCCCAGATAGAACTCTAAATTTGTGTGAGCTTCTTGATCAGTTCTTGAATAAACTGTATACTTCAGATCCAATCTGACTTAGCTTTTTCAAAGCTTCTAGATTGAACAAAATGTGTTTGAACTTCACTTGGTGTTGAAGTTGACCTTCAGACACCTCCCTTCTTGAATTCAGAATTAGATCTGAATCTTTCTTGCAGACTATTCAGGATCTGCCTTCTTAAGGATTCCCATTTTCTTGAATTCTCTCTCTGGTTCTGTGTTGGTATTTTTCCCTTCTTAATTGCTTTTCTTGGTTTTCATGGATCAGTCCTTTATATAGAGTTTCTCAATGATTACCTGTTGATCTGGTTTGTAACAACCTGCTGACAGTTCTGACAAAGGTGTCAGACTTGTTGTTTATGACAGCTGTCAAGTCTTCAACCATGACAGCTGATTCTGTAATGACTTTATATCTCAGCAGGTAACACTCAGCAAATTACTTCATATGTGCCGAAACAAATAGACTAAGTCTCGACAAAAGTCTTGATAATGTCGATACAACTTCCAATGTGTTGATACAGTCATTCTTTATCTTCTCGACACATCTTCTGTTGTATGTGTCGATACAAGTCCTGTGTGTCGACACAACAACAACTGATCTCGATATAGCTGTTGCTTATAAATGGCGTTGAGTGTATGTCCAGACGTCATTGAATGTGTGTCGACACAAGTCCTGTGTGTCGACACAAGCCCTTCAGACTCAGTATAGCTATTGTTGATAGATGGCGTTGAGTGTGTGTCGACACAAGTCCTTTGTGTCGACACAAGCCTTTCAGACTCAGTATAGCTGTCGTTGATAGACAATATTGAGTGTGCGTTGACACAAGTCATGTGTGTCGACACAAGCCTTTCAGACTCAGTACAACTATTGATGATAGATGGCGTTGAGTGTGTGTCGACACAATTCCTGCGTGTAGACACTAGCCTTCTTCAGGTGTCGACACAATTCATTGGTGTCGACACCTTCCTTTCTTCTGGTGTCGACATAACTCTTGGGTGTCAACACAGCTCCTGCTTCAGGTGTGAACACAATTCCTTACAAGTATCAACACTTGTACTTAGAAATTTTCTTGCATTTCTTAAACCTGCACACTGAAACTCAACATCCCATCAAATACAAATTGATGTATATCATTGAGTACTTAGAGACTTTTCCAAATCTGGTACACAATTTCCAGTGTACCCAACAAAGGACCCAAGGTAACCTGGGTCAGAAATGACTAATCTGTTTCATTGCAAGTGAAAGAATGTT
Organism: Platanthera zijinensis; assembly: GCA_039513925.1. Lineage (NCBI taxonomy): Eukaryota > Viridiplantae > Streptophyta > Magnoliopsida > Asparagales > Orchidaceae > Platanthera > Platanthera zijinensis. The sequence continues at coordinate 175,682,630 of CM077084.1, forward strand.
CTACCACAGAGCAATAGTGGTATTTTGATAGTGGTTGTTCTAAGCATATGACTGGAAATAAGGCCAATCTAAAACATTACAAGGCAAAGCTAGGACCAAAGTAATATTTGGTGACTCCAACTATGGCCAGACTGAAGGCTATGGAAAAGTTAAAGTTTGAGTTGTCACCTTCAGAAATGTAGCATATATAAGTTGACTGAAGCACAACCTTATCTCCATAAGTCAATTATGTGATGAAAGGTTTCAGGTATCATTTACCAAAACCTCCTGTATTATTACTTCTTTGGACAATAATGCAGTATTGACAGGCACTAGAGTAGGAAACATTTACTTAGTTAACTTCCAGTCAGACAAATCCAAAATTTGCCTATTTAATTCAACAAGTAATAACAATGACCTTTGACATAGGAGATTAGGTCAAGTTAACTTGAAAAACATTGCCAAATTATCTAGGAACAACCTTGTCAGAGGTTTGTCTTCTTACCCCTACAAGAAAGAAAGCCTTTGCAGGGCTTGTCAATTAGGCAAGCAAACTAAAAATAGTTTTAAATCATTAAACAAAAGTGACACACCTAGGATATTTTACTTACTACATATGGACCTTTTTGGCCCTATAGCAGAACAAATTCTAGGAGTGAAATCTTATACTTTAGTGATTGTAGATTACTTCTCTAGATTCACTTGGGTTTTCTTTCTGAGATCTAAGTCTGATAACTTTAAGATTCTTACAGATTTTCTCAAGAACATACCAATTGAGTACTCTACTCTAGTTGCATTGATCAGAAGTGATCATGGTACTAAGTTTGAGTCTCTTCTTATGCAAGAGTTCGGTAGGAAGGAAAGTATCAGACATTGCTTCTCAGCTCCTACAACACCTACACAGATTGGGGTTGCTGAAAGGAAGAATAGAAAACTAATTGAATCTACAGGCACATTACTTACAGATGCTTATTTGCCACTATCATTTTTGGCAGAGGCTGTAAGCACATCAAATTAGGTGTTGAATAGAAGTCTTATACACAAACTTAAGAATAAGACTCCTTATGAGCTACTGAAAGGGAAGAAACCTAAAGTAGACTACTTTAAAATATTTGGATGTTTATGTTATATACAAAAAAACAATAAGAAACACATTAGAAAGTTTGAAGCTATGTTTGATATGGGAATTTTTCTTGGATATTCCCAAGTAAGCAAGGCTTATAGGATATATAACAAATCTACCTTAAAAATTGAAGAGTCTATCAATGTTTCTTTTGATGAGACTAACATGTTTTTCAAGGAGAAGACTTCTTCTACCGATGAATCTTTGCAGGAACATAAGTTGTGTGAGAAGCTTAATGACCTTACCCTCACCAATGAGGAAGGTAGCCATTCTTCTCCACAATGTGCTGAAGAAAGTGAAGAAGAAGACACTGTAATCAGTGATAAACCAACAACAGCTAACTTAATTCCACAAGAGGAATTTATTCCCCAAGCTGTTGAACAACCAACTCCACCCACTGACTTTGTCAAACATAGAGATCATCTCATATCTCAAGCAATTGGAGACATGTTAGCTGGTGTGCATACAAGGAATCAACTCAACAAAGATTTGATGCATACCTGCTTCATATCTTAAATTGAGCTCCAATCCATTAAAGATGCAGAGCAAGATCCACAATGGATCATTGTAATACAAGAGAAGCTCAATTAATTTGAGAGATGCAGAGTTTGGGACTTAGTTCCAAGACCCAAAGACTACCCAGTCATTGGAACTAAGTGGGTATATAGAAACAATCTAGATGCCCAAGGTGTCATCATAAGGAATAAAACAAGACTTGTTGCTCAAGGTTATAGGCAAGAGGAAGGGATTGACTATGACCAGACTTTTACACCTGTTGCAAGGCTGGAAGCAATCATGATCTTCCTTGCATATGCTGCCTAAAAGAAATTCAAAGTTTTTCAAATGGATGTCAAGAGTGTCTTTCTGAATGGAGAACAAAAAGAAGAGGTTTATGTGGAACAACATCCAGGTTTCATCTCTCCAACTCATCCCTCTTATGTCTTTAGATTGCATAAAGCTCTCTATGGTTTAAAGCAAGCTCCACGAGCTTGGTATGAGACCTTAGCTAGCTTCCTTTTAGAACATAAATTTTTTAGAGACATTGTAGATAGGACATTATTCACTAGGCACCATATGGATAAAATTTTATTATTACAAATTTATGTAGATGATATTATATTTGGGTCTATAGATTCCAAACTATGCAAGGAGTTCTCTGACCTCATGCATTCAAAGTTTGAGATGAGTAGCATGGGTGAGCTCTCCAACTTCCTTGGTCTCCAAGTGAAGTAGCTACCTAATGGCGTCTTTATATCCCAATCTAAATATGCTAAAGAGCTGATCAAAAAGTTTGGGATGTCAGATGCCTCAGCAAAGAAAACACCTATGACTACAAATATTGTAATTGACTCTGATGAACATGGGAAACCTGTTGATCATAAATTATATAGGGCCATTGTTGGATCCCTACTATATCTTATAGCAAGCAGACTTGACATAATGTTTTCTACATGTCTTTGTGTTAGGTTCCAAGTGAACCCAAAAGAATCTCACCTTACTTTCTTAAAAAGGATTTTAATATATATAAAGAGTTGTCCCAGTCTAGGACTTTGGTATCCTACTGAGTCAGAGTTTGAGTTAATTAGATACTCAGATGCTGACTTTACTGGATGCATAGTAGACAGAAAAAATACTTCTGATACTAGATTAGTCTCCTGGTTTTACAAGAAATAGTCATCTGTGTCTACATCAACTGCTGAAGCAGAATATATAACAGCTGGCAGTTGATGTTCCCAGATGCTGTAGAACTAGAACCAACTTCTGGACTATGGGGTCAACTTAAATAATTCAACTCTATTATGTGATTACACAAGTGCAATTTCCATTGCACAAAATCCAGTCCATCACAGTAGGACTAAGCATATAGATATTAGGCATCATTTCATTAGAGAGTGTGTAGACAAAAATAAAATTAACATTATCTATATATACACTGATTTGCAAAGAGCAGATATCTTCACCAAACCTTTGGATGAGAGGAACCATCTGTTCTTGATAAATCAGCTTGGTATGATAAATGGAGAAGCCTTAATTTAATTTTTGTCTATGGTCGGCGAATTTTTCAAATTTCGTCGAACGGGGATCGATGAACTGGGAAAAGTTCAAAGGAAATTTGTCGAACGGAGATCGACGAACTCTCTATGAGTGAAGCAATTTTTGTCGACCGGAGATCGACGAAATTTCTTAAGAAAACCTTCGTCGAACGGAGCTCGACGAAATGTTTTCACTTCTTCCGACTGAGATTGACGAACTCTTTTGTCAATAAAATATTTCGTCGACCCCATATCGAAGAATTTTTCTGTTTTCGCAGGACGGAGTTTGTCGTTTCATATTCTGAAAAACCTTATTACTATGTTTTCTTCGACCTCCATCCCGCGCTTTCAGTTCCCTCACACTTGATCTCTCTATTTTCGTTGTTGCAAGAGATTATGGCAATTCCGGCAAGTGCTCTCGCAGGAATGAAATTTGATATGGGCTTCGATATTGATTTCGAATCATTTAAGCATTCAGATAAGAATTTTTGTGATATTCTGCAATTATTTGAAGAATTGCAGTTGAAGAACTTAATGACAACCAGGATGAAGAGAGCAGCGGCCGAGATTAGAGAGTGGGTTTACTCGTTATCATCTCTAGATGCTGATACTTTGGTCGGCACCATAGCGGGTAAAGCCATCCCTCTCACCCCTGAAATTCTTTCAGAAATTTTCGGCTTAGTGAATGGAAAAGAAGAATTAGAGATTGATACTTCTGAATTTGATGAAATGTTGAGTTTAATGGGTTATTCTGGAGACAACCCTAATAAGATGCTGAAGAAACATCTGTCTGCTGAGTATAAGTTTCTCACAGGAATTGTAGGAAAAGTTCTGATGGGCAAGCATACCGCCCACGATCATATTACAAGGCAACAGTTCCTAGTAATTTGTGATGTGGTTAACAAAAAGGCCGTCAAAAGGGCTAGAATTTTGTTTGAATTGATAAAGAAGAAAAACACAAAGAAGGAAGTGTGTTTTGGGAGAATATTGAGAATTTTCCTCCATGCCAAGGTCGCTGAATCACTGGTCACCCCTACCATATTCATCAATGGCTCCAAGAGGCTAACCTGCGCCTTATTTGGCAGGTGGGAGAGGAGCATCCCTAAGCCATCCATGGCTTCCTCCTCCAAAAATTCTGAGAGTGCAAGGGCTGTTCCAGCCACTTCCCACTCTGCTGAGGATATTTCTACCGCAACTCCTCGTCCCCTTGTTCAAACTCCTTCAACATCCCTCTAACAAACTCCCACAACTCCATCACATCAACCTACACCTCCTAATTCCTCCATCCACCCTTCTTCACCAGTTCAATCACCACTACCTCAAAATTCCCCAATCTTTTCTCCAGTACAACAATCAGTACATCAATCTCCTGAGTATCATTCACCAGCACCCGTTACTCCTCCTCTATCCCCTCTTCCTTCTCATCTCACTTATATTCCTCCTCTTCATAATCTAACATCCATACCTTCATTCAATCTTCTTTCATCTCCAAGCCATTCTCCATCTACTCCAGATGAGCAAATGATAGACTCTCATCCCTCCTCTTCCACTTTCAATCCATCTGTATCTATTCAAACCCCACCTGAATTCATGGACACAGCTTCACCCTCCATTTCCTCCATTCTGCAATCCATCATACAGCTCCTTAAATAACTCATAGCAGAGGCCATTTCACGTCTTACTTCTTCCATATCTACTCTTGCTGCCCAGCTATCTGTCCTCCCTGTCCCTCCTTCTTCAGTCAAGGGCCTGGCTTTAGTGGGTACTGAAACCATGCAGGGGGAGATGCTCCATTAAGAAGTAGCTCCAGTAGCTCCAACAGCAGTAGCAGCAATAATAGATATACTTAAAGCAGAGAAAGATATTGTTGATACAGATATACCAGATGCAGAACTGACTAAATTTTTGGATACTGATATTGAGAAAATTGATTCAACTCATTCTTTGGATATTCTTTCTGGAGATTGATTCATTTCTCCTGCTCTTGAACTGAACTCAATTCTTGAGTCTTTTGATCTTTTGTATAGAAACAATCTTTCTTTTATCTCTCCACAGTATTTTACAGATATTATTTATTATATAGCTCCTATTAGCTCAGAGATTTTAAAACTGATTCAGAACATTTTTGTAGCTCCAGAGCCTGAACTTGTTCTAGTTCCATAGGCTGAGCTTGTTAAGGTTGCTGAGGATAAATTCTCTGAGCACAATGCTTTTTCCCCTCCCACTTTTGTTTTCTCTACCTCTCCATTACTAGATATGGATGAGATTTTTGCTGTAGATATGGATCAGGAGGTTGAAATGGTTTCAGATGCAGTGGTTCCTCCTCAAGATGATCTTCCTCCAGTTGTTCCTCCTCAAGCTGACAAGCAAGTTCCACAGGAAATAATTGAGGAAATAGATGCTTTATATGTCAATCCCCAAGGTTCTTCTGAAGGTGACCCAGCAAATGATTCATATGATTCTGATTATGCCAATTCAAAGAAGAAATCTATCCAGAAAAGAAATGCTGCTCCTAAGCAAAATTCAAATAATGATACTCCTTATTACATTCTGCAGAAAATAACCCCTTATGCAGGAATGCCCTAGTGGATGTGGTTGTCCAAAAATGAATAGAAAGAAAGGAAGAAGAAGAGAAGGTACAGGTCACCTCCTAGACAATTTAGGAAAGACCCTCCTCCTCCTCCTCCCTCTTCAGGTACTTCAGGTAATCTCACTCAGAAACCTGCTCCAGTGACTAAGACCTATCAAAGACAATCAAGGCACAGTAGTCAGCAGACCTCTTCAAGTCATCCTCCTCCAGCTACTTCCAATAAAGCTCCTACAGAAGAATCAAAGAAGGACTCTAGTACAAAAAGGCCAGAGTCTCCTCCTATTCCTTTTGTGGATCCAGAGCAGGAGACCTCTGACAGAATGGCTAGATTTCATGAGTTAGTGGTACTCTCCCAGATTAGGAAAGCTAAAGCTGAAGGCAATGACCCTTCTCAATTTTCAACTATGTCATCTTACAGGAAAGAAGAACTGACCATGTATGCAAAAGCTAATAAGTTCTTTAAAGTTTATGACTACATGAAACTTCATCCAGAGGCTGTAGTTTCCAGAACATCTTCTCGGACTATTATTGGTGCATCTGACATGTATATGTCAAAGAAAGAAGCAGCAAATCCTCGCAGCTAAATCAAGTTCAGAGAGCCTGCTGAAAAGACTGACAAAGGAGATGCTAAATAGAAAAAATGTGTCTATTATTGTGTTGTTCTTAATTTCTTTTGAACTCTATTTCTGCTTATATGTTGAAGCATGTGTTGTAAATATCTGCTGAATGTGTTAATTCTGCCAGATATATAGTTTCTTGCTTTATGATTATTTCTTTTGTTATGTACTTAGCGACCTAACCCAAATAGGGGGAGATTCTTGGATTCCTAGTTTGATTTGGGCTAGGTTCACTTAATAGGATAATTGACCCAACATGAATAGCCAGGGTCACATCTGTGTCCTAGAGTTTAGGCTAAGTCCTTAGAAATAACTACACATGGACCAGCCAACAGAAGACAGAAAAAGATTCAAGACTTAGAAGTTAATCAAGTTCAGGAAAGTGAGTTCGACGTTCGTCGAACTCAGCTCGACGAAAGTCGTGCTCCGCTCAACGAACTCAGAGAATCCTCTGAGTTGAGCTCGACAATATTCGAGCTCAGGTTGACAAATTCTGTAAGTTCATCTTCAACAGTCCAGAATCCTTTCTCTGAACTTAGTTCGACGAAGTTATATTATCAGCTCGACGAACTTGGAGCATAGATTTGGAAAGATTTTCTGTGGTCGATGAACTTTGGACTCGGGTCGACGAAATTTTCTCCCTGCTCAACGAATTTTGTGCAGTCCCATACTTGTAATTTTCCCTCATCTTGTCCTTATTCTTTTGTAGTAATTCCTGAATAATCAATGCTTATATTATCTGAAAATAGTCGTTAGAAACAGCATTGATTATGGTCTTCATCAGGAATATTACTTGCCGTCTTTAATGGGATATTTGGGGAAATCCATTAATACTAATATTCTCTCCAAGCCGTTTTCCGTTCTCCAGGCCACCAACAATTAATGAAAGGGAATTCAAAATTCAAAAGAAGAATTTGAATGAAGACAGAAAGATAAAGATAGAATACATAGAGCACACAGAGAAGAGAAAAAAAACATCAACAATACTCTTAATCTTCTCTATACTGAAAAGAAAAACTATTTTCTCCTTGACATTATTGAAGAAGAAAAAGAACAATCATTCCAAATCAAGAGTCTTCTTCAACCTTCACTCCAGGATTCTTCAACAACAACAAACTTCTATTAGTCCGAAGTTCATGGATCTCTCTCTCAAGTCAAGGCTAAAGACTAAAGACCTACACCATGTGTAAGAGTCCAAGTGTTACTGAAAGGAGTTCTTGACAACAGCATATCCACTAGTCTTCTCTATTGAAAAGAGAAATAGAAGACATCATCAATCTCTCTCCCCCCACGGTAAAAAGGGTTCATTAAATCCCTTAAACAGTTTATTTTGGTTGCAAGTCTCCTAATCAAAAGACTTGAGATTGGTTTTTGAGCACCTGATCAAAAGCTCAACGGTGGCAGTCACTTGATCAAAACCTATTAGATGATTCCTACCAGGGTGGTAGAAGAGTGGATGTACCCAGGTAGGGGAACCACTATTAAAGTTCTTGTGTTGTCTGGTTACCCTTTTCTCTTTGTTCTTGTTGTGGCTGTGATAGCTTAGATCTGTGTTCTGTGTTAGATTAGTTTTACTTAGGTTGTTTTCTTGTTTATTGATAATCTTGGTATTCACTAGTCTTTCGACTCTAATTATTTTTTAAACAACAAAAGTTTTTAACCACTCTATTCACCCCCCCCCCCCACGTCTAGAGTAAATCAGGTCTAAATCTCTCTTTCATCCACTTATATGTGTGTTCTATGTGCTCACAGTATACTAAAGCCCCTACATGTGATCTACTATTACCCATGACTCATGAACCATCTATTCTCCCTCTTTTATATTAGCAAAAGGGGAAGGGCTAGACAAAAAGCAAACATGCGCATGCACAGGTGAATAGAAGGCAGTATATAATGAGAATGAAAAAAAACAAATAGGTTATGCCATAGAAAGTGAAACAAGAGGTGACAAACAAAAAAGGGGGACCAAAAATGAAATCAAAGAATATTATGCATAATGGTCAAACTGATGAGTCCAGTGCACAAAAATTGGTTCTAAATAAGCGTTCAGAGTGACAAAAACAATTTGAAACACAGGTATACTGAGCACACACTGATTTAGATTACAATGCAAAAAGAATTACAAAATTAATATAGAGGAACATTGTAACACCCCAAAAATCTCAAAAGCATAAATTGGGATTCAGGTAGGCTGACACGGCCTGAGACACGGGCGTGTCTCAGGGCATTTCAGGTGTACACGGCCTGGGACACAGGCGTGTCCCTTTTCTCTAGGCATCGACTCCAGTACCCGAGAACTGATCGTCGAGAGGCGACACGGCCTGGGACACGAGCGTGTCCCAGGGCGTGTCCTACTCGGGAGAATATTGAATGGCATTGAGTGGCGTTGAGTGTGGAGCACGGCCTGTGACACGGGCGTGTTGGGCACACGGACATGGACACGGGCGTGTGCCTTAGCCGTGTCCTACTCGGGTGATTTTGGGCTTGTGTTACAGGGGTGACACGGCCAGGTACACGGCCGTGTACTGGGTGACACGGGGGTGCCAGGCTTGACACGGGCGTGTCGATTCCCGTGTTCTGGTTTGTTTTATGTCGGTTGTACACCGCTTCAGGAACACGGCCTGTGATACCGGCATGTCACAACCCGTGTTCGACCTAGGAAATTCAATTTCAAGGCTAATCTAAGCCTTCCATTTTCTTTGACCAAGATCCAATGGCCTAGGCTGTTCCCTGGGTTTATAAGGCCGGATTTGAGATGGAGAAAACTCATTTGATTAGTGCCATTCTCTTTCCTCAGTGAAGAGAGAGAGGAGAGCAAGGGGAGGAAGAAGAAGGGAAAGCTGGATGCCGGTGGTGCTGCGGTGGTCCAAATCGAGAGCCGAGTTTAGCTCTGCGGAGGCTTGATCACTGCGAAGCTTTCCAACCGTGTACTTTTTGCCACGGCGCCAAAACGTCCTTCAAGGGTAATGATGTCCTTCTTGGACAAGTGAAGTCCTTCTTTCCTGCATTTGCATAGGAATCCTCCACCAAAAGGTGGATGGCGAAGTGATTCCCTTGGGTCGGCGGTACATCCCTTGTTGTATTGCATTAGAACCGGAAGTGTTAGTACGGTTAGGCATGCTGTGTGAAGCCTATCTGGATATTTTGGTCTGGATTGGTGATGCTTGTTTGCACATCGGAGAAGACTCCATGAGTATTGCTTGTATGCATGAAATCCGTGGTGGATACCTGTGTCTTGGTGCTGCAAGAAGTAATGGAGGAAGTCCAGGAAATGGTGAGAGTTGGGTTCAAATCTTGTGGCCGTGAGTGCCATATGTTATGAAGTTGAGCCGTTAGGCTGCAACTTGAGGAATGCCTTGGTGGCGGACGGGCAAAGTGAAGCTGTACCCGCGTTATTCTTGTCTTGAGTCTTACGATTTTGAGCAACGGGAAAGGTGGATCTATACCCACGTTATGGTTGTCTAACCTTGGGTTCTTAAGGCCCTGTTAGGATCACATAGCGAGAGTCGATGGCTTGCGTGCCGATCAGACTAGAAATACTCAAATTGGACCATCATGTCTGGGACCTCTGAATGGTTGTGGGACCCGGTGTTTCCGGTACACCAGAATGTGCCCTGAGTGCACGGAATGTCGGGCCATCATGGAGGCATTTGTGATATGTATTGCCTTGGTGGCTGGATATATATGTATGAGATGTACAATGTTGTGCAGGGAAGGAATTCCACTGCCCCGTGCCAGGGGTAGGGTCGTTATAATTGGTCAGCTGAATGCTGACCGTTGCCCTGTTTGCCGCCGCTTGGTGGATTTGTTCTTGCAGGTGCAGGTGGTGCTGGTCCGAGCGAGACTTAGCGGGCTGAAGCCGAAGCTGCGTTGCTGCCCTCGAAGGCTTTGTTTTGTTTCTCCTTGTTCCTGAGTGGCCGGCCTACGCACCGATGTTTGTAAACCACACTTTTGTTAAGAGAAACCTGTAAGGCCATAAGGCCATTTGCTTTGGGTGTAAACATTCCTATTTTGTTATAGTGGACAGTTCTTGCTACTCTTGAGTTCAAGTTTTCAACCGTGAAGCTTCCGCTAGAATGCTCTGTGTTAGGATGCATTGGTTTTGATATTATTTAATAGGGTCTCCGCTTGTTTGTGGAATATGGTGTGGGGCCCCGACCGGTCCCTCTATTATATTCCTCTTTATGGGTAGAGGTGTTACAATTTCGTATCAGCTTGTTGGTCAATCTCTTCCGAATTCGCGGACGAATTCTTTTGAGGGGTGGCAAGCATGTGTCAGTGTTGCCGTTATAACACATAGATTTAACTCAAGAATGTCCACTTAGGAATGTAAATACACTTGTTTGGTGTGTTCATTTTTGTATATTTGTCGTTTATTTAGTCGCTAAATTGTGTTTTTACACATATAGGTGACTAGATGTGTTGTGGGTCAATCGGAACCTCAACATTCTGTTGAAAGTGCGGCACCGGCTGAGGTGCCCACAACTCCTCCATCTGCTGAAACTGTGTGTTTAATTATGGAGACGGTACTTGCTGTTATGACTGCTCAGTAGGTTGGGCAACGACGTCCTGCTGTGGTGCCAACGCATGCTGGGGTAAGGCAAGAACCTGCAGAAGCTGTAGTTGATCCGCAGGCATCAGATCAATAATTGAAGAAATTCATGAGCTTCAATCCTCCTTAATTTACTGGGGCGGGATCCACGGCCCAAGCGGAGGATTGGATTGCAAGGATCAAGAGAATCATGAGAGAAATCAGAGTTGAGGTGGGGCAGAAGGTAATGTTGGCCACTTTCCTTCTTGAGGGAGAGGCTCGGTTGTGGTGGGATGAGATTGAACTGCATCACTTGGCCGACAGACAGTTGGCAGAGGTCTCGATGGAAGAGTTCTCTCGGTTATTCTTGGCAAAGCATTTGCCAATGCAGTAGAGAATATCAATGGAAATGGAATTTTAGCGGTATACTAAAGGAGATTGTAGTGTGGATGATTATCTTCATGAGTTCACGCGGTTGGGAAGATATGCGGGTTCTATCTTCGCCGAATGGGAGCGTAAGACTAGTCAGTTATATGCGGGACTGCGAGACGAGTTACGATATCTGCTCTCGAGTTCTGTAAGTCAGGGTTTTCAAGCCTTAGTCTATACGGCTCGGTCGTTGGAGACAGACATGAAAAGGGGGCAAGTAAAGGGGACCTTTGCTGTTGCAAAACCGGAGTTCAAGTCGCCGCGTCCGGAGAAATTGAGGTACTGAAGGAGATTGTATAAGAAGTCCAAATCTACTGGACAAGCTTCTTCAGTGACTTTGATGGAGGAATCATCGGGGTATGGATCTCGTGCCTGTTTTACGTGTGGGAAGGTGGGACACTTCACACGTGATTGCTGAGTTGGCCCTCCAAAGGGTGAAAAGAAGACGGGAGCGTCCTATGCGGAGAAAAGGAAGACTGTGATGGAGTCTTCTGCATCGTATGCGCAGCCTCGGGTCTTCAACCTTGGACAACAGGAGGCCATTAAGCAGGCTGATGTCGTCATAGGTGCGCGCAGTTTTTAATGTTATTTTATATTGTGTGCTGTGCTTGTTTAATTTTGGTGTTATAGGTTTTGTCCTTATAAGGGAGTATCCGGCGCGAGCACTGTTTGATACAGGTACTTCCCATTCATTTCTGTCTGAAGATTTTTTTTTACGAATCGGGGTGCCTATACAGACCACCTCAGACAATATAAAGGTGCTTCTACCTAACGGATGTTTGTTATGCGCGGATAAATCTTGCGGTCTTGAGGCAAAGATAGGGAGTCAGGAATTCAATGTGGAAACATACGTATTGCCGATTACAGAGTTTGATATAATATTTTGTATGGACTGGCTTTCCGAGCAACGTGCCTGTATTGATTGTACTTCAAAAGAGGTAACACTGGGGCAAAATACCAAACAAGAGACCAAGTTCACTGGTATGTGAAGAATGAGTGGAATGTTGTTATCTGCTCTCTAAGTTGCTAAGGCAGTTCGGAAGGGTGCGGAGTTATTCTTCACACTCATTAAGGCGGTGGAACCATATGCTAGTGTGAATGTGGTGCGGATTGTATCGGAATACGCTGATGTGTTTCCAAAAGACCTTCCGGGGTTACCTCCTTAAAGGGAAATCGACTTCGCTATCAAGCTGGTGCCAGGTGCAAAACCTGTGGCCCGCTCGCCTTATCTTGTAGCTCCAAAAAAATGACCGAACTGAAAGTTCAATTGCAAGAATTACTGGAGCAGGGATACATATTCCCAAGTATGTCACCTTGGAGCGCGCCTGTTCTTTTTGTGAAAAAGAAAGACGGTAGTTTGCGGCTATGTATTGATTACCGCAAATTGAATAAGCTTACGGAGAAAAACAAGTATCCGATTCCACGTATCGATGACTTGTTCGATTAGCTAGCAGGCTTAACCGTCTACTCGAAGTTAGATTTGAAATCCGGGTATTACCAATTACGGATTAGGGAATTTGGCATTCCCAAGACAGCGTTTGGAACACACTACGGTAATTATGAATTCACGGTGATGCCGTTTGGGCTATGTAATGCCCTTCGGTATTCATGGACTTAGTGCACTAAACGTTCCGAGAGTACTTGGATTTGTTTGTAATCATATTCATTGACGACATCCTAGTGTACTCGCAGTCAAAAGAAGATCATGCAAACAATTTGCGGTTGGTACTGCACACCTTGCGGAGGAATAAGCTGTATGCCATGTTCTCGAAGTGTGAGTTCTGGCTCTCGTCGGTGGCTTTTATGGGCCATGTAGTTAGTGGAGAGGGCATAGTAGTAGATCCGGTAAAGATAAATACCATATAGGATTGGCCGGTGTTGTCTTTAGTGACCGAAGTCAGGAGTTTTCTTGGACTGGCAGGATACTACAGACGGTTTGTGGCAAACTTCTCCCGGATTGCTTTCCCTCTGACAATGTTGACGAGAAAAGATCAGAAGTTCTTCTGGATGCCGGAGTGCGCAAGAGCTTTTGATGAGCTGAAGAGTCATTTGACCACGACGCCTGTATTGACGTTGCTATATGGTACCGACGGCTATGAGATATACAGCGATGCGTCAGGGAGCAGCTTAGGCTGCTTTCTCCTGCAGTTTGGCAAGGTGATTGCTTATGGCTCACGCCAATTAAAAGTGCATGAGCGTAACTATCCCGTCAACGACTTGGAGTTGGCGGCGGTAATCTTTGCACTAAAGTTGTGGCGGCACTATCTGCATGGCGTTAAAGTCAATATCTATACAGATCATAAGAGTCTAAAGTATTTGCTCGATCAGAAGGATTTGAATATGCGATAACGGAGGTGGATGGAGTTCCTTGGGGACTACACCTTCGATATTCACTATACTCCTGGGAAGGGAAATATGGTCGCAGATGCCTTGAGTCGTCGGACTCCGGTAAGGGCAAATTTGATTCTAAGACATGATGAAGGCCTAATTCGAGATCTGGAGGCCTTAAATATTTCTTGTGTTGAAAGGAATACCACTGCAAAGGCATGCTTAAACTTGACAGAGGTACAGTGTGACCTTGCAGACAGAGTTCGGCAAGCAACAGAACTGGATGAAAGCCTGCAACGCTATGCAGCGGAAAGTGCCGACTCTAGGTTTTCATTTATTGACGGTCTGTTTCGGAAAGACGGTCATTTGTGAGTCCCAGATAGGGGTAAACTTTGTGAAGAGGTAATGTATGAAGGCCACTTCACCAAGTATTCGGTTCACCCCGGGAGCACGAAAATATATAAGGATATGAAGAAGCTGTTATGGTGGCCTGGAATGAAGAAGGACATAGCAAACTATGTTGCTAAATGTCAAACTTGTGCCTTAGTAAAGGAGGAATGCCAAAAACCGGGTGGTCTGCTGAAGTCGTTGCCTATCCCTGTGTGGAAGTTTGATGATATTTCCATGAACTTTGTGCATGGATTGCCGAGGTCACAGCGGGGAAATGATGCGGTATGGGTGATTGTGGACCGGATAACCAAGGTGTCGCACTTCATCCCGAACCGAAGGGATGATCCAGTGGAGAAACTAGCAAAGATGTACGTGGATACTATTGTACGATTGCACGGTGTGCCCCGTAGCATCGTTAGTGATCGAGTTGGGCGTTTCACTTCGGGCGGTTGGAGGTTAGTCCATGAACTGTTGGGTACGAAATTGCATTTCAGCACGGCCTTCCATCCTCAAACAGATGGTATGTCCGAGAGAAACAATAGGACATTGGAAGATATGCTCCGAATGTGTGCGCTAGATTTCAGAAAGAATTGGGAAGATCATCTCGGTGTGATTTAATTCGCCTACAACAACAGCTACCAAGCTAGCATTCAGATGGCGCCCTTTGAAGCTTTATACGGTAGGAAATGTCGTACACCGTTGGCTTTGGTTGAGACTGGCGAAACAAAGTTGTACTGGCGAAAAGAGTTAGATGATGCCAACTCAATCATACGTTTGATACGTGAAAGGCTGATAGTGGCTCAAGACAGGCAAGCTAACTATTACAATGCCAAGCACTGAAACATGGAGTTTGCGGTGGGCGATTGGGTATACTTGAAAATCAAGCCATTCAAAGGTGTGTCTAGGATACGGCGTCTGAAAAAGTTGAGCCTGAGGTATCTGGGACCGTTTGAAGTGGTCGAACGTATTGGTGAAGCCGCTTATCGGTTAGCACTTTCGCAAGATCTGAGTGGTTTACATGATGTATTTCATGTCTCAGTATTGCAGAAAGTGGTCAAGGATTCAGCTCAAGTAGTTGAGAGTGACCGAGTACCAGTTGAGTATGGGATAACGTTGAAGGTTAGACCCATTCGGATCGAGGATCGATTCGAGAAATAGCTACAGAACAAAGCCATTGGGATGGTCAAAGTCTGGTGGGACAATTGTGGTCGAGAAGAGCTAACGTGGGAGCGGGAGCAGGCCATGAGAACTGAGTTTCCCGAGTTGTTTATGTAAAGCTGTTAGCTCATCTGTATGTTGTTAAACCTTGTATGTAAAGTGTCACATATGGTGTAATGCTTGCACTTCCTTACAATGTCCAAATTTCAGGATGAAATTTTATTAAGGAGGGGAGGATTGTAACACCCCAGAAATCTCAAAAGCTAAAATTGGGATTTAGGTTGGGTTACACGGCCTGAGACACGAGCGTGTCTCAGGGCGTGTCAGGTGTACACGGCCTGGGATACGGGCGTGTCCCAGGGCGTGTCCCTTTTCTCGAGGCATCGACTCGAGTACTCGAGAACTGATCGTCGAGAGGCGACATGGCCTGGGACAAGGGCGTGTCCCAGGGCGTGTCCTGCTCCGGAGAATATTAAATGCCGTTGAGTGGCGTATAGTGTGGAACACGGCCTGTGACACAGGCGTGTCACAGGGGCGTGTTAGGAACACGGCCATGGACATGGGCGTATGCCTTAGCCGTGTCCTGCTCGGGTGATTTTGGGCTTGTGTTATAGGGGTGACATGGCCAGGTACACGACTGTGTACTGGGTGACATGGGTGTGTCAGGCTTGACACGGGCATATCGATGCCCGTGTTCTTGTTTGTTTTACGTAGATTGTGCTCTGCTTCAGGAACACGGCCTGTGACACGGGCGTGTCACAACCCGTGTTCGACCCAGGAAATTCAATTTCAGGGCTAATCTGAGCCTTCCATTTTCTTTGACCAAGATCCAATGGCCTAGGCTGTTCCCTGGGTTTATAAGGCCGTATTTAAGATGGAGAAGACTCATTTGAGTTGTGCCATTCTCTTTCCTAAGTGAAGAGAGAGATTAGAGCATGGGGAGGAAGAAGAAGGGAAAGCCGGCTATCAGTGGTGCTGCGGTGTTCCAAATCGCGAGCCGAGTTCAGCTCCTTGGAGGCTTGATCGCTGCGAAGCTTTCCAACCGTGTACTTTTCGCCATGGCGCCAAAACATCCATCAAGGGTAAAGATTTCCTTCTTGAACAAGTGAAGTCCTTATTTCCTTCATTTGCATAAGAATCCTCCACCAAAAGGTGGATGGCGAAGTGATTCCCTTGGGTCAACGGTACGTCCCTTATTGTATTGCATTAGAACCAAGAGTGTGAGTACGGTTAGGCTTACTGTGTGAAGCCCATCTAGACATGTTGGTCTGGATTGGTGATGCTTGTTTGCACATCGGAGAAGACTCCGTGAGTATTGCTTGTATGCATGAAATCTGTGGTGGATACTTATGGATTGGTGCCGCAAGATGTACTGGATGAAATCCAGGAAATGGTGAGAGTTGGGTTCAACTCTTGTGGTTGTGAGTTCCATATGTTATGAAGTTGAGCCGTTAGGCTGCAACTGGAGGAATGCCTTAGTGGAGGACGGGCAAAGTGAAGTTGTACCCGCACCAGTCCAGTCTTGAGTCTGACGATTTTGAGCAACGGGAAAGGTGGATCTGTACCTGCGTTATGGTTGTCTAACCTTGGGTGCTTAAGGCCCTGTTACGATCACATAGCGAGAGTCGATGGCTTGCGTGCCGATCAGACTAGAAATGCTCAAATTGGACTGTCATGTCTGGGACCTCTGAACGGTGGTGGGACCCGGTGTTTCTGGTACACCAGAATGTCCCCTGAGTGCACGGAATGTCGGGTCATCGTGCCGGTATTTGTGATATGTATTGCCTTGGTGGCTGGATATATATGTATGAGATGTACAATGCTGTGCAGGGAAGGAATTCTGCTGCCCCGTGCAAGGGGCAGGGTCGTTATAATTGGTCAGCTAAATGCTGACCGTTGCCCTGTTTGCCACCGCTTGGTGGATTGGTTCTTGCAGGTGCAGGTGGTGCAGGTCCGAGCGGGACTTAGCGGGATGAATCCCAAGCTGCGTTGCTTCCCTCGAAGGCTTTGTTTTGTTTCTCCTTGTTCATGTGTGGCCGACCTGCGCGCCGATGTTTGGAAACCACACTTTTGTTAAGAGAAACCTGTAAGGCCATAAGGCCATTTACTTTGGGTGTAAACATTCCTATTTTGTTATAGTAGACAGTTTTCTGACTATTGAGTTCAAGTTTTCAACCGTGAAGCTTCCGCTAGAATGCTCTGTGTTAGGATGCGTTGGTTTTGATATTATTCAGTAGCGTCTCCGCCAGTTTGTGGAATATGGTGTGGGGCCACGTCCGGACCCTCTATTATATTCTTCTTGATGGATAGAGTTGTTTCAAACATTGCACATGTCACAAATAGGAATAATGTGCTAGAACTTACGTGCGATACACATATAGTGCTGTTGCAATCAAATTCTTTTGTATGGAAGCGTTAGATAGAGCAATGACGTGTATACGTGTAGCATGGGAAGACAATCATCAAGAAGAGTTAACATTAAGTACATGGTTTATCTTAGTAATGCAATATGCTTTCGCAAGAGGAATAAAGTGAATAAGCAAACCACGTTGCTATCTACGTTATACCAAGACTAGAGCTAGTGGTTCTAAGCTTAATCTTGTGGAGAACATCGTCCAACTCGCGCGGATCCGTAATGCACAAAAATGGATTGAAGTTAAACTCCTTCCCTATATGGCGACGATAGTGGTCAGGAGGATCCCTCTAAGTCACATGTAGCTCCCACAGATTTTTTACATACCTAGATAGCATCCCACCATGACGATGATTTCTCTTGTCTTTAAACATCAACAATCTCATATTACTCTGCACCTTGACTTGGTCACCAAAGCCAAGGCATACCTAACACCACTCGGGGTAGAGTCGAACCGACATTCGGGAGCCTTGCTCTCAAAATAAGCAGAGAAACCCCATGATCCTTGTTAGCCCCTTAAGGCAAAACTCCATCACCGGTATGCCGTAAAACTGAAACACAAAAACCTCTTCCTTCGTAAAGGGAATCGAAAAGCCCGCCTTTAGGCAACCCTCCGTTATCGTGAAATGGCCAAAAGGAGGGTGCTGAATGCACTCTAGCGGGGAAAGGGATCATAATCTCTATGTATTACAAGATGCCAAAACATGTGCTCCAACTACCCAATTGAGAGGGGTTCAATGTCAACGGAAGGCGCATCGATCGTTGAGAAGACCGCCTTTCGATACCTATAAGGATGATTGGCATCAACATCAAAACAAAGGAAAAAAATCTCATGCACTTGTCAGTAAACACACCTATATAAGGCCACACGAACTCCGAGGAGGGGCTTCGCAAATGCCAAGATCTTTGCAACAGTACGGTAGAAGAACTAAATGACCTTCTTCAATTTCTAAGTCTCAAAGACGAGCTCAAAAAGGAAGGTGTCCAAGATAGCAACATATGTTTTGCCAAATTTTCTGTCCCATTACAAGAAGGAAATCAACGTCCATCTTTATCAAAATATCTCACAAGAACTACACATAATTTTCTAATGATCGAAGCACACCAAGGAAGGCAAAAAAATTACGTGTTCAATGCTTCGCGGGACATGACTCGCAAATATTTTTTGGCATTTGATGGGGTCACCCTTAAAATTTTTATGTCAACCCGGCAAGACTTGGACCGAGTATGCATGAGCTCGACCGGAACGATTATATGGATCAAACCCGTAACCCCCAAAAACCCCCCGAGGAGAAAGAAAAAACCGTATGTATGGCAGGGCCACACAAACGACCCCGGCCTACATGCAGGCGATGACATCCTACATATGTACGACCCCACCCCGACCACGTGGCCTGTGCACTTCTACGGCCCGTGTGTGGCTACACTCGTCCAGCCCATACAGATGCAGGGTTGCACGGCAGCACAGCCGCAGGGCCGCACCCTCGTGCAGCAGTACCCCGTGCGTCCACAAATGAACAGACTGCATGGTCGTATGGTCGCACCGCTGCATAATCGCACTCTGTGCGGCTGCATGGGGAGAACACACACAGCCATGAGGTTGCGCTCCCACGCTGCCGCATCCCGCACGCTCGCACGCCATATACCAGAAACCCGTACCGTGTCTGGAAACCGTTGTCATGTATGACTGCCACTTCCTCTAGGCATCATTCCCAGGCTTCCCGAACCGCTCGGGGGCACTTCCGTCATTTTGCTAAAATCGGTGAGCCAGGCGACCGAAATTGAGCGACGTCATTCACCAACACAAATTACTCCCCAGCACAATTAGCACCATAATCCTCCAAAAAACATTAAATATGCCCCAGGCCTTAATTTGAAGACATGCAACTCGAGAGATAAGAGAGAGCATTGATGTTTTCCAGCAAGATCATGGACTTAGGCAAATTCTCCGCTTAGGAATTCGCTCTACTTCTCTAATCACACTGAAATTTCAACAAGCTCCCAGCCACATCAACCGCCTCCGCGAGAGCATTCCTATTAAGGCTCCACTTCAATGAGAGTGCTCCCTCCAAATGCTTTGTGGACTTAGTGAATTTTCTAGATGAAATGCTCCCACCAAGGTTTCGTGATCTCAACAATATTACAAGGGCGGAGCGCTTCCATATAAGCTTAGATGACTTAGCCACTTTTTCCTCATTTTTGTACTTTGTACTTGTAAGTGAGTAGTGGTCGGTCACGCTCGGAGATCAAGTCTCTATCTCGGTAATCTCTAAGGAACCAGTGCAATTTGCCTCGACGTAGATCCAGCCACGTGGTTTTTCACCATTTCTGGGTTTTCAACGTCAAAAGAGCCTCTTGTCATGTGTTGCTGTTTACTTTGACTGCTTGTGCGCTTAGTCTGATTCTGAGCTATGATGATCCGATTTCTCCGGACTGGGGAAAGACTGGGCGACCCGCAACAGAGGTATTAAATTTTATCCTCTCACCTCGCTTTATTTTTGTTTATATATTAGTTTATTTGTACCAAAAATATGATTAATTTTATCCTCTCATTTTTCATGACATATGAACAAATATTTTTTTCACTATTCATATAAAAACAAAAATGATTTGGTGTAATGGATTTTATTCTCTTAGTCCATTTTTTTTCTTTTGAGGTTTGCATATATTTACCAAGAAATATTGAATTCTCATGACAAATAATCTAATAAAAAAAAAAGAAATATTGAATATGTATGCCAACAGATAATGAATTTTATCATCTTATTCCTATGACAAATGATCTAACAAGAAAAGAAAAAAATAAAGAAAAGGCGAAGCAAATTTTTAGAAAATTAATCAAAATATAAGGAAGGAACTATTAGTAGATTAAAGTTTGTTAAGATCTAAATGGATGAAGTGATTATAATTAAAATCTAAACATGTTTAAGTAAAAAATGACAAAATTGAAAATAATTAAAATTAAAGATAGAACATGCTAAATAACTTACTCTAAACAAATTAAAATCATAAGACATTTTTTAAAATTAAATCACCTCAAAATTAAACAAAACTAAATAAGATAAAATAAAGTATTAGTAAATTAAAAATAATAGAAACTCTTTTAATTAAACTCAATCTAGATGTTTGAAAATAGCAAAATGCCTAGCAAGGGTTTATTAAAAAAAACATTTTTTTGGTTTTTTCCTAATTTTTTATTTTTTTAAAAATAATAATACTAAAATAACGGAAACTAAATTACTAATCCTTTTTTTGTTAATTCTCTTAATTTCTCGGGGTTTACCCTGTGAATAGCTCGCATCAGTACTAGGAGATATATTTAGATGAAAGCCCATATCTCTCTTTCCAAAAAATTAATTTTCAATTTTCAAATTTTTTAGAAATTTTTGCCATTTTCGAAACCTAATTGAAAACAAAGAAAAAAAAGGATTTTTTTGGAAAGATTTTTAAATATTTTTTGTACAATTTTTTGTACTGGGGGGGAGAAGAAAATAAAATGGAAAAGAAGAAATGCACAGGAAAAATGATAATCTAGAGATGCCTCATAAGAGCATTTTGTTTGTACCATTTTTGAGCAAGACGGTTAAGGATTAGCTAAAAGGAAATTAATATGTAATGTGTAGAGGCAACTCCCTTAATATGCGCTGCTTGGAACATGTCGAAATCTATTGCCCAATGACCCCTCTACTATATTCTTGATCCTATTTGTGTTCTCCGTTAGCTCGAAATTGAGAATCCAAATAACCTATACATACCGGAGGTACTTCAGATTGCTGGAGTTGAGCGGCAAATGGATCATCGAGGACATTTAATTGCAATGGCTAAACATCTACATGAAAATTGTTAGTAATAAAAGAATAAAAAATAAGCACATCAGAAACAATTTCACAAGGAGGAGGTTCTTCTGAAAGAAAATGATCAAACTCTAGTTGTTTATTTTCCAAAATAGAAATATTATTTAAAAATTCATTAGGAATATTAAAATCATGGTGTAAAACAATTTCATGAATTTTATTAGAATCAAACAAAGATGAAGAAGAAACAGGTTGAACTTCCTTTTCGTCTGGTGCCTCCATGATATTTTTAAATTCTTTGTTTAAAACACTTCTTAACTTTGGGGGTAATTATTTAAATTTGAAAAATTCTCAAAGGTAGAAGGAAAAGAATTTTGCGGCGCTAAGGAGGGGAATGTTAATTTTGATTAGCAGAATTTTCTTCATTGCTCGAAAATCTATCCGGGTGATCTTGCCACCATGAATAGTTAATATCATAGGATGAAGAAAATTCATTAGAATTATACTTGTTATTATAAATATGATTAGAAAGGTTATTTTCATTATAATTATAAAAATTATTTTCAATATAAAATTTATTTTCATAAGAATTTTTAAAATTATTTTTATAAAAATTACAAAAATTATTTTCATAACAAACATTTTGAGAAAAGAATTATTTTCATTAAACAAGTTTTTCTAAAAAGAATCAGAAAAATTATTTTTATAAGAATTATAAAAATTATTTTCATTAGAAAAAAAAATTTCATAATGATAATAAAATTTATTTTCTTAGTAATAATTTTGAGAATGATAAAATTAAGAACATTCCACACCTTCATGGTTTGCACCATGAAAATTATAAATAAATATTTCGCTTTCTTGTGACTTCTAATATATTACGTTTATTTTGAAGCTCGTCAAGAATAGCGACCAATTGAGATAACATTTTTATAAAATTGAATCA
This sequence comes from Platanthera zijinensis, assembly GCA_039513925.1. Lineage (NCBI taxonomy): Eukaryota > Viridiplantae > Streptophyta > Magnoliopsida > Asparagales > Orchidaceae > Platanthera > Platanthera zijinensis. Next base: position 175,704,961 of record CM077084.1, read on the forward strand.
ACAATTACTTAATGGAAAGGAATTTTAGACAAAACAAAATTTTTTTTAAAAGCGAGTTAATTTAGTCATTGACTTCCTGAGGTCTACCCTGTTAGGGGTTCGTACTATTACTAGAAGATGTGTTGGGATGACAAGCCCAAACTTCCCTTTCCGAGAATTTAAGTTACGCCTTTAAGATAAAATATTTTTTGAGAAAAAATAAAGAAAAGAAAATAATAAAATTCACTCTTTTCAAAATATCAACAAATATCCCCGACAATGACGCAAAAAACTTGATGCGTAAAAATTTGGACTACGGAACGACAACGGCAAGTGTACCATATCAAGAGTAGTATAGGATTTAAAATCAAGATCATAATAGACTCAGCTCTGCTGTGTACTTCTATTTCGAGTGAATTCATTAATTTATTGGAGAATAATTTGAGCTGTTGAGAAAACAAATAAAAATGAACAAATGAAGGAAAAAACATTTGATCAAGTTTCAATCTTAATGAAATTATAAAGTACATGATTAAAACTAAAAAGCAAAACACTTTTCAGATTAAGAGAAAGAGAATTTGAAAAGGGAGAAATGTTTTTATTACTAAGACAAAAGAGAAGTATAATTACATGAAAATGAACTCGATAGTAGGAAATGAAAAGTACAATGCTTGAAATATAAATTAAAACTTAGTAAAAGAAAATACAAGAAATGGAAGCTAAATGTTGCCCAAAAGGGGCTGGAATTCGACTCCTCTTGAAATTTTAGGTTACACACCCCAGGTACATGCCTGTGACATAGGGGCGTGTAAGGGGAGTAATTGTTGGAGGCAGAGCAGGCATAATCTGCATCAATGCGTGGCATTATGTGTTTGTCACGCCCCTTGGTCGTGCATGAGATTGGGGTTGTAACCTCTTGAAATGACTTCTACAGGGAAATTTTGTCAAGATGGCACGTAATGATTGATTCGTGGGAACTACACGAGCATGACCCTTGAAGGTCACAGACATGACTTGGTTTGATCAAAGCATGATATTAGGCGTAGCTCATAATTTACTGGAGGTGTGTCACGTGGCATGTTCACATAGAAGTCACGGGTATGGTTCGTAGAATATGGGCGTGACCTCCGGAAATTTCACGGATCGATTGGGGTGCATGCCATGGGGCGCGGTCACGTGTATGTCACAGGCATGACTCATGGAACAGGAGCATGTACTTGGATTTTTTTTTCATAGTTTGGGTTATGGATCACGTTAGTAACCTGGAACACATCAATTAAAGTTACACACCCCTAGGTCTGACCCGTGACTTAGGGCGTGTACTGCAAATTTTTGAGAAAAACTCCAGAATCCTACAGAAAACTGTGTTAAAACTATATTAGAACCAAAATAAAAAAAGAAAGGTTTTATTATAAAAAAAACTTCATTTAAGTAAATATAAATATTAATCTAAAACCTATACAAAAATTAGTTCTAAATACAACATATCAACTTTCCTTGACTTATGGACCACTACTAACCTGTCTCACAATGGCAAAAATGCTTAATTATAAGCTATACTTAAAGCTTTCTTGCATTTAAAGTTAAGTTAGAGAAGATATATTCTTGTAGAGTTAATCCTAAGTGTGAAGAAACTCTAATAATTTAAATTTTTAGCGAAGCCATGTTGCGGAGCCTGATTTTCCTCTAGCCCAGAGAATCGGAAAACCTTTGCTCTGCGTTTGACTAGGTGTGTGAATAGTCAAACAAATATTAAGTGTTGGGTCTATTGATCCTAATGTCCTGAATTTGAAGAAGGACAATCAAAATAATGTATACACATATTGTGATCTAACTTGTGTTTAAGGTGAATGATTGCAGTTTATCCTGATAAGCTATGATGGGATAGGTAGCCAAAGTGGTTATGTCAGGTAAGTTCTTACCTAAGTGGTGGAAAGACAGATAACTATTTAAGTCCATAGGCATTGAGTGAAGATCAGTCACTCAATGCCAGATGGCTTATAGCGCTGAGTGAAGCCTATACAGTCAATGCCAAGGCAGTGGCAATTTGAGAAAATGGTTAAGTCCACAGGCGTTGAGTGAAGTCAACTCACTCTACGCCATACAACAAAAGGCTGTGAGATAGGCAAAAGCAGTAAAAGCCTTAAGTTAGAATGAGCTGAAATGCGGCCAAGTCCACAGGCGTTGACTGATGTCAACTCACTCAATGACATGCTACGAAAGAGAAAGTTGACCAAGTGTTTTGGCGTTGAGTGATGAAGACACATTCAACGCCAATCAGCAAAAAGGTTGTTTGTTGAACTGGTCGAACTGAATTCAAAGTTCGTCGAACTCAAAAAGACAGTCTACCAGTGCTTGTTAAATACAAAAAATTTGCTAAGGCAGAAAGCGTGAGTGAGGTATATTCACTCAATGCTCTCAACGCTTAATTTACTAAAGGAGCAGAAATTTGGTTAAGGAAAAAAGCATTGAGTGGAGGTTACTGACTCAATGTTTTCAACGCCTAGTGAAGACAAAATTTTGTCTAAGGGGTTTGGCATTGAGTGATGCTTTGTAACACCCTCATCCGTCGTATGGCATATAGCAGAAGGTCTAGCTGGAACCCGACGCAATATACCACGGACAGTCGGAAGGGTTACATAAGAATATCAAAAATCAACTACAACTACTCTCCCTAACTCAGAGCATTCTATGGAAGCTTTTAAACAGTTTGAAAGAACCCATAATTTAATAACAACTATCATGAATGTTCACTTACCACCATAGGAATGAAATAACAAATACACTGAAAGTACTTGTCCTTACGGCCTTACAAGAGTTCACATAACAAAGTAATGTTTTACATACATCGGCTCACAGGCCGACTACACATGATAAAAGTAAAACAACAATTCGCTTTGGACTTCGAGGGCAAGCTCAGCAGAATGAGCTATAGCTCGCTATTTGGTACCTGGCTCAGCAGCACCTACAAGCAACATTCCACCGCACGGTGGAAAACAAAGCAACGGTCAGCTAAAGCTGACTAAATTATAACGACCCCTCCCCTTAATCGGAGCGGAGGTGCTCCTTCCCTGCATTTCGTAAGCCCAGCTAAACAACAAAGTGCAAACATACTTTGCCATAGGTGTAGGCTCGCATGGCCAAACACCTCGTGCACTCAAGGCACATTTTCGGTGAATTCGGTCAATTCTGTGGCTTCACCACAATCCCCGGGATGGCAACATCGTGAGAATTTTAGTCTTCCTAAACACCGTCGAAGACTCCTGACTATGCCAACGACCAGTTCCACTTTCGGGCCTATAACACCGAACCGCATAGCTCAGGTCCGCTTCCACTTGCCCGTTGTTCACTCCGCCTAGTCACTTTAAGACGTACGTGTGGGCAAAGCTTCTCTCGGATCCTAATACATTCCCAATCATCATATAACCCAGTTATGTACAAGGCTGGCTCCCCGACCGCCAAGTTAGCAGAATTACGTTTCCACTCAGTTTTCCAGGTGCGCCTTGGATTTAATCCCCAAGGATCCCTGCTGCAATCTACCGTGTAGTAACCCAAAAAAACACAACACAGAGTCTTCTTCGGCAATCCATACAATATGCAACATAATCGATCAAGACCAACACGTCCGGGTAGGCTTCACACACAATGCCTATGTCTGTACTTCGATTCCGGACTCTATATGCAACACAAGGGGGACTATTCACATCTAACCCAAGGAACATCGCACACTCACCGTGTAATGCCCCAAAAATTGTAAACGAGTCGTTCGCATCCTAAGGAATTTTTGGTGCTTTTATAGGGATACACGGCCTGGGACACGGGCGTGTCTATGGTCGTGTCCTTCTGTGTTGGCTAGGCTGTTTCCAGGAAAGGACACGATAGGAAACACGGTTTTGAACAGTAGTGACACGGGCGTGTCAGGGGTGACACGGGCGTGTCCTCACCCATGTCACCACCCATGTTCTTCTTGGGTTGAAACCCCGGGTGTGTTGTCAGGAGTGCATGGCCGGGTTACACGGGCGAGTATTGTTTGACACGAGCATGTCAGATTCGGCATGGGCATGTGGCCACCCGTGTCCACCAATTGACGTGACAGTTGGCGTGGCAGTTATGCGTGAAACTCCCCTGGTCACGGGCGTGTCGGGACCCGACACGGGCGTGTCAGGTTGAGACCCGGGCGTGTCTCGACCCGTGTCCTGCTCTGGATCGACGACTTCGTGTGCAAGCAAGGCATACGGCCAGGCACAAGGCTGTGTGCAAAGCTGTGTTCGGCTTATTTTAATGACTTTGTGGCTAGATCCGAGCCATTAGTTTTCTTTAAATTAGATCAGACATCTTAGGATTAATCCTCCTTCCTTAAGGCTGGGAGTGGGGGTTTAACTCCTCATTTTCTTTTGGCCTTTCTCTTTCTTTAGTCTTAGAGAGAGGAGAAAACAAGGAAGAGGGAGGAGGAGGATCCCAGCCACTGGCGGAGCATTGAAGCACCGAATTGAAAACCGAGACCGGATCCGCGGAGGCATTCTCGTTACGAAGCTTTCCATCCGGCTAGTTTTTTATGGCGCCAAAATGGACTTCAAGGGTAACGATTCTCAACTTGGACATGTGAAGTCCTCTTCCTTTCTGCATGGGAAACCTGCTCCCGCGAGTGTGCGGTGAGTGCGCGGTGTTCCTTGGGGTAGATGTGAAGTCCCCCTTATTTAGAGTCCAGAATCGAAGTACGAGCATAGGCATTGTGTGTGAAGCCTACCCGAACGTTTGTGTCTTGATCGGTGATGTTGCATTGTGCATTGATTTTTGGAGAAGACACCGTATTGTGTTGTTCTTCGGGTTTTCTACACGGTAGATTGAAACATGGAGCCTTAGGGATTAACTCTAAGGTGCACCCGGAAAACTGGGCGGAAACTCATTCCTACCAACTAGGTGGCCTAGGAAAACCCTTGTATTATTGGGATTTTATGTGCGAGGCCTGTCTCTAGGAGACATGTAGGGTCTTTCTTTGTAAAACGGTGAGCCCATGAGGTTCAAAATAATTAGGCCGGGGAGCCGAACAGGAAAGGCAAAACCAACCCGCACCCTGCAGGTTTGGCCATGAGTACTACGGTATTCGGAGATTGTAGGGTAACTTGAGCAACCGGAAATGGTGGAGCTGTACCTGTGTTATGTGGAATATGACATGAGAGTAGATGAAATTGGCTCTCATCTGTGGCATAATGAGAGTCTCATGCCAGGGGCCGTAAAGATTGAAATGCTCAAAGTAATCGGTCAAGTCAAGGACCTCTGAATGGAGGTAGTATCCGGGAAGTCTGGTACAACGTCAATGTGCCCTGAGTGCAGTGGGTGGGCGGCCGTGTGAGCCTCCAACTGTGGTGAAATATATTTATGCACTTAATTGTTTATCTGGGCTAATGTAATGCAGGGAAGGAGCACCGCCGTCCTGAATATGGGACGGGGTCATTATAATTTGGTCAGCTTTAGCTGACCGTTGATTTGTTTGCCACCATACGGTGGAATGTTGCTTGGAGGTGCGGCGGAACCAAGTACCAAATAGCGGGCTGAAGCCAAGGCTGCTGTGCTGGCCCTCGAAGGCCAAAGTGAACTGTTGTTTTTTTTTTCTGTCATGTGTGACCGGCCTGCGAGCCGATGTCTGTAAAACACTATGTTGTTAAGTGAACATCTGTAAGGCCATAAGGCCAAGTACTTTTGTGTATTTTTGTATTTCATTCCTATTGTGATTGGTGGACATTCATGATAAATGTTATATGTTATTGAGTTCTTTCAACTAGTTAAAAGCTTCCATAGTTGCTCTGTGTAGGACATTTGTGTTTGGGAGAATGGTTTCATTCTGTAACCCTTTGGTCTGTCTGTAGTATATGGCGTAGCTGAAATTGGCTCTCATCGTTTTTTTAGCAATTTGTATGTCACCTAATCGATAGTTATGCTTTATAGGGGACTATGAGTGGTGCGGGGCAGTCGGAAGGTCAGCACTCCACGGAGAGTAGTGCACTTAACACCGTGCCTGAGACCCTGTTTTCTATTGAAACCATAAGAAGGGTAGTTGAAGTGGTGTTCGCAGTGACAAAAGCAAAACTTGGAGGGCAAGTTAAGCCCCCTGTCCCTAGGGTGACTTCAACACCAAATGGTGTGATGGAACAACTAGCATGTATTAAACCTTTGGATTAGCAGTTGAACATGCTTTTAGTGTAGGGTACGAACTCAGTTTAGGAGTATTTGCAAGCGTTTCTTATTATAAGGCGCTACCCAGGATTTGATTTTGAAGAACGAGCAGACTATAGTTAATAGATTCTACAACGGTCTGCATTATGAATTACGACTGCTACTCGTAGGACCAAAGCTACTTGGATTCCGAGCGTTAGTGGAGGAGGCTAGAGCTTTAGAAGCATATCTAGCCAGAATCAACCAGATATTAGTATGCAGGTTACCAAACTCCCCAGGTCCCGCAAAGTCTGTACTCCGAAAGAGGAGTAAAGTGAGGCCTGACGTATCTGCTAGTCAAAGTCCATATTACTGTTATAAATGTGGAACATTTGGTCACTTTGCCCGAGATTGTCGTAAAGAAGATCAGGTGATAGAGAAAGCTATGAAAGGAGTCCAAGAGAAGAAAGACTCCAGTGCTGTGAAGACAGAGATCAAGGCGCTACCCACCTCGAAGTCCGGTTTCCGTATATGGTGTAAGAAGGCAAGGAGGGAGGGTCTAGTTCCTTCTTTTGGTGCGTCTGGAACAATTATTGGCCGAAACCCGGACGCATGCTTTTGCTGTAGAAAGCTGGGACACTTTGCCCGAGAGTGTCGAAGCGGACGTCTTGAGTCTCAGAAGAAGCCTAGAGCGACCTACGAAGAGAAAGGCAAGGGGTTGGAGGTAGCTACATCTCAGTATGCTCTATCCCAACCTAGAGGATACAACTTTGTCCATCAGGAGGTTATGGAATATGCTGACATGGTGACAGGTTTAGTTTAATTTTTGGTATGTCAGTTTTATATACTTATTGCCTTACGCATATTAGCCTATGTTTGGTTATGATAGGATTTATATTGATTTTCCGAGTGTCCGACAAAAACACTGTTTGTTATGGGAACTTCCCATTCTTTTTTGTCTGAAGGACATGTATCGTGCATCAGAGTTTCTTCTTCGATGGAAATAGACAAATCGAGAGTACTGCTGCCTAACGGGTACTCTTTATACCCGCATAGAGCCTATTTTTTGAAGTTATGGTTAGGGAGTCAGGAGTTTTGACTTGTAAGCATCGCTACTGCTGTCTGTAGAGTTGGATGTAATCTTTGGAATGATTTTCTCTCGGAGCAGTGTGCATACATCAATTTCAAATGTAAGGTGGTCAGTTTGGTACTAGCTATGGTTGTGAGATGTCGGAACTGAAGTATTACTTCAAAAGCTGGTAGAACAGGGTTATGTGCGTCCATGTTTATTGCCTTGGAGCACATCGGCCCTCTTGTTAAAGAGAGGATGGAAGCTTACAACTATGTAATGGTTGCTAGAAGTTGATTAAGTTAACGGAAAAAGATTAAGTATCCAACCCAAGGAGTTATTTTCTGTTCGATTAACTCAATGGGTCAAGTGTGTACTCAGGTTGAATCTGAAATCCGAATAGTATTATTTGTCGCTAAGGGAAATTGATATTCCCAAAACGGCGTTCAGCACACGATATGGGCATTATGAGTTCATCGTTATGTCGCTTGTGCTGACAAATGTGCCGTCCGTGTTATGGATTTGAGGTATAGGGCGTTCAATGAGTACCTGAACCAGTTCGTGATAACCTTTATCGATGACTTACTGGTATACTTTCGGTATGAGGGTGATCATTCCAAGCATCTGGATTCGGTATTGGAGACGTTAAGGGGAAATCAGTTGTATGCTAAATTCTCCAAGTGTGAGCTTTGGTTACCCTAAGAAGCGTTTCTTGGTCGTCTTGAGTGGAGAAGTGTCGTGGTGGACCCGTCAAAGATATTTGCGATACGTGAGTTGCTTGTGTTATCTGCGTTGGCGAAAAGTCCGAAGTTTATAGGACTGGCCGGCTAGTACAGACGCTTCATAGAGAACCTCTAGAGGATAACATTACCCCTCACGACTTTGGCGAAGAAAGAACAAAAGTTTTTGTGGTCGCTGGAGTGCGCGCAAGCTTTCGAAGAGCTAAAAAGTCGGTTGATCTCGGGAACTATTCCATGTTCACCGAGTAGGACCGAAGAAGTTGAGATTTACAGCGATGCTTGGGGCAGTGACTTGTATGGTGTTCTGCTCCAGCGTGGGAGTGTAATAACATATAGCTTGTGTTAATTGGAGGTACGCGAGTGGATTAATCCGTTCCATTACTCTGGGTTAGCGGTCGTGATATTCACCCTTAAGCTATAAAGGCGCTACCTAAACGATGGGAAGGTCGGTATCTAAATCGATCTCAGGAGCCTGAAGTACTTATTGGATAAAAATGGTTTAAACTTGTGGCAGCAGAGGTTGATGGATTTATTGCGGGACAACACCTTCGACATACATTGTGGCACAAGTTTTGGAGATATTGGAAATCTCTTGCGTGGACAAGCAGATCACGGATGATGCTTTTGATAGGTCAAATCCCCAATATGGTTTTGTAGACGGACTGTTATGGAAGGACAGTCGTCTGTGCGCCCCAAGTGTAGAGAGTCAGCAGCAGTACTTGATGTATGAGGCTCATTATACCAAGTACTCAATTCACCCGAAGTGTACAAAATGTTTAGAGGTTTGAAGAAGTTGTTCTGATGGACCGGACTGAAAAAGGTTGATCCGGTGGAAAAGTTAGCAAAACTCTACATGGATAACCTTATTCGGTATTATGGTGCACACCGCAGTATTATTAGTGACTGAGATGAACACTTCACATCCAACGATACCAGGTTGGTGCATAAATTGTTGGGAACTAAGATAAGCATTAGTACGGTCTTCCGTTCGCAGACGGATGTTCAGACCGAATGGGCCAGCAAACGATGGAGGACATACTTCACATGTGCATCTTGGATTTTTGAAGACAGTGGAAAGATAACATGTACATAGTGGAGTTTGCGTATAAAAACTGCTACCACGCGAGTTAACAAATGGTGCCTGTCGAGACCTTGTATGGGAGAAAAGGTCGCACGCCGTTGTCTTGGTTGGAGATGGGTGAGTCGATGTTGTACAAATGATAGAAAGTGGAAGACGCCACTTCAACGGTACATACAGTTCAGGAATGGTTGCAGATCGATCCCGAAAATAGGCAGAATACTATAACGCTAAAGCATAGGAACGTGGAGTTCGCTATTGCCGATTGAGCATAGTTGAAAATCAGGTCGTTCAATGGTGTCTCGCGAGCTTGATGCTTGAGGAGGCTGAGTCCGTGGTACCTTGGACAATTTGAGCTCCTAGAGCGGAGTGGTGAAGCAGGGTATTGACTGAAGTTGTCAGTGAACTTGAGTGGGCTACATGATGTGTTCCACATATTGGGGTTGCGGAAGGCAGTGCTAGAGCCTTCGCATGTGGTTGCGGTCGGTCAGGTGTCGTTTGATTGTGGGATGACGACGAAGGTCAAGCCCGTATGTATTGAAGACTTTGAAGTCACACGACGCCGCAATAAGAAGTTTCCGTATGGTTAAAGTCCGTTGAAATAATTGCGGTCGTGAAGATCTTTCATTGGATCTGGAGCAGATTATGTTGGAGGAATACCCCGAGTTATTTCGTTTGGGTAAATCTTAGGTTGTGTATCTTTACATAATTTCGTGGACGAAATTCTTTAATGGTGGAGATTCGTAACGCCCCGAAAATTGTAAACGAGTCGGTCGCATCCTAAGGAATTTTTGGTGCCTTTATAGGGCTACACGGCCTAGGACAAGGGCGTGTCTATGGTCGTGTCCTTCTGTGTTGGCTGGGCTATGTCCAGAAAAGGACACGAAAGGAAACACTGTTTTGAACAGTAGTGACATGGGCATGTCAGGGGTGACATGGGCGTGTCCTCACCTGTGTAACCACCCGTGTTCTTCTCGGGTTGAAACCCTGGGTGTGTTGTCAAGAGTGCACGGCCGGGTTATACGGGCGTGTACTGTATGACACGGGCGTGTAAGATTCGGCACGAGCGTGTGGCCACCCGTGTCCACCAAGGGACGTGACGGTTGGCGTGGCGGTTATGCGTGGCACGCCCCTGGTCACGAGCGTGTCGGGACCCGACACGGTCGTGTCAGGTTGAGAGACGTGCGTGTCTCGACCCGTGTCCTGCTTTGGATCGACGACTTCGTGTGCAAGCAAGGCACACGGCCAGGCACACGGCCGTTTGCAAAGCCGTGTTCGGCTTATTTTAGTGACTTTGTAGCTGGATCCGAGCCGTTCATTTTCTTTAAATCATATCTGATCGCATATGATTAATCCTCCTTCCTTAAGGCCGGGAGTGGGGGTAAAACTCCTCATTTTCTTTTGGCCTTTCTCTTTCTTAAGTCTTAGAGAGAGGAGAAAACAAGGAAGAAGAAGGAGGAGGATCCCAGCCGCCGGCGGAGCATCGGAGCACCGAATCGAAAACCGAGACCGGATCCGCGGAGGCATTCTCGTTACGAAGCTTTCCATCCGTCTAGTTTTTCATGGCACGAAAACAGACTTCAAGGGTAACGATTCTCAACTTGGACATGTGAAGTCCTCTTCCTTTCTGCATGGGAAACTCGGTCCCGCGAGTGTGCGGTGAGTGCGCGGTGTTCCTTGGCATAGATATGTGAAGTCCCCCTTATTTAGAGTCCGGAATCAAAGTACAGGCATAGGCATTGTGTGTGAAGCCTACCCGGACGTGTTTGTCTTGATCGGTGATGTTGCATTGTGCATTGATTGTCGGAGAAGACTCTGTATTGTGTTGTTCTTCGGGTTTTCTACACGGTAGATTGCAACAGGGAGCCTTGGGGATTAACTCTAAAGTGCACCCGAAAAACTTGGCGGAAATGCATTCCTGCCAACTAGGTGGCCTGGGGACAACCTTGTATAATTGGGATTGTATGTGCGAGGCCTGTCTCCAGGAGACATGTAGGGTCTTTCTTTGGAAAACGGTGAGTCCATGAGGTTCAGAATAAGTAGGCAAGGTAGCCGAACAGGAAAGGAAAAATCGACCCGCGCCCTGTAGGTTTTGCCATGAGTACTACGGTATTCGGAGACGGTAGGGCGACTTGAGCAACGGTAAATGGTGGAGTTGTACCTGCGTTATGTTGACTATGATATGAGAGTAGCAGAAATTTGCTCTCATCGGTGGCATAATGAGAGTCTAAGGCCAGGGGCCGTAAAGACTGGAATGCTCAAAGTAATCTGTCAAGTCAAGGACCTCTGAACGGAGGTGGTATCTGGGAAGTCCGGTAAACCGTCAATATACCCTGAGAGCACGGGGTGGGCGGCCGTGTGAGCCTCCACCTATGGTGAAATATACTTATGCACTTAATTATTTTGCTAGGCTAATGTAATGCAGGGAAGGAGCACCGCCGTCCCGAATAAGGGGGGGGGGGTTCGTTATAATATGGTCAGCTTTAGCTGACCGTTGCTTTGTTTTCCACCGTACGGTGGAATGCTGCTTGCAGGTGCAGCAGAACCAAGTACCAAATAGCGGGCTGAAGCCCAAGCTGTTGTGCTGGCCCTCGAAGGCCTAAGTGAACTGTTGTTTTATTTCTGTCATGTGTGGCCGGCCTGCGAGCCGATGTCTGTAAAACACTATGTTGTTCAGTGAACATTTGTAAGGCCATAAGGCCAAGTACTTTTGTGTATTTTGGTATTTCATTCCAATTGTGGTTGGTGGACATTCATGATAAATGTATATGTTATTGAGTTATTTCAACTACTTAAAAGCTTCCGCTAGTTGCTCTATGTAGGACGTTTGTGTTTGGGAGAATTGTTTCATTCTATAACCCTTCAGTCTGTCTGTAGTATATGGCGTCGGGCCCCGGCCGGACCTACTGCTATATACCAAGCGACGGATAGGGGTGTTACACACCGCACACTCACGGGAGTGGGTTTCCCATGCAAAAAGAAAGAGAGCTTTACATGCTCTAGTAGAGAATCGTTACCATTGAAGTTCGCTTTTGCGCCATGGAAATCTATCCGGATGGAAAGCTTCGCAAGGGACTTTCCTCCGCGGATCCAGTCTTGGTTCTCTACTCGGTGCCCCGATGCTCTGCCGGCGATCGGATTCCTCCTCTTCCTTCCTCAACCAGTCCCCTCCTCTCTCTAACCCCTTAGAAAGAGAATGCTTAAGGGATAATGAGGAATTAATCCTCTATTCCCAGCCTTATTAAATAAGGAACATATCTAGGCCGTCAGATCTTATTTAAAGAAAACGAACGGCTCAGATTCTCCTGAAATTCTCAATCCTGGGCCGAACACGGCCTTGCACACGTCCGTGTTCAAGGCCATGTGCCCCAATCCAAGAACGATCATCGAGCACAAAAAAATACATGGGTTGAGACACGCCCGAGTCTCAACCTGACACGCCCGTGTCGGGTCCCGACACGCCTGTGACCTTGGGGCATTTCACAGATAACCGCCACACCAACCGTCATGTCTCTTGGTGGACACGGGCAAGGACATGCCCATGTCAAATGGGACACGCTCGTGTCAATCAGTACACGCTCGTGTAACCCGGCCATGCACTCCTGGAAACACACCCCAGGTTTTCAACCTGAGAAGGACACGGGTGGTGACACGGGTAAGGACACACCCGTATCACCCCTGACACCCCGGTGTCGATACTATTCCAAAACCGTGTTTCCTGCCGTGTTCTTTACTGGACACAGCCCGGCCAACACAGAAGGACACTGCCTTGGACACACCCGTGTCCCAAGCCATGTGCCCCTATGTAGGCACCAAATATTACTTAGGATGTGTAAGACCCCCATTTTTTTTTCTTTTTCGACACCGGGGTCTTAGGCCCAGAACCGCCGCCTTGCGGTGATACCTTCTCACCCGGGAAGGTCGTCACTACAAGACGCCGACTCTGCCGGCCAATTTCGATCGTAACTGTAGCATAAGAAAAGATGCAAGTCCACAGAAATCACATATATAGAAATAAACTCCACGAAGGGAGTGTCCACAGATAGTACATATAATAAAAATCTCGGGCTTATGCCCGTTACATCAAGTCCTCACTACAATTCACTCATCGCGGAAGCAAACTAATACAACTATTATAGTTCAGGACTCACTGTCCCTGCTGTCTGGACTACAGTGCTAGACTGTCCGATCTCCAAGCGTGCCGACCTCCGGGGCTGCTCCTCCATGCTGGGCTCCGTGGTCCCCTAAATGATGTGGTCCGAAAACCGTTAGTCTAAAAGACTAAGTCCTATCGTCCCCCACCCCTTCCCACATGGCTCCTAAGCACCGAGCGGGGAGAAGGAAAGGGAAGGACATGAAGGTGGAGAATAATCAAATTCCAGATGGCAGCGGAACTAAACTAACAGTGTACGCATGATAATAATTATACAAAATTAAATCAGTAACCTTAACTTATGTGGGTATACATAAGCTAAGGGATCTTTTGCAAGGCTCCTATCGTATAAAAAGTCTCATACTGATTTATACGATAGGGTGTCGGTTCTATTAGCAGGCTTATAATATTGAAAGAGAACCTTGACTTATAAGCACGCTCACACGAACTTATAGGCCAAGGGGTCGTTTTGCAAGGCCTAATGTATAGAGCGTCTCATACCGCTTATACATTAGGTGTCGGGTTTTATGCAATGGTTATGCTATGAAATACAATTATGCTATGATGTAAACATGCAAGTGCAACTCACCCACTCGACTCTGTGTACACAGACCTTTAGTTCCCCCTTTCGGAGCCGTTACCTCCCAGGATACCTCCGTAGTGGCAGACGAAAGCGGTGGGTTGGGCCTCGCCCACCTCTAAACCAGCAAAGCACTACCGGTCAGACCTATCGTACGCCTCAACGCTTGGTGCACTAAGCGGACGCCTGCGTACTCTTGCCGGCTGGCGCACCGGACTTCTGTTGGCGAAGTGCTCACCACACTTGCCGAGCCAACGATATTGGTGTCAGTGCATCGAACTCCCCAATATCGAAGACCCACCACCTTAAACCTTTTATGCACATGCAATAGTTATGAGTCAAACAACCAACCGAGCCGAAGCTCACCGAATAATTCCGTCCATCATAATCTACAACCGAGCCAAAGCTCCCCGGACTATCCCGTCCGTCACAATCTACCACCGAGCCAAAGCTCCCTGGACTATCCCGTCCGTCATAACCGTCAACCGAGCCGAAGCTCCCCGGACTATCCCGTCCGTCATAACCAACAACCGAGCCAAAGCTCACCGGACTAACCCGTCCGTCATAATCTACAACCGAGCCGAAGCTCCCCGGGCTACCATGCCCATTACCTTAACCACTGGGCTTATTGTCCGAGTAACCCAAACTATCTCTCGGGACACAGGGGTGTGAGAGTGTGAAATCTTAAGTTTACTACCTACTCCTCAATTTACTTTATGCCTACAACTTAGGTGTTACCCATTTCATTTTCATATTATAGTAACTATACCTAAGGTGATTTTGACTTTCTACTCTATGGGGAAGACGATCTTTCGTCGACCTCAAACACCACCTAATCTTTTAGTCAAACCAATCCCTAGCTCATCCAACCCTGAGTGATGAACTCATTCCTATAACCACTAATTTTTGACTTATGTGCCTAACTTGTACTCCAGATTATTTCAGTAGATTTACTATATGCAGACCACCAAGGTTTAATGTTATGTAAAATGGGAAGTATATCAAGTAATCATCCAATACTCCTATGATAATTAGTGGAGGTCCATTATGACCTTTATTGCCCAAATTCAGAGTTTTACAATTTTCCTATTTATCTAGGAATTTATTTAAACAATTATAGTGGCCCAAGTCTCCAAGATTGAGCTGAAGGTACCAAATTTTGACAATATAAAATCTCCCCAGATATATGTTATACTTAATATAATCATTTAACCTAAGATACAAAATCTCTTAATTTTTCAGCAAGGTTCAGGCCACTTATTTTATTAAAATGGTATATTGCAATAATTCATAAAAATAATAAACAGGGCTATATTATTTCTGAAAATTCAAGGATAATTCTAACATGATTGCAAGGGCCCATAAATGCTCTGGGTCAAATATCATCAGTGATTAAGGAGTGATAAGCTTCAAACAAATTAATATATAGTTTTCCAAAATTGCTAATTGCAGACCACCATGTCAAACTTCATGTAAAATAGGAGGTACATCAAATAACTATCCAATACTCTTATAATAATTAATGGAGGTCTATTATGACCTTTAAGCCCTAAATCCAGAGATCCAAAATTTTCCTTATTTATTTAATAATTTATTTAATTATTCTATTGACTAATATTTCCAATAATGAACATGAAGTACAATTTTCAGTCAAGATATCATTCTACAACTTTTATATGTTATTCAAAATGAGGATATAACTCATCTTCCAAAATATCTAATTTTTTCAGTAAGGTTTTATCCCCAAATCATTATTTCATTTTAATCCTTGAAAATTCATTTAAAGAAATATAAAATACTATGTTGCTTCCAAAAATTCAGAGAAAATTCAAGTATGAATCTAATGGCATGTAAATGGTTTGGGCCAAATTTCATAATTTATTTATCAGTAAATGGACTAAATTAAATTATTGAATAATTCCATCAATTAGCAAGCTTGTGAAGTAAGTACCTCAAATAAGTATCCAAGAATTTTTATATAATTTATATAAGCTTATAATGATTCAAAACATCCTCTACCAAAACTTCATGACCTCTCAAGGGTCAGAGGGAGCATAATAATTAATTTACTAAATTGAGGCATTCCTTGTGTTACAAATGAAGTGCTATAAATATTACTCCAAAATTTCTAAATAAATCACCAAAGCTTTTTAATATCCTTATGACCATCCTACCAAAATTTCATATCATTTTACGGGGTTTAGCTAACCCATTCCTATCCCACCACATTTGTGCCCTAAACTAGGGTTAGGCTTTTGAGGGTCCTAAACCTTCCAAAATACCCTAATATTTTTACCAGAGGGTTATAGTTACCAAAATACCACCCCTACAAAAGTTCATAGTCATATAAGGTGTTTTGGCCATATGTCCTTCACAAGGTACAAAAGCCCTTCCTTAGGGTTTGACCTAGGATCTTGGGCCAAATCAACTTCAATGCCCCCAAGTTTTCATTAGGAGGTGTATATTGTCATGCCAAACCAGTGTACCAAATTTGAACCTCTGTTGAGGTGAATTGGACACTAAAAGCCAAAATTACATTTTGGACCAAAATACCCTTCTTAGGGCAAGGCTAGGGTTTGCTTGAATCCAATTCAAATCAACTCCAAACTTAATGAAATTTTAACCAGAGGTCTATATTGACCTCATATCCATCCCACCAAAATTTGGATAAATTTGGACTTCATTTGACCCATAATTTAATTTACCCTAGCATAATTAAATTTTTTACAAAACTATAGGAAAATTATTCCCAAAAATTCCCATTTTTGGGCAGGGTTTACGTATGGGGTAGGGTGACTCCCTGCCAAAATTTCAGACCATTTGGACCAAGGATGAAGTGTGGGCAACTAGTTTAATGACTGCCTAGTCATTTGTATAGACCCCACCAAAATGAGTGCCCTGGTCAAACCAGTCACCCAAATTGGTTCAAACCAATTTTGTTGGACAGTAGACCCATAGGGCTACATTTCTTGTGTTGACCATATTCTCTGAAAAAGGCTCTAACTATTTTTAAAATTAAAACCATTATATACATAACATGTGACAGAAAATAAAATAAATCAAACTCATATACTATAGTATCTTATCATCAGCAGCACGGATCTTGGCGCAAGATGGAAGGCATCCCGTCATCTTCTTCCTCTGGCAGACGGCCAGGATTAATCCCGCCTGGGCCGATTTCCAGCAGCTGCCTCCGGCACTCCGGCCACCTCCCCGGCCTGCCACCGCCGCCGACACCTTTGTGGTGGTCGAGGCTATCTCCAGGCGGCGGCTAGGCCGCCGGGGAGCACTATTCCGGCGATCCCGACGATCGCATTTTCCATGAAATTTCCATGGATTTAAAAATCCGATTGAGCTCTATTGAGCCCTAACCTCGGCCCTAATGATCCCTACGATCTACCCATGAGAGAAGGAGTGGAAGAGGACCTGTGGTGGCGGCTGTAGCCGGGCTGATCGCCGGATTGGCATGGTGGTGGCCGGCGGTGGTCGGTTTGTTCAAAAATGCAGAATAGGGCTTGGCTTCTTCAGGAAACTGGTGGGAATTCATCCCTGGATTCCAGTGAACCTTTTAAAGAGGAGAATAGGGGTGGTAGTTGGCTGCAAGCTCCATTGCCATTATTGGCTTCCTTGGTCAAAGATTTCGGCCATGGTAGGTAGGGGATGAAGCATGGATCACACCAGTCAAAGCTAGCTGGTTGAATTGGGGCTGCTTCCCTTGTCCTAGAGGAGTGAATGGAGGGGTTGGGGAGGGGGAGGATGAGCCCTAAAGTCCTCCTCCCTTTTCTTCCTTCTCTTTCTCTCTCTTCCATGGGTGACTTTCTCTCTCCTAGTCACCAAGCCTGAATTTTTGGCTCCTACATGTCCTATGGCATCCCATAAGTCCATTTGGTCACTTAAGTCATGGTTAGCCCAATTGAAATGGGCTTGGGCTTGAGTTAGCCCATTTGGGCTAACTTGACCCAAAGTTGGACTAGGGCCCATCTAGGTCAATTTGGTCCTTGAGATTCCCTTAATGGGTCCTTGGTGACCCATTAGACTCCCCTAGGGTCAAGGTGGGGTTGGATTGGCCCTTGGAGGTCACTTGGCCCTTAACTAGGGCATTTTGACCATTTTAGGTCAAGGGTTGACTTTTGTCAAACTAGCCCTTTTGATTGGTCCCAATGGGTCCTTGGTGACCTATTGGCCTCTTACTAGGCTTATGAGGGTAGAGGTGGGGTCCATTTGGCCAATAGACTGCAATTGACCCTTATGTAGGTCAATTTGACCCAAATAGGAATATAGTTGACTTTGGTCAACTTAGCCCTATTGACTACTCTCCATGGGTCCTTAGTGACCCATTGACCTCTCACTAGGTCTAGGAGGGTATGGGTGGGGTCCACTGGGCTAAGGGACTGCAGTTGACCCTTGTGTAGGTCAATTTGACCCAATTAGGGTTATAGTTGACTTTGGTCAACTTAGTCCCATTGACTACTCTCCATGGGTCCTTAGTGACCCATTGACCTCTCACTAGGTCTAGGAGGGTATGGGTGGCGTCTACTGGGCTAAGGGACTACAATTGACCCTTGTGTAGGTCAATTTGACCCAATTAGGGCTATAGTTGACTTTGGTCAACTTAGGTCCTTTGATTGCTCTTCATGGGTCCTTAGTGACCCATTGATCTCTTTCTAGGGTTATAAGGGTATGGGTGGGGTCTTGGATTCTTGGTGAAACCCCATGATCACTTTTAACCAAGGTTTAGAGATCTGCTAAGTGCAGACCATAGTGCCCCTACCTACACCACCAGGTCCACTTGACTCTTCCTTGGGCTTACTAGGGTTTTGTTATGACAAAACCACTCTTAGGGGTCTAGTTGGAAATGGGATGTTACAAATCCCAATAAACAAAACAAAGATTTCGTCCCCGAAATCCAGGTTAAGCCTACGGGGACTCCTATCAGGGAGCGACAACTTGTAACATCCCATGAGGTTCAAAGATGTTTGTCAATATTAAGATCAAATTGCCCAATTGGCAAAGTCTAGACCCCAATAAACAAAAGTTTAGCCCATAACCTTGAAATTTCAGTTCTACTAGTTTAAATTAGGAAGGAAATTGAACATCTTGAGTGGATGCGAGGAATACCTGACTGAAGAGTTCCGGATATCTTTGTCGCATCAAGTCCTGGGGCTCCCAAGTGTGCTCCTCTCTTCCGTGATTTCTCCACAGGACCTTGACTAACGGAACCCTCTTGTGGCGTAAAACTCGTACCCCCTTGTCATCAATCCGGACCGGTTCTAGGTGAACTGACCGATCAGATGCTATCGGTCCATCTGTGGTTGTAACTTGTTGCTCTGGACGTAGTAGAGCTCTCCTAAGAGAGGATATATGGAACACGTCGTGCAGACTCGCCAGCTCCGGTGACAGTTCCAGCCTGTATGCCAAGGGACCGATCCGCTCCTGGATCCTATAAGGCCCCATGTACCTTGGGCTGAGCTTCTTCCTCTGTCCGCGTACCCGAGTAACTCCATGCATGGGTCGGATCTTCAAGAACACCTGATCTCCTATCTGGAATTCCACCTGACGGTGCCGAGCGTCGTAATACTTAGCCTGCCGGCTCTGTGCTTCCAGCATTCTGTCCCGTATCAATCTTACCTGAGCCTCGGTGTCCTCGACAAACTCCGAACCCAATGCCTTAGGATCCTCGTCCTGTATCCATGACAGAGGAGTCCTGCACTTTCGTCCATACAACGCCTCATAAGGAGCCATTTTAATACTGGACTGGTAGCTGTTATTATACGAGAACTCGATCAGTGGTAATAACTTCTCCCATGGTTCACCGCGATCTAATACGCAGAGTCGTAGTAAATCCTCCAAAGTCTGGTTGGTCCGTTCTGTCTGTCCATCTGTCTGGGGATGAAAAGCCGTACTGAAGGTTAGTCGAGTGCCTAAGTAAGTTTGCACTGACCTCCACTCCCTGGATGTAAATCGTCCGTCCCGGTCTGACACAATCGACTTGGGTACACCATAGTAGCGGACGAACTGCTCCACAAATTTCCGGACTAACACCCCCACCGAGTCATCCTTGCTGATTGGAATAAACCTCGCCACCTTCATTAGTCGGTCGATGATCACCCATATCGAATCGTTCCCTGTCCTGGATCGAGGAAGTCCATGTATAAAGTTCATTGCGATATCATCAAACTTCCACTCTGGTACTGGGAGTGGCTGCAATAATCCTGCGGGGTTTCTGCACTCCGCTTTTACTAATTGGCACGCCTTGCAACGGGTCACGAAGTAGGTGATATCCTTCTTCATGCCGGGCCAGAACATAGTTTTCTTCAGATCTGCAGTCATCTTCGTAATTCCCGGGTGTACCGAATATCGACTGCAATGAGCCTCCATCATGATGTCCTCCCGGATCTGGCCTCCCTCTGGTATGTAGACCCGTCCTCTGAAGCATACTAAATCATCCCTAAGTGTGTAATCTCCCGCAATGCCTGCTTCTAAGGACCGGAAAATCGGCTCTAGCTGAGTATCCTGCCTCTGTCCATCCTTGACCCGTTTTCGTATGTCATCCGTGGCGATTAATGAGGACAGATATTCTCGGTATAACTCAGGGTGATCCTCAGATACCAGGGATACTTGCATCTTATCAAACATTTGTATTAATTCCAAGGCCATCAACGGCGTTCCTAATCCAGCGTTTGCGGTCTTTCGGCTTAATGCATCTGCTACCACATTCGCCTTTCCAGGGTGGTAGTGCATCTCATACTGGTAGTCTGCTAAAAATTCCACCCATCGTCTCTGTCTAATGTTTAGCTCCTTCTGTGTGTCCACATACCTCAGATATTTATGGTCGGAGTATATGTCGCAGTGGACACCGTACAGGTAGTGACGCCAGACTTTTAGTGCAAAAATGACCGCTCCCATCTCTAAGTCATGAACTGGGTAGTTTTACTCGTGCTTCTTCAGCTGCCGAGAAGCGTAAGCTATCACATGGCCATTCTGCATAAGTACTGCACCCATGCCCTGATAGGAGGCATCGGTGTAGACCTGGAATCCTTCTTTTCCTGAAGGGAAGGCGAGTATAGGAGCCGAAGTGAGTCGCCCCTTTAGCTCTTGAAAAGCCTCTTCACATCGTGGGGTCCAGATAAAGGGTACCTCCTTCCTTGTCAGAGATGTGAGTGGGAGGGCAATACGAGAGAATCCCTCCACAAATTTCTGGTAGTAACCGGCAAGTCCTAGGAAACTTCGTACATCTGTGGCCGTCTTCAACTGTGGCCAGTCCCGGACTGCTTGGATCTTGGCCGGGTCCACTGCCAACCCAACACCACTGATGATATGGCCTAGGAAGGCCACCTCCTTCAACCAAAACTGGCATTTGCTGATCTTCGCATAGAGCTGGTGCTCTCGTAGCCTCTCCATAGTCAGCGTCAGATGCCGAGTGTGCTCCTCTTCCGTCCTAGAGTAGATCAGGATGTCGTCTATGAACACTATGACGAACACATCCAAGTAGGCCTCAAAAACCCGGTTCATGAGGCTCATGAATGCTGACGGAGCATTTGTGAGCCCGAAGGGCGTCACGGTAAACTCATATAGCCCATATCTGCTACTGAAAGCAGTCTTTGGAATGTCCTCCTCCTGGATCCTTAGCTGGTAGTAACCAGACCTTAAATCCAATTTGGAAAAGAAATGTGCACCTTCTAGCTGGTCAAACAGCTCATCTATCCTTGGCAACGGATATGTGTTTCGGACTGTCAATCGGTTTAGTGCTCGGTAGTCGATGCACAGTCTCAGAGTTCCGTCCTTCTTTTTAACGAATAAGACCGGGGCTCCCCAAGGCGAAGAGCTTGGTCGGACAAATCCAGCTTCCACCAGTTCTTGGAGTTGGCTTCGAAACTCTGTCAATTCCTTCGGGGCCATCCGGTAAGGGGCCCTAGCTGCCGGCTTAGCCCCCGGCACCAGCTGTATCCGGAAATCCTGCTCCTGGTGCGGGGGTAGCCCAGGCAGTTTCTCTGGGAATACGTCAGCAAAATCTCGCACCACTGGAATATCCGAGGTGGAGACCTTGGTCTCAGTCATCTCAAATATTACTTCATACACTTCTTCCCCCTGTAAGTGAGCCTTGACGGCTTGTACAGACGACAGTATGAGAGGGGGAATAGATTTAATACCTTCAATGACGAGGTAGGAATCCCCATGTCTTACGGTAACTCTTTTGGACGTGCAGTCAATTTGAGCATGATTCCAGTTCAACCACGTCATCCCTAGGATCAATTCAAAGATTAGCATCTTTATGATCGTCGCTGGGGCTTCAAATATCCTTCCGCCGATCTCCGCCTCCATGTTGCAGTGGGCAGAGGTGAACAACTCTGATCCGTCGGGTAGTCGTATCCTCATCATCAGACTCGTGAACCGTTACACGCCTTCCAATCCTTCTATGAAGGCCTCCGATACAAATGAGTGCGAAGCACCCGTATCAAATAGCGTATAAGCGGGTTTGCCGCTGATGAAAACTATTCCTGGGGTTTTGGGAAAAATTAAATGTCTCAGAATTCTAGCTATGGTTTTCTTTCCTAGATTGTCACTTCTATATAAAATTTAAGTTCATGAGGAATAACTTAAACCAAAATTTTCAGACGTACCAGTGATTACTTGCTCCGGGTTTCGGGGCTGAGCCAGATCCAGTGCATAAATTTGCTCCCTCTGCTGCCTACGATCTGCACCCTGGAAACCACGTCCTCGTCCTCCAAACTGCTGGGCATGCGGGGCAACCTGTGGTGCTGGTAGAGGTGCTTCCCTCATGGGGCAGTTTCTCCGAATATGCCCTATTTGATGGCAGTTGTAGCACTCCGGTGGGGGAAATGCCATGCCCCCGGGTCTTGGTGCCTCCCTCATCTGAAGAGGCTGAGGGGCCAATATCACCTGCTCCCTCGGCTCCTATCTTATTTCCTGACGAGGTTGGTCTTCTGTTCTTCTTCCTTCTCTTCCATCTGTGATGCTGCCCCGCCGCTGATCATTCCGGGCTCCCCGGCCCTGGTCCTCTGTTGGCCTCTTTCGACCCCGAGTGGTGTGCCAATCGGCCTCGATCCTCTTTGCCATTTCCAAAATCCGGGAGATAGGCCCGTCGGATACAAACAACAAAGCCTCCCTCAAGTCCTCCCGCAGGCCCTTATAGAATCTCTTGATGTATCCCGCTTCGTCCAGCTGGTAAGAATCTGCATATCGAGCCAAATGGTCGAACTCCCGATGGTACTCTACCACTGTCCGGGTGCCCTGCTTCAGCTGTAGGAACCGCTCCTCCAACTCATCCCTGGCCGACTGTGCAACAAAATGCTCTAGCAGCGCGGTCCTGAACTCTTCTCAGGTAACTTCCGCAACCTCCCTATCAGCAAACCTTGTGTCCAGCAGCGTCTTCCACCACCTCTTGGCATGGGACTCCAGGCAGGAGACGACCAAGGCCACCCTCTCCTCCTAGGGACACCGTATCCCAATTAGCATTTCGTACATAATATCTAGCCATTCTTCTGTCCGTACGGCGAATTCTGTCCCCAAGTAAGATGGAGGGGAGAGTCCTCGAAAGATGCTCAGACAATTGGCCCCCGGGTTTGGCTGCGGAGCCGGAACCTGCTGAGCCCTGAAAGCATCTAGAATGGCCGTCAGCGTTTGACCCATCTCCGAGTGTAAGAATGGAGTGGGGACCGGGGGAGGTGGTGCAACAGTCGGATTCTGCTGAACTCCGCCTTGTGGTGTTGGCTGCGCTGGGGGCTGCGTAATAGAAGACAATTATAAGAAGTCTCACAGATTTAACTAAAAGTGGACAATTTTCATGTGATTTCCCATATGGGCCCACCACTGCTTCCGCTGCTTAGTTTGTCCCCAAACTAAACACGAGCGGGGGTGTCCCAGGGCTAGTGGACTGCTACTTTTCTGATCGAGGTTTGCTCTGATACCACTTGTAAGACCCCCTTTTTTTTTCTTTTTCGACACCGGGGTCTTAGGCCTAGAACCGCCGCCTTGCGGTGATACCTTCTCACCCGGGAAGGTCGTCACTACAAGACGCCGACTCTGCCGGCCAATTTCGATCATAACTGTAGCATAAGAAAAGATGCAAGTCCACAGAAATCACATATTTAGAAATAAACTCCACGAAGGGAGTGTACACAGATAGTACATATAATAAAAATCTCGGGCTTATGCCCGGTACATCAAGTCCTCACTACAATTCACTCATCGCGGAAGCAAACTAATACAACTACTATAGTTCGGGACTCACTGTCCCTGCTGTCTGGACTCCAGTGCTAGACTATCCGATCTCCAAGCGTGCCGACCTCCAGGGCTGCTCCTCCATGCTGGGCTCCGTGGTCCCCTAAATGATGTGGTCTGAAAACCGTTAGTCTAAAAGACTAAGTCCTATCGTCCCCCACCCCTTCCCCCATGGCTCCTAAGCACCGAGCGGGGAGAAGGAAAGGGAAGGACATGAAGGTGGAGAATAATCAAATTCCAGATGGCAGCGGAACTAAACTAACAATGTACGCATGATAATAATTATACAAAATTAAATCAGTAACCTTAACTTATGTGGGTATACATAAGCTAAGGGATCTTTTGCAGGGCTCCTATCGTATAAAAAGTCTCATACTGATTTATACGATAGGGTGTCGGTTCTATTAGCAGGCTTATAATATTGAAAGAGAACCTTGACTTATAAGCACGCTCACACGAACTTATAGGCCAAGGGGTCATTTTGCAAGGCCTAATGTATAGAGCGTCCCATACCGCTTATACATTAGGTGTCGGGTTTTATGCAATGGTTATGCTATGAAATACAATTATGCTATGATGTAAACATGCAAGTGCAACTCACCCACTCGACTCTGTGTACACAGACCTTTAGTTCCCCCTTTCGGAGCCGTTACCTCCCAGGATACCTCCGTAGTGGCAGACGGAAGCGGTGGGTTGGGCCTCGCCCACCTCTAAACCAGCAAAGCACTACCGGTCAGACCTATCGTACGCCTCAACGCTTGGTGCACTAAGCGGACGCCTGCGTACTCTTGCCGGCTGGCGCACCGGACTTCTGTTGGCGAAGTGCTCACCACACTTACCGAGCCAACGATATTGGTGTCGGTGCATCGAACTCCCCAATATCGAAGACCCACCACCTTAAACCTTTTATGCACATGCAATAGTTATGAGTCAAACAACCAACCGAGCCGAAGCTCACCGAACAATTCCGTCCATCATAATCTACAACCGAGCCAAAGCTCCCCGGACTATCCCGTCCGTCACAATCTACCACCGAGCCAAAGCTCCCCGGACTATCTCATCCGTCATAACCGTCAACCGAGCCGAAGCTCCCCGGACTATCCCGTCCGTCATAACCAACAACCGAGCCAAAGCTCACCGGACTAACCTGTCCGTCATAATCTACAACCGAGCCGAAGCTCCCCGGGCTACCATGCCCATTACCTTAACCACTAGGCTTATTGCCCGAGTAACCCAAACTATCTCTCGGGACACAGGGGTGTGAGAGTGTGAAATCTTAAGTTTATTACCTTCTCCTCAATTTACTTTATGCCTACAACTTAGGTGTTACCCATTTCATTTTCATATTATAGTAACTATACCTAAGGTGATTTTGACTTTCTACTCTATGGGGAAGACGAACTTTCGTCGACCCCAAACACCACCTAACCTTTTAGTCAAACCAATCCCTAGCTCATCCAACCCTGAGTGATGAACTCATTCCTATAACCACTAATTTTTGACTTATGTGCCTAACTTGTACTCCAGATTATTTCAGTAGATTTACTATATGCAGACCACCAAGGTTTAATGTTATGTAAAATGGGAAGTATATCAAGTAATCATCCAATACTCCTATGATAATTAGTGGAGGTCCATTATGACCTTTATTGCCCAAATCCAGAGTTTTACAATTTTCCTATTTATCTAGGAATTTATTTAAACATTTATAGTGGCCCAAGTCTCCAAGATTGAGCTGAAGGTACCAAATTTTGACAATATAAAATCTCTTCAGATTTATGTTATACTTAATATAACTATTTAACCTAAGATACAAAATCTCTTAATTTTTCAGCAAGGTTCAGCCCACTTATTTTATTTAAATGGTATATTGCAATAATTCATAAAAATAATAAACAGGGCTATATTATTTTTGAAAATTCAAGGATAATTCTAACATGATTGCAAGGGCCCATAAATGCTCTGGGTCAAATATCATCAGTGATTAAGGAGTGATAAGCTTCAAACAAATTAATATATAATTTTTCAAAATTGTTAATTGCAGACCACCATGTCAAACTTCATGTAAAATAGGAGGTACATCAAATAACTATCCAATACTCTTATAATAATTAATGGAGGTCTATTTGACCTTTAAGCACTAAATCCAAAGATCCAAAATTTTCCTTATTTATTTAATAATTTATTTAATTATTCTATTGACTAATATTTCCAATAATGAACATGAAGTACAATTTTCAGTCAAGATATCATTCTACAACTTTTATATGTTATTCAAAATGAGGATATAACTCATCTTCCAAAATATCTAATTTTTTCAATAAGGTTTTATCCCCAAATCATTATTTCATTTTAATCCTTGAAAATTCATTTAAAGAAATATAAAATACTATGGTGCTTCCAAAAATTCAGAGAAAATTCAAGTATGAATCTAATGCCATTTAAATGGTTTGGGCCATATTTCATAATTTATTTATCAGTAAATGGACTAAATTAAATTATTGAATAATTCCATCAATTAGCAAGCTTGTAAAGTAAGTACCTCAAATAAGTATCCAACAATTTTTATATAATTTATATAAGCTTATAATGATTCAAAACATCCTCTGCCAAAACTTCACGACCTCCCAAGGGTCAGAGGGAGCATAATAATTAATTTACTAAATTGAGGCATTCCTTGTGTTACAAATGAAGTGCTATAAATATTACTCCAAAATTTCTAAAAAAATCACCAAAGCTTCTTAATATCCTTATGACCATCCTACCAAAATTTCATATCATTTTAATGGGTTTAGCTAACCCATTCCAATCCCACCACATTTGTGCCCTAAACTAGGGTTAGGCTTTTGAGGGTCCTAAACCTTCCAAAATACCCTAATATTTTTACCAGAGGGTTATAGTTACCAATATACCACCCCTACAAAATTTCATAGTCATATAAGGTGTTTTGGCCATATGTCCTTCACAAGGTACAAAAGCCCTTCCTTAGGGTTTGACCTAGGATCTTGGGCCAAATCAACTCCAATGCCCCCAAGTTTTCATTAGGAGATGTATATTGTCATGCCAAAGCAGTGTACCAAATTTGAACCTCTGTTGAGGTGAATTGGACACTAAAAGCCAAAATTACATTTTGGACCAAAATACCCTTCTTAGGGCAAGGCTAGGGTTTGCTTGAATCCAATTCAAATCAACTCCAAACTTAATGAAATTTTAACCAGAGGTCTATATTGATCTCATATCCATCCCACCAAAATTTGGATAAATTTGGACTTCATTTGACCCATAATTTAATTTACCCTAGCATAATTAAATTTTTTACAAAACTATAGGAAAATTATTCCCAAAAATTCCCATTTTTGGGCAGGGTCTAGGTATGGGGTAGGGTGACTCCCTGCCAAAATTTCAGACCATTTGGACCAAGGATGAAGTGTGGGAAACTAGTTTAATGACTGCTTAGTCATTTGTATAGACCCCACCAAAATGAGTGCCCTGGTCAAACCAGTCACCCAAATTGGTTCAAACCAATTTTGTTGGACAGTAGACCCATAGGGCTACATTTCTTGTGTTGACCATATTCTCTGAAAAAGGCTCTAACTATTTTTAATAATTAAAACCATTATATACATAACATGTGACAGAAAATAAAATAAATCAAACTCATATACTATAGTATCTTATCATCAGCAGCACGAATCTTGGCGCAAGATGGACGGCATCCCATCATCTTCTTCCTCTGGCAGACGGCCAGGATTAATCCCGCCTGGGCCGATTTCCAGCAGCTGCCGCCGGCGCTCCGGCCACCTCCCCGGCCTGCCACCGCCGCCGACACCTTCGTGGTGGTCGGGGCAATCTCCAGGCGGCGGCTAGGCCGCCGAGGAGCACTATTCCGGCGATCCCGACGATCGCATTTTCCATGAAATTTCCATGGATTTAAAAATCCGATTGAGCTCTATTGAGCCCTAACCTCGGCCCTAATGATCCCTACGATCTACCCATGAGAGAAGGAGTGGAAGAGGACCTATGGTGGCGGCTGTAGCCGGGCTGATCGCCGGATTGGCATGGTGGTGGCCGGCGGTGGTTGGTTTGTTCAAAAATGCAAAATAGGGCTTGGCTTCTTCAGGAAACTGGTGGGAATTCATCCCTGGATTCCAGTGAACCTTTTAAAGAGGAGAATAGGGGTGGTAGTTGGCTGCAAGCTCCATTGTCATTATTGGCTTCCTTGGTCAAAGATTTCGGCCATGGTAGGTAGGGGATGAAGCATGGATCACACCAGTCAAAGCTAGCTGGTTGAATTGGGGCTGCTTCCCTTGTCCTAGAGGAGTGAATGGAGGGGTTGGGGAGGGGGAGGATGAGCCCAAAAGTCCTCCTCCCTTTTCTTCCTTCTCTTTCTCTCTCTTCCATGGGTGACTTTCTCTCTCCTAGTCACCAAGCCTGAATTTTTGGCTCCTACATGTCCTATGGCAGCCCACAAGTCCATTTGGTCACTTAAGTCATGGTTAGCCCAATTGAAATGGGCTTGGGCTTGAGTTAGCCCATTTGGGCTAACTTGACCCAAAGTTGGACTAGGGCCCACCTAGGTCAATTTGGTCCTTGAGATTCCTTTAATGGGTCCTTGGTGACCCATTAGACTCCCCTAGGGTCAAGGTGGGGTTGGATTGGCCCTTGGAGGTCACTTGGCCCTTAACTAGGGCATTTTGACCATTTTAGGTCAAGGGTTGACTTTGGTCAAACTAGCCCTTTTGATTGGTCTCAATGGGTCCTTGGTGACCTATTGGCCTCTTACTAGGCTTATGAGGGTAGAGGTGGGGTCCATTTGGCCAATAGACTGCAATTGACCCTTATGTAGGTCAATTTGACCCAAATAGGAATATAGTTGACTTTGGTCAACTTAGCCTCATTGACTACTCTCCATGGGTCCTTAGTGACCCATTGACCTCTCACTAGGTCTAGGAGGGTATGGGTGGGGTCCACTGGGCTAAGGGACTGCAGTTGACCCTTGTGTAGGTCAATTTGACCCAATTAGCGTTATAGTTGACTTTGGTCAACTTAGCTCCATTGACTACTCTCCATGGGTCCTTAGTGACCCATTGACCTCTCACTAGATCTAGGAGGGTATGGGTGGGGTCTACTGGGCTAAGGGACTGCAGTTGACCCTTGTGTAGGTCAATTTGACCCAATTAGGGCTATAGTTGACTTTGGTCAACTTAGGTCCTTTGATTGCTCTTCATGGGTCCTTAGTGACTCATTGATCTCTTTTTAGGGTTATAAGGGTATGGGTGGGGTCTTGGAGTCTTGGTGAAGCCCCATAATCACTTTTAACCAAGGTTTAGAGATCTGCTAAGTGCAGACCATAGTGCCCCTACCCACACCACCAGGTCCACTTGACTCTTCCTTGGGCTTCCTAGGGTTTTGTTATGACAAAACCACTCTTAGGGGTCTAGTTGGAAATGGGATGTTACAGGATGCGACCGATTCGTTTACGATTTTCGGGGCGTTACAAATCTCCCCCTTAAAAGGATTTCTTCCCGAAATTAGGTAAAATTACACAACCTAAATTTTACCTGAGCGGAATAACACGGGGTATTCCTCCAACATAATCTGCCCTCGTTCCCATGAAACCTCCTCATGACCGCAATTATCCCAATGGACTTTAACCATTCGGATCTCCTTATTGCGGAGTCGTTTGACTTCAAAGTTTTCAATTCATACGGGCTTGACCTTCGTCATCAACTCGCGATCAACCGACACTTGATCAATCGCAACCACCTTCGAAGGCTCTTGCACCGCCTTCCGCAACACTGATATGTGGAATAGATCGTGTAGCCCACTCAACTCCACAAACAACTTCATTCGATACACTGCTTCACCAATCCGCTCTAGGATCTCAAACGGTCCAAGGTTCCTCGGACTCGGCATCTTTATGCGTCGAACTCGCGAGACACCACTGAACGGCTCGATTTTCAAATATACCCAGTCACAAACACCGAACTCCACGTTCCTATGCTTGGCGTTATACTATTTTGTCTGCCTGTCCTGAGTGATCTTCAACCGTTCCTGAATTGTACGTATCATTGAAGTGGTGTCTTCCACCGCTTGATGTTTGTATAACTTAGAATCGCCTGTCTCCAACCAAGACAACGGCGTGCGACACTTTCCACCATACAAGGCCTCGAAAGGCGCCATTCCAATACTCGTTTGATAGATATTATTATATGCAAACTCCACCATGTACAGGTGATATTCCCACTGCTTTTCGAAATCCAAGACGCACATGTGAAGCATGTCCTCCATCGTTCTGTTGACCCTCTCGGTCTGACCATCCGTCTGCGGATGGAAGGCTATTCTGAAACTCTGCTTAGTTCCCAACAATCTATGCGCCATCCTCCAGTCATTTGACGTGAAGCGTCCATCTCGGTCACTAACAATACTGCGGGGCACACCATGCAATCGTATAATATTATCCACATAAATTTTGGCTAACTTTTCCACCAAATCTTCCATCCTATTCGGAATGAAGTGTGACACTTTTGTCAATCTATCAACGACCACTCAGATGGCATCGTTTCCCCTCTGCGACTTTGGCAAACCATGCACAAAATCCATAGAAATGTCATCGAACTTCCACTCTGGGATCGGCAAGGACTTCAAGAAACCTCCGGGCTTCTGGCACTTCGTCTAAACCAAGGCACATGCTTGGCACTTGGCCACATAAAGTGCTACATCCTTCTTTAATTATGGCCACCATAAAAAATTCATGTCTTTATATATCTTCGTGCTCCCTGGATGGATTGAGTACTTTGTATGATGAGCCTCGTACATCAACTTCTCCCAAAGATTATCCGCACTAGGATAACTTGGCATACAACTGATTTCTCCTCAATGTATCCAATACCGAATTTAGATGCTTGTAATGATCACCCTCATACTGAATGTATACAAGTATGTTGTCGATATAGGTTATCACGAACTGGTTCAGGTACTCACTGAACGCTATATTCATCGAATCCATACACATGGACGGAGCATTTGTCAGCACAAGCGGCATGACAATGAACTCATAACGCCCATATCGTGTGTTGTACGGCGTTTTGGGAATGTCACTTTCCCTTAACGATAATTTATAGTATCCGAATTTCAGATCCAACTTGAGTACACAGTTGACCCAACGAGTTGATCGAGCAGATCATCTCTTCTTGGGATTGGATACTTATTCTTTTCCATTAACTTAATCAACTTCTAGTATTCACTACAGAGTTATAAGATTCCATCCTCCTTTTAACAAGAGGACCGGTGTGCTCCAAAGCAATAAACTTGGATGCACATAACCCTGTTCCACCATCTCTTGAAGTTGTACTTCAGTTCCGACATCTCACAACCTATAGCTAGTACCAATCTAACCACCTTACGGTTAAAATTGATGTACGCATGCTGCTTCGAGAGCTAGTCCATAACAAAGATTACTTCGAATTCTACAAACAGTAGTAGCAACGCTTGCAAGTAAAACTCCTGACTCCGTATTTGTAACTCCATACAACAGACTCTATTCACGTGTATAGAGCACCCTTTTGGCAGCAGTACTTTCGATTTGTCTCTTTCCATCGAAGAAGGAACTCCGATGCGTGATACACATCCTTCAGACAAAAATGAATGGGAAGTTCCCATGACGAACAGTGCTTTCACCGGACACTCAGAAAATCAATACAAATCCTATCACAACCAATCATAGGCTAACATGTGTAAGGCAACAAGTTATCTAAAGCGTACCTACCAAAAATTAAACCATACCTGTCACCATGACAACATTTTCCGTGGCCTCCTGATGGCCAAAGCTGTATACTTTAGGTTGGGATGGAGCATATTGAGATGTCGTTGCCTCCAAACCCATTCCCTTCTCCTCGTAGGTTGCTCTAGGATTCTTCTCGGACTCCGGATGTCCGCTCTGACACTCTCGGGCAAAGTTTACCAGCTTCCCACAATAAAAGCATGCGTCCGGGTCTCGTCCAATAGTTGTTTCGGACGCAACAAAAGAAGGAACTAGACCCGAAATCCTAGCCTTCTTATATCATCTACAGAAATGGAACTTTGAGGAGGTCAGAACCTTGAACTCTGTCTTCTTTGCACTGGAGTCTTTCTTCTCTTGAACTCTCTTCATAATCTTCTCTGTCATCGGATTGTCTCTACGACAATCTCGGGCAAAGTGACCAAACATTCCATATTTATAACAGTAATATGGAGCTTGACTAGTAGGTACTTCAGGCCTCACTTTACTCCTCTTTCGGTATACAGACTTTACGAGACCTAGGGAGTTTGGTAACTTGAGCAATGACGTCTGGTTGATTCTGGCTAGATCTACTTCCAAATCTCTAGCCGACTCCACTAACGCTCGGAATCCAAGTAGATTAGGTCCTACGAGTAGCAGTCGTAATTTTTCGCGCAGACCATTGTAGAATCTATTAGTTATAGTCTACTCGTTCTCCAGCTCAAACCATGGGTAGCGCCTTATGATAAGAAATGCCTGCAAATACTCCTCAAATGAGTGCGTACCCTGCACTAAAAGCATGTTCAACTGCTGATCCAAAGGTCTTATACATGCCAGTTGTTCCATCACACCACTTGGTGTTGAAGCCACCCCAGGGACAGTGGGCTTCACTTGCCCTCCAAGTTGTGCTTTAGTCACAGCGAACATCACTTCAACTACCCTTCTTATGGTTTCAATAGAAAGAAGGGTCTCAGGCACGTTGTTAAGTGCGCTACTCTCCGTAGATTGCTGACCTTGCGACTGCCCCGCACCACTCCTAGTCACCTATATAACATAACCATCGATTAGGCAACATAAAGATTGCTAAAAGCAATCATTGGAACACTCAGGTTCCTCCAAACAAGTGTATATTCATTCCTAAGTGGACATTCATGGGTTATTTTATGTTATAACGATGACGCACTGAAAGATAGGGTACGCTCTGAACAACTCTAGAGGTGAATAGAGTTTTTAAAGTCTTTTTATTTATGCGGAAATAACAAGTCTTTAATCAAATATGTTACTAGGATATAAGTGTACAAGTGCAACAAGTAAATTAGACAAAAGGTAACTAAGCTACAAGCAAAATATATCACAGCACAGGCAATTTTATCACATCACAGGCACACAAGAAAATCACAGCCACACAGACAACACAAAACTTTTATAGTGGTTCCACAAACTTGGGTACATCCACTCTTCCACCACCTTAGGTAGGAATCTACTACAGGTTTTGATCAGGTGACTGTCACCAATAAGCTTTTGATCAGGTGCACAAAAACCAACCCAAGTCTTTTGAAAGGAGACTTGCAACCAGAATAATTTTGAAGGGAATTAAAACCCTGTACAGAGGTGGGGAAGAGAGGTTTATTGAAGTCTTCTTTTTTCAAATCAAAATGAGACGACTTTGTGGATTATGTGATGTTGTCAAAGCTCCCCCTGAGATCTTGAATGGTTTAGGAGTGGAATCTTTGCAAAGGGTGAGTAGGCCTTCATCTGTAAGATCTACTTTCTGAGATCCTTTGATTGATTTGAATATTTTTGTCACTTGAGATCTCAGAAAACAAAGAAGTAGAAGAAAGACTCTTGATAATGATTGTTGTTCTTTCTTCTTCTTTTGAGAGTAGTTGATTTTTCTTTAGAGAGCTGTATGTACTGCACTTGTGGTTTTTCAAAAAGTTTTGTATTCTAAAAGGTTTCTGTGTATGTTGCTTCTCTCTGGCTGAGAGATTATCTGGTCTATAACTGCCTCAAGGTTGAATTCAAAAACCTGCAATTAATGCTTAGCCGAAATCTCGGAAAATGAAAGCGGCAAGTATGCTGTCATATATATTCTATGTCTATCCCGATATATAAGCAATTAATTCCATGGAGGATATTTGAAATCAATGCTGCCACTATCGCCTAGATTCAAAAGATATAAGAGAATTGATTATCTAAGGAATTAACAGCCTATAATAGATATATAATAAGGAGAAAGAATAAATAACAATATGTCTTACAGTTTTCGTCGACCAGAGATCAGCGAACAAATGCACTGCATAAACTGGCAGATTCTGTGCTCTGAGTTTGTTGACCTGAGAATGGCTGTTCGTCGAGCTGAGATCCATGATCGTCGAACTCTTAATGTTGTTTGATAACTTTCTTCTTCTGTGAACAAGTTCATCGAGCTGAAGTCTGAGATCATCGAGTTGAGTCTGCAATCTAGACTTAGAATATTTTCTGATGTTGAGTGATCTTTGGCTCTGAAAGTTAAAGTGTTAGTCGAGCTGAGATCTAAGTTCATCGAGCTCAGCTCAGAGAATTGTCTCTGAGTTAGTCGAGCTGAGCACGACAATCGCCGATCGGAGATCGACGAACGTAGATCTCCTTTTTCCAAAACTTGAATTCTCTAAGTCTTGAGTCTTTGGCAGTGTTGGAGGCTGGCCCTTTGTACTGTCGATTCTAAGAACTTGACCAAGACTCTAAGACATAGTCATGACCCTGATCTATACATGTTGGGTCATATCCTAATTTAGTGAACCTAGCCCTAATCCAACTAGGGATCCAACACACACATACAAGTGCTTATCTCCCCTTAAAAGAATTCGCCCACAAAATCAAATAAAGAAGACCGACACCTTAATCTGATACCAAATTATAACACCCCCATCCGTCGTATGGCATATAGAAGAAGGTCCAGCTGGAACAAACCGGAAAGAGTATAACTGAAACTTTATTATCAGAAAAAGGTGTCTATTACAAAGGTATGCCCTCCCTTATATAGAATGGAGGAGAGATGAGAGAATACAAATAAGAGATGTGGGACTAAAAAATTACAGGACTAAGCGGACTGTACAGAACAAACCGCACAAGCCGCGCGGTTAGACTGAAGGGCTAACCGCACGGCTACCACCAGAGAGAGAGAGAGACCGCAAGGGGAGGCCGCCTGAGAGCCCGGCAACCAGACAGCAACAACACATCAATCAAACCGCTGAAGGGAAACCGCCAGACAGCGCGGTCTCTAACCCGCTAAGACAGACCGCCAGACCGCCCGGTCTCAACTTCAACACTCCCCCTCAAGCTGGAGCATATATATCGATCATGCCCAGCTTGTCACAAATATGATGAAACGAGGCGGAAACTGGCTTGGTGAAGATGTCAGCCAGCTCTTTATCAGAAGTGACAAAGGGAGTGCAAATTTGTTCCTTTAAGATCTCTTCACGAATGAAATGACAGTCGACTTCAATGTGCTTGGTTCTTTCATGGAAGACCGGATTTTTGGAGATGTATATGGCAGCCTTGTTATCACAGAACATAGGTAGCGGATGGTTGTAGACCTCTCATAAATCCAGCATTAGAGCCCGTAGCCATTTTAGCTCACAAGTGGTCGACGTCATACTCCGATACTCTGCTTCAGCACTGGATCTAGAAACAACAGACTGCTTCTTGCTCTTCTAGCTTACCAGATTACCCCCAACAAAGGTGCAGAAACCGGAGGTAGACTTGCGATCCCCTTTTTCATCAGCGTAACTCGCATCTGAGTAAGCTTCAACCCTCAGATGACCATTCTTCTGGAAAAGCAATCCTTTCCCAGGTGCGGCTTTGACGTACTCCAAGATCCGTAAGGCGGACTGCAGATGACACTCCCTGGGAGCTTGCATGAATTGACTCACCTTGCCAACAGCATAGGAAATGTCGGGTCTGGTCACTGTGAGATATATGAGCTTACCAACAAGACGTCTGTACCTCGTAGTATCTGAAAGAAGAGGCGAATCATCTGTCCAGGTTTTGTCTTCTCCAACAGCCATGGGACATCGAGCAGATTTGGCCCCAGTCAATCCTGCATCTTTTAAAAGATCAAGGGCATACTTACGCTGGGAGAGGACTAAGGAATTGGGCTTCCGAGAGATTTCAATCCCCAAAAAGTACTTTGGAGAGCCCATATCTTTCGTGACCAGATGTTGACGAAGATGCCGCTTTGTCAAGGCTACCCCTTCCTGGTCATCGCCAGTGAGAAGAATATCATCAACATACACTGCAAGAACCACCAGTCCCGAGGAGGTTTTGCGAGTAAATAGAGAGTGATCGGCAGAGCTGCGCACAAAACCAACGGCCGCCACGATGCCGCTGAACTTGTCAAACCAAGCTCGAGGGCTCTGCTTGAGGCCATAAATTGCCTTCTTCAGCCGGCATACTCGTGTCTCCCCCTGAGCAACATACCCAGGAGGTTGCTCCATGTAGACGGCCTCCTGAAGATCACCATAAAGGAAGGCATTCTTTACATCCAGCTGGGAAATCGGCCAATCTTTATTGACCGCCACAGAGAGAACCCGTATAGTGCTGAGACGAGCCACGGGAGAGAAGGTGTCAAAGTAATCAACCCCATAGGTCTGAGTAAAGCCCTTAGCAACAAGGCCAGCTTTATAACGGTCCACAGTGCCATCCGGGGCAAATTTCACCACAAAGACCCAGCGACAGCCGACAACATCAGTACCGAAGGGAGGAGGAACAAGAGTCCAGGTACCCCGCTCTGTTAGGGTGGCCATTTCTTCATCCATGGCCATCTTCCAGTGAGGAATAGCAAGGGCCTCCTGGTAGGAGCGGGGCGTGGCAGTGGCGGAGATAGCTAGAGCAAAGGCCCTGTGAGAAGGGGTGAGACGATCATATGAAACAACAGCAGTAAGAGGGTGTAGGGTACACGTCCGCACCCCTTTGCGAAGAGCTATAGGAAGATCCAGGTCAGCAGGTTCCTCGACATCCGGAGCATCCGTGGCAGAGAGAGCTGGCCCGGGAGTAGAGAGCGACGACGACGGAGAGGCGGGAGACGGGAGTGGAGAAGAGGGAG
The DNA here is from genome assembly GCA_039513925.1 of Platanthera zijinensis. Taxonomy (NCBI): domain Eukaryota; kingdom Viridiplantae; phylum Streptophyta; class Magnoliopsida; order Asparagales; family Orchidaceae; genus Platanthera; species Platanthera zijinensis. Next base: position 175,741,800 of record CM077084.1, read on the forward strand.
AGAGAGGTGGAAGAAGAGGAGTGGACGGGGGCGGAGTAGGGGTGAATATCGTAGTGGGAGACGAGAGAACAAAGGGAACAGCATGAGAATCAGAGGCTGGGAGAAGAGGAGGGGAGTCATCCGAGAAGTAGGAGGTATTCTCGAAGAAGGTGACGTCAGCAGAAACGAACGGCTTACGAAGGATGGGATCAAAGCAACAATAACCTTTCTGAGTGGTGGAGTACCCCAGAAAGATACATTTGGTGGAGCGATGAGATAGCTTATCACGGGTGGCAGAAGGGGCATGCACAAAGGCAGTGCATCCAAATATTTGGAGAGGGAGAGGAAACGGCTCCTTGCCCGGATACAAAATGGAGAAGGGGGTTTTTCCGTGGAGAACGGTGGAGGGAAGGCGATTGATGAGGTAACAGGCAAGGAGAACAGCATAGCCCCAATAGGAGCGAGGAACATGCATCTGGGTCATCAAGGAGCGAGCGACATCCAGAAAGTGACGGTTTTTTGCGTTCTGCCACACCATTTTGTTGTGAGGTATAGACACAACTCGTTTGATGAATGATCCCATTTTGCATGCAGAAGGCAGAAAAGTCATGACTGAGATATTCTTGGGCATTATCAGATCGAAGAACTTTAATAGAAACATCAAACTGAGTTTTGATCATGAGATAGAATGACGTCCATACAGAGAATAATTCGGAGCGATCTTTTAACAGATACACCCACGTACAGCGAGAGAAATCATCAATGAATGTGACAAAATATGAACTACCCCGACCAACCGTAAGAGTAGGAGAAGGACCCCAAATATCGGAGTGGATGAGATCAAACGGACGGGTGGATCCACGAACGTGCTTTGGAGGGAAGGAGGAGCGGTGATGCTTGCCAAGCTGACAGGCTTCACAGTTGAGCGGAGAACTTTGGGGAGGAAGGTGGGGTAGAAGTTGACGAAGAAGATGAGGAGGAGCATGACCAAGGCGGAGATGCCATTGGAGAAGATCTGTGGAGGTGGAGGAGAAGGTGGAGAAAGCGGACATGTTGTCCAGGAAGTATAGGCCGCCACTCTCAGTCCCAGTAGCAATCGTCCGTTGGGAGTCCAGATCCTGAAAAGAGCAAGTAGTAGAAGTAAAAGTAACAGAACAGTGTAATTGCTTGCAGAGAGAGGTAACAGATAATAAGTTGCACGAGAACTTGGGCACGTAGAGAGTATCCTCCAAGCGAAGAAACGGAGTGACATGAACTATCCCCATCCCATGAACCGAAGATGAAGAGCCGTCAGCGAGAGTAACCGGGGGTAACCGACCATGTGTTTCTAGGAGAGAAAAACACTGGAGATTGCCTGTCATATGATTAGTAGCACCGGTGTCGATCAACCATTTTCCTTGAGTAACAACGTGGGCACTACCAGAAGACGTGACCACCGAGGCGAACAGCTTTGAGGAGTATATGGAAGCCATGAAGGGAGGAACAAAAGAACTGCAGCGGTCACGGTGACAGCACACCAGCGGCAAGAAGGGCCACGACCAAGATGCAGAGCAAGGCAAAAGGGGATGAAGAGGGAAGCACAAGCCGCGCGACTCAACAGGAGGTCGCGGCGACTTACAAGCGGGAGCGGCTAAAGGAGGAGCCGCACAGAGGAGAACAAGCCGCTGCGACTTAGAGACAGGTCGCGGGGACAAGAGAGAGAGCGGCGAAGGAAGAAGGGCGGAGAGGCCGCCAAAACAAGGAAGAACTCGCGCGAACAGAGAGAAATCGCAGCGGTTAGGAGAAAGAGATCTGCCGCGCAAACAGCAGGAAGCCACGCGGTTAGAAAACTATCCACGCGGATAGGAAGAAGAAGATCTGCAGCGGTCACGATGTCAGACACCAGCGGCCAGAAAGGCCACGACCAAGCCGCAGAACCAAACAGAGGGAGAGAAGTCGGGCGGCTAGCAGACAGACCGCGCGGACAGAAGTGGAGGATAACGGGAGGCAAAAGGCGAACAAGGCAAAAGAGGCCGCGGAGACATGTCGCGGAGACTAGAGAAGAGAAGGAGGAAGCGGCGACTAGAACAGGTCGCAAGAAAGAAGCAAGCAGCAGAAACAGGCCGCGCGAACAGGGCGCAAGCAATCAGGCGGAAGAAACAAGCCGCGGGAGACAGGCCGCGAGAAGAAGAGGCAGGTCGCGCGGACAGGAGAACGCACAGAATCAGGAGTCAAAGATCGAATCCTCTGATACCATGTTAGAAACGAACTAAAACAAACTGGAAAGAGTATAACTGAAACTTTATTATCAGAAAAAGGTGTCTATTACAAAGGTATGCCCTCCCTTATATAGAATGGAGGAGAGATGAGAGAATACAAATAAGAGATGTGGGACTAAAAAATTACAGGACTAAGCGGACTGTACAGAACAAACCGCACAAGCCGCGCGGTTAGACTGAAGGGCTAACCGCACGGCTACCACCAGAGAGAGAGAGACCGCAAGGGGAGGCCGCCTGAGAGCCCGGCAACCAGACAGCAACAGCACATCAATCAAACCGCTGAAGGGAAACCGCCAGACCGCGCGGTCTCTAACCCGCTAAGACAGACCGCCAGACCGCCCGGTCTCAACTTCAACACCTGGCACCATATACCATGGATAGTCGGAAGGGTTACATAAGAATATCAAAAATCAACTACAACTATTCGCCCTAACTCAGAGCATTCTACACGAAGCTTTTAAACAGTTTGAAAAAACCCATAATTGAATAACAACTGTCATGAATGTCCACTTACCACCATAGGAATGAAATAACAAATACACTGAAAGTACATGGCCTTATGGCCTTACAAGAGTTCACTTTACAAAGTAATGTTTTACATACATCGGCTCGCAGGCCGGCCACAAATGAAAAAAGTAAAACAATAATTCGCTTTGGCCTTCGATGGCCAGCTCAACAGCATAGGCTTCAACCCGCTTTTTGGTACCTGGCTCCGCTGCACCTGCAAGAAACATTCCACCGCACGGTGGCAAACAAAGAAACGGTCAGCTAAAGCTGACCAAATTATAACGACCCCGCCCCTTACTCGGGGCGGCGGTGCTCCTTCCCTGCATTTCATTAGCCCAACTAAACATCAAAGTGCAAACATACTTCGCCACAAGTGTAGGATCGCACGGCCAAACACCTTGTGCACTTAGGGCACAATTTCGGTGAATCCGGTCAATGCCGTGAATTCACCACCATCCCCGAGATGGCAACATCACTTTAAGATGTACGCGCGGGCCAAGCTTCTCCCGGATCCTAATACATTCCCAATCATCACATAACCAAATTATATACAAGGCTGGCTCCCCGGCCCCCAAGTTAGCAGAACTACGTTTCCGCTCATTTTTTCGGGTGCGCCTTGGAGTTAATTCCCATGGATCCATGCTGCAATCTACCGTGTAGAAACCCAAAAACAAAATTGCACGGAGTCTTCTTTGGCAATACATACAATATGCAACATCACCGATCCAGACCAACACGTCTGGGTAGGTTTCACACACAATGTCTATGTCCGAACTTCGATTCCGTACTCTATATGCAACACAAGGGGGACTATTCACATCTACCCCCAAGGAACACCGCACACTCGCAGGAGCGGGTTTCCAATACAGATAGAAAGAGAGCTTCGCATGCTCAAGTAGAGAATCATTACCCTTGAAGTTCGCTTTTGCGACATGGAAATCTATCCAGATGGAAAGCTTCGCAAGGGACTTTCCTTCGCAGATCTGGTCTTGGTTCTCGAATCGGTGCTCCGATGATCCGCCGGTGGTCGGATTCCTCCTCTTCCTTCCTCAACCGGTCTCTCCTCTCTCTAACTCCTTCGAAAGAGAATGCTTAAGAGATAATGTGGAATTAATCCTATATTCCTAGCCTTATTAAAGAAGGAACACATCTTGGCCGTTAGATCTTGTTTAAAGAAAACGAATGACTCGGATTCGCCAGAAATCTCTCAATCTTGGGTAAAACACGGCCTTGCACACGACCATGTTCCAAGCCATGTGCCCCAATCCAGGCACGATTGTCTAGTACAGAAAAGGACACGGGTTGAGATACGCTCGTGTCTCAACCTGGCACGCCAGTGTCAGGTCCCAACACGCTCGTGACCATGGTGCGTGTCACAGATAACAGCCACGCTAACCGTCATGTCGCTTGGTGGAAACGGGCAAGGATATGCCTGTGTCAAATGGGATACGCCCGTATCGATCAATACATGCCCGTGTAACCTGGCCGTACACTCCTGGCAATACACCTCCGGTTTTCAACCCGAGAAGGACACGAGTGGTGACATGAGTAAGGACACGCCCGTGTCACATCTGACACGCCCGTGTCGATACTATTCCAAAATCATGTTTCCTGTCATGTCCTTTACTAGACACAGCCCAACCAACATAGAAGGACACGACCTTGGATAAGCCCGTGTTCCAGGCCGTGTGCCCCTATATAGGCACCAAAAATTCCTTATGACGCGATCGGTTCATTTACGATTTTTGGGGCATTACATGCTTACTCACTCAATGCCAAGCAGCAGAAAGCTGATAAAGCAAGTTTGGCATTGAGTGAAGCTGAATCACTCAACGCTAGTAACAGATTGATATTCTAAGTAGTTTTGCGTTGAGTGAAGGTTACTCACTAAACGCCAAGAGATAGTAAATCTACCTAAGTATTTTGGCGTTGAGTGAAGCTTACTCACTCAATGCCTATGCTAATGTCGATTGATTTTTGGCTAAGTCCACAGCTGGTGACGTCAGCAAGTCAACAAGTCAATATATTTCAAAAAAGTGGAGGGATTACTACAGTACGCAACAAAGGTTGCCGCAGACCTACTGTATGACAGTTGATGTTAAAACAAATTTTTAGCCAGCATTAAAAGTGTGGGACCCATTGCTAAAAGAGCCATTAGGGCTCAATAAATAAAAGAAGTAACATTTGTTCGTCTCCTCTGCCATTATTGTGGAGCTATAAAATAGGAAGCTCATGCTGAGAAAGAAAAAGAGAGCAAGATAGTTGTTGGAATCAACATCTTCAACAGCAAGATAGTTGGTGTCATTCTCACCTGCACCAATAAGCTAGTTCAAAGTATTTTCTCTGAGCATAAGGTGGCAGCAAAGGGCCGACCCATGCTGCAGGTTTTTCATAGTTCTAGCAACACAAGAACCTGAAGATCTTTGTCTAAAAGATGTGAAGAGAAGAAGGCTTGAAGAAGCAGAGATCTGAAAGAAGGCTCAGGGGACAATTCCTCAAGAGTGAAAGTTAGGGCTGAATCACCTCAGCCCAGGAAAGAGAGAATGGCAAAACAGAGTTCTGCAAGTTACTTCCAGCACAAGTAATTACTTATTGCTATAGAAGTAGTTAGGACTAAGTATATCTTAGTTCAGTAAAGGTAGACTCGGGAAATAAACTCTTGTAGTCATTGTTGGGATGAGTCTATCTTAGTCAAGAAGCTTGACACAGAGAAATATCTCTTGTGTCAAGAATATCCATCAACCCACTTTCATCATTTAGGATTCAGTTTACCTGGATCTGAGCTGTAGGTACCTGAATGGGTACTGATTTGTAGAAGTGTTGCAGCACTCTGAGAGTGGGGCTGTGTGCCTGAAGCTGTAGGGCTGAAGAGCCTTAGTTGTAGGACTTAGAAATAAGGCTGAGGTAGGTGTTCTATGGATCACTGAGTTGTAGGAGCTCTGTAGGGCTTTGAGGTAGGAAGCCTTATGGTTCTGATCTTGGATTCTGTGAAGAATCTGTGTGTAAGGCTGATGGCCTGATGTGTAAGCTCCTTGGAACATTTTTAAAAGTGCCTAGTCTAACAAGACAGTTGGATATGCTGGAGGGAAAGTGGATGTACCCAGATTGGGAACCACTATAAATATCTGTGTGCTTTGCTGTGTTGTTTTCTTTGTGCAGGGTAAATTATCTTGAAAGCAGAAATTAATCAACCACTCAAGCAGAAAATAAAAAAGAAAAGAAAAGAATTAATAAAGAGACCAATAACCTATTCACCCCCCTCTAGGTGATTTAGTTATCCTTGAATTAAAGACTTTCAAGTGGTATAAGAGGGAGGTTACTTAAAAAGAACCTAACAGTCTGAGTTGACCTCCAAGGATAGCTAAAAGGTTAAACTTATGTGTTCAAGGATGAACCATAAGATTAGGAACTATATAGAGCAGCAAATCTGCAGAAAGGACAAGATCAGCATTGGGCTATTGGCTGGTCTTGGTGATGACAAAGTCCTTCCAAATGCATGAGCAAGAATTAGGGACCCTCTGTCACATTCAGAGAGCGACACAGAGGTGGATGAAGCTAATGAAGGGGAATACAGATTGCATTGACAAATAGCTACCCAGAAGTAGAATCTTGCCAGGATCAGCCTGGTCAAAATAAGGTGCATTCCCCATCTAGCTCATCCTCAGAGTCTGGATATGAATCCTGTATAGACTCTGATATCTCCTCATCTAGTGATGATGAGTGTCCTTTGACAAATGATGATATCAATCAATTGATTCACAATCATGCTACACTTCTGAAAGCTTTCAAGGAAAGCAAGCTGCTTGTTAAGAAACAAGCAGAGGAAATAGCCTCCCTACAGAAGACTGCTTCCCTGCTGGATGAAGCTTCATCCTTCCTATGTATAAAAGAGAGGGATGCAGCTCATGTGAAAATCATGGAAGATATCCATGTTGACTCCTTAAAATACAAGGACTCTATGATCAGGAATCTATTCAAACCAAATAACTCCAAATTTTGTCAGATTGATCACAAATTCCATATCCACATATTAGTGCTTTAACAAATACATGCATCAAATAAGTAAAAGTTGATAGATAGAAAATCAAAATTTCTGATTCTTTTGAAGTATGCTCGACCGAACTGATAGAAGTATAGAACCTCATACCATAAGAAAAGAACTGAAATATAGTCAATGCATTGCAAAATGAGGTTCTGCAAATTCCTACCTATATAAAGAAATTGTCTACATCGGGAATCTAAAGTTAATGTATAAAATGTTCCACAAAGAGGAAAAATAATGAACTAAAAAGTAAAAAAAAAAAGAACCATGCATCCAATAATGTAGTACAACAAAAATTGAATAGAAGAATATCAATGCACAAAAAGCCAGCCAGGAAAGAAACCAACTAGGAACCAACTGTAAGAATTAATCCTGAACCCAAAGGCAATATAATGTAGCCCCAGGAGATTATTGGATATAATAAATGGCACATTATGATTTTGTTGAATGGATTTTGATAGGGAAAAATAGATGTTGAGAAAAAACGGAGCAGAGGAAATACCTTCATATCATCATAGTTTGAGTTTAAGAGATTACCTGTAGAAAACAATGCAGAGGTGTAGTTTTTTATAGATTTGCGATGTGCGAGTAGATCTTGGAAACGGAACACAAAAATTGGAAAACAATAAATGGAAAATTCAGGTGCTAACCATGAATTTTATGATGTTGAACACGATGGTGGCCGACTCCTGGGATTAGGAAGGTTGTAAGAAAATTGTTTCCTGCATAAAATGGAGGTGAGTAGATCTTCGGGGCTAATATTTTTTTAGGGTTTGAATTTGAGATACCTGCAAAGAACATAGCAAAGGTAGAGTTTCAGGAAGACACCTACAGGAAAAGGCTCAAGTGAGTAGAACTACTAAATGTGAAGATAAGTTTCTAACCTTAGTAGGCGGAGGAGAGAAGAAGACCTTTCCATCATAAAGGAAAATGTGAAGATGAGTTTGAGGAAGATACCTGCAGGAAAATGGGTTAGAATGAAGCCCTTTGCCGGAAGAAAGAATGAATCCCTTTGTCGGAGTAACAAAGAATCGTTGTTTGGAGGTGGACAGGATGGATTTCGTGCACTGATCTTGGAGCTGTAAAGTCACAAGAGGATGGAAGAAGAACTTTTCGTCGAAGTTGTAAGCACGAAGCCTTTTTCGGTCGAACAAAGAATCGTCGCTTCGAGGAGGATGGGGCAGAAGGTGTGCGCCGATATTGAAGCTGCAAGGTTGCGGGAGGAGGGAAGAAGACCTTTTTGTTGAAGTGGTAAGCACGAAGCATTAGTCGGGAAGGAAGAAATCTGAACTCACCTGTAGGCCTGGAATGTCTGATCGGGAAATAAGAAAATGGAAGAAATCAGTGCATAGATCTGGAAGCAAGAAATCAGAAATAACCTCCGCTTTGATCGGAGCTTTTACCCATGAGTCCTCTCACTGGATCTTTCCGACAGAAACTTGTTTCCAGTCACTGTAACTCCTCGTCGGAGGAAGAGAAGGAATTTCTCTCTCCCTTCCCCACCCCGTCTCTCCCTCAGAACTCACTAACTGCCTTCCTCCTCGCCCGTGAAGTTCTCCTGCGGCTGCCCTACCTGTTGCGCAGAAGAACAAAGGGGAAGAAGTCACCTATCACGATTTCGAGGTGGCTGAACAGTGTCGACCTGTATTAATTAAAGGTGATTGTTATCCGCACTGCAGTTTTGGTTATTCGCAAATATTTTTTTCCTAATTTTTCGCGTCTTTTGGAAATACGTCTTGTACATGCATTTTTAGGAAAAGTGTTCAACACGAAAGTTGTAGATCTCATCGAGATCTACAACTTTCGTGTTGAACACTTTTCCTGAAAATGCATGTACAAGACGTACTTTGGAAATACACCCAGATTTCGCGCCTTTTAGAAATACGTCCTGTACATGCATTTTCAGGAAAAGTGTTTAACACGAAAGTTGTAGATCTCGATGAGATCTACAACTTTGGTGTTGAACACTTTTCGTAAAAATGCATGTACAAGACGTATTTCTAAAAGACGCGAAAAATTGGGAAAAAAAAAGTGCGGATAACCAAAACTGTAGTGCGGATAACACTCACCTAATTAAATCTTGATTCGGGCAAAAGACCCAAATATCACCCAATTAACTCAAAAAACCTAATTTTATGAGAATAGTTTCGCATTAAAATGTTACATCATGGTGTTACATAGCTCATTGCTTATAGTATAAAGATGTATGGCTTGTGAAGGCTATTTTTGAGTGATGTGATAAATGTAACACCCTAATTTCCACTTTTAAAAGAAGGAATATGTGGGCTACTACAACATAGTAGCAGTTACTGTAATGCAGATGCAGTTATCGTGGCATGGTAGTGGTTACTGACGTATAACAAATTAAATCAAAAACATGTTCAAATTAACTGTGTTCTCTGTTTACTACCACGGGTTGCCGAAAAGTTACCATCACCCATTAAGTGTTACTACAGACTGTACGATGATTATAAAAGCCCGATTTGTCCTAAGATATAACACAACATGATAATGCTATAGCGGCATGATAGCTCATTGGTGGATCAAGTAATTAAAGATCCACAATCACGACCATTAAAACCTCATAGTTCTAAATTAGAGGCATGATGCGCGTAAAATACGGCAAGCGTACCGGTCGCACAAGTAATAAAGTTGGGAATAAATCCCCGGATGTCGGTCTCTTGAGGATTGCAATTAGCGTCGAACGATTTAGACTCTAAAACTATTGTTATGAGAGTTAATTGAAATAAACAGAAAAAGAAGGGGCTTTGATTGGTGGTCTTACGACCGATTACACTAATGTAAACTATGCGGGTCGCAATCACCGCTTCTCAAGGCGAGATGGATGTAGCGGCCGCGATGCCGTACTTCGGTTGGTGAGTGGACGGAAGACTAGCGAGTGAGGTGATTAGTGCGGAGTGAAATTGAGTGAAACGAACGTGTGGAGTGGAGCGAGATGGAGCGAGGCGCATCAAAGAATAATTCTCATAAGCAAGATGAAACACAAATGATCAAATTAACACTAGAAATTGATGTTCATTACATGCACAAACATTCCATGCAACAAGAAAAGATATAAAATGCAAAACCACGAGATTGAAGATCCACCGTGGTTGTTGGCCGGAGGTGCGGGTTGTCAATCCGCTTCCAAGCGCAGTCCGAGGAGGCCTTCCGGTACCACCGAGCTGTCACCTCGAGGGCCTGTAATTCTGTTCTCTAGGTATGCTTCGTCTTCTTCCTCGGTGGAAAGCTCGGAGAAGAATGCTTCAATGGCCGGGAGGATCACCGGAGGATGCGGAATGCTTTGGAATCGCCGAAGAAGGTCCTCCCGATGGTAGGGATGAAGGTGGAGGCGAATGGAACTGCTGGAGGGCGAAATGACGGACTGGCGGAGGTTTCGTAACAATGTTCGTTACCCTAATTCGCGGAACAGGGCTTTTTTATAGCTTGCAGAATAAATAGGGCGCACGACCACTGGCGCACGACCAGTGGTCGTGCGCGACCAAGGTCAGCGCCCGTGCGCGAGCAACCTGTAGACCTGCATCAGAAAATCAATGGTCGCGCACGATCAGCAGCGCACGATCAGTGATCGTGCGAGGCAATGCTGATGATCGTGCGGAAATAGCCAGGCAGAACTTTGTAAAATGGGTATGACTGCGCACGATCGGCGCCGCACGAGCAGTGGTCGTGCGCGGTATGGCAAGTGATCGTGCGGAAGGTTCAAGACAGGGATTTCTCAAATGAGTCCGGGCTGCGCACGATCAGTGATCGTGCGCCAGGAGGTCGATGGTCGTGCGTGGGTAAAAACGCACGACCACTGACTCCTTTGCCAAAAATAGTGAAACGCCTATCCCGAATGCCCTCACGATCCCCAAACCTGCAGGAAAACTGCAAGAGACATCGATCGTGGCAGCCACATCAAACAATAATAATCATAGAAAGAATGTAAATGCACACAAGCACAGAAATGGGCTAAAAAGGTGCACAGGGCGTGGAATGCCGTAGCTAAACAAAAGGAGTACTAATGGCGCTAAAAGATAGTGCAAAGCTGAGGAAAAAGGCCTAGATGAGTCCAAAATAAGGTATAAAATAGGGACTCATCAAGGCACTATATTGGTTTACCTAAATGCCCAAAGTAGGGCTTGTGGGATCAAGCATTTTGCATGTCTTTGTTTGAGAATAACAAATCCCACTATGTATTTGATCATGCTTATTGTGTTATATAGTGTGCAAGAACTATAGGTATAATACCCATATGTATATTGTAGAAAAAAGTCAATGCTCTAAACAGAGAGCTAACGGATAGTGGTAACAATTACTGCTGGTGATAGTGTATTGACTATAATATGTACCATATTGACAAGAAGTGATAGCTTATTAGTGAGATGAGTTACCGATAATATGTTGACTAGAAGAGATATGAAAGTGAAGGGATAGATACTACTCTAGAGGGGGGTGAATAGAGTTATCAAATTTTGCACTAGACAAAACTTGAAGGTCTACCCAACTCCCTTGGAGTGAATTGCGGAATTAAAAGATTATAGATATAGAATTAACCCTAAAGCCTAACACAAGTGTTGTGCACAAACTCAAGCTAACTGTAATTACAGTTAAGGCTTGGAAATCCTAATCAGCAACTAGCAACCTAGTTATATCTATTCACAGCCACAGTGCAGGAAATAAACAAAGCAATCCAGACGACACAAGGAATTTATAGTGGTTCCCCAAACAACTTGGGTACGTCCACTCTTCTACCAACAAGGTAGGAATCCACTCAGGTTTTTGATCAGGTGCCCTGCCACCAACATGATCTTCTTCAGGTAGATCCAGAAACCCTTTAGATTTTTGATCAGGTGTCTAAAAACCAAGCACAGGTTTTTGATCAGGTGCCCTGCCACCAAGGGATACTTTTGAAGGGAGTAATAACCCTGTACAGGAGGGGGAAGAAGGTTAAGATGTCTTCTCTATTTTAAAATAGATTAGAGAAGCACAAAAACTTGCACTGAGCTAGAAAGCTCTAAAGAATCAAGGCTCCCCCTGGCTCAAAGATGTCCAGGTGAAGTCTTGCTTCAGTGCAGAAAACTCTTCAGAAAGCTCTGAAGGAAAAACTACAAGAAGATAATAAATAATAAAATTAAAGATCTTCAAGCAGCAATCTTCTTCTTCTTCTTCAAAAGAACTCTGAGTTTGAACTTCCTGAAAGCAGGAGAACTCAGGTTGAAGAGGAGTAGAAGATCTTAACACTTCTCAGTTAGATGAGTATTACTGAGTGCAGAAGACTTGATCTTGATGAAGGCTTGAATGCTTAAGTGAACAACTGGTTCGCTATTAGCTAGCTTGAATCCTTCTTCAAAGGGTCCTTTTTATATCAACAGCAAGCAACGGCTCTCTTCAATTTGAATTACTTGTCTTCTTCTGAAACTTGAGACCTGGGCTGCAAATAACACACAGCAAAACAAACTCTGCAGCAAGACATCCTATAAAAGGAATGAACCTCTTTTCTAAGAAGCTGCAGGATCAAATCAAATAACAGAAGGACTAAATAAAGTCACATCAGAGAAATACTCTTTATAGCAGAAGGAAGACTTTTCAGTCTAACGGCTATAAAGGACTGTCAGCAGATAAAGTAAAATACAAAGTTAGCTAATAAGACAAACAACTTTATCTAAAAATATTTTACTCAGGCAAAAAGAATAGAGCAGATATGCCTGGAAATATTATTATAAATCAACTGAAAAGATATGCCAGATAATGTATTAATTAATTAAATATAATAAATAAATACAAAATATAAAGGCAGACAGAAAGCGTCGAACGACCTTCAGAGATCGTCGACCGACGCACGGAGATCGTCGAACTATCGGACAGATAGTCGAATGATCCAGATAGTCGAACTATCAAAGGAGATAGTCGAACTATCACAGCGGATAGTCGAACTACCAGAAGATAGTCGAACTATCAGATAGTCGACCTATCAACAGATAGTCGAACTATCAGGGCAAAACAGATAGTCGAGCTATCAACAGATAGTCGAACTATCAGATAGTCGAACTATCAACAGATAGTCGAACTATCAGATAGTCGAACTATCAACAGATAGTCGAACTATCAAAAACAAACAGATAGTCGAACTATCAGATAGTCGAGCTATCAAAGCAGATAGTCGAACTACCAAGCGAGAACAGATAGTCGACCTATCAACAGATAGTCGAACTATCAAAGCACACAGATAGTCGAACTATCAACCGATAGTCGAACTATCCACGCAGACTGAAAGTCGAACAACTGATAGACGATCGTCGAACAGTTAGTCGACGATAGTCGAGCGGCGTTCGACGATAGTCGAACGAACAAATAACTTAACCAAATTCTCAATCTGGAAAAGTGAGGACTCTACAGCTAGACTACTAACCATTGACCATAGATATTTCTTGGGTCAAGGGACTAAAAAGACAAGACTAAACTCAAATCAAACTGGGGTACCAACAATCTCCCCCTATTTGAGTTAAGTCTCTTAAAAACTAAAACACAGAGCTAGCTATAGAACACTATAAACAATACAGGAAATAGATAGCAATTAACTAGCAATTATCAAACAGATAGATAAATAACAGTCAAACAAAACTAAGGATCAACAGAGTCAGGCTTAGATACAGAAGAGCTAGAAACAAAAGAAATTTTTCGCAGAGGATCAATGGCCTCTAATTTAGACATCTTTAAATCTTGCAAGCCAATGATCTTTAATTCTGTAGTCCTTGGCACAACAGCTTCCGGGTGCTTTTCCATATATTTAGAAGGGTCAAAAACCTCAGGTTAACCTAGAACTTTTCTAATTCCTTCTTTATGAAAGTAGACATGGTGGTTAAGCCAGTGGTGTCCTTCCCTTCAGCTTTTGCTTTTCTGATTTGGGCTGCTCCAACAAATTCGTGAAAACGAGCCATCCTAAAGTTAGGATCAAGCTCAGGACTTTCATAAACAGACTCAGGAGGAGTAGCATCTGATTCTTTATCTTGATTAACTAGATAAGACATGGGAGCAGACTTAGCAAAGTTCTTGCTAGAAAATTTAAAACAAAATAAACTACTTACCTTTTGAAACAACTTTTTCAGACTGTACTGGTATTGGAGAAGAAGCTCTTTTCTTTGGAGAAGGAGGAGGGGAAAAGGTTGGTCTTTGATACACAACCTCCTTCACTTGTCTTTGAGAACCAGAATAAGATCTGCCTTGGGAACTTTGAGAGCTTTTCCTTGACTGAGGCTGAGAAGGTGCAGATTTTCCAGAAGAGGCAGATGGATTAGCAGATAGGTTCCCAGAGGCTCCTGCACTGCAAGGTGGAGGAGGAGGACCTCTAGGAGTCCATCTTGAAACAGGACTATCATACCTCTTAGATCTTTTTCTTTCTTTCTGCTGGTTCTTGGAGAACCACATCCAATGTTGAAATTCTTTCGATTTGGGGTCAATTCCTTTAAGAATATAGTATGGAGTATCATTGTCTCGGCTGGGAGGAGGAGGAGCAATTGCTTTTCTTTTCTTTTGAGCAGCTTTCTCTTTCTTAGCATTCTCAGATAAATCAGAATCATCTTCATCATCAGAGTGAGATGATGGAGGATTATCATAAGAATCATAGGCTTCAGAAACAGCCTTTTCTTTTAACTTCAGATCAGATTTCTCTCTTTCCTCTTCAATGGCATCCTGAGCCAGAAGGAAATCTAAATCCAACCCTGGTGAATCATCCCAAATAGTTGACTTTTCAACTTGCAACTCTTTTTCTTTCTCTTTTAAAGAATCTTGTACTCTTTGATTCCAGGCAGCTCTTGCTTTTTCTTCTTCCACACTCAGAACAGAAGTGTCATCTTTGATTTCATCTTGATTTTCAGACTCATCTTCTCTATCATCTAAAAATGAATCCAGTTCTGGATCTTGAATATCAGGAACATTTGGGGCAGCTTCTGAAACAATTACTATGATCTGAGCAGCTAAATCTTCTCTAATATAATCTGTAGAATTATGAACACAGATCTGCTAAATAAGCAATAATCATTCCTTCTAGGTATTCACTAGCTAACAAATTAATTGACTCGTCAATAAAGCGAATGAGTGAATTACCTTCATATTTGACCAACTCCCAAGACTCATCTAGGTAGGATGTAATGATCCCTTCTAGGAAATTTGCAATCACGGGAGAGGTGAGATCTTCTAAGCAAACTTTCACAACAAATTCAGATAACATAATAGCATCAGATATTTCCTTTTCCGATAACACAGAGGCTGATTCTTTTTCAGCCGGAGCAGACACTACTTGAACTGTCATCACAGTATCTGTTACTGCTGGAAGGGAGGCAGGAGGCTCTGAGGCATCTTCACGGAACATCTCACCCTGCCTGATTTCAGTGGAAACTGAAACCAGGCCCCTTGAGGAAGAGGGCTCAGCAGATTTGGAAAGTGATTTGATGGTAGCGGTTAAGGTATCAATGGAGGAGGCAAGTGGAGCGATTGCCTCTTCAATCATAATTTTGATTGAAGGAGTAATCAACTCCACAATGCGGGAGATGAGTTCAGGGGTTATCTCAAAAGAAGATGGAAGTGCAGTGGATGGAGATGCAGCAGATATGGATGTAGTGCTGGGATGAAGAATGGTGTGGACTGGAGATTGAATTGGAGATGGAGCTGGAGAGTTAATAGGAGTGTTAACTGGAGAATGAATGGGAGACTGAGGAGGTGTTGGAATCCTCTCAGATCCTAACAAATCAAAACTAGGAGCAGATATCCTAGCCTGATGAGAAGGAAGAGGAGATGCTGGAGGGGAAGGAAGAACAACCGTGGTTGTTTCTCTAACAGGAGAAGGGGAAAGTCGTACTTCAGCTGAAGTTGATGGAACTTCAACTGAGGCAGACAGCATAGCAGAAGAAGAGGGAAGGGAAAGAGCTGAGCAAGCTTCTACAGGGTGAGGAGCGACCGAATCAGTCCTGGTGCTCTCAGATGTCGCTGGAGCAACCCCTGTGAGAGCGGGTTTCACAAAGGTTCTCTTCCACTTGGAGAACAGGTTTGGGTCCATCTTCTTGCTTGCATTTATTGTTGTTGCGGTTGAACTCAGCAGCTGGGGATATTTTTCCTTCAGGAAAATTCCAATAACCCTTCCGAGGGTAACTTCCTTCTTACTATTCTTTTTCCTTATCAAATCAAACATTACTCCTGCCCAATCAATCTTTTTCTGATTAACAATTGCACACATTAGTGCAAATTGTTGCCTTGTTATATTGTCATGAGTAGAGTGCTTACCGAGGAGCACTTTTCCGACCAACTTAGCAAGAAACTTAATCTTGAAAGGGAAATTTATCTTGAGCAGCTTCGTGGGAATGCCCTCTGCATGTCCCAGCTCAACTAACATTCTTCCAAATTCTTGAGCATCTTGCTCATAATCTTCTTCACCATTTATCAAACCAAAAATATCAGTCAGAACGGCCGGAGTTAAGATTACCTCTTCTCCGCCGATGGTGCCAGTCATCGAATCGTCGGTGGAGGACGACGTGAAAGCCCATTCCTTGATCTCGGGTATATTTAACTTAATCATTGATGACATTAATCTCTCTAGTCCTTGATCCCGGCACAGCTGAAGAACTTCCACGATCCCTGCTTCACAGCAACTGAACGTGTCAAAATCAACGCTGAAGCCTGCATCGAACTTTACAACTGCTAACACTGCGAGAGAAATCGCCATTGATTGCTGGAGAAAGCGCGAGAAGGACGGCAAAGACGAAGGGGATGAAGCGGCAGAAAATCGCAAGCGGGAAGACAGAATGCGAAAAGTCACGCTCCGTCGACGAAAGAACAAAAGATCTTTTAACCTAGGTCGACTATCGGCTTTATATTAGACCGGAGATAGTCGATCTATTAAAAAGATACTAGACCCGATAGTCGAACGGCCGTTCGACGATCGGCTCAGAAGCATAGTAGTCGAGCCATCGTTCGACTATTTCTGGCTTCTCAAACAACAAGCTGTCGTCGTTCAGAGATCGACGATAAGCTCGACCTGTTCGATGATCTTCGAACGCCGGTCGACGATCTTCAAACAGATAAGCTATCATTAACCAGAGGTCGACGATAGGCTTAATCCGTTCGACGATCTTCGATCATCGTTCGACGATCTTCGATCATCGTTCGACGATCTTCAAGCAGGTTTTAACATAGGCAGATATAGTCACACTTAGTCTCGTCCATTGATCATGCCTAATTGAACTAAAAAGAACAGATGCTTCTGTTCATCTAAAGGCTTGGTGAATATATCACCTCTCTGAAACTCAGTGGATATGAACTCAAGACAAATCTTGTTCTTTTCCACACAATCTCTCAGGAAATGGTGCTGAATCTCAATGTGCTTCGTTCTAGAGTGGTGCACTGGATTTTGTGCAATTGAAATAGCACTGGTACTATCACACATGATTTTGGTGTTCTTGTGTGAGTAACCATAATCCACAAGCTGGTTTTGAATCCACAGGATCTGTGAACAACAACTAGCAGCTGCTATATATTCAGCCTCTGCAGTTGAAGTTGAGACAGAAGCCTGCTTCTTACAGAACCAAGAGACCAATCTCTCTCCCAGGAACTGGCAAGTTCCTGAGGTGCTCTTCCTGTCAACTCTGCAACCAGCATAATCAGAATCAGAATATCCAATTAATTCAAATTCTGACTCAGCTGGGTACCAAAGTCCTAGATCTGGACATCCCTTCAGGTATCTCAGGATTCTCTTTAGAAGAATCAGATGAGATTCCTTGGGGTTGACCTGGAATCTAGCACAAAGGCATGTAACAAACATTATATCAGGCCTACTTGCAGTTAGATATAATAGGGAACCAACAATGGCCCTATAATTCTTTTGATCAACTGGCTTGCCGTGATCATCAGAATCAATAACTACATTAGTAGCCATAGGTGTAGGCATTGCTGAAGCATCAGCCATCCCAAATTTCTTCACCAATTCCTTGGCATATTTGGATTGGGAGATGAAGATACCATCAGCATCTTGCTTAACTTGGAGACCAAGAAAGTAAGACAGCACACCCATACTACTCATCTCAAACTTAGAGTGCATCAGGTCAGAGAACCTTTTGCAAAGTTTGGGATCAGTGGAGCCAAATATAATTTCATCTACATACACCTGAACTAACAGGATTGTGTCCTTGTGATGCTTGACGAAAAGGGTTCTATCAACTACTCCCCTAGTAAAGTTGTGCTCTAAAAGGAAACTAGCTAGAGTCTCATACCAGGCTCTGGGAGCTTACTTTAGTCCATATAAAGCTTTCTGTAACTTAAACACATGTGAGGGCTGAGTTGAAGAAACAAACCCTGGTGGTTGTTCAACAAACACCTCTTCCTTAAGCTCACCATTCAGGAATGCACTTTTGACATCCATTTGGAACACCTTAAACTTCATGTAGGCTGCATAGGCCAAGAAGATCCTTATTGCTTCTAGCCTTGCAACAGGAGCAAAGGTTTGGTCATAATCTATACCTTCCTCCTGTCTGTATCCCTGAGCTACAAGCCTTGCTTTATTCCTTACTATAATTCCATTTGCATCCAACTTGTTTCTATACACCCACTTGGTGCCTATGATCAGTTGGCCTTTAGGTCTTGGAACCAAAGTCCAAACTTTACATCTCTCAAACTGATTGAGTTCCTCTTGCATAGCAATGATCCAGTGGGGATCTAGCTCTGCATCTTTAAAGGTGAGGGGCTCAACCTGAGAGAGGAAACAAGCGTGCATCACATCCTGTCTTAATTGATGTCTTGTTTGCACACCAGCTGATATGTCTCCAATCACTTGAGATGTGGGGTGATCTCTAAGTGTGACAATATCAACAGGTGGGATGTGATCTTTAGCAATAGTTGGGATTAATTCCTCAGGAGGAATTTGATCTACTGTTGGTGGAACAACAATTGCTTCTGCAATGTCTTCATCACTATCTGATTCAGTGATCTGAAGAGTTGATAGTTGAAGAATTTCTTGAGGAGCATCAGGTACCTGCAATGAACTAGAGGAAGGAGAATTTTTTTTCTCCTTGTAAAACATCTGAGATTCATCAAAAGATACATGCACAGATTCTTCAATCTTACAGGATGATTTGTTATAAACCCTATAAGCTTTGCTTACTTGGGAATATCCAAGCATGATTCCTATTGAAGCTTTTGCTTCAAATTTCCTAAGATATTCTTTATTGTTATTATGAATATAAACAACACAACCAAAAATTCTGAAATAATTAATTTTAGGTTTCTTTCTTTTAAGCAACTCATAAGGAGTTTTACACTTAAGTTTGTGTATCAAACTTCTATTTAAGACATAATTGGCTGTACTAACAGCTTCTGCCCAATAGGAGAGAGGCATGTTAGCATCTGCCAACAATGTGCTAGCAGCTTCAATGAGTGTTCTATTCTTCCTTTCAACTACCCCATTTTGTTGAGGAGTTCTAGGAGCTGAGAAGCTATGTTTGATACCTTCTCTCTCACAGAATTCTTGCATGAGAAGAGAGTCAAACTCAGTACCATGATCACTTCTGATCAAGGCCACATGAGTAGAGTACTTAGTCTGCATATATAGTAGAAAGTCTGTAAGGGCTTTGAAGTTATCAGACTTAGTTCTCAGAAAGAAAACCCAACTGAACCTAGAGAAGTCATCTACAATTACTAAGGTGTAATACTTCCCTCCTAAACTCTGTACATTTATTGGGCCAAAAAGGTCCAAGTGTAATAGATACAGGATTCTAGGAGAATCACTCTTATTTACAGATTTAAAAGAGTTTTTGGTTTGCTTGCCTAGCTGACAAGCCTTGCATATGCTCTCCTTCTTGTAGGGGCAAGAAGGTAAACCTCTAACAAGGTTGTGTTTAGATAACCTAGATATATTTTTAAGGTTAACATGACTAAGCCTCTTATGCCACAAAGAATTATTATTAATTGTTACTTCATTAAATAGGCAGATTTCAGAATGAGATGAACTGAAATCTACTAAATAAATATTACCTATTCTAATACCTACTAAAACAACATTATTATTTAAAGTAATATTGCAAGAAGAGTTAGAAAATGAAGCCTGGTAGCCAGCATCACATAGCTGGCTGACTGAAATCAAATTGTGCTTCAGTCCATTGACATATGCAACTCTCTTGAAAGTAACTGCTCCAATTGTGATCTTGCCATAGCCTTCTGTCAGACCACAGCTGGAGTCTCCAAAGATAACCTTTGGGCCGAGCTTAGCTTTGAACTTTGACAGAAGATCTTTATTTCCTGTCATATGCTTAGAACATCCACTATCCAAATACCACTTATTTTGAGTGATTGGATAGGCCTTCACCTACAAGACATTTATTTAGACAGTGTGGACCCAGGTAACCTTGGGTCCCTTGTTTTTCACATAAGAAAAACTGGAAATATATGAAAATGCAGGCTGAGGGTGATAACCTAATGGGTGAGATCTCCTAGGTGGGATTCTCCATGCAGATGATGGGTCAACCAGCCTAGGGTTTCTATTTTCATTTAGGTTTCTATGGTACTGATGATGATTTTTAAAATCATATTGAAAACGTCGATCGACGTTCGACGATGGGCGTTCAGATCGTCGAGCTTCGTTCGACCATTGAGCTTCCGATCGTCGAGCGGCGTTCGACGCTCTTTGCATTTCTTTAAAAAATTTCTTTCTCTTTTCTCTCTTAGCTTTATTTAAAGTTTTATTAACTAGATTTACTTGCTCAGTGTTCTTCATTCCACTAGCTGAAATGAAGTTTACTGGAGTTGAAAGATTATTTTTAAATAGAACTGGGGGTTCACTGGGAGAAGCTCCTAAGCCTAGTTTGTCATTACCTGACCTAGTGTTAGTCATGCTGGTAATTTCTAACAACTTAAGGCTTCTACCATTAAGTGATTCTTCTAACCTCTTAGACTTAGCTAACTCCATTTTAAGAAATTTAATTTCTTCACTACAAGTAGTGAGATCTTCCTTTAACCTAATATTTTCTGTAGCAATTACTTCTGAGTCAGCTAACTTATTTCTAAGTTCTTTTATCTCCTTTTCTGAGCTAATCAAATCTAAGCATAAAGATTTAAAATCTAATTTAAATTCTTCAGAAGTAAAGTCATAAGAAGATAGTACCTCATCTTCTGTTGGCATCTCTTCATCTGAATCTGAACTCTCTGCAGCTGAGTGGTTGCTGCAGGCATCTATTGCCATCAGGCAAACTTCTTTTGCCTTCTTCTCTTCCTCATCCTCACTGGAGCTTGAGGAGGAGGATTCTTCATCAGAATCACTCCAGGTTTCAGCAATGAAACCTCTCTCCTTCTTCTTGTTTTTGTAGGAGGATGGCTTGGAGTGCTTCCTGTGCTGTTCCTTTTCTTTTCTCTTGTCTTTGTTCTTCTCCTCTGGACACTCTGGTAAGATGTGTCCAGGCTTCCTGCAACCATAACAAATAATTTCTTTAGCAGGTGAACGATCATACCTTGGTTTGTCTTCGTAGCGTGAAGACTTCTTTCTGAACTCCTTTCTTCCCATCTTGAGAAACCTCTTGGCAAACAATGCCATTAGTTTCTCATTTGATTGGCTGCCTTCAGAAGCATCAGCAGTCTTAAGAGCTAGAGATTGCTCTTTTCTTGTTGGAGTAGGGGTCTTTGCTTCTGCTTCTGCTTCCCTTGTCTTCAGCACTTGCTCAAAAGACTTGAGCTTGCCGAGAAGAGCTTCAGTGGAGATCTCATTTGTACTTCTGGCTTCCTTGATGGGCCAGATCCTTAGATCCCATGTGCTAGGGAAGCACATAAGAATCTTATCATTGACCTCTATCAATGATATGTCCTTGTCCAGGGTCCTCAGCTCATTGATGATTGAGCTGAGCCTGGTGTACATGGCTTCAACTGATTCAGCATCAGTTTTCTTGAAGTTCTCATACTATGAGATCAGGTTGGACCTTCTGTCCTTCCTTTCATCAGCTGAACCAGCCACAATCTGGTTCAGTGTATCCCACATAGCTTTTGCTGAAGAGCAGTCAGCTACCTTCTGGAATACCTCATCTGACATTGTTTGAGCCAGTATGTTCATTGCCTTGGCATCTGCTATTTTGGCCTTCTTGTACTCATCGTTGTAATCTGGAGGAGGCACTGCACTCATATCAGATGATGAGGCAGTAGCAGCAGCAGGTGCTCTTGGGGGACCTGACAAAATAGAAGCAAAGATGCTTTCATCAATAGAATTCATATATAATTTTATCCTTGCCTTCCAGATGCTAAACTTAGCTAAGTTGCATGCTGGAGGTCTGGTGCTGGAATAATCCTTGGACTGGGCCATGATAGTGAATATCTATAAGCTTTGGTATCTATCAGGATCTTGTGACTTAGGTGTTAGCCTATTCAGTTAGTCAACCTCCCTCTGATACCAATTGAAAGTGAAGGGATAGATACTACTCTAGAGGGGGGTGAATAGAGTTATCAAATTTTGCACTAGACAAAACTTGAAGGTCTACCCAACTCCCTTGGAGTGAATTGCGGAATTAAAAGATTATAGATATAGAATTAACCCTAAAGCCTAACACAAGTGTTGTGCACAAACTCAAGCTAACTGTAATTACAATTAAGGCTTGGAAATCCTAATCAGCAACTAGCAGCCTAGTTATATCTATTCACAGCCACAGTGCAGGAAATAAACAAAGCAATCCAGACGACACAAGGAATTTATAGTGGTTCCCCAAACAACTTGGGTACGTCCACTCTTCTACCAACAAGGTAGGAATCCACTCAGGTTTTTGATCAGGTGCCCTGCCACCAACAGGATCTTCTTCAGGTAGATCCAGAAACCCTTTAGACTTTTGATCAGGTGTCTAAAAACCAAGCACAGGTTTTTGATCAGGTGCCCTGCCACCAAGGGATACTTTTGAAGGGAGTAATAACCCTGTACAGGAGGGGGAAGAAGGTTAAGATGTCTTCTCTATTTTACAATAGATTAGAGAAGCACAAAAACTTGCACTGAGCTAGAAAGCTCTAAAGAATCAAGGCTCCCCCTGGCTCAAAGATGTCCAGGTGAAGTCTTGCTTCAGTGCAGAAAACTCTTCAGAAAGCTCTGAAGGAAAAACTACAAGAAGATAATAAATAATAAAATTAAAGATCTTCAAGCAGCTATCTTCTTCTTCTTCTTCAAAAGAACTCTGAGTTTGAACTTCCTGAAAGCAGGAGAACTCAGGTTGAAGAGGAGTAGAAGATCTTAACACTTCTCAGTTAGATGAGTATTGCTGAGAGCAGAATACTTGATCTTGATGAAGGCTTGAATGCTTAAGTGAACAACTGGTTCGCTATTAGCTAGCTTGAATCCTTCTTCAAAGGGTCCTTTTTATATCAACAGCAAGCAACGGCTCTCTTCAATTTGAATTACTTGTCTTCTTCTGAAACTTGAGACCTGGGCTGCAAATAACACACAGCAAAACAAACTCTGCAGCAAGACATCCTATAAAAGGAATGAACCTCTTTTCTAAGAAGCTGCAGGATCAAATCAAATAACAGAAGGACTAAATAAAGTCACATCAGAGAAATACTCTTTATAGCAGAAGGAAGACTTTTCAGTCTAACGGCTATAAAGGACTGTCAGCAGATAAAGTAAAATATAATATTAGCTAATAAGACAAACAACTTTATCTAAAAAGATTTTACTCAGGCAAAAAGAATAGAGCAGATATGCCTGGAAATATTATCATAAATCAACTGAAAAGATATGCCAGATAATGTATTAATTAATTAAATATAATAAATAAATACAAAATATAAAGGCAGACAGAAAGCGTCGAACGACCTTCGGAGATCGTCGACCGACGCACGGAGATCGTCGAACTATCGGACAGATAGTCGAATGATCCAGATAGTCGAACTATCAAAGGAGATAGTCGAACTATCACAGCAGATAGTCGAACTACCAGAAGATAGTCAAACTATCAGATAGTCGACCTATCAACAGATAGTCGAACTATCAGGGCAAAACAGATAGTCGAGCTATCAACAGATAGTCGAACTATCAACAGATAGTCGAACTATCAACAGATAGTCGAACTATCAGATAGTCGAACTATCAACAGATAGTCGAACTATCAAAAACAAACAGATAGTCGACCTATCAACAGATAGTCGAACTATCAGATAGTCGAGCTATCAAAGCAGATAGTCGAACTACCAAGCGAGAACAGATAGTCGACCTATCAACAGATAGTCGAACTATCAAAGCACACAGATAGTCGAACTATCAACCGATAATCGAACTATCCACGCAGACTGAAAGTCGAACAACTGATAAACGATCGTCGAACAGTTAGTCGACGATAGTCGAGCGGCGTTCGACGATAGTCGAACGAACAAACAACTTAACCAAATTCTCAATCTGGAAAAGTGAGGACTCTACAGCTAGACTACTAACCATTGACCATAGATATTTCTTGGGTCAAGGGACTAAAAAGACAAGACTAAACTCAAATCAAACTGGGGTACCAACAAGATACTGCGGGGAAGTAGCTATATAGCTGGCTATAGTCTATCGACTAGAGGGAAATTAGGCACGACACTTTCTGAATGAAAAGATCAATGAGAGCTAGTGTGGAGTGCTAAGACTTAGCACAGTGTGGTAAGACCACATTATGCAACTTCTAGCATGCTCCATGTACATGATGCACACTAACTTGGCCATTATAGATAACACAACACATTTAGTACTAACCATTGTGTTGTAGGGCGATATTCTTTCACTACTACCCTATTTGTGATGACGATTACGAACAAGATCATTCATGATAGAGATAATTCCCAACAGTAGACTACCTATTGAAACCGAAAATTAGCTTTTGTGGTGTTCGAACCCTCGAGGAAGGGGTGATCTCACACTTACTTCTTCCTCACAAACGCAAACAGCTAGAGACTTTGAACAAGAAATGGACCCAAGGCTCCAGCACAAAGGTCCCACCACACACCTGGAAGATCTTAGAGCGCTTCCCCTCCTTAGCCAAGTGCTGAGCTAAGGATACCTCAGAAAGTGCAAGAATACCAGGGCTCAAGTAAGCATGCCTTCTGAGGTACCCCCTAGGTCTAATTATGGTTTTCTTAAAACCGTCTGCCAACAACCAACCACTTCTATTCTAAATAGCTATATGCAGTCAAGATTGGCCTGCCGACAACGTAACTCCACTGTTCTAAAAGTCTATTGGCATGCCAATGGTGGTAAAATTGTAAAAATACATCATACAACACAAGGCGAGTGGCCCCTGAAAACCTTCACATGCATGGGGTGGCTATTGATAGATGGTTCTAGCACTTGCCGCCTCCCTTCGGCATTAGGGGAGTGCATGCCAGAATTACGCCACTCGCCAACAGCCTGCTGAGATCTATGGGTGAGTGCGAACCTACTGCTCCACTCGTACCTGTTCCGCTCCACCCCACCTAGGTGAGCCGACGGATCTGCCGAGATGTCAATCAACGCTAAGATGTGTCGAGTGAACAAGCCTCAATCGATGTCGGGCAGAAGGCATCGAGTGGACTCGACGCCAGCGGTAGGCATCGGGTGGACTTGATGTCAGGGGCCCAGCTTGCCTGGCTTGGGTAGTCTAGCTCCTATCAATCCCCACTCACCATATATAGGTATGTACATATTCCCTGCTCTTTGTGAGGTTGCCTTAATCTCGGAAAGAAACATCCAATCCCTCAAAATGTGGCGAGTGTGGCAGGAACCAGAGAGAATCTTTTGGTGGGATCCTCCCAGGCTATATATATGGGCCCGCATACCTGGCCGACCTTTTGAATTCCCCTTACTCTTACCTTGCTGAGATTCCTCTTTCCAAAGAGCTCCAAGAGAGGCTAGACTGTGCTCGCAGGTTCAACTTCTCTCGCACTGCCAGCCTGGCCCCTATATCTCCCAGAGCTTTGCCGCGCGAGCCTCCTAATCCTCAGCCTGCCAAAAAGGCCAAGTTAGCTCCAAAAAAACTGCCGAGTCGGTCTATCACGACCTTGTATCCACCCACGATCATTTACTTGCTTTTGCTCTAGGCTAGCTCCCGAACAAAAGGGGAAGGGGATCATCGAGATTCCTACAGACCCGGGCAGTCATTATATTGAAAAGGAAGCCTCCATGCCGCGAGTCGACTCCCCCCATGATGACTCACAACCTTAAACTCCTCCCGCTAATCGCCTGCGAGACCCATCTCTCCCCTTTGGGACCACGAGGATGGACTCACTGAGGCGAAAGTCGCCAACTCGTGCACCTTCTCGGCAACCCCCACATGCTCTAGTACTTGTGGGGGGAGATGCCGGGGACATCCCTGTTCCGAGCATCGAACTCATCTCCCCAAGATCTCAACTTCTGGGTCGTGGAAAGAGCTTTTTGATGTAGGCCTCTACCGCAGATGTACTAAGGACTAGGGGAATAAAGCAGACGCCTCTCTAACTCCACAATTACACTCACACAAGCATTAACCGTAGCACACTCGCAAACAAAATATCGCAGTTTACCAACGTACGGTAGCCACATCGCTGAAAGGTTGAACAAATGACTATTGGTTGATGTTCTCCCAAGCCAAAGGGACCCACCCAGCCCGGACAAGCGAGGTTGTACCAAAAGAGTCTACCAAAAAAATTCGATCGAGAAATGGTAGTTCTCTCCCAACAAAACTATGGGGTTCGCCAAAGCCTTCCGGAAAACAACGCGATTAAGAGAGATGCAAATCAAAAGGAAACCACGAAGAATCTAACGATTCAAATCCAATGCAAAAATTGTTCCAACCACTAGAATACGAAGAGGGAATCACACTTGAGTGGAGAGGTTCGTTACCCAAGTCGGAATAGATGATTCCGACTACCTTCAAAGGATCACACTTCCGCGGTTCCGCCGGAATTGCGCCGGATGGAGAGATAGATCGTCCTCCTTAGCCGCTACACACCGATACCCAGATCCCTCGTCGGAGAAGGAAACCTTTTCTCAGATAACACTCCAAGAGAAGATGAGTGGTCGGCTTCTTTGTTCTTCAAGGTGGTGCTTAGGTTGTGGAGCTTTGGTGGTCGGCTGGCTATGGGAAGTGGCGCTCGGGTTGTGGATATAGAGGAGAGTAGGCATCCAAGGGAGAGGGTGGAGAAGGGCGGCCGGATTTGGGAATGTAGAGGAGGGTGGTGGCAGTTTGGAAGAGGAAGGGGAGGGAGTGGGTTGACCGAATGGTGAGAGGGAGAGAGAGAATGAGGGGGGCGGCTAAGAGAGGTAGAGATAGAGAGAATTGTAGATAAGATTAGGGTTTAGGATTTTCTTCATTCAACTAAGTTTAAACAAAACACTACATGCCTAGATTAGGCTTAACTCCAAGTCTTGGCTATATGTAGCCCAAATTAAAACAACACACTCCAAGGCTACATGCAGCCCAAATAAAATAACATACTCCAAATGAACAAGTAAAACATGCTAAAAAAATGCTCTCAAGCTAAAAATAGAAGAAGTTCAACTAGTTATTTGTCTTGCGCCGAGGGCGGAGATTGTAGCGCTGCTCCATACGAATGCCATGGCGACGCGAGTCCTATGTTGGAGATGAAGGAGGGTCGTCCGTTAGCGTGCCGTCATCAACAACTTGGGGGCCGTCGTCTCCACCAATCCTCCCCTGCTTGAAAGAACTCATTACCGATGAGTTGGCTTGTAGATACCGTCGTAGAAGAACACCATCCAACAGAGCGACCTCCGCTTCCGGGAGCCAAGAGTCATTAGAGGCGGGGCGATCACGCCAATGAATCAAGTAGCGGTGCACATCTCCATCTATAGTGGGAAACACATCATCCCGAAGAATCCTGTCTGGAAAAAACGCTGTCCTGGCAAACCTGGGAAAAGTATTAGGCAGTAAAGGGGGAAAATCTATATCATCAACATTTAGCATACCTCCGTTGGAGACCGACGGAGAGAGCGATCCCTTACCCCACTCAACCCCATACCCATGAGAATCTGTAGTGGAACTAAACGGACATGAAGATAATTCTAGTGGCGGAGCAATATATGGCGTTAAATCTGAAACATTAAAAACAGGGGAAATACCCCAATCACTTGGTAATTCCAAAAGAAATGCATTGTCTCCTAACCTCTTTAAAATCTGAAAAGGTCCCGCTCGCCGATCCACTAACTTTTTTAAGGTGACCGTAGGCAACCGTTCAGGGATGAGACGCACCATGACTAAATCACCAACTTTCAAGGGAGACACTCTCTTATGTACGTTGGCATTTACTTGATAAGATGCGTATTGAGTGGTAAGCGTTTCATTTATGTGCTTGTGCAAATCATGGATGTGAGAGGCAAAGTCCTTTGCAAATTGACTTGACTTAAAAGATGGCGGTAAGGGAATCAAGTCAAGTTGCACGGGTGCTTTATAACCATGCACGATCTCATTCGGGGACAAACCAGTGGACCTATTTTTGGAATTATAATACGCTAACTGAGCATGAGGGAGGATAAGGTCCCATGTACCCTTGTGGTCTCCTACAAGGCATCAGAGCAAACTACCTAAACTTCTGTTTACAACTTCGGTTTGCCCATCCGTCTGCGGGTGGTAAGCTGAAGAGAATAGAAGTTTGGTGCCCATAATCCTCCACAGGGTCTTCCAAAAATAACTAGTAAACTTCACATCCCTATCGGTAACTATAGATTTTGGAATGCCACGGTGGCCAACTACCTCTTTAAAATACAATTGTACAACGTGTGACACATCGTTGGTTTTATTGCATGCGATAAAATAGGCCATTTTGGAGAAACAGTCTACAATAACTAAGATAGGGTCGTGACGTCTAAATGTGATTGGGAGGCCGAGAATGAAGTCCATGCTAACGTCATCCCAAGGGATAGAAGGAATCGGAAGAGGGGTATAACGCCCCGCATTTGTTTTGTTCCCCTTAGCCAATTGGCACGCTCGACAACTTCCCACAATCTTACTAACCATGGCCTTAAGACCGGGCCAATAGAACTTATCTTCTACTAACGTGATCGTCTTGTCATGGCCGAAATGTCCACCTAGTCCTCCGCTATGCAATACCCACACTATGAAGTGTCGTAGGGAGGAACGGGGGATGCATAGCTTCGAATGGTTAAATAAATAGCCGTCACGAATGTAAAAAGAAGTAATGGTTGTAGGCAAGTCGTCCTGAGTGGTGAAATAGATATCCTTGAAATCTGGACAGTGGACGTATTCATCTTTAATCCTATCGAAGCCAATCACCTTAACTTCTAATGTGGATAATAATAACAAAACACGACTAAGAGCGTCGGCTACGCGGTTGAGAGTTTCTTTAAGGTGCTTGATAATGAAAGTGCACTCCTTGAGATAGGAGACCCACTTGGCATGCCTAGGACTAACCTTAGTTTTAGAGTTAATAAATCTTAGCGCTTAATGATCGGATAGGATCACAAACTCCTTAGGAAGTAATTAATGACGCCAATGTTGGAGGCATCTAATGACCGCGTAAAACTCCCGATCGTAATTGGAATAATTTAATTTTGGACCCGCCAGTTTTTCACTAAAATACCCCACAGGGTGGCCTTCCTGACTCAATACTCCATCAATTCCCACTCCTGACGCATCACATGACAATTCGAAAACTATGGTAAAATCCGGTAGTCGCAAGAGGGGGGCTTCCGACATGCGCGCTTTTATTAATTGGAACGCTCTAGCAGCCGAGTTCGTCCATGTAAATTTACCCTTTTTCATGCACTTGGTGATGGGGGCCATAATGCTGCTAAAATCCTTAATAAATCTCCGATAGAATGTAGCGAGCCCGTGAAAACTCCTAACATCCCGAATATTGGCGGGCTCGGGCCAATCTCTAATGGCTTGCACCTTCTTTGGATCTACATGAATCCCCTTCGAACTAACGATATAACCGAGGAACTCAACCGATGACATATGGAAAGTACACTTCTTAATATTCACGAACAATTTCTCCGACCTCAGCGTGGTAACAATGTTTTTTAAATGTGACTCGTGATCGATCGTGGAGGTGCTAAAAACCAAAATATCGTCAAAATATACCACGATGAATTTTCCCATATAGGGTTGGAAGACGTGGTTCATCATCCTCGAGAATGTGTTCGGCGCATTGGAAAGCCCAAACAGCATAACTAACCACTCGTAGAGCCCTTCCTTAGACTTAAATGCGGTTTTCCACTCGTCCCCTTCTCTAATTCGGATCTGATGGTAGCCACTCATAAGGTCAAATTTCGAGAAGATCGTGGCACCGGCTAGCATGTCCAATAAATCGTCCAAGCGAGGGATGGGAAACCGATACTTAATAGAGATCTTATTTATGTCTCTACTATCAATGCACATCCTCCAAGAGCTGTCTTTCTTGGGGGCAAGTAAGGTGGGTACGGTAAACGGACTCATGCTGTGGCGGATAAAACCCTTTTGCAATAAGTCTGAAATCTGTGTTTGTAACTCAAAGTGTGCGGAGGGGTTTAGACGATAATGCGGGATGTTGGGCAATGAGGAGCCCGGAATGAAATCAATTGCATGCTGGATATCCCGCATGGGGGGTAACTCAGACGGTAGCTCGTCCGAGTACATGTCCACAAACTCATCAGAGAGTTTTCTCAGTGCCGACGGCAAATTATCAAACATTCCCGCATCTTCCTTAACTTGTAGACACACTAAAGCATAGAGGACACCGTCTACAAAGGTAGTACGCCTCAATTCTTTCTTCCCAATTAGGCTCAACATTTTCTTCTTGACCGGGACGACCGTATCCTTGGAGGGGGCCGAAAGATCCTTTGGCGGAGCGGGTTTAAAGATATGGTTCGGCCATTAAATTTAAACTCGTAAGTGTTGGCTCGACAAAAGTTGGTAACGTCAAGATCATACAACCAAGGGTGACCCAGCAAGACATGACAAGCATCCATAGGGATGACGTCACACTAAATTTGTTAAGAATAAGCTTTGATGGTAAGGGGTACCAAGCATCGCTTCGACACAGGGAGGGACGACTTGTTTACCCATGCCACCTTATATAGGTGAGGGTGTGGCTAGGCAGCAAGTGACATACGCTTCACCGAGGCTTTAGAAATAACATTCATGCAACTACCGCTATCGATGATCAACCTACACCATTTTTCACCACTCCTAAAATTTAACGTGAAAATGTTCG
This sequence comes from Platanthera zijinensis, assembly GCA_039513925.1. Lineage (NCBI taxonomy): Eukaryota > Viridiplantae > Streptophyta > Magnoliopsida > Asparagales > Orchidaceae > Platanthera > Platanthera zijinensis. The sequence goes on from CM077084.1 coordinate 175,772,742, forward strand.
TCCTATTCCAGTCGTCTAATGCTCGTGGGGTCGCCAGGATACACCTCATAACCATCATATGGGAGTCATCCTCCATATCACTTGTCACTCCGTCCGACTTGCTCTCTTCTCCTGCGTAGGTAAGTTCGTCTGACCCGCCAGTGGAATCTAACAGGGCTAATGGTTTGGGTTTAGTAGGACAATCACTAGCATAGTGTCCTTGGATCCCGCAAGTGAAACAGGTGACATTCGTTCTGTTGACCCTACCCACCGGGACTCTCTCACCAGAGGGGTTTCTATTATTCCTAGTTGTTACAACTATGGAGGTCGAGTCGGGGGACTGATATTTTCCTTTGTCCTTATAGGTGGAGGTGGGTGGTGGTCCTAAGATGGAGTTGCCCTTTTGGAACGAGCGAGTCTTACCCTTAAGCACATTATGCTTCTCTATGTCTAAGGCAGCGTTGAAAGTGACGTGCAAGTCGGTGTGACCGTAACGCAGAAGCTTTCCTTGGATGTCGGGGTTTAGTCCCTTTGTTACGCGCTAGGGTTCGAAAAAAATAAACGCAACCGAACTAGCAATCCAATGAGGCAAGTATACCTATCGAATTGTAGCTAGGGGACACAAGTGTCGTATTAAAATTCGGGAACTGTTCAGTATGCTTACTCACGCGAAGACTATTATCTTATCGATGGAAAAACTAGGGTTTTAGAAAATCTAATTGCAAGGAAGGAAGTAAAGCTATACTAGAAAGAGAACTACCGCAATTAAGTAAAGTGCTATTAAGTAAAGAACTATGCTAGAAAGGAAACTACTGCAGTTAATTAAAGAGCAAAAGATAGGTGATTACTACGAAAGGTTGAAAATATGAAATGGAAATGCACTCGATCAAGATTCACCTCGGCTAAAGACGATTAAGAAAATGCGATAAAAATCTAAACTTAATAAGATAAAGGTCCTTGACCGTGGAGGTTCCTAAAGCTTGAACACGCTTCTCTCGAAGTCGTGCCCAACTTAGTTTAGGAAGGTTCGACCGACTCTTGTCTAAATCGGAGGCCTAAAACTCGCTTTACGCGGTGAACCCCACTATTGGATTTTACTCCAATCCGGGAGATTTGGACGTCATCCTCTATCGAGGGGTGCGTACAACTCCCTTTACTCTTGAATGCTCACTTAATTCTATCGGCCTCTCGGCTAGCCCAGAATGAAAGCAAAGGTGGAGAGTATATATCGATAATATACCTCCAACCCATGATTAATCAAGAGTAATTCAAGGCCCTAACCTAAAAAGAAAAGATTAATCAAAACATCATAACTTAATCGCTCGAACCTCGGATCATCAAGATCGAGTACAAGGAGGATTAGTTAATCATAGCAAAGTGGAGGGGGGGATGAGTAGTAAAGCATAAAAAGAACACAAGCTAAACAAAGAACACTTCTATTAATGAAAAGGGGCAAGTTACACTAATTGAAATTGAAATTACAAGTGCATGAAATTGAAACCTATTCTAGCCCTACAATTAGCACTAAGCAACACTAAAGATTACAAGGAAAGCTAAGGCAACTAAATATTAAACCATGGTTAAGCAAAAATTACAAAGGAAGAGAGAGAGAGAGAGAGAGAGAGAGAGAAAAGCATAAAAAAGATCAAGAGCCAAAGGGGCAGCACCTCCCCCTCTCAACCAAAGCTTGCTGAAATAAAAGGGGGGGGGTCTGAATTTATAGGAAAAATTCTCGGGTTGGTCACGCCCTACGATAGGCACTAGGGGGGGCGTGTCAGGGGGCGTGACATGTACGAAGTTGACCTCGGGCTCTAGATTCTGGCGGGAGGGATGATTGCTTCTGTACGTCGGTTCACACGCCCTTGGTCACGCCCGTGTAGGTGGGGCGTGACACGTACGTCGCGTCGAAATCATTGGTCGGAAATCCGTCAATCATCGGAAAAGTTGATGTCACGCCCCAGGTCACGCCCGTGATGGGGAGCGTGACAGTACTGTTGCGTGCTGTGGCGGAACCTGCATTCAATGTGGTGGCAGGTTTTGTGGCAGAGGGCGACACGCCCTTGGTCACGCCTCGAGACACGCCTGAGGAGGGCGTGTCAGGGGGCGTGACAGCGGTTTTGTTCATTTTCCTGTCCCTTCCAACAAAATTCCTCGGGATCGGGTGGCACGCCCTAGGTCACACCCAGGGAGGGCGTGACAATGGGGCGTGTCAGGTCATTTTTTACCAATTTTCTTAAAACCTGCAAAAGGTCAAGAAAATGTTAGTGGCAATAATATTTACATAAAAATGATAAAAAATAAACAAATAATAGACATGATTTGTACAATATAAAATAGAAAATACGATAATAGTTTAGGCTACAAAACGTATTATCAAATTCCCCCAAGCTTAAGCTTTGCTTGTCCCCAAGCAAAAATATAAAAACTAGATATTTATAAAAAGGACTAATCAAAAAGTTTTAATTATTCCTACACAAGTACTATGCGAAATTCTAAGTATGGAAAAGGTGAAATGTAAGTCTAAAACAATTATTTAGGTATGGTAAAACTTTTATAAATTTTACTCAATAAAAACAAATCATCCAAAATTTTAATGAAATTCTTTAAATAGACTTTAGCAAAGCAACGAAAATGAAAAACATGCATTGAGTTGTTACTAGATCCAAGCAACGCATTATAATTATATCAATTTAATTAACAAAAATCTAGGTTTAATTCCAAAACAAAAACTGATTTACTTTTTTTCTTTCTTAGTTGTTAAATAAAAATCAAAAAGCGTGAATCAAAAGGACTTAAATATGACAGAAACGTTGGTTTAGGAATATGATTAGGAGTGGAATTCAAAGATAAACGTGAATGTTTAAAATCACACTAAACCAAAGCAAAAAGTTTCAAAAACTTTCATAAAAATATATATACATTTTTTTTCTTTTTCTTCTTTTTTCCGATTTTTTTCTTTTTTCAAAACAAAGGCCATAAATATTTTTATTTTCCTTTTGAATTGGCCAAACAAAAATAAACATCACTTTTGAGCATACTTTTTTTTTCAAAAACCTTTCTCCCACAAAAATCACAAAATATCCTATCAAAATCGTCAAAATAATTTATGAAACTCAAAAAGGCTACTATTATTCGATAGGTTGGAAATTTTTGCTTTTGTGAAAATGAAATGAAGGGAGGAGCTATCAAATAAAATCGGAAAAAGGCTCAAAAACGGCTAACTAGTGGTAAAAGTTTTTAGGTTGGCAGGAAAGCTCAAACGAAAACAAAAACGGCCTAAATAATTTTCACGCTTTTGAATTTATTTAAAACAAAGGTTTGAAAAATTTCAAAAAGCGAGTCCTAGATAATAAAAAAGATTGATGAAATTAACTTAAAAATGGAAATAATAGGTTACTTGGATCGTTCACATCTACTACGTTATTCAAAAGTTGACTTTACAAAAATTATTCAAAAACGAAAAAGAAAATAGTGGATGATGAATTTTTGAGAAAGTAAAGGAAATAAAAAACAAAAAACCATAATAGAAATGCGAGTTTTAGAAAAATATTTCACCTTAACATGCTACCGTAAATTAGAAACACAACATGACCAACATTTTACTTGTGAAACATAATTAAAAAGAACGATTAGAAATATTATAATTAACTAAGTTATTTATAGGAGATTTTGAGTAAAACAAAAACAAAAACAAGGGATACTATTGAAATACCAAAATGTCTAAACTATTCAAAAACACATATTTTTTTTCATTTTGTGAAATATTCTCTTTTTTTTTGGATTTTGGATTTTTTTTTTCTTTTTTTTGGAATTTTAAGATATTCATTTTTTTTATCTTGGAAATATTTAAAATATATACAAAAAGAAAAATTTTTACACTAAGCAAAAATGAAGGAGGAGGTCCTCCCCCAAGCTTAAAATGGACATTGTCCTCAGTGGCTAAAGAAGGGGATTGGAGAAGGGGAGAAAAAAAAAGTACAGAATTGAAAGACAGAATTGAAAGACAGGATTGAAAGACAGGTACTTCCCCGAATTTATTTGCTACGAAAGCTGAGTGATGCCGCTCCCCCGAATGTCTTCTTTTGACTTCGTGATGGATTCAGCAACGTTGGAGCAGGCGATCGCAGAAGCTTCAGCTTTTCGGAGCCGTCCGAGGCAAAAATTATAAAATAAAGAAAACAGAAAAATATAACTTGGGTTGCCTCCCAAGAGCGCCCTTTGTTTAAAGCGTCGTTGAGCTCGACGCATCAAAAAAAAATAATATTGTCCAAAAATATTGTCGTCCAGAAATAAAATTGTTTTTAACAAAAATTAATAGTTCAAAGTTAGAGTTTGTGAAGCAGAAACTTAATAATGTGTGGACTGACATCATCATCACCAGAGAAATACAGTTTAAGACGCTGACCATTCACTTTGAAATTACCCTTATCAGGGTGAGAAATTAAAATAGTTCCATACGAAAATACTTCTAAAACAGAAAATGGGCCAGACCAGCGAGATTTTAATTTGCCCGGAAATAAACGTAAACGAGAATTATATAAAAGGACTTGGTCGCCCGGCTTAAAGTTTTTAGGGTGCCTTAAGTGTTTATCGTGTAAACGCTTCGTCCGCTCTTTATAAAGTTTATTATTTTCATAAGCATAAGAGCGCCACTCATCGAGTTCATTTAGTTGAAATTTTCGAAGGTCACCGACTGAGTGGGGATCGAAGTTTAAAAATTTTAAGGCCCAAAAGGCGCGGTGTTCTAACTCTACGGGCAGATGGCATGATTTTCAATAGACCAGCCGATACGGCGTACATCCTAGGGCGGTTTTGTACGCTGTTCGGTAGGCCCATAGAGCATCGTCAAGTTTGGCTGACCAGTCTTTCCTACAAGTTGAAACAGTCTTTTCTAATATTCTTTTTATTTCTCGATTAACTACTTCGACTTGTCCGTTAGTTTGGGGGTGGTAGGCAGGTGAAAGCTTATGCGTAACGCCGTATTTGGTAAGGATTTTTGAAAATTGTGCGATACAGAAATGGGAACCCCTATCGCTAACGATTGCGCGAGGCGTACCGAATCTAGAAAATAATTTTTTGAAAAACGTGACTACAACTCGGGAGTCGTTCGTAGGAAGAGCTTGGGCCTCAGCCCATCGTGAAACATAATCAACAACAACTAAAATATATTTGTTTCCGAAGCTAGAAGGAAGGGGGCCTACAAAATCAATTCCCTAGAGGTCGAAAATTTCGCACTCTAAGAAATAATTTTGCGGCATTTCATTTTTATTCGAAATGTTGCCCGACCGTTGGCAACTATCACACCTACTCACAAAGGCTTGCGCATCTTTAAACGGGCTAGGCTAGTAAAAACCCGAGCAAAGAACCTTGTGAGCGGTGCGAGTAGCTTGATAGTGCCCACCTGTCGGACCTTCATGCAAATGTTTTAGAATATCAATTCCTTCATCATAAGAAAACACATCTCCTTATCACTTGATCCACACAAATTCTGAAAAGATGCGGGTCTTCCCAAAAGTAGTTATTTAGCTCAGAAAAGAATTTCTTCTTTTGCTGAGAGGAGAACTCTTTTGGGAGCACTCGGGCCACTAGATAGTTGGCGATGTGCGCGAACCAAGGAGAAGTAGATGTGTTAACTAAAAGCAGTTTCTCATCAGGAAAATAATCATTAAAAGATTTTTCATTTAATTTTTCTATAAAGGGGTTATCTAATCTGGATAGATGGTCGGCGGCCAAGTTCTCGGCTCCTCGCTTATCACGGATCTCTATGTCAAACTCCTGGAGGAGTAAGACCAAGTGAATCAAGCGAGGCTTGGCATCCGTTTTGGCAAGAAGGTACTTGAGGGCTGAGTGGTCCGTAAAAACAATGATTTTTGAAAGTGAATGTAAGGGTGGAATTTATCAAATGCGAATACTACAGCTAAGAGCTCCTTCTCGGTTGTGGTGTAATTTTCTTGTGCAGATGTGAGGGTTTTACTAGCGTAATAAATGTGGTGGAAGTTTTTAGATATGCGTTGACCTAATACGGCTCCCACCGCAAAACTACTCGCATCACACATAATCTCGAAAGGAATTTCCCATACCGGAGCTATCATAATCGGTGCGTTAATTAACTTTTCTTTAATTAATTCGAAGGCAGAAAGGCAAGAGTCATCAAAAATTAATGGAGCGTCTTTTTCTAAGAGATGGGTGAGGGGCTTTGTGATTTTGGAGAAGTCCTTTATAAAACGACGATAAAAGCCAGCGTGGCCTAGAAAAATTCTTATAACTTTTATGTTCTTAGGCGGCGGCAGCTTCTCGATAACTTCTTCTTGGCAACGTCTACCTCAATACCCTTAGCAGAAATTTTATGACCCAAAACTAACCCTTCCCTCACCATAAAATGGCATTTTTCCCAATTTAGGGCAAGGTTAGTTTCTTCGCATCGTTCTAAGACTTTTTCGAGGTTTTCTAAACATCTATCGAAGGAATCGCCGAACACGGAGAAATCGTCCATAAATACCTCCATAATGCTTTCTACGTTCTTGTCAAATATTGTGAGCATACATCGCTGGAATGTAGTTGGCGCATTGCACAATCCAAACGGCATTCTTTGGTAAGCGAAGGTGCCGAAGGGACAAGTAAACGTAGTTTTCTCTTGGTCCTCGGGAGAGATGGGTATTTGAAAGTACCCCGAGAGGCCATCGAGAAAATAATAAAAGCTATGGCCGGATAATCGTTCTAAAATCTGGTCGATAAACGGTAAAGGAAAGTGGTCCTTGCGGGTGGCGTCATTTAACTTACGGTAATTTATACACATACGCCAACCCGTCACTGTCCATATCGGGATTAATTCCTTATTCTCATTACTAACTACGGTTATCCCTCCCTTCTTTGGCACTACCTGAACGGGGCTAACCCACTTACTGTCCGATATAGGGTAGATAATTCCTGCGTCTAATAATTTCATAACCTCGCCCTTAACTACTTCTTTCATATTCGGGTTTATACGACGCTTAGGTTGAATAGAGTTACGTGAATTATCTTCCATTAAAATTTTATGGGTACAGAAAGATGGGCTTATGCCCTTGAAATCAGAAATTTTCCAAGCAATAGCCCGACAATGCTTACGTAGAACTAGAAGAAGTTTATCGTTTTGCGTATCCGTGAGGTAGGCCGAAACAATAACTGGTAACTTGGAATCTTTTTCTAAGAAAGCATACTTAAGGTGTTCAGGAAGTTCTTTAAGTTCTAGGGTAGGGGGTTCTTCATAAGAGGATTTAGAGATTCTTTCTTTTTCAAAAATAATATCTTCATAAACTTTTTTATAAGGAACGTAATAAGGGGTGGGGCTAGCAGCCAAGAAGGCTTCTTGCATCGATTCAGTTGGAAGAAAAGAGGAAGAACAAAAATCAGAAAATTCTTTTTCAAACTCAGAAAGACAATCAGAAGGTTCATCACTTCCTTGCAGCGATTCAGCGGGAAGAGAAGAAGAAAAACAAAAATCAGAAAGTTCCTTTTCAAAGTCGGAGAGGCAGCAGGAAGATTCATCACTCACGACGTCTACGAAAAAACATGAGTCATCATTTGCTAGGGTGTTCTTCATCGAAGGTGTGATAGAAAAAGTGACTTCGTCGTCGCCTACTCGAAGGAAGAGCTTACCATTGCTTACATCAATGATGGCTCTGGAGGTGGCAAGGAAGGGTCGGCCAAGGAACAGGGGAACCTCGATGTCTTCTTCGATGTCCAAAATGACAAAGTCCACCGGGAAGATGAACTTGTCGACTTTTACTAGAACATCCTCCACTATTCATAACGGGTACTTAACGGATCTATCAGTTAGCTGGATACTCATACGCGTGGGGTTAAGGATACCAATCCCTAACTTTTTAAACAACGAAAAGGGCATCAGGTTTATACTCGCGCCTAAGTCGGCTAACGCGTGTTTAACAAAAAGATCACTGAAGACACACGGGATAGAGAAACTACCCGGGTCACTGATTTTCTTCGACAAACCGTTTGTTAAAACAGCAGAGCACTCGACATTTAGCGTGACGTACGAAAGATTCTCTAACTTCTTCTTGTTGGTGAGGAGGTCCTTAAGATACTTGGCGTATTTCGGCATCTGCGAAATAGCCTCGTGGAAGGGAATATTAATGTGGATTTGCTTGAAGATCTCTAAGAAGCGGGAGTACTGATCATCTTGACGTTGTCTATTAAGTTCGGAGGGGTATGGAGGAGTTGAATTATTTTTGAAGATGGGTGGTGGAGTGAGATTATTTTCTAAAATAGGGGTGATAACTTTTTCAGCAGAGGGTGGAAGCGGAGCGGAGCTTTGATTTTTATAGGCGGGAGCGGAGCTTGCCTCGGGCTCTTCACTTACCATACAGGAGACTTGCTTCCCACTCTGAAGAGTTATAGCTTTAGCTTGCTCTCTCAGGTTGGGTTCGGTATTGGAAGGAAGAGACCCTGCAGGTCGCTCAGAAATTATTTTCGCGAGCTGTCCTACCTAATTTTCTAGACTTTTTACGCTTCCGGTTAAAGTTCTTATAGTAGCGTCATTTGTGGTGATATATTAAGAAAGTAATTCCTCCAAGCTTGGAGGTTTTGGGTAATTTTGAAGAGGTGGTGGTGGTGGTGGTGCAGAAAAATCATTTTGCGGTGGTGGGCGCATCGCATTCGATAGATTACTCCACGAAAAATTCGGATGATTTCTTAAAGCAGGGTTATAGCTATTCGGAAAATTAAAACCAGGAGGATGAAAATTCGCAGCAGAAAAATTATTAAAAGCATTTCTAGGCATATTATTAACTTTATCTAAATGTTCTGGAGTAGGGGTTGCAGATTCCCATACCTGAGGGGCGGAGGCAGCAGTCATCTCCGTGATTTTTTTGCTTAGGATTTCTACTTGCAGAGCGAGCTGGGAGACGTTGTCCACTTCATAGATACCTGCAGGCTTGTTCGGGCGGGACCTAGGTACATTCCACTGATAAGTGTTCATTTCCATGTCCTCAAAAAGCTCAAGAGCGGCTTCCGAGGTCTTATGATTTAAAGTACCGCCAGAAGCTGCGTCTATCATTTGCTTCGTGCTTTGATTTAGCCCGTTATAGAACATCTGCACTTTTAATTATACAGGCAGCGCGTGATGTGGGCATCATCTTAATAATTCTTTAAATCTCTCCCAGGTTTCATATAGGGTTTCAGAGTCTATTTGTCCGAAGGAAGAGATATCGTTCCTAAGTTTTGCAGTTTTAGCTGGCGGAAAATACTTCGCCAAAATTTTTTCAGTTAATTCATTCCAAGTGGTTATGCTATTTTTAGGAAGTGTGTTCAGCCACTGCTTAGCTTTAGTTCTTAGAGAGAAGGGGAAGAGTCTTAGCCTGATCACATCATTTGTGACACCATTTATCTTGAAGGTGTCGCAAATTTCAAGAAAGCTAGCTATATGTGCGTTCGGATCTTCATCTTGAAGTCCGTCAAATTGCACATATTGCTGCACCATTTGAATTATGCTAGGCTTTAATTCGAAGTTATTGTTTGCTATTGCAGGGCAGACTATACTTGATTCTGTTCCCTCGAGATTTGGTCGTGCATAATAGGACATAGTCCGTTGCACGGCCTCATCTACGTTGGGTTCTTCCATTCTTAAAGTAGCAAATGACTCGGAGTCCTCAACCAGCACTTGGATAGTAGGACCTTGAAATCGCGATCTTCTCCGAGGAGTACGCTCAATTTCTTGGTCCAAGTCCAAAATAACCGAAGGACTCCCGCGGGTCATGCACTAAAAGAACAGAAAAGAAGAAGAGAAAGAGAAAAAGGATAAACTAAAAAAAAAACTAGATTAGAAATTTTGTTTTCTTTTTGGAATAGATTTTTTTTATATAGATTAACTCCCGAACTTCCCAAGGACTACCCCGTGAAGGGTTCGCAAGGTACTAGACAAGATAGTGGCGCTTAAAGCCCTTTGCCCTTTTCGAGAGAATTAGGTGGCGTAGAAAAATTGTGAAGTTGGTTACTATTAAGAGCAGTGATAAATTTTTTTGATTTTTAAAACTTAAAGAAAGAGGATAAGAAAGAGAAGAGATAAAATTAATAGGTTCGTGTTTTCAATATATCAACGAAAGTTGGGTCCCCGGCAACGGCGCCAAAAACTTGTTGCGCGCTAGGGTTCGAAGAAAATAAATGCAACCGAACTAGCAATCCAATGAGGCAAGTATACCTATTGAATTGTAGCTAGGGGACACAAGTGTCGTATTGAAATCCGAGAACTGTTGAGTATGCTTACTCACACGAAGACTATTATCTTATCGACGGAAAAACTAGAGTTTTAGAAAATCTAATTGCAAGGAAGGAAGTAAAGCTGTACTAGAAAGAGAACTACCGCAATAAAATAAAGTGTTATTAAGTAAAGAACTATGCTAGAAAGGAAACTACTGCAGTTAATTAAAGAGCACAAGATAGGTGATTACTACGAAAGGTTGAAAATATGAAATGAAAATGCACTCGATCAAGAATCACCTCGGCTAAAGACGATTAAGAAAATGAGATAAAAATCTAAACTTAATAGGATAAAGGTCCTTGAACGTGGAGGTTCTTAAAGCTTGAGCACACTTCTCTCGAAGTCGTGCCCAACTGAGTTTAGGAAGGTCCGACCGACTCTCGCTTAAATCAGAGGCCTAAAACTCGCTTTACGCGGTGAACCCCACTATTGGATTTTACTCCAATCCCGGAGATTTGGACGTCTGCCTCTCTCGAGGGGTGCGTACAACTCCCTTTACTTATGAATGCTCACTTCATTCTATCAGCCTCTCGGCTAGCCCAGAATGAAAGCAAAGGTGGATAGTATATATCCATAATATACCTCCAACCCATGATTAATCAAGAGTAATTCAAGGCCCTAACCTAAAAAGAAAAGATTAATCAAAACATCATAACTTAATCGCTCGAACCTCGGATCTTCAAGATCGAGTACAAGGAGGATTAGTTAATCATAGGGAAGTGGAGGGGGGATGAGTAGTAAAGCATAAAAAGAACACAAGCTAAACAAAGAACACTTCTATTAATGAAAAGGGGCTAGTTACACTAATTGAAATTGAAATTACAAGTGCATGAAATTGAAACCTATTCTAGCCCTACAATTAGCACTAAGCAACACTAAAGATTACAAGGAAAGCTAAGGCAACTAAATATTAAACCATGGTTAAGCAAAAATTACAAAGGAAGAGAGAGAGAGAGAGAGAGAGAGAGAAAAGCATAAAAAAGATCAAGAACCAAAGGGGCAGTACCTCCCCCTTTCAACCAAAGCTTGCTGAAATGGAAGGGGGGTTTGAATTTATTGGAAAAATTCTCGGGTTGGTCACTTCCTACGACACGCCCTAGGGGGGCGTGTCAGGGGGCGTGACATGTATGAAGTTGTCCTCGGGCTCTTTATTCTGGCGGGAGGGATGATTGCTTCTGTACGTCGGTTGACACGCCCTAGGTCACGCCCGTGTAGGTGGGGCGTGACACGTACGTCGCGTCGAAATCATTGGTCGGAAATCCGTCAGTCGTCGGAAAAGTATATGTCATGCCCCAGGTCACGCCCGTGACGGGGGGCGTGACAGTACAGTTGCGTGCTGTGGCAGAACCTGCATTCAATGCGGCGGCAGACTTTGCGGCAGAGGGAGACACACCCTTGGTCACGCCTGGAGACACGCCCGGGGAGGGCGTGTCAGGGGGCGTGACAACAGTTTTGTTCATTTTCCTGTCCTTTCCAACAAAAGACCTCGGGATCGGGTGACACACCCTAGGTCATGCCCAGGGAGGGCGTGACAATGGGGCGTGTTAGGTCATTTTTGACCAATTTTCTGAAACCCTGCAAAAGGTCAAGAAAATGTTAGTGGCAATAATATTTACATAAAAATGATAAAAAATAAACTAATAATAGACATGATTTGTACAATATAAAATAGAAAATACGATAATAGTTTAGGCTACAAAACGTATTATCACCCTTACGAAACCTGGAGAGGGTGACCTCGGGCATCTCTTTCACGTAACACCTAACCATCATGTCCTTTAGCATACTCATGTACTCAAAAACCGACCTGGTCCCTTGCTTAAGGGTAGCTAAATCATCGAACATCTGTGTTCGGTAGTACGTGGGGACACACTGCTCTGTAAGCCTAGCCTTCATGTCATCCTAACCAATGGGCAACGCACCGTTCTCGACTCTCAAACGCCGTTCCTCATTTAGCCAAAAAATTTTAGCACGCCCTAGCAACTTCATCCTTGCTACTCGCACCTTATCCGCATTGTTCAGAGCATACCACTCGAAATAACATTCGATCTCCATGACCCAGTCCTGGAAGACTTGGGGATCTCCCATTCAATCGTAGGATGGAGGCTTGACTCGGACGGACCGAGTAAGATCAAACTCGTAAGGTGCTCGTGGAGCGTTCTCATTAGGAGGGTGGGGGTAAGGATTGTGATTTTCTCCTACCCGTTGGTGAGCGGGTCTATTACGGGGTACCCCTTGTTGTAATCCCATTCCGTGAAGTGCCTCCCTAATAGCCGTCATTTGCTCCGTGAAATCCTGACGGAGTTCCTCAATCTCAGTGAGGGCACGACCCTCACCCCGGTCATCATCCATATTAGAAGACGACGGAGGATATTCTGTACCTAGCCTAGTGCGCATGCACCAGTGAAGATAACAAACTTAGACAGACCACGGAAGGATTTAATCCTGCTTGACGATTATACGAAAATTTTTATTTTTTTGATTTTCTTACTGGAAATAAAATGAGGATTATTAAATGTTTTTTTTGGATTTTTTTGCTGAAAATCAGAAATCTACATCGCTATTGGCAGACCAGAAATAAATTTTTTTTGCGATTTTTGACAACAAACGTGCACACAGAAGTGCAGGCTAACGTGCAATAATAACAGGGGAGGGTGCCAATTAAAAAATTGACAAGAACCACCTCTGATACCAAATTGATGTAGGCCTCTACCGCAGACGCACTAAGGACAAGGGGAATAAAGCAGACGCCTCTCTAACTCCACTATTACACTCACACTAGCTTTAACCGCAGCGCACTCGCAAACAAAATATCGCAGTTTACCAACATACGGTAGCCACACCGCTGAAAGGTTGAACAAACGACTATTGGTCGATGTTCTCCCAAGCAAAAGGGACCCACCCGGCCCGGACAAGCGAGGTTGTACCAAACGAGTCTACCAAAAAAATTCGATCGAGAAATGGTAGTTCTCTCCCAACAAAACTACGGGGTTCGCCAAACCCTTCCCGAAAACAACGCGATTAAGAGAGATGCAAATCATAAGGAAACCACGAAGAATCTAACGATTAAAATCCAACGCAAAAATCATTCCAACCACGAGAATACCAAGAGGGAATCACACTTGAGTGGAGAGGTTCGTTACCTAAGTCGGAATAGATGATTCTGACTACCTTCAAAGGATCACTCTTCCGCGGTTCCACCGGAGTTGTGCCGGATGGAGAGATAGATCGTCCGCCTTGGCCTCTACTGTCACAACCCGCATTATTCCCAACAATTTAATTACATCGGAGCAAGGGAAAAATACGCGTCGTGATGCCACGCCGTGCAGGGGATAACTGCAGATGTTCAGAAAAGACTCCAAACTTTACATTTTTAAAAGAAAACATAAATGGTTATGAATAAAATCCATTTTAAGTTATGATGGTAGCCGTATCCCTCGGCTTAGTGAATCATCTAGTCCACAGTTTAAAATACAAGTTATACGCTTGCGGAAGATACTTGTTTAAATTGACTCTATTATTCTACAAGAGTATAAATGTCCCCGAGGAACGACTCATACTATGCAACCTTAGATTTATAATAAGTATAGAAAGTCTTAACGCTAAATAGAAAGTAGTGGTTTAGTTTTGAAAGAGATGACATGTATGCTTTATTAATAGTAGGGTTTTATAGGTTAAAAATATCTAACATGCAATCCTAGCAATAAATCATCCCAGAGAGCAAGTAATATACACCGAACATAAGAAAACCACATCAGCTAGCAAGTGTCCAAAAAGGTCAAAAAACATGTGGGCGTCAACAACCTGACACGAACCCACAGTATGAATATGTCTGAAACTTGGCAAAGAAAACTAAAACAACAAACTACCTCGCTACGGCGAGGGGGAAAACTACAGCCAAACTGCTGCTGCTAAGGATCCATAACCGGCTCCGCTACCTGCTAATGCTCCGAACCTGAGACATTCCAAAGACAGAACACCTCAGCAAGAGGGTACAAATGGTGGCAAAAAAATAAACAAAATAAAACAAAGGTCAGACAGGGTACCAACCCAAGACCAACAGTACTGGAGTAAGGTGTTGAACAGGAAAAGAAAGAAATACCTACGTGAATCGTCACGTGCTCCAACAAATACAGCAGATTTCCCAAGGCAAAAAGGGAACAACAAAAGTAAAAACATAAGGAAGAAATTTAACTAGCTTTACTAAGCACCTGTGGTCGGCCGTACCCCAAAAAAACACGGGTGAGGTGGTCACTCAACTGGACACACCTCTCACGAATAATTTATCCGCTTAACTGCGAGGGAGTCTCATACTCTCCACCATACACCGCAGATGCCCAGAAACCCGGTAGGCTTCCACAAGGTACCATAAAGGAGCCAGACAATGCGGAGGTGGTTTTATCCACTAACTCCCGCAAATTTTAGAAACCCAAAGAAACCACGTCACAAAATATATCTCGAGATTTGGCTCGTCAGATTCTTCTTTACACTTCTAGTTTCAAGACATGGTTGATCACCCCCTATGAACGATTACAATCCGAGACAAACTCTAATACGTTCAAAAACGATAGGTAAGACATTTAAAGCCATCATTAAAACACTTCAAGAACAATCAAATATATCATGACAAGATCATGTTCACCATGACAAAATCATACAACATCGAGTGATCATTTAAAAAGGTTAATCGTAGCAATAACTTGGAGACAAAGTGCAGAAAATTTTAAAGAACATAAAAACTGAACCGTTACCATCAAATCGGAGAAGGAGAAATTAGGGAAAACCACCACTTGCCTTGGTTTTACCGGAAAAGTTCTCCAAATCAGTCCACATCACAGATCAGGGCAAAAGAGGATGGAGGAAGTTGAAATCTAGACAAAAATGGTCAAAAAGGGGGTTAGGGCCGAAAAACCCTAACGGGAAAGCTCAAAGAAAGGGGAAAAATTTACAATGATAGCGTAGCTCTCGGTGAGAGCTTTCCAAATCTACGCTCGGTTGAAGATTTCGAGCCCGGAGCTCCGTCGGCGGCCACCTAAATATTCACGAAATATTCTCTCTCTCGCTCACGCCGCTCTGGTTCGGGAGAAAGAATCGGAGAAGATGAAGTATTTATTCTTTTCTAATAACCTAAGTATAAGAGTATATATATATAAGTACTTATAAAATATTTTGTCTAAATAAAAAAACGGTATAAATACGAGCAGTTTGCGGAAAACAAAATTAGAGGTCTAGTATGGCTTCGAATCGAAAAGTGCCCAACATGAAAGTTGTAGATATCGTCGATACAAACAAATTTCATGTAAGCCAGTTTTCCATACGGCACCGTTTTGACCCTCCAAAATGCGCCCGAAAGCAGACTGCAACGGACTACACGAGAACAAGCTTACGGGTACTCAAGATGTAGAAACGACTACTCGAGTAGATATATACTCGAGTAGCAGAAAAGATTACTCGAGTAGAAGAGAGAATTACTCGAGAAACAGGATTGATATACTCGAGTAATAGAAAGATTACTCGAGTAGAAGAAAGATTTACTCGAGTAACAGGATTGATATACTTGAGTAGCAGAAAAGATTACTCGAGTAGAAGAAAGATTTACTCGAGTAACAGGATTGATATACTCGAGTAGCAGAAAAGATTACTCGAGTAGAAGAAAGATTTACTCGAGTAACAGGATTGATATACTCGAGTAGCATAAAAGATTACTCGAGTAGAAGAAAGATTTACTCGAGTAACAGGATTGATATACTCGAGTAACAGAAAGATACTCGAGTAGAAGAAAGAATTACTCAAGTAACATTATGGATATACTCGAGGAGATTAAAGATAACTCGAGTAGGAGAAATAATTTACTCGAGTACTAGAGAAAATCACTCGAGTAAAAGAACCGGCACTCGAGTATAGCTTAGCATGAACAGTGCCTTCACGAGACGCAGGGAATCTCACTCGAGTATAAGGAAAGCAGAAAGACGATTTCTTTGCAAATATACCTTTTGATCAAACTATACGAATGAATAGTACTTTTCATAATAAAATGATCATATTTATACATATTGAATCAGGAAACGCGAGTTTGAAACGGAGGCCCAAACGCGCGCTGAATTGAACGAAACTCACGCCGTAGGCGAGCACAGACGCTACGAACGCAACGACGAAGTCAAAACCAAAATCAGACGAGCCATTCTCGAGATATAAATTTTCAAAGTTTACGACAAACATAAATTCCACAAAACTTCGGAAAAACGCCGAGACCCAAATATCGCTCGGATCGCGACGAAACTTGACGAGTAAGTCGAAAATAACTCAACTTAAATTCCAAATGCAAAATTTTCCCATTACAACAAGAATTCGACCGACTTGACCGCATGGACGCGAAAAGGCCATTATGGCATTACGTCATCATCTTGACGTTAAAGGTAACGCCATGACGTCATAAATATGATGCTTCCCATTTAAATAAAATCGTCGAAAAAATCGGGGGGGGTTACATCTACACACTGATACCCAGATCCCTCGTCAGAGAAGGAAACCTTTTCTAGGATAACTCTCCAAGAGAAGATGAGTGGTCAGCTTATTTGTTCTTCAAGGTGGTGCTCGGGTGGTGGAGCTTTGTTTGTCGGCCGGCTATGGGAAGTGGGGCTCGGGTTGTGGAGATGGAGGAGAGTAGGCGGCCAAGGGAGAGGGTAGAGAAGGGCGGCCAGATTTGGGAATGTAGAGGAGGGTGGTGGCAGTTTGGAAGAGGAAGGGGAGGGAGTGGGTTGGCCGAATGGTGAGAGGGAGAGAGATAATGAGGGGGCGGCTAAGAGAGGTAAAGAGAGAGAATTTTAGGAAATATTAGGGTTAAGGATTTTCTTCATTCAACTAAGCTTAAACAAAACACTAGATGCCTATATATAGGCTTAACTCCAAGTCTTGGCTATATGTAGCCCAAATTAAAATAACACACTCCAAGGCTACATGCAGCCCAAATAAAAATAACATACTCCAAATGAACAAGTAAAACATGCTAAAAAGAAAAATGCTCTCAAGCTAAAAATAGAAGAACTTCAAATAGTTATTTGTCTTGCACCGAGGGCGGAGATTGTAGCGCTGCTCCATACGAACGCCATGGCGACGCGAGTCCTTTGTTGGAGACGAAGGAGGGACGTCCGTTAGCGTGCCGTCATCAACAACTTGGGGGCCGTCGTCTCCACCACATTACCTTGCCCCCCACATATATCTTTCGGAGACAGCCGAGTACATCCCGTAAGTTCCACCTGCATAGGGATATCTCGTGTTCTTCTTTTGAAGCACTCGCTAATTAGACATTCACCAAGATCAATTGCCCTTACAGGTTGACCTGGACAATCCGAGGTGGAAGAATCTTCTGAGCCGACTCGCCATTTGCCACTTCCTTCCCATAGCATAATAGAAAACTTCCCAGATGTCTCGCTAGACTCCACTGAGCTGAGGAGGAGAGTCGTTGTAGTATTGAAGAAGTAGGGACTTGCACTGCATAGGATCTAGGAGGAGAACGATCTCAGCGAGCAGAGGCTACAGGCACTAGAGCGGGACTATATGCTGCTCGTGGACGAGGTGAAGCGCAGCTCGACAAGTGGGATGACATCCCCCACCCAGCTCATAGATAGGATCAGTGAGAACATGCGATTCATCCACCAGGATCTGGAGCTGGTCCACGAGTTCAACAACCCGTAGAAACCTCCATGGATGGGGATGGTGGCCGAGGTAGATGGACATGGCTCCCAAGTAGAGCCTACCAGAACTCGCCCCCAGCCCCCAACTTGCACATGTTTAAATAACTATTCTTTTGCTTCTTGTTGTTGTATTGTATTTTCCTAGATTGCGAGAACTGCTATTTGTAATAACTTGGAAAATTTTTAGATCTTACTGCTTATTGATTCTGCATAATATGGTTCTCTTTAGATTTAGATCTCCATAGGATAGAATAGGGCATAGGGGGTCAGCGAGTTGGTGTAGGAGATCTAGACTGACCGGTCGGCTCAGACATTATATTAGTTTTCTATAAATAGGGCCTCTCACCTACCCCTACACCATCGCCTTTACTACAGACATACACTCTATTATTATTACCCTTCTCGCCACTTCCACTCGCACCAGAACCTTTGGAATAATGGGAAAGACATGAACCGATGTCGACGGGAGGTCCATGTGTGCTCGTCAATTGACCGATAATAACTTCTACGAGGGGAACACCTTCGAGCAAGAATACCTTGACTTCGTTGCCGAATATATCCCTGCGGGGTTCTCTACATCCCTACTAATGGTAGGCAGGGCCATCAACTCATTCTTTAAGGATGAGATCGCCTTCCCCATCTCGTATATCGAGGTGGGGTTATGCCTCCCCCTATGGATAGAGATTCACCAAATCTTGAAGTAGTATGGGGTGGTCCCTTCCAAACTTAACCCGAATGCCATCACCATGATGGTGTCATTCGCCTGCTACCTCCTCCGAGAGCAGATAGAGTCCAAACTAACGGTCTTCAGGAAGCTCTTAATCTACTATGCGACCAATGACAGGGTCACCTTCCTAGCTGGCTCTCAATTCAAGGTTCGCAAGACTGCCAACAAGAACCACAATTGGCTCTCGAAGCTCGTCTTCATCAAGGGTGATCTCGACAACATACCCTTCTCACCTCGGCAGAGGAGCGAGGAGGTGTACTGACCCCCGTTAGTGATAGACAATGATGCCGAGATGCACAAGTTCTTCTACTGTAAGTACTTCGAGGTCGCCTTCTTTCGAAGTGGCCTCGACTCACTCCCCCGGGTTTTGCCCGACGAAGGTATAGATCTTTCCTACCTTTCCTTATTGGGCTCGCCAAAAATCAAATTTTTCCTAATTCTTAAGTTATCATGCAGGGGAGCGGCTGATCCTCGAGCACCCGCTATTTGCGGACTCGGGACTGCACCCAAACCCACTCGTGTGCAAGATGGCAGCCGTTGAGGCCAGCCAGAGCGAGTTGGGTCTCTCCAGGCCCTCATCAACTAAAAAGCAACCTGACCCCACGATCTCTAGATCACCTCGCCATCCCCTGCTATAAAAGAAGATGAAGAAGGTCATGGTGGTATCCAATGGGAGACATCAGCAAAAAAAAACATGAGCTCCCTTGAGATCATGCCGGAGAGGTTACCAGAGAAAGACCAGAGTAGAGGCGACCCACCTGCCTCCAATGCCACTGAGGAGCTCGTGTCCCACAAGACGGGCCTACCAAAGGACCACCGGTACTTTTGTCTCAGCAGGAAGGCCAAGTACTGGCTCGGCGAGCCGATGGTCCAATGGATGAGCAGGCTCACTGAATCTCCATCTCCTCTCTCATCCCCTCCTGGTCAGAGCGCTACCCTCTCAGTGGGCATGCCTATGCCCTAGGGTTCGGGTAGTATGACCACGAGGACGTCGCGGCCTATAATGACATGAGCCTCCAATAGCCTACCCATGAGAGCTCGCGAGCTAAAATTCGCATGCTGGAGCTTGCACATATTTTGATTGGCTGCAGCTTTCACCTCAGCCACACCATGGCAAAGGAGGAGCAGGAGCAGGATGTTGCGAAGGACGACACCGCTAACCTGGCGAGGCAGCTGGAAATCGCCAAGAACATCATCAGCAATAACGCCAGCATGGTGGTAAGTATTGGCCAACCACCAGGCGCTACCACCGGCCCAATCAGCTAGGTGAGAACCTGACGATGGGTGTTGAGCATCAAACTGACTTTAATTTGGCCAACCACCGGGCACTACCACCGGCCCAATCAGCTTGGTGAGAGCCTGACGACGGGTGTTGAGCATCAACCGGACTTTCCTTTATACAACCATCGAGCACTACAATCGGCCCAATTAGCTAAGGGAGAGAATGACAGCGGGTGTTTAGCATCAACCAGACTATTTATTCAACCAAGTCTCATGTTGTTCCTGCCAAGCAAATGAATCATTAGCAAATAATAAGAAGATCGTGAAAAAGGCTATCTCATTACTTTCATGTGGAGAATAATTTTAGGTCATTGCCGCTCCAGGCATGACTGAGGGGTTCCCCCTCTACATCTTGGAGGTGATATCCTCCTAACTTCCAGACATCTCAGATTATATAGGGACCTTCCCAGTTGGGATTCAGCTTGCCGACAAATGCCGACCTTCCTGCTGCATCGACCTTCTTCAAGACCAAGTCCGCTTTTGCAAATTGTTTGATTTTAACATGTTATCAAAATACTTAGCCATTCACTGCTTGACATCTTCTTGTCGGATATCTGACAAGTCGTGCAACTCCTCCACCATATTAGGGGTGATCCATTGCCTGTCCTCGTTCTCGGCATACCACTCTTCCTTGCCTTCCTCTACTGCCACCACCCGCAGTGTCCTAACCTCGAATTCTATTTGGAGCACTATCTCACAGCCGTGAGAGAGCTTGAAGGGGGTCTCTCTCATGGCCTTGTTGGGAGTGGTCCTCAAGTCCAAAAAGATTGAAGGAAGTTTCTCTACCCAACTCCCCATCAAGATATACACCTTAATCTTTAGGAGGTTTACGATGTTTTTTTTCACCGCCTCCACCTACTCATTGCTCCTGGGATGATGGTCCGACGCGAACCAGAGATCAGTCCCAAGTTGCCCGCATAAACTGATTAACTCAGGTTAGTAAATTGTGGCCCATTGTCCGTGATAATGGCCTGTGGCAGTCCATGCCATCATATGATCTCTCCCAATATGAAGTTCCTAATTACCTGGGAGGTCACCTTGGCAAGCGCCTTCACCTCCATCCACTTAGAAAAGTAATCGATCATGACCAATAAGAACCTCCTTTACCCACTGGCCTGAGGGAAGGTTCCTACCAGATCCATTCCCTAGATGGAGAAGGGCCAAGGTGATGTAATGCTTCTAAGTCGCTGAGCCGGGAATAGCATGAGAGGGGCGAATAACTGGCACTTGTGGAACTTCTTTGTGAATTCAACGACATCCTGGCACAGGGTTAGCTAGAAGTACCCTTGCCTTACTATCCTTCTTTCCAAGGTATTGCTCCCTGATTGACTCACGCACTCTCCTGAATGGAATTCCTCCAAGATCCTCTAGACTTCCCTCTCATCCATGCAACGTGCCAACAACCCCGAGAGGGTCTTCTGATATAATTGCCCGTCGCGCACGAGGAAGTATGCCGACTTATGCTTGAATCGCTTCTTATTTATCCCCTATGGGAACTCCCCTGTAGATAGGAAAGACATAAAAGGATCCATCGACGAGGGGTGCTTGTCCACCTCCTTCAACTCTCCCTCCTCGATGGATGGGAGGAATAAGTCGGTGATGGTTCCCCCCACCTGTGGTCTATGCTTGGCTAATTGGTCGACCTGCTCATTTTCCTCCAGCGACATATGCTGGATGGACAAGGTTTGGAACATACCGATGAACCCCTTTACCGTTGTAAAATATAGTTGGAGAGTAGGCTCCCTTGCCTCAAACTCACCATTGATCTGAGAGGTAACCACCATGGAGTCTGTAAGGACCTCAACATCATGCACCCCCAGTTCCATGGCAAGGCGTTGTAACATCCCATTTCCTTTTATACCAATTAACTTAGATTAGGGTAGAACATGCAGCAAGTGAATGGGGTTATGCTAGGTTTGACCCAAGGAGTTATGGTGGATTCACATAGGGCCCACATTAGGGTTCAATCAAATTTAACTTAGAAAATATTCTGGAAATTGTAGGCGTCGAGTGGTCTTGATGCCATTCGACGAAGCATTGAGTGCGTTGTGTGCACTCGATGCCACTTGATGAATTTAACTTAGAAAATATTCATGAAACTGTAAGCGTTGAGTGGACACGATGCGGCATTGTGTGGACTCAACGCGACATTAAGTGGTCTCAAAGCCACACAATGCTTTTGACTTTGAGATATTCTAAATGCTATTGGCATTGAGTGGACTCAATGCAGCGTTGAGTGGTCTCAATGCCACTCAACATTATTAACTTAGAGATATTCTGAATACTGTTGGTGTTGAGTGGACTCAACACATCGTTGAGTAGTCTCAATGCCACTCTACGCTTTTGACTTAGAGATATTCTGAATGCTGATGGTGTTGAGTTGACTCAATGCGGCATTGAGTGGTCTCAAATCTACTCAACTCTTTCAACTTATAGATATTCTCAATGTTGTTGGAATTGAGTGGACTTAACACGGAGTTGAGTGGTCTCAACTCTACTCAACGTTGTTGACTTAGGGATATTCTAAATATTGTTTCATTGAGTGGACTCAATGCGGTGTTGATTGGCCTCAATGCCACACAATGTTGTTGAATTTGAGATATTCTTAATGCTGTTGGCATTGAGAGGACTCAATGCGACATTGAGTGGTCTCAACACCACTCAACGATGTTGACTTAGAGATATTCTGAATGCTATTGGTGTTGAGTGGACCCAACGCGCCATTGAGTGGTCTCAAAACCACTCAACGATTTTGGACTTTGAGTATTTTTTGTCTGTGATGGCCTTCCACACCTCCCGACCTTTCTTTTAATTAGTAGTATGGGGGTCGAGTTTCGTAGAGGGAATAAAAGGAGGCAAGTGCACATATCGCGAGTAGTACAGGATATTCGGGGGGAATATCGAGGTCGTATATTTCTTAGGGTGGGTTTATTATTTCTACTCCTCCCGGAGGGAAAATTATCTTACAGAAAATAAAGGTGTCAGATTAACTAACTAACTAGGATGGTTATAAGAAAAGGCTGAAAATAGACTTAGAAAAATTGATGAAGAAATAACGATCGGTATCAAATCGATTAAGACTAAAATAATTTTAGTTAACTAGAGATCCTAGGTTTCAAATCAATTAAAGGGGAAACTTGGTCGTGGAGGTTCCACGAGCATGAGCTCACCTATCTCTAGGGTATTTCTCACCTAAATATTAAGACTACTCGATCGAGCTCTCGTTCGGCAAAGGATTCCTCTTAATGCCCTCTTTATGCTAAGAACCCCGCTATTGGGGGGGGGGGGGAACAAAACCTGAAGAATTCCACTCCTTTCTCAGGTTTAGTGCGAAAACTCTTTCTACCTAAGGGTGATCTGTCTATATGCACAACCTCTCGGCTAGCTAGCGTATGGATAATGAAAATAGAGCCCACACAATGATATGTGGTTCTACATGTAACGACTCAATCCGTTACATGACGTATAGTAGAAGGTCCGGCCGTGGCCCCACACTATATGCCACAAACAGACGGTGAGGTCACAGGATAATACCAAACCATACACGTATCCTAACTCAGAGCATGCAAGCGGAAGCTTTCAGTTGTAAATTGAACTCTAACCGGGAATGTCCAATATATAAACCACAGTTATATATACAGCCACGGAATGTACAACAAATACACAGGGATTGGCCTTAAGGCCTTACAGTTCCTCTTTCCACACCGTATGGATTACAAACATCGGCGCGCAGGCCGGCCATACATGAGTAAAAGCAAAACAAACAAAAATATTCGCATAGCCTTCAAGGGCCAGCCGCAGCAGCAGCAGCAACAGCAGCAAGGGCTTCAGCCCTTCATTTACCACTTGGCTCTCCAGCACCTGCATAGGGACAATCCACCCAAACGATGGCAAACACGGCAACGGTCAGCATTCAGCTGACCCAATTATAACAATCCTACCCCTTTCTCGGGGCAGTAGCATTCCTTCCCTGCACAGCATGGTATCAACAATAGCAAATATGTGCTCGCAGGCACACTCAAGCCATCACAACCGTCGGCCACACGGCCCAACAGTCCGTTCACTCAGGGCACATTCTTGGTGCTCCGGAAAACCAGGGGCAACACCACCGTTTACACGGTATTGAGCATTCTAGTCTTTTTGGCACGCGGGCCTAAGACTCTCATTAAGCGCTCCAACGAAACCTATAACCAGGCTTATCAGTCAGACGGACATAACGCAGGTACGGATCAGCCACCCCCCGTTGCTCAAGTCGCCGTGCCACCTCGAATACGGAAGTATCCATGGCAATTTATAAGCACGGGTCGGTTTCACCTTTCCTGTTCGGCAATCTGCCTTTTCATCGAGTTGCAGCCCAACGGCTCAACCGCACACGAAGTGGCAACGCATGACCACAAGAGTTGCATCCAACCCTCTTCATTTCCTGGACTTCATCCAGTACTTCCTGCTGCACCAAGCAACAGGTAGGCACGAGGCAAACAAGCCATAACCACGGAGTCTTCTCCGATATGCAAACAAGCATCACCAATCGAGACCAACATGTCCAGATGGGCTTCACACAACATGCCTAGATCCGTACTCCAATTCCGGACTCTAATAAGGGGGACTTCACATATCTACCCCAAGGGACGCCACAACCCACCGCACACTCGCGGGGAAGGGTTTTCCCTATGCAATGCAGGAAATAAGGACTTCACATGTCCAAGAAGGGAGATCGTTACCCTTGACGATCTCTTGGGAGCCATCGAAATCTAGCCGGTGAGAAAGCACCGCAGCAGCTTTGCCTTCACAGCGCTGGCCTCGGATCTCGAATCGGACCACGGGAGCTCCGCCGGTGGCTTGATCTCCTCCTCCTTCGTCTTCCTCCTCTCTCTTTCTCTCTTCACTTAGCCAAATGAAGAATGATATCTTCATCAAGCCTCTGGTTGTTTAATCCAGCAAGGAATCCCCTGATACTTTGGATCCAAATAGAGAAAAGGAACGACCACGATTTTTCCAAAATTCCATTTTTTTGGCTGACACGGCCTGTGACACGCCCGTGTCACAGGCCGTGTACCCTTAAGAGGCACACGCGGCACTCGTACCGACTGAAAACAACCAGAATGTAACACCCCAGAAATCTTAAAATGAGTTTTCAAACTTATTTGAGGTGCAGGCTGTTTGACACGGCCTGGGACACGGGCGTGTCCCAGGGCGTGTCGGGGGTACACGGCCTGGGACACGGGCGTGTCCCAGGGCGTGTTCATGTTAGTCGACGATCGATAGTCGACGATCGTCGAGCCTGGGACACGGCCATGGACACGGGCGTGTCCCAGGGCGTGTCCGAATTAAATTTCGAAAATGGCCTGTTCGAGTCAGAGAAGTACACGACCTTGAACCAAGCCGTGAACACGGGCGTGTCAGGTCGGACACGGGCGTGTCCGATACCGTGTGCCTACCCGTGTACTGATTGCAGCTCGATGAGGCAGGAATGACATGGGCGTGTCTCAGGAATGACACGGGCGTGTCAGGTTCGACACGGGCGTGTCGATGCCCGTGTTCTGGTAAATCTCAGTCGGTTCGAATACCGCGTGTGCCGCTTAAGGGTACACGGCCTGTGACACGGGCGTGTCACAGGCCGTGTCAGCCAAAAATTGAGTTTTTGGGCAAATCGTGGCCGTTCAGATTTCTCTCTTTTGATCCAAGGGCTCAGGTGATTTCCTGGCTGGATTTAATCCGTGAAGGCTGATGAAGAAGTCATTCTTCATTTTGCTTAAGGAAGAGAGAAAGAGAGAGGAGGAAGAAGAAGGAGGAGGAGATCAAGCCACCGGCGGAGTTCCCGTGGTCCGAAGCCGGCGTTGTGAAGGCAAGGCTGCTGCGGTTCTTTCTCACCGGCTAGTTTTCGATGGCTCCGAAGAGATCGACAAGGGTAACGATCTCCCTCCTTGGACATGTGAAGTCCTTCTTTTCTGCATTGCATAGGGAAAACCCTTCCCCGCGAGTGTGCGGTGGGTTGTGGTGTCCCTTGGGGTAGATATGTGAAGTCCCCCTTGTTAGAGGCCGGAATTGGAGTACGGCTCTAGGCATGCTGTGTGAAGCCCATCTGGACATGGTCTGGATTGGTGATGCTTGTTTGCATATCGGAGAAGGCTCCGTGATTATGGCTTGTGTTGCCTTGTGCCTACCTGTTGCTTGGTGCAGCTGGAAGTACTGGATGATGTCCAGGAAATGAAGAGGGTTGGATGCAACTCTTGTGGCCGTGCGTTGCCACTTTATGAGCGGTTGAGCCGTTGGGCTGCAACTCGATGAAAAGGCAGATTGCCGAACAGGAAAGGTGAAATCGACCCGCGCCTATAAATAGCCATGGATACTTCCGTATTCGAGGTGGCACGGCGACTTGAGCAACGGGGGGTGGCTGATCCGTACCTGCGTTAGGTCCGTCCGACTTTGAAGCCTGGTTATAGGTTTTGTTGGAGCGCCTAATGAGAGTCTTAGGCCCGCGCGCCGGAAAGACTAGAATGCTCAAATACCGTGTAGACGGTGGTATTGACCCTGGTATTCCGGTACACCAAGAATGTGCCCTGAGTGCACGGACTGTCGGGCCGTGTGGTCGATAGTTGTGATGGCTTGAATGTGCCTGCGCGCACATAGTTGCTATATGATGATGCCATGCTTTGCAGGGAAAGAATGCTCATGCCCCGAGAAAGGGGTAAGATTGTTATAATTGGGTCAGCTGAATGCTGACCGTTGCATTGTTTGCCACCGGTTGGGTGGATTGTTTCCCGTGCAGGTGCTGGAGAGCCAAGTGGTAGGTGAAGGGCTGAAGCCCTACTGCTGTTGCTGCTGCTGCTGCGGCTAGCCCTTGAAGGCTAAGCAAATGGTTTTGTTTATTTTGTTTTCCTCATGTATGGCCGGCCTGCGCGCCGAGGTTTGTAATCCATGTTGTATGGAAAGAGGAACTGTAAGGCCTTAAGGCCAAACTCTATGTATTTGTGTACATTCCGTGGTAATATATAAAGGTGGTTTATATATTGGACATTCCTGGTTAGAGTTCAAATTTTAACTTAAAGCTTCCGCTAGAATGCTCTGAGGTAGGATTCGTGTTTGGTTTGGTATTATCCTGTGACCTCACCGTCTGTTTGTGGCATATAGTGTGGGGCCCCGGCCGGACCTTCTACTATACGTCATTTAACGGATGGGGTCGTTACATTTTGGTATCAGCTTTTGTCGGTCTTCCTCTTTCGAATGCGTGGTCGAATTCTTTTGTGGGGTGGCGAGCACGTGTTTGTGCGACCTGCTGTAACGCTAATGAACTCTGGAATGTCCATTAAGGAATATACAAAATCTTGTTTGAGGAATCTGCGCGTTCCTTTTTGTGTTGTCTTGCTTGCATACGTTCGCTAATGTGTGTCTTGTCCACCTATAGGTGACGCGTAGTGGTGCTGGGCAGTCTGAGCCCCAGCGCTCTGATGAGAGTGCGGCACCAGCTGAGGTGCCAACACCTCCTCCATCTGCGGAAACTGTTCGCTTAGTTGCTGAGGCGCTATTTGCCATGATTCAGCCGACCGGGCAAGCGCAGCCGGCAGTAGTGCCAGTTCGTGTTGATGTAAGACCCGAGCCGGTTGAGGCTGTAGATCCACGAGCAGCTGACCGACAGTTGAAGCAATTCATGAGCCTCAGTCCTCCTACATTTACGGGAATGGGATCCCCAACGCAGGCAGAGGATTGGTTGTCGCGTGTCAAGCGGATAATGACAGCGATCAGGGTGGAGGAAACTCTAAAGGTCACCTTGGCCACCTTCATGCTTGAAGGAGAGGCGCGGTTGTGGTGGGACGAGGTTGAGGTACACCATTTGGCGGGCAGGCAATTAACGCAAGTGTCGATTGAGGAGTTCTCTCGAATATTTCTGGCGAAATATGTCCCAGCGGCGCAACGCATTGCTATGGAAAATGAGTTCCAACGGTTAAAGCAAGGGGAAGATAGCGTGGATATCTACTTGCATGAGTTTACCAGGTTGGGACGGTATGCGGGTACAATCTTCGCGGATGACCAAAGGAAAACGAATCGGTTCTATGAAGGATTGCGGGATGAGTTGCGATTCCTGCTTTCGAGTTCAGTGAACCAAGGGTTTCAGTCGTTGGTTGATACTGCGTGTGCGTTGGAGAAGGACATGCGGCGGGTGCAAGGGAACAAGGGCTTGGTTGCGTCGAAGCCAGAGTTTCAAGCACCTCGCCCGAGCAAGTCGTTTTACCAGAAGAAAGGGGGCAAGAGGTCCAAGCCATCTGGGCAAGTGACTACGACCGTTGTGTCGAGAGCGACATCAAGGCCGGATTCTCGTACATGCTATAACTGTGGCCGGGTGGGGCATATAGCTCGTGACTGTCGGGTTGTTCAGCCCAAAGGGGACAAGAAGACGGGTGCATCTTATGCTGAGAAGGGCAAAGCGGTGGTTGATTCCTCTGCGTCTCAGGCACAGCCCCGAATTTATTAGCTTGGCCAACAGGAAGCGATTAAGCAAAGTGACGTCGTCACAGGTACGAGTTGAATTAGCTTACTTGCTTATGTGCTATTGTTTTTGGTTATGTATAGCTTGTATATGTGTGTGTGCTGCAGGCTTTGTCCTGATTCGGAATAATTTGGCGAGAGCCCTATTTGATACGGGTGCTTCGCATTCTTTTCTGTCTGAGGATTTCGTATCTCGAATTGGGGTACCGAGTCATGTGACGGTGGATATTACAAGGGTGCTATTGCCGAATGGCTGTGTGATGCTTGCGGATAGGGCTTGCGAGGTGGATGTGCAAATAGGAAGTCAGGATTTCGGTCTGAGTGCAGCTGTGCTACTGTTATCGGAGTTTGATGTGATCTTTGGTATGGACTGGCTCTCGGAGCAGCGTGCCTTTATTGATTGCAACTCCAAGGAGATTACACTGGGCCAGAATACCGGATTTGTGACGAAGTTCGCTGGTATGCGAGGAGTTGGCGGGACTCTGTTGTCTGCACTCCAAGTCATCAATGCTGTTCGGAAGGGCGCGGAGTTATTCTTCACGCTAATTCAGGCTGTCGAGCCAAAGGCCAGTGTCGGTGAAGTACTAGTTGTGTCAGAGTTTGCCGACGTGTTTCCTAAAGATCTTCCTGGGTTACCACCCCAGCGGGAGATTGACTTCTCTATTGAGTTGGTGCCAGGTGCGAAACCTGTGGCCCGCTCTCCATATCGCGTCGCGCCAAAAGAGATGGCTGAGTTGAAAGTCCAATTGCAAGAGTTGTTGGAGCAGGGATATATACGCCCAAGTATGTCACCTTGGAGCGCGTCTGTTCTATTTGTGAAAAAGAAAGACGGTAGCTTACGGTTGTGTATTGACTACCGCGAATTGAATAAGCTGACGGAGAAAAATAAATATCCGATCCCGCGGATTGATGACCTCTTTGATCAGCTGGCAGGATCAATGGTCTATTCCAAATTAGATTTGAAATCAGGATATTATCAGCTGCGGATTAGGGAAGGTGACATTCCCAAGACGGCGTTTGGAACACGCTACGGTCATTATGAGTTCACGGTAATGCCGTTTGGCCTATGTAATGCGCCTTCGGTATTTATGGACCTAATGCATCGAACGTTCCGAGAGTACTTGGATTTGTTTGTTATTGTGTTTATCGATGACATCTTAGTATACTCTCAGTCGGAAGAGGATCATGCAAACCATTTGCGGTTGGTCTTGCATACTCTGCGGAGGAATAAGCTTTTTGCCAAGTTCTCAAAGTGCGAGTTCTGGCTCTCTTCAGTAGCCTTTTTAGGCCATGTGGTAAGCGGAGAGGGTATCGCGGTGGATCCGTTGAAGATAAGTGCCATCCGAGATTGGCCAATGATGTCTTCAGTGGCCGAGGTCAGGAGCTTCCTTGGACTTGCGGGCTACTATAGACGGTTTGTGGAAAATTTCTCACGGATTGCTTTACCTCTGACCACGCTGACGAGAAAAGATCAAAAGTTCATTTGGACGTCAGAGTGCGCGCGAGCTTTTGAAGAATTGAAGAGTCGTTTGACCACGACGCCTGTGTTGACATCGCCATGTGGTACCGATGGGTATGAGATCTATAGTGATGCTTCCGGGAGCGGCTTAGGCTGCGTTCTTCTGCAGTTTGGTAAAGTGATTGCTTATGGCTCGCGCCAGTTGAAAGTGCATGAGCGGAATTACCCCGTCCATGATTTGGAGTTGGCGGCGATAATCTTTGCGCTCAAGTTGTGGCGGCACTATCTATATGGCGTTAAAGTGGATATCTATACAGATCATAAAAGCCTAAAGTATTTGTTGGATCAGAAGGATCTGAATATGCGACAATGATGATGGATGGAGTTCCTCGGGGACTAGACCTTCGAGATTCACTATACTCCCGGGAAGGGAAATGTGGTCGCTGATGCTTTGAGTCGGCAGACTCCGGTACGGGCAAGCTGGTTGCAGAGGCACGATCAGCGTTTGATCCAGGAATTGGAAGCATTGGAGATATCGTGTGTTGACAAGGGTTCGTCAACCGATGCATGCTTGAACTGGACGGAGGTGCAATATGACCTTACGGACAGAGTTTGGCGAGCAACGGAGCTTGATGAAAGTCTCCAGCGCTATGCAAAAGATGGGCCGGATGACCAATTCTCTTGGGATAACGGTTTGTTACGAAGAAATGGTCGAGTGTGCGTCCCGAGTGTGGGTAAATTGAGGGAAGAGCTGATGTACGAAGCTCACTTTGCAAAGTACTCAGTTCACCCAGGGAGCACAAAGATGTACAGAGATCTGAAAAAGCTGTTCTGGTGGCCCGGACTAAAGAACGATGTGGCACGTTATGTGGCTGAATGCCATACTTGTGCATTGGTGAAAGTAGAATGCCAGAAGCCTGGAGGTTTCCTGAAGTCGTTACCTATTCCGGAGTGGAAGTTCGATGACATTTCGATGGATTTCGTGCACGGGTTGCCGAGATCTCAACGCGGTCATGATTCAATCTGGGTGATTGTGGACCGGTTGACAAAAGTGGCGCACTTCCTTCCAAACAGAAGAGACGATTCAGTGGAAACCTTGTCCAAGCTTTATGTGGAGCAGGTTGTTCGACTGCACGGTGTTCCTCGGAGCATCGTTAGTGACCGTGATGGGCGGTTCACATCGAATGATTGGCGGCTCGTTCATCAAATGTTGGGTACAAAATTGGCGTTTAGTACGGCCTTTCATCCCCAAATGGATGGTCAGACTGAACGAACCAACAGGACGATGGAGGACATGCTCCGCATGTGCGCCCTAGACTTTGGTAAGAGATGGGAAGATTATATATTTCTTGTCGAATTTGCCTATAATAATAGCTACCAAGCGAGTATTGGTATGGACACCATTTGAGGCGTTGTATGGTCGTAAATGCCGTACACCGTTAGCTTGGGCAGAAACAGGCGAATCTAAGCTGAGTGGGAAAAAGGAAGTCGAAGAAGCTACCTCGCTCATACGCTCTATTCGGGAGAGGATATTGATAGCCCAAGATCGTCAAGCAAAATACTACAATGCCAAACACCGGAACGTGGAGTTCGCGGTGGGTGATTGGGTATATTTGAAGATCAAACCCTTCAAAGGAGTGTCCAGGATTCGGCGTTTGAAAAAGCTAAGTCCGAGGTATCTTGGTCCATTTGAGGTGGTGGAGCGAGTTGGGGAAGCTGCTTATCGACTAGCACATTCAGCAGACATGGGTGGATTACATGATGTATTTCACATCTCAGTCCTTCGTAAGGCGGTAAAGGATCCAGCTCAAGTAGTGGAGAATGATCGGGTACCGGTCGAGTATGGGCTAACGACGAGAGTTAGACCCATTCGGATCGAGGATCGAGCCGAGAAACAGTTGCAGAACAAAGTGATCGGGATGGTCAAGGTCCGATGGGACAATTGTGGCCGTGAAGAGCTAACATGGGAGCGAGAGCAGACCATGCGAGCTGAATTTCCCGAACTGTTTGTATAAGCTGTAGACCGTGTACTTTATGTTATAACCGAGTTATCAAGTTATAGCATTGTTGGTTCTTGTTTCCTTACCGTGCAAATTTCGGGACGAAATTTTGTTAAGGGGGGGGGGGGGGGGATTGTAACACCCCAGAAATCTCAAAATGAGTTTTCAAACTTATTTGAGGTGCAAGCTGTTTGACACGGCCTGGGACACGGGCGTGTCCCAGGGCGTGTCGGGGGTACACGGCCTGGGACACGGGCGTGTCCCAGGGTGTGTTCAGGTTAGTCGACGATCGATAGTCGACGTTCGTCGAGCCTGGGACACGGCCATGGACACGGGCGTGTCCGAATTAAATTTCGAAAATGGCCTGTTCAAGTTAGAGAAGTACACGGCCTTGAACCAAGCCGTGAACACGGGCATGTCAGGTCGGACACGGGCGTGTCCGATACCGTGTGCCTACCCGTGTACTGATTGCAGCTCGATGAGGCAGGAATGACACGGGCGTGTCTCAGGAATGACACGGGCGTGTCAGGTTCGACACGGGCGTGTCGATGCCCGTATTCTAGTAAATCTCAGTCGGTTCGAATACCGCGTGTGCCGCTTAAGGGTACACGGCCTGTGACACGGGCGTGTCACAGGCCGTGTCAGCCAAAAATTGAGTTTTTGGGCAAATCGTGGCCGTTCAGATTTCTCTCTTTTGATCCAAGGGCTCAGGTGATTTCCTGGCTGGATTTAATCCGTGAAGGCTGATGAAGAATTCATTCTTCATTTTGCTTAAGGAAGAGAGAAAGAGAGAGGAGGAAGAAGAAGGAGGAGGAGATCAAGCCACCGACGGAGTTCCCGTGGTCCGATTCGTGATCCGAAGCCGGCGTTGTGAAGGCAAGGCTGCTGCGGTTCTTTC
Organism: Platanthera zijinensis; assembly: GCA_039513925.1. NCBI lineage: Eukaryota > Viridiplantae > Streptophyta > Magnoliopsida > Asparagales > Orchidaceae > Platanthera > Platanthera zijinensis. Next base: position 175,805,519 of record CM077084.1, read on the forward strand.
TCACCGGCTAGTTTTCGATGGCTCCGAAGAGATCGACAAGGGTAACGATCTCCCTCCTTGGACATGTGAAGTCCTTCTTTTCTGCATTGCATAGGGAAAACCCTTCCCCGCGAGTGTGCGGTGGGTTGTGGTGTCCCTTGGGGTAGATATGTGAAGTCCCCCTTGTTAGAGGCCGGAATTGGAGTACGGCTCTAGGCATGCTGTGTGAAGCCCATCTGGACATGGTCTGGATTGGTGATGCTTGTTTGCATATCGGAGAAGGCTCCGTGATTATGGCTTGTGTTGCCTTGTGCCTACCTGTTGCTTGGTGCAGCAGGAAGTACTGGATGATGTCCAGGAAATGAAGAGGGTTGGGTGCAACTCTTGTGGCCGTGCGTTGCCACTTTATGAGCGGTTGAGCCGTTGGGCTGCAACTCGATGAAAAGGCAGATTGCCGAACAGGAAAGGTGAAACCGACCCGCGCCTATAAATAGCCATGGATACTTCCGTATTCGAGGTGGCACGGCGACTTGAGCAACGGGGGGTGGCTGATCCGTACCTGCGTTAGGTCCGTCCGACTTGGAAGCCTGGTTATAGGTTTTGTTGGAGCGCCTAATGAGAGTCTTAGGCCCGCGCGCCGGAAAGACTAGAATGCTCAAATACCGTGTAGACGGTGGTGTTGACCCTGGTATTCCGGTACACCAAGAATGTGCTCTGAGTGCACGGACTGTCGGGTCGTGTGGTCGATAGTTATGATGGCTTGAATGTGCCTGCGCGCACATAGTTGCTATATGATGATGCCATGCTTTGTAGGGAAAGAATGCTCATGCCCCGAGAAAGGGTTAAGATTGTTATAATTGGGTCAGCTGAATGCAGACCGTTGCATTGTTTGCCACCGGTTGGGTGGATTGTTTCCCATGCAGGTGTTGGAGAGCCAAGTGGTAGGTGAAGGGCTGAATCCCTACTGCTGTTGCTGCTGCTGCTGCGGCTAGCCCTTGAAGGCTAAGCAAATGGTTTTGTTTATTTTGTTTTCCTCATGTATGGCCGGCCTGCGCGCCGAGGTTTGTAATCCATGTTGTATGGAAAGAGGAACTGTAAGGCCTTAAGGCCAAACTCTATGTATTTGTGTACATTCCGTGGTGATATATAAAGGTGGTTTATATATTGGACATTCCTGGTTAGAGTTCAAATTTTAACTTAAAGCTTCCGCTAGAATGCTCTGAGGTAGGATTCGTGTTTGGTTTGGTATTATCCTGTGACCTCACCGTCTATTTGTGGCATATAGTGTGGGGCCCCGGCCGGACCTTCTACTATACATCATTTAACGGATGGGGTCGTTACACAGAACATGGGCATCGACACGCCCGTGTCGAACCTGACACGCCCGTGTCAGTCATGTGACACGCCCGTGTCACCCCTGCCTCATCGAGCTCCAAAACCAATAAGCAGTACACGGGTAGGCACACGGCATCAGACACGCCCATGTCAAATCTGACACGGCCGTGTTCAAGGCTTGGTTCCGGGCCGTGTAAATCTCTGACTCAGTCCGCTCATTTCTTGAGTGACACGCCCTGGGACACGCCCGTGTCCCAGGCCGTGTCAAACAGCCTGCACCTCAAATCTAGTTTTGAGATTTTTGGGGTGTTATAATCCTCCCCTCCTTAATAAAATTTCATCCCGAAATTTGAAGACAGTAGGGAGAAAATAACAAAACATTTATATGTTTCTATTACATATACAACGAGCGAACAAGTTACAAAAATAACTCGGGAAACTCGGCTCGCATGGTCTGCTCGCGCTCCCATGTTAGCTCTTTTCGGCCACAATTGTTCCATTGGACTTTGACCATCCCGATCACTTTGTTCCGCAACTGTTTCTCGGCTCGATCCTCGATCCGAATGGGTCGAACCCTCGTCGTTTGCCCATACTCGATCGGTACCCGATCGTTCTCCACTACTTGAGCTGGATCCTTGACAGCCTTACGAAGTACTGAGATGTGAAATACATCATGTAATCCACCCAAGTCTGCTGAAAGTGCTAGTCGATAAGCAGCTTCCCCAACTCGCTCCACCACCTCAAATGGACCAAGATACCTCAGACTTAGCTTTTTCAAACGCCGAATCCTGGACACGCCTTTGAAGGGTTTGATCTTCAAATATACCCAATCACCCACTGCGAACTCCACGTTTCGATGTTTGGCATTGTAGTACTTTGCTTGACGATCTTGGGCGATCAATAACCTCTCCCGAATAGAGCGTATAAGCGAGGTAGCTTCTTCGACTTCCTTTTTCCCATGCAGCGTAGATTCGCTTGCTTCTGCCCAAGCTAACAGTGTACGACATTTACGACCATACAAAGCCTCAAATGGTGCCTTACCGATGCTTGCTTGGTAGCTATTATTATAGGCAAATTCTACAAGAAAAATATAATCTTCCCATCTCTTACCAAAGTCCAGGGCGCACATGCGGAGCATGTCCTCCATCGTCCTGTTGGTTCGTTCAGTCTGGCCATCCGTTTGGGGATAAAAGGCCGTACTAAATGCTAATTTTGTACCCAACATTTGATGAACTAGCCGCCAATCATTCGATGTGAATCGCCTATCACGGTCACTGACAATGCTCCGAGGAACACCGTGTAGTCGAACAATCTGCTCCACATAAAGCTTGGCCAAGGTTTCCACTGAATCGTCTCTTTTGTTTGGAAGGAAGTGCGCCACTTTTGTCAACCGGTCCACAATCACCCAGATTGAATCATGACCGCGTTGAGATCTCGGCAACCCGTGCACGAAATCCATCGAAATGTCATCGAACTTCCACTCCGGAATGGGTAACGACTTCAGGAAACCACCAGGCTTCTGGCATTCTGCTTTCACCAACGCACAGGTATTGCATTCAGCCACATAACGTGCGACATCTTTCTTTAGTCCGGGCCACCAGAACAGCTTTTTCAGATCTCTGTACATCTTTGTGCTCCCTGGGTGAACTGAGTACTTTGCAAAGTGAGCTTCGTACATCAACTCTTCCCTCAATTTACCCACACTCGGGACGCACACTCGACCATTCCTTCATAACAAACTGTTATCCCAAGAGAATTGGTCATCCGGCCCATCTTTTGCATAGCGCTGGAAGCTTTCATCAAGCTCCGTTGCTCGCCGAACTCTGTCCGTAAGGTCATATTGAACCTCCGTCCAGTTCAAGCATGCATCGGTCGAAGAACCCTTGTCAACGCACGATATCTCCAATGCTTCCAAGTCCTGGATCAAACGCTGATCATGCCTCTGCAACCAGCTTGCCCGTACCGGAGTCCGACTCAAAGCTTCAGCGACCACATTTCCCTTCCCGGGAGTATAGTGAATCTCGAAGGTGTAGTCCCCAAGGAACTCCATCCATCTTCGTTGTCGCATATTCAGATCCTTCTGATCCAACAAGTACTTTAGGCTTTTGTGATCTGTATAGATGTCCACTTTAACACCATAAAGATAGTGCCGCCACAACTTGAGTGCAAAGATTACCGCCGCCAACTCCAAATCATGGACGGGGTAATTCCGCTCATGCACTTTCAACTGGCGCGAGCCATAAGCAATCACTTTACCAAACTGTAGAAGAACGCAGCCTAAGCCGCTCCCGGAAGCATCACTATAGATCTCATAGCCATCTGTACCACATGGCGATGTCAACACAGGCGTCGTGGTCAAACGACTCTTCAGGTCTTCAAAAGCACGCGCGCACTCCGGCGTCCAAATGAACCTTTGATCTTTTCTTGTCAGCGTGGTCAGAGGTAAAGCAATCCGTGAGAAGTTTTCCACAAACCGTCTATAGTAGCCTGCAAGCCCAAGGAAGCTCCTGACCTCGGCCACTGAAGACATCACTGGCCAATCTCGAATGGCACGTATCTTTAACGGATCCACCGCGATACCTTCTCCACTTACCACATGGCCTAAAAAGGCTACTGAAGAGAGCAAGAACTCACACTTTGAGAACTTGGCATAAAGCTTATTCCTCCGCAGGGTATGCAAGACCAACTGCAAATGGTTTGCATGATCCTCTTCCGACTGAGAGTATACTAAGATGTCATCGATAAACACAATCACGAACAAATCCAAGTACTCTCGGAACGTTCGATGCATGAGATCCATAAATACCGATGGCGCATTACATAAGCCAAACGGCATTACCGTGAACTCATAATGACCATAGCGTGTTCCAAACACCGTCTTGGGAATGTCAGCTTCCCGAATCCTCAACTGATAATATCCCGATTTCAAATCTAACTTGGAATAGACCGTTGATCCTGCCAGCTGATCAAATAGGTCATCAATCCGTGGAATCAGATATTTGTTTTTCTCCGTCAGCTTATTCAATTCGTGGTAGTCAATACATAACCGCAAACTACCTTCTTTCTTTTTCACAAATAGAATAGGCACGCTCCAAGGTGACATACTTGGGCGTATGTATCCCTGCTCCAACAACTCTTGCAATTGGACTTTCAATTCAGCCATCTCTTTTGGCGCGATGCGATATGGTGAGTGGGCCACAGGTTTAGAACCTGGCACCAACTCAATAGAGAAGTCAATCTCCCGCTGGGGTGGTAACCCAGGAAGATCTTTAGGAAACACATTGGCAAACTCTGACACAACCAGAACTTCACTGACACTGGCCTTTGGCTCAACAGCTTGAATTAGCGTGAAGAATAACTCCGCGCCCTTCCGAACAGCATTGACGACTTGGAGCGCAGACAACAAAGTCCCGCCAACTCCTCGCATACTAGCGAACTTCGTCACAGTCCGGTATTCTGGCCCAGTGTGATCTCCTTGGAGTTGCAATCAATAAAGGCACGCTGCTCCGAGAGCCAGTCCATGCCAAAGATCACATCAAACTCCGATAACGGTAGCACAGCTGCACTCAAACCGAAATCTTGACTTCCTATTTGAACATCCACATCGCAAGCCCTAACCGCAAGCATCACACAGCCATTCGGCAATAGCACCCTTGTACTCTCAACCGTCACATGACTCGGCACCCCAATTCGAGATACAAAGTCGTCATACAGAAAAGAATGCGAAGCACCCGTATCAAACAGGGCTCTCGCCGGACGATTCCGAATCAGGACAAAGCCTGCAGCACACACACATGCACAAGCTATATATAACAAAAGGAAATAGCACTTAAGCAAGTAAGCTATACTAACTAGTACCTGTGACGACGTCACTTTGCTTAATCGCCTCCTGTTGACCAAGGTGATAAACTCGGGGCTGTGCCTGGGACGCAGAGGAATCAACCACCGCTTTGCCCTTCTCAGCATAAGACGCACCCGTCTTCTTTTCCCCTTTGGGCTGAACAACCCGACAATCACGGGCGATATGCCCCACCCGGCCACAAGTAAAGCATGTACGAGACTCCGGCTTTGACGTCGCCCCCGACACAACGGTCGTAGACACTTGCCCAGACGGCTTGGACCTCTTGCCCCCTTTCTTCTGATAGAACGATTTGCTAGGGCGAGCTGCTTGAACCTCTGGCTTCGACACAACCAAGCCCTTGTTCCCTTGCACCCGTCTCATGTCCTTCTCCAACGCACATGCAGTATCAACCAATGCCTGAAACCCTTGGTTCACTGAACTCGAAAGCAGGAACCTCAACTCATCCCGCAATCCTTCATAGAACTTATTCGTTTTCCTTTGGTCATCCGCGAAGATTGTTCCCGCATACCGTCCCAACCTTGTAAACTCATGCAGGTAGGTATCCACACTATCTTCTCCTTGCTTTAACCGTTGGAACTCATTTTCCATGGCAATGCGTTGCGCCGCTGGGACATGTTTCGCCAGAAATATTCGAGAGAACTCCTCAATCGATACTTGCGTTAATTGCCTGCCCGCCAAATGGTGTACCTCAACCTCGTCCCACCACAACCACGCCTCTCCTTCAAGCATGAAGGTGGCCAAGGTGACCTTTAAAGTTTCCTCCGCCCTGATCGCTGTCATTATCCGCTTGACACGCGATAACCAATCCTCTGCCTGCATTGGGGATCCCAGTCCCGTAAACGTAGGCGGACTGAAGCTCATGAATTGCTTCAACTATCAGTCAGCTGCTCGTGGATCGACAGCCTCAACCAGCTCGGGTCTTACATCAACACGAACTGGCACTACTGCCGGCTGCGCTTGCCCGGTCGGCTGAATCATAGTAAATAGAGCCTCAGCAACTAAGCGAACAGTTTCCCCAGATGGAGGTGGTGTTAGCACCTCAGCTGGTGCCGCACTCTCATCAGAGCGCTGGGGCTCAGACTGCCCAGCACCACTACGCGTCACCTATAGGTGGAAAAGACACACATTAGCGATCGCATGCAAGCAAAACAATAAAAAAAGAACGCGCAGATTCCTCAAACAAGATTATGTACATTCCTTAGTGGATATTCCAGAGTTCATTAGCGTTACAGCAGGGCGCACAAACACGCGCTCGCCACCCCATAAAAGAATTCGACCACGAATTCGAAAGAGGAAGACCGAACGAAGCTGATACCAAAATGTAACGACTCCATCCGTTACATGACGTATAGTAGAAGGTCCGGCCGGGGCCCCACACTATATGCCACAAACAGACGGCGAGGTCACAGGATAATACCAAACCATACACGTATCCTAACTCAGAGCATGCTAGCGGAAGCTTTAAGTTGTAAATTGAACTCCAACCGGGAATGTCCAATATATAAACCACAGTTATATATACAGCCACGGAATGTACAACAAATACACAGGGATTGGCCTTAAGGCCTTACAGTTCCTCTTTCCATACCGTATGGATTACAAACATCGGCGCGCAGGCCGGCCATACATGAGTAAAAGCAAAACAAACAAAAATATTCGCATAGCCTTCAAGGGCCAGCCGCAGCAGCAGCAGCAACAGCAGCAAGGGCTTCAGCCCTTCATTTACCACTTGGCTCTCCAGCACCTGCATAGGGACAATCCACCCAAACGGTGGCAAACACGGCAACGGTCAGCATTCAGCTGACCCAATTATAACAATCCTACCCCTTTCTCGGGGCAGTAGCATTCCTTCCCTGCACAGCATGGTATCAACAATAGCAAATATGTGCTCGCAGGCACACTCAAGACATCACAACCGTCGGCCACATGGCCCGACAGTCCGTGCACTCAGGGCACATTCTTGGTGCACCAGAAAACCAGGGTCAACACCACCGTTTACACGGTATTGAGCATTCTAGTCTTTTTGGCGCGCGGGCCTAAGACTCTCATTATGCGCTCCAACGAAACCTATAACCAGGCTTATCAGTCGGACGGACATAATGCAGGTACGGATCAGCCACCCCCGTTGCTCAAGTCGCCGTGCCACCTCGAATACGGAAGTATCCATGGCAATTTATAGGCGCGGGTCGGTTTCACCTTTCCTGTTCGGCAATCTGCCTTTTCATCGAGTTGCAGCCCAACGGCTCAACCGCACACGAAGTGGCAACGCACGGCCACAAGAGTTGCATCCAACCCTCTTCATTTCCTGGACTTCATCCAGTACTTCCTGCTGCACCAAGCAACAGGTAGGCACGAGGCAAACAAGCCATAACCACGGAGTCTTCTCCGATATGCAAACAAGCATCACCAATCCAGACCAACATGTCCAGATGGGCTTCACACAGCATGCCTAGATCCGTACTCCAATTCCGGACTCTAACAAGGGGGACTTCACATATCTACCCCAAGGGACGCCACAACCCACCGCACACTCGCGGGGAAGGGTTTTCCCTATGCAATGCAGGAAATAAGGACTTCACATGTCCAAGAAGGGAGATCGTTACCCTTGACGATCTCTTGGAAGCCATCGAAATCTAGCTGGTGAGAAAGCACCGCAACAGCTTTGCCTTCACAGCGCTGGCCTCGGATCTCGAATCGGACCACGGGAGCTCCGCCGGTGGCTTGATCTCCTCCTCCTCCTTCTTCTTCCTCCTCTCTCTTTCTCTCTTCACTTAGCCAAATGAAGAAAGATATCTTCATCAAGCCTCTGGTGGTTTAATCCAGCAAGGAATCCCCTGAGCCTTTGGATCCAAATAGAGAAAAGGAACGACCACGATTTTTCCAGAAATTCCATTTTTTTGGCTTACACGGCCTGTGACACGCCTGTGTCACAGGCCGTGTACCCTTAAGCGGCACACGCGGCACTCGTACCCTCTGAAAACAACCAGAACACGGGCATCGACACGCCCGTGTCGAACATGACACGCCCGTATCAGTCATGTGACACGCCCGTGTCACCCCTGCCTCATCGAGCTCCAAAACCAACAAGCAGTACACGGGTAGGCACACGGCATCGGACACGCCCGTGTCAAATCTGACACGGCCGTGTTCAAGGCTTGGTTCTGGGCCGTGTAATTCTCTGACTCAGTCCGCTCATTTCTTGAGTGACACGCCCTAGGACACGCCCGTGTCCCAGGCCGTGTACCCCCAACACGCCCTGGGACACGCCCGTGTCCCAGGCCATGTCAAACAGCCTGCACCTCAAATCTAGTTTTGAGATTTTTGGGGTGTTACACTACACGCCGTAAACCCGGGGTAAACCTTAAGTGATCTAATTAAAGAGAAAAAAACGACCTTTAATTATTTAAAAATATTTTTATGTCCCAAAGCTCTTCAATACCGAGAGCTAATAGCGATTAGCCACTCATCGGGATGTGGACAGCTTATGAGTTTGTTGAGGCGTGAGTTCTAAACTAAGCGCAGAAGGGTTACAAAAAAAAATACATAAAATAACCTAACATTAGAAAGACAAAAGCTTACTAAAAAATGGGGAACGCACGCACTTAACAAAGCCATAATAAAGGAGAAAGCTGTTACAAAAAAGAAAAATATATAATTTAAATTACAAGTCCTGCTCAAACAAGTAGGCGGGAAATTGCAAGTTTTACTCAAACGAGTAGGCGGGAAATGAAAGCAATAAAAACAAGTCATACACAAACGAGTAGGCGAGAAAATAAAGCAAAAAAAACATGTCCTCCTCAAACGAGTAGAAGGGAAATGAAAATAATAAAAACAAGTCCTACTCAAACGAGTAGGCGGGAAATGAAAGCAATAAAAACTATCTTATACACACACACTCTTCATAAAAAAGGAAAGCAATAAAAGCTATCTCATACACACACATACTCTACATGAGAAAGGAAAGCGATAAAGGTATCTCATACAGTCACATACACAACGAAAAGGAGAAAAACAAAGTTGTCAAAATTTTAAAACGATTACATTTCTACCCCTAGAATTTGCTAAAAATGAATAAAATGAAGAAATAAAAATTAAAGAAGGAAAAAGTTTTCAAAACCAAGTAAGAATCTAAGTGTTTCAAAAATTAAAATAACAACTTTTTCATTATTATAACTTCATAAAAGAGTATAAAAAGTGGAAAAAAAGTTTTAGGAACAAAAAGTTTTACAATCTAAAAGAAAAACTAAGTAAAAAAATAAAAACACTTTAAAAACACTTTTATAAACCCATAAGAATGAAAACAAAGCAATTTAAAAAACAACTAAGCTAAGGGAAATGACGAGAAAAGCTATCATAACAACACTAAACTAAGCAAAACCTTAGAACAAAGCTAAGAAAGAAAATAACTTAAACATAAAAGCATAAAATTACTTTCATACACACACACACACACTTAGAAAAACAAATAAAAATAAGGGATAAAAAAAGAATAAAAGTGAGGCACTCATATGCAATCTAATATAACACAAGGAGAAAAAAATTACAAATTTTATTAAGAGAAAACTAGGTTTACAAAAAGCTAAAACAAACAACAAAATGGTCCAAAAAAACTGAACCCTTGGCCCTTACAACAAAGTTCTATTTATATAAAAAAATTTTGAATTACACGCCCTAGTATGACAGAGGGGGGGGGGGGGGGGGCGTGACCGACTAGCGTGGTGGTGAAGCCAAAAACCTGGTGACTGGCAAAATTCTGTAAGCTTTTGGAATGTCCACGTGTTTGCCACGGGGGTGTTCTACGGTCACGAGCATGTAAGGGGGCTTGATTGGACACTTCGCAGAAATATGATGTCGGCAGTAACTATTTGAACCGGGTTGAAAACTCCAGGGCAAACACGGGCATGTCGGAAAGGTCATAGACAAGTCGGAGGCATTGAGTCCTTGACTGGAAGCATTGAGAGGTTGCCTTGCTGGCATCGTGTATATGGCGTGACATCGGCGTGACAGTCAGGTCACGGGCGTGTACTTTGATTTTTCGATTTTTTTGGCAAAATTTTTAGGAAAGGAGAATAAAGCTAAGTTAGAAGGGAATATAGAAAAAGAAATATTTTATTGAATAAAAGTAACTAAAAACAACGAAAATAAACTAAAACGACATCTAATTGAACAAAAGTAATTTTTTTGTTGGAACATCATATTAACCCATTGTATATGTATAAGAGTAATGAATATTATCTACTTACTCTGTAACATATAATCTTTTGAAAATATTAGATTCCAATATTTACCGAACAAATTCTTATTCCCATTGACATAGATTCTTTTAAGGATAACATTTTTATCATGCCAAGTAAGATATGATAAATATGGGGAGATAGGTTTTTTCAAAAAGAAAACTAGATTTTAATATTAAAATTTTGAGAGCAACTTTGATAAATTGAACATTCATGTGCTTAAAAAAGATTGAAGTAAACATAATTAAAGTCTATGATTGTTTTTTCTAACATAATACACGTGCCTCTATTTTAGATAAATTAGAAATAGTACCTAAAACAAGTCCCCTATCTTAATAAAAAAAATATAAGAAATTATTTAAAACTTAACCCCAGATATTTAAATCTATCAATTTCCAACTAATAAGCGAATAGAAAATTAAGAATTAATAAAATTCACTTATAAATAGACTCGCAATAAGATTTTTGGAGAGCAAAAGGACTAAGAATGGTATATTTGATTTATTTATTTCATAATAATAAACTTTTTTGGTTTTTTTAGGGTTATCATCTTTTTTTGTATTTATTTCTTAATATATACATACTAAAAATGCGAAAAGATATATATTTTTGGAACTCTTTTTTTGTTTCTATATATATATATATTGAAGATTTTTAAGCAAATATCTACAACAGAGGAAAGAGAGAGAAGTTATTTACAAAGAGGAGAAAGAAAGGAAGAGGGGAAAAAGAAAAGGATATTTACAAAAAAAATTTACCAAAAAAATTACAAATGATATTTACAAAGAGTATTTACAAAGTAAAACTAAATATTTTTGAGATTTTAGTTATATATATATATATTTTTATTTTTGATGATAAAACAAAAAACATTTTTTGAGTTTTCATTTAATAAATTTTTTGTGTTTTGTTTTAGTTTTCGAATTTTTTTTTGTGTTTTTAAATTCTTAGGAATGCAGAAAATAGATGTGCAGAAAAGAAAGTATGAAAATACCTCTATACTTAATTTCAACATTGTCCCCAATATTGCAATATAAGTATGAGGGACAAAAAAAAAACTAAAATGCAATATGTATTACAAAAATGGGAGGGAAGAAACTTCCCTGAAACGTGTTCGGGGAGGCTCATTTAGAAACCCTGCGTTGTTTAGAAAAAAATAGCAAAAAATAAAGAATGAGCGAAAAACATAAACCTGGGGCTCCCATGAGAGCTTTGTTTATAGTTGTGTAACTTGACTATTTAGGTGGGTTTATATTTCGAGGTGGGTTGTGGTTTCGATATTACCACCCACAGGATCACTCGCTATATATAATTTTAACGATGACCGTTTACTTTAAACGTGCCTTTTTCCAAGTGGGAGACAAGTACGGTCCCATATGGCCAAACATCTTTAACTTTGAAGGGGTCGGACCAATGTGAATTTAGTTTACCCGGAAAAAGCCTAACAGTGAATTATAAAGAAGGACAAGATCGCCCAGAGAAAAAAAAATTTTGGGGCTTGATTTTTCGATCGTGATAAACTTAGAACGCTCTTTATAAAACTTATTCCTCTCGTAAGCATTTGCATGCTATTCATCGAGCTCGTTTAGTTGCAATTTTCTATTTTGAGTAGCTAAGTTAGCGTCGAGATTTACGAGTTTTGAAGCCCAAAGTACGCGATGTTCTAGCTTTGTCGTAGAATAATCGATACGACGTACAACCAAGTGCGGTTTTGTATGTCGTACGTTACGCCCACAACACATCGTCGAGTTTGACGGACCAATCTTTCCTATTAAGCGAAATGGTTTTTTGTAATATACGCTTAATCTCTCGATTTACTACCTCAACTTGGTCACTTGTTTGTCGGTGTTAGGGGATGGGAAGTTTGTTATGTGACTCTGTATTTAGCTAACGTCTTAGCCATTTGGGCATTACAGAAATGCGTTCCCCTATCGCTCACAATAGTTCGAGGCATGACGAAGAGAGGAAATAGTTTTTTAAGAAAGGTAACGATGACTCGAACATCATTGGTGGGGAGAGCTTGAGCTTACGCCCACCTCGATGCGTAGTCGACCGCCACTAAAATATTATCAATTTTAAAAGATGGAGGTTGGGGTCCAACAAAATCGATGCCCCACAAATCGAAGATTTTTGAAAACGTTTAAGTTATCAACCAAAATCACCTAGAGGGGGTTGAATAGGTGAGTTCTACGTCTTTTTGCGGAATAAAAATTTGTAAGACAGATGCACAGAAAGTAAACATGCATTGACAGACAACACCAAAAATTATAGTGGTTCCCCAACCTTGGGTACATCCACTTTCCACCTCAACGATCTAAAAACACACTAGACTCGGCTACTCCTGTATTCTCTCGGATTGAAAACAATCCTACAACTCGGAACAAAGTTCCCACAACTCGGAGCGAAAAATACTCCTACCATAACTCAGAGAATATCTCCTAAAACTTGGAGTAAAATTCCTACAAAACTCGGAGAATAACTCTTACAACAATATAATGAATTTACAATCAGAAAAACTATCTTATCTTCACAGATCTGGTTGAACTTGGCTTCTTCCTTCTTGAAAAATTGAACAACCCTTATCTGAAAAAATGAGGAAGAAATCTGAGAAACCTTGGATCTGAGAACTTTAGAATTAGCACGATCAAGGAATAGATCTGGAGATGTCGAAAATCTTGATCTGTTGAAACTTATAGTTCTGAATCTTTAGATCGAGAGAAAAGATCGGCGAAGAAGACAGAGCGGCGGTAGCGGTGCTTCTCGATTTGGAAATTTAAGAAAGATTCAAAAACTTTGAAATTTTTCTTGTTATGGTTAGTCAAATTTGATAACACCTTTTATTAGACTTTCCTAATGCTCATAATAACACTAAATGCATGCCACGTGGATCAATCAAGTGCTAATCATATTTTGAAATTACTTCTGTCATGACTTAAGAAAAATTTAGAAATTGGTACTACATTTCTCGAGTGAATAAAGTACTACTCGAGTAATGACTTATGTTACTCGAGAAAAGGAAGAATATTTCTCGAGAACAAGTGCTTACAAAAATTATGGGAATGACTTCTGGCTTCTCGAGAAATGAACTATATTACTCGAGAAATATAGAAAACTTCTCAAGAAAAATTATGACTTCTCGAAAACAAAACGTCTTCTCGAAACTAACTTCTTATTAGTCGAATACTGGTCCTCTGACTTCTCGAGACAAGGCTTGGCCTTCTCAAGTACTGACTTCTTTTACTCGAGTACAACACTTAGAAAATTTCTTAAATGAATTTTTGAGTAAACTCGAGACATAGATAATTAGTACTTGAGTACTCTATGGCTTACTTGAGTATTAGACTAAGCCTTCTCTAGGAAAATTTCTGTTACTTAAGAACTAAACTTAGCATACTCGAGAATTCATTCCAGCACTACTCGAGTACAAGGTATACTACTCGAGTAAAGGACTTAGAAAAAAATTTACTTTATGAATATTATTTTTCTTCAAATGAATTCAGCAACTGTTCTTTCTTCCATTACTTTAGTACTTTGAAAATGAAGTGTGTCCCAATAGAGAGGATACACAAGATTTAACACCATGGATCACACAATGAGGAATTACATTGTATGGTCCTGTGTTTGGTGACTCATTGTAGACTAATATTGGTCCATACTTGGCAATTATATTCTGCAAACACATAACTTAAACAGGGCAACAAATACAACTTAATTCTTCTTAGTTCAAGGGTGACTTCATACAAATCTAGGTTATTATGGATACTATACACAATAATCTCCCCCTATTTGTAGAAGTCAGAACAATCTACACTAAGATTAATTACATCAAGATAAACAACTAAAGTAACTAGTAAATACAGTAATAGGGAAAAATGCTAAGCAATGTAAAATTAGATCATCAAAATATAAGATTCATATTTATAGATTTTGTCCAAGAGATATCCAAGTCCACAAAATCTCATAAAGAAAAAACATTAGATCTTCTATTGTTCCTTGATTTGTTTTTGTTGTCATTTCAGGTGCAATTCTTCTTGTCTTTAAAAGTACATTAGTGGCTTACGAAAGAATTTTGCTAGCCTGGGAGGAGCAGATGGATCTTCACGATTGTATTTTCTGTCATGGAGTCATCTTAAAGTCATAGATTTCTCATAATTCTCCCATTCAGAATAAGAGTAGTAATTGTACTTTTTCTCTTTGAAATCCACAACAAGTTAAAGAGTATCCAATATGATAGACTTTGAAGTAGGACTCCAAACCTCATCGGCTTTCCTCTTTTTAGCCTCAGGATTAGGAGTGGACCTGCTAGCAGAGGCTCCATCACCATATTTTCTTCTTTTAGGAATTTGCACTTCAGGATGTACTTGAGGAGGCACATGGGTCGGTTCAAATTCCCAAACTTGAGTATAAGTATTAGGAGGTGGTGCATCAGAACCTTCAGGTATTGGAGAGCAGGTTGGTTGGTGGATAGGAGGATGCTGAGCAGTTGCATTCAATTGATGTGGAATAAGATTTGGATTGACTTGAAGATCAGGAAATATCTAGTTGTGCCTCCATACAGCTGTATCATAAGTATGGAATTTGACACCATCAATTTGGTTCTGAACATCAACATGTATTTCTTTCAGCTATCCTTCCCATTCTATCTACTTTCTTGCATCAGATTTTTCTAAGTCTTTTACTAAGCTTTCCCCCTTTCTGACTTCAAAGGATAGGGTGGTTATTGGAACCTCTTTGAATTTTCCTACTTCTTCACAAGTCTTGAAATTATGTTCTTGAGTTTTATTTTCCAGTTGAATTTGATTATTAGCTAGGGTTACTGATATATCCATCAGATGACCAATGCTGGTGATTGTGTGATCTAGAGCTTTCTCACATATTTGGAAGAGGTGTTTAAGCTCATCAATATTATGCTGTATTTCTCCAAATCCTCAACTCATCTCTTTCTCTAGAGCAGCTACTTTCTCAGTTAAAACTTTAAGAGATTCAACAAAATAACTTCTTTGGTGTGCTAGCATTATCTCTATCTTACCAAGAATGGTATCATCAGCATGTGTTTCAGCTTGAGAAGGTGGAGGAGGAGTTACTATAGGAGTTGACCAGGGAGGGATTCCTTCAATGAGAACTGAGCTCTGAGCTCTGGTGGTATGATTCAAAATATCTCCTTCCTCCCTAGTAATAGTGGGAAGAGTGAAGTCTAGGCTCTTGACAGGAGCTTCAACTGGTTCAGGAGTTCCTTCTCTTTCATCAGAAATCAACACTATTTCTTCTTCTTGCACATCTGTAGCAGGAGATTGATGATCAGGGGATTCTGGTTCAGAATGGTGGTCAGATGGAGATGGTTCTGGAGGAGGGGATTTCAATGTATGGATAGGGGAAGGAGGCTCTTTTGTAGTGAGTTCCTCTATCATTCAACTGATATCTTCCTCTATAGATAGGACTTGGTCCTCAACTTGTGCATCTATAAGTAGATCTTCGGTAGGAGTCGTAGCAGGTGGAACAACATCTGGAGGAGGGGTGGAATGGCTTGCCTCTGGGACTGATAGAGCAGGCTCCCCCTCAGCAGCTGCACCTGAAGTTCTAGCTACTTTATATAGAGGGGAAGATGGGGTCCTGTCCTCATCCTCATTGTGGTCATGTACTTTTGCATCTTGGCTAGGGTTCTTAAGCTTGAGTTCCAATCATTGAATTGAAGAGATGGAGACTTTATTCATATGGTGAAGAGTAGTACCTTTAGAGAGGTCAAAGACATCGGGGTTGAATTCATGAAGGAGAAGAGATATAATCCTGCCATAATTGGGTGCTTTTATGCTTTCCTTGAGTGTGTCAAAAATAATCATCCCCCACTGGAACTTCTTTCTACAAATTACAACTAACATCATATCGAGGATATTGTTTGTAATTAAGCTAATAGAATAAGTGCGGTAGAGCAGGATCTTTCCAAGAATATCAACAAGAAGCTTGCTCTCTGCATTTAGATCAGGATGGCAAATATTGTTCATATCAGTAGAGACACAACAAAAAGCACAAGCCCGATAGTAGTCTTTAATGGTTAGGTCATCTTCTTCCTCAATAATGGGCAGCCGAAGTAGTTTGGAAACGATCGGTGTAGTTAACTTGACAATGATTCCACGGACCTTAGACTTAAGAATCTTCCCGTTTCTCTTCAACTTGGCTTTCTAGAAGAATTCTTCAACCTCTGGAAATAGAACCTTGCACGGGTGCTCTAAGATGAAAGGGATTCCGACGGATTCTAAGAGCAATAGTAGATTGTGAAAATCGTCTGACAAATTGGCAATTCTGGTAGAAACGAGTTCGCTCCTGATTCCAATCTTCAATGGAGGAGCCATTGATCAAGAGAGATGAACAGAAGACCTTTTTCTGAGAGAAATCGCTTAAGCGGCGGTAAGAGGGCAACAACGATAGAGAAGGCGAAGAGTCTTTCGTTTTCTCGACAAAGGGTTTGAGGTTTCGGGTGATTTGTAATTTCGTGGACTTAATCTATTTATATAAGTCTTAATTTATGATGATTAAGGAGAAAAAAATAACATACCTAAAAATAAGGCGGCAATAGTATCCGTGTGCGAATATCAAAAATTTTGAACTTGAGAGAAAACGACATCAGACTTCTCGAGAGGGTAGGCAATTTCTCGAGTGAGGATTATACAGTTGTCGAGTAGAAGGATTATTTCTCGAGAAGCAATTCTGTAATTCTTGAGAAGCAGACTGAAGTTCTCGGGAGTCTATCTAATACTCAAGAAGTAATTCTCGGGAGTCAGCCTTGTTTCTCAAGTAGTCTTATTTAGTAATCGAGTAGTAAAGTACTGTATCGAGAAATGAAGTCTTGACTTAGAATTTTCTAAAATTTTGAAGTATTGCCTGATCTTTGAATTGTGTTGTGAGACATTTTTCTTCATTCGTGTTTGTTGAGCATGCAAAGTTCTGTTTTGAAGAACGAGAACTTAGCATTGTCTAGCAGCTTCATGAAAATGTCTGCAACCTGCTTGTTAGTTGGAACATGGTGGAGGTTATTGTCTCCATGCTCCACATGCTCCCTGATAATGTGATACCTCAGCTCTATGTGCTTTGTCCTACTGTGAGAGAATGGTTTATTGGTGATTGCAATTGCACTTGAGGAGTCGCAAAACAATAGAATATTATTGAACTTCATGTTGTTGTCTTCACACTGGTTCTTTATCCATAGCAGTTGTGCACAACAATTGCCTGCAGAGATATACTCTTACTCGGCTGTTGAAATTGCGGCACAGTTATGCTTCTTACTGCTCCAGGAGATAAGCCTTCTTCATAGTAATTGACACGTCCCGAATGTGTTTTTTTGTCATCTTTGCTTCCTGCAAAATCTCCATATGAAAAACCAATTAGTTCACTATCATTACTTCTTGGGTGCCATAAACCAATATTTTGTGTACCTTTATGGTATCTCAAGAACCATTTTGCAGTAGCGTAGTGAGATTCCTTAAAGTTCACTTGAAATCTAGCACATACACATGTTCAAAATATTATGTCCGGTCTACTAGCAGTAAGATAGAGCAAGGATCCAATTATGCTTCTATACTTGGTTTCATCAAAAGATTTTCCTTTCTCATCCTTGTCCCGAAACATAGCTGAACCCATTGGAGTCCTCATAGAGGTTTCGTTCTCCATTCCGAATTTCTTAATTAACTTCTTGTTGAATTTCTTCTCATAGATGAAAATTCCATCTTCAGATTGTTTCACCTGAAGTCCTAAGAAATACTTCATCTCTCTCATACTGCTCATTTCAAACTTCCCTTGCATAAGTTTGGAAAACTTTTTGTAAAGGTTGTCATCAGTAGAGCGAAATATGATGTCACCGATATAGATTTGCACTAGCAAAATCTTGTCTTTTATTTCCCTAAGAAATAATGTCTTATCTATCTTTCCCCTTGTGAACTTGTTCTCAAGAAGAAAGCTAGACAACATCTCATACCAAGCTCGAGGATCTTATTTAAAGCCATACAAAACTTTAAATAAAAGATAAACATGATCAGGATGGTTAGAATCAACGAAACCTGGAGGTTGTTCCACATACACTTCTTCCTTTATTTCACCATTAAGGAAGGCCGACTTCCCATCCATCTGATAGATAGTGAAGCCTTAATTGATGCATATGCTAGGAATAACCTGATTGCCTCCAACCTTGCCACTGGAGTATACGTCTGATCAAAGTCGATTCCTTCTTCATGTCTGTATCCCTTGGTGATGAGTCTAGCCTTGTTCTTTATAATTATTCCATCTTCGTCCATCTTGTTCCTATAGACCCACTTTGTTCCAATAACGTTTTTACCTTTCGGTCTTGGAATAAGCTTCCAGACTTGGCAATGCTTGAATTGATTCAGTTCTTCTTCCATTACCATTATCCAAGATGCATCTAAGTTTGCTTCCTCAAACTTCTTTTGTTCAAACTGCGAGAGGAAACTTAAATATAGATTTTCATTAGTTGTACCTCTACGAGTTCTGACACCATCCCGGGGATCTCCTATGATTTGATCAATTGGGTGATCTTTCAAGCGTTTGAGCTCTAGGGTTCTTGCATCTGGAGCTACCTCTATTACTGGAGTGACTTCATCAACTTGGATGACATCTTCATCATGGTGATCATCCTCTCCAATTGGGGTTGGAGTGGTGATCTTAATGAACTTTTGAGCATTTTCTTCATTCGGCTCATCCAAGTTTAATTCCTTTAGTCATGAACCTGCATCTTCAATAAATATACTAGAAGAGTTGCCTTGCATCAAAATCATCTCATCAAATACAATATTAATAGATTCTTCTACAACTGGGTTTTCTTATTAAAAATCCTATATGCCTTACTATGACTACTATAACCTACGAAAATACCTTCAAAGCACTTTTCACTAAATTTATTGGTGTGATACTTACCATTGTTAAGGACAAAGCATTTACTACTTAAGATTCTAAAACATGAAATAGTCAGTTTCCTGCTCTTTAGTAGTTCGTAAGATATATTATTATGGTTCTTATTTATGAGTGCTCGATTTTGCACGTGGCACGCAGTGTTGAAATCTTCAGTCAAGAAATATTCTCATAGTGAGGCATAACTCACATGGTTTTGTAGGAATCTATGCGTGTTATATTCCTTCTCTCAGTGACTCCATTCTGTTGAGGAGTACGAGGAGAGGAAAACTCGTGAAAGATACCTAGGCTTTCACAGAATTCTATCATGGCCCAAGACTTGAACTCTGTTCCATTATCACTTCTGATTTTGACTACGGAACAGTTGTATTCATTTTGGATCTGCCAGAAAAAATTAGTAAAGATATCAAAAGTATCTAACTTGTGTTTTTGAAAGAACACCCACACAAAACGAGAGTAATCATCAACAATAACCAATGTATAATCCTTACCTCCCAAACTCCTAATTTGCAGTTGACCGAACAAGTCCATATGAAGTAGCTGTAAACACCTATTAGAGTCTTTGCCAATAATGTTTTTAAAGGTAGCCCTTATTTTCTAGCCTTTTACACATGCGTGATAAGGTCTATCTTTAATGCACTTGACATTTGGGGCATTGTTGGAACCCCTGTTTTGATTTGGGCTAGGTTCACTTCTTAGGCTTATTAACCCATATTGTATAGTCAGGGTCAGTTTTTTGCTTTCTAGGTCTTAGGCTAGTCCTCTAAAGTTTATCTCCATGGACCTGCATGAAGAGTGCCTCAGATTGAAGCCTTAGAAGATTCTATGCAATCTGGGAAATTAGTTCGGCGTTCGTCAAACTCAGCTCAAAGAACTTTGAGGTCCTTATATAAGTTGAGCAACACGATCGTAGAACTCAGGTCGACGATATCCTTCAGAAGAAGTTATTCTGTGGTCGATGTTTTCTCTCAGTCTTTTTCTCAGCTTGACTAATTCTGTTGATTCAAGTTCTGTTGTCGACGATCTCTCAGTACAGAGCAGATTCTTAGGTCGACGAACTTGGAGAACAGTTTCAGTTTAGTTTATTCAGTATTCAGTTCGCAGAGCTCAGGTCAAAGAACAAGATTTCTCAGTTCGACAATCTCCGATTGCTGCTCGACGAAATCTGTTCCCTGGTCGATGAAAAATGTAAGATGTTTTGTTCCTTATTCTTTCCATATATGTTCCTTTATTATATTAAGTCGTAATTTCGCTGAGTAATTAATGCTTATATTCTCTATTAATATAACCGTTTATGGCATCATTGATTATGGTATTCATCAGAGAATTTACTTGACATATTTCTCGGGACAGATGAGGAAATGAATATTGAAAAGGCGTGCTTTCCGTTTTCCTTCCTAGTTTTCTAACAACGCATTTATTGCATGATTTGATTTCGCAAAAGAGTTTTTGTTGTTCGTTTTTGATATACTCTGTTAAAAAGAATCTTTCAGATACAGAAAGAGATTTTCGATACACAAGAGTTTTTTTTACAGAGAAAAGCACAATATAGTTTTCGAACAGTACAGTGTAGGAAGAAGAAAAGTGTTCTCGGGTTCATTATTTCAGAGCTGCTCTCAATCTCTATTCTTACAGTGCTTTGAAGAAGAAGAAGGAAGAAGAACAAAAATAATATATCAAGAGTCTTTTTATTCTTCTTTTCCAGGATCTTGCAGAGACAACAAATCTCCATCTGTCTAGAGTTCCTGGATCTGGTTTTACAAAGCTGAAGGCCAACCTCACCCTTAGCAAAGCTTCTCATCCTGAACCATCAACATCTCAGGGGGAGCTTTGATAATATTCTGAATCCACAAAGTCTTCTCAGTTTGCTAATTGAGAAAAGAGAAGATTCACATCAACTTTTCCATCCACCTCTGTACATGGTTTTACTCCCTTCAAAAGTTAGACTGGTTTACAAGTCTCCTTCCAAAAGACTTGAGGTTGGTTTTTGGGCACTTGGTAAAAAGCTCAAAGGGTTGTTATATCTCCCTAAAAATAAATATATTGGTGGCAGCCACCTGATCAAAACATGTAGTGGATTCCTACCAATGGTGGTAGAAGAGTGGATGTACCTAGTTGGGGAACCACTATAAAGTTCTTGTATTGTCTGGGTTGTGCTTGCTGTTTCCTTTATGCTTCTGCTATGGTTAGCTTACTATAGTTTGTACTTTATCTCTGATATCATTGCTTAGCTATATATATATAATCACCAAATTTGTCACTTAACATAATATTTGTAAAAAGATAAAAGGTTTTTTATAAACTCTATTCACCCCCCACCCTTTAGAGTTAATCAGATATTATCTCCCCCCTTTTCTTTTAGGAATCTCATACTAAATTAAGATAAAAAAAATTTATTAATAGTTTTGAAATTTATATGTGCTAATCTCTTGTGCCATTGGTCACAAAGAGACGCACTATCTTTTGCCAAAAAGCACCTTGGCGAAGAAGAGTCTATGCAAATAAAATTTAAGAAAAATATATTTCTACTATGAGTATCGGATAAAATCATTTCTATGTTATCGACCAATTTTATCAAACACTTATCTGCATGAAATTCTACGATGTATCCTTTATCACAGAGCTGACTTATGCTTATAAGATTGTGTTGCAATCCTTCAACATAATCCACATCTGAGAAGGATACACTACCATTAGTGATCATACCGTAACCGTTTGTAATTCCTCTGTCAGAACCTCCAAATATGACCTTTGGCCCATTCATGACTGGAGATTACTTCTGGAGAAGGCTTCTTGTCCCGGTCATATGCCAAGAGCATCCACTGTCCAAATACAAGATAAGATTTTTGGTGGCCTTTGGACATACCTACATACACAAATACGTTTTCCTTAGGAACCCAAACTTGTTTAGGTCCTTGGTCTCTAGTTAGCATACTCGCCCTACGTATGTTAACATTGTGAGTTGTCTTTCTCACATTATTAACATGAGGAGTTTCATAATATCTGGGATTAAACCAGTAATCTATGACAAAGTGACCGATTTTTCCATAACACCAACAATCAAACCTATTTTATCTTTGCCAAACATTCTTCTTGCTTGACCATTTGGGATTTTGGTCTAGTAGGGGCAGCAGATTTGGAGGTAGAAGTTTCGTGGTTATGGCACTCACATGACTTCTTCTCCTTAAGAAGCTTTTCCACAATGGGTTTAGATTTTGGAGATTTCATGATGTTATGACCATGATAATAAGGTCCGTAGCTCTGAAGAGTGATCTCCTCATAAGGTGCCTTGAAGACACTCTCACCAATGTTCTGGGGACGAGTCCATCCAGGGTACGAAGACTTGGGCTCTACATAAGTAAGCCTGGCAAAGTGACCATAGGATGTGTCAAGATAAAACTTGTTTGTTGGAATGATAACCTTCTTAAACAAAGTTTTGTCTTGAGGAGCTTTTCCCATCTCTTTGGCTAGAGCCTTCTTGGCAGCCTTATTTCTTCTCTAGGCTTTATTTCTCCTAGAAGATTTACTAAGAGCAACCACATGTCCTAAGCCAACTTCTTTAGCCTAAGTAGAGAACTCAGAAATGAGTGGAAGACTGTCTTTTGCTTGGAGAAACTTTCAACAAGTTTCTTTTCAGTGGCCAGTTGTTCTTCCAACTTCTTGATGATTTGCTCTTTCAGGTTTAGGTGCTCGAGAGCCTTTTTGTATATGCCGATTACTTCATGGGCTTCCTCTCTGAGTGAGTCCATCTTTGCGACTTCCTACCTGAGAGTGCTCTCCTCAGCCTTATGATATTTAATCTCCTTGGCTTGAGCTCTTGCGACTCTTCAACATTTGTTGTAATCCTTAATCAACTCTTTGTACTAAATCATGAGTTTAGATTCATCATCATGGTCAGAAGCATCTGATTCAGAGAGAGGAGTGTGAGAGTTTACCTTCCCAGTGAAATGTGGTTCTTCTTTTTCATCTGTATGTTCTATGAGCCCAAAGTAGGCTTCCTCTTCATCACTAGACACAAATGACTCTGTGTCGCTAAGGGTTTTAGCCTTCTTGGCTATTGGGGTTCTTTTAGTTTTCTTCTTATTATAAGAAGATTTCTTCTCCTCTCTTCTTCCACCCTCCTTCTTCTTATGAGGGCAATCAGCTATGACGTGTCCTGGCTTATTGCAACAATAAAAAACAATGTCAGAAGAAATATGTTTGTTCTGTTTAGAGTGATACCTATCTTGGCTACTTGAGCCCTTCATGTGACGATCACCATGGTGGCGTGATCTTCTCGACGAGGCATTTTTGCCTCTCCATTGTTTCTTCTTATTCAAGAACTTCTTGTACTGCCTTGAAAGAAGATAAAACTCTCCTTCAGATAATTTTGAGCCTGAGGTAGTGGCTCTGAAGTTTATTCTTCACTCTTTTCCTGTGCGGGGGCAGGAGATGCAGCTTTTGACTTCCTTGAGATGTATTCCTTTAGAGCGACAGACTTCTCCTTGGATGACGACCGATTATTCTCTTCTTTAGCTTTTCTTGACTTGATTTGTAGTTTATATGACATAAGATTTCCAAAGAGATTTTGAGGGTCATTCTCTACCAGCTTTCCAAACTCCTGGATTATACAGACTTTGTTATCCCATTCCTTAGTCAGGGATCTCATGAATTTATCATTCAGTTCTCCATTGGTGAAGACCAGACCATAGACTCTTAGGCTGTTTATAATCTTGAAGAAACTTTCAAAAGTGTCTTCAATGGAGTCCTTGGGACCTTTTCTCAATGCTTTATATTTCTGATTCTGTAGGGAACTTCTGTCATCCCTTACCTCTTCGGTACCTTCCATCAAGACAATAAGAGACTACCACATTTCCTTGGCGGATTGGAAGTGAATCAGATTCTACAACATCGAATAATCGACTGCACTTGCGATGATATTCTTGGCTTTCTTGTCTAAAGAGACAAGTGCAGTCTCATCTTTGTCAAGATCAATAAGTTTCTTTAGAACTTGCTTAGTAGTGTCAATGGTGGAGGTATTCATAGGAACATAAGGTCCTTCTTCCACTATTATAAAGATTCATGGATCCACAACTTCCACATAGAAAAATTATTCTTTGTGCACAAAGGAAGCTTAGCAAAATCCTGGGCTCTGTCCATGCTTGTATCCTCTAAAGACAACTAGGGGCAGATTTGCTCAAGGTGTTATCCTTTTGATGAATAACCTCCTTCTGATACTAATTTAAAATGTTGAAGTTGTCAACCTAAATCACCAAGAGGGGGGCGAATAAGTGAGTTTTACGTCTTTTTGCGGAATAAAAATTTGTAAGAGTGACGCACAGAAAGTAAACAAGCATTCACAAATGACAACAAAAATTATAGTGGTTCCCCAACCTTGGGTACATACACTTTCCACCTCACCGATCTAGCAAAGCACTAGACTCGGCTACTCTACTATTCTCTCGGATCGAAAATAATCCTACAACTCGGAACACTGTTCCTATAACTCGGAGCAAAAAACACTCCTGCAATAACTCAGAGGATATCTCCTACAACTCGGAGTAAAACTCCTACAAAACTTGGAGAATAACTCCTACAACAATATAATGAATTTACAATCAGAAAAACTATTTTATCTTCATATATCTGGTTGAACTCGGCTTCTTCCTTCTTGAAAAATTTAACAACCCTCATCAAAAAAAATGAGGAAGAAATCTGAGAAACCTTGGATCTGAGAACTTTAAAATCAGCACAATCAAGGAATAGATCTAGAGATGTCGAAAATCTTGATCTATTGAAACTTCTTGTTCTGAATCTCTAGATCAAGAGAAAAGATCGCCGAAGAAGAGAGAGTGGTGGCAGCGGCGCTTCTCGATTTGGAAATTAAAGAAAGCTTCAGAAACTTGGAAATTTTTCTTGTTTGTATTAGTCAAATTTGATAAGACCTTTCATAGGACTTGCCTAACGGTCATAATCACATTAAATGCATGCCATGTGGACAAATCAAGTGCTAAACATATTTTGAAATTACTTCTGTCGGGACTTAAGAAAAATTAAGAAATCGGTACTACATTTCTCGAGTGAAAAAAGTACTACTCGAGTAATGACTTATGTTACTCGAGAAGAGGAAGTATATTTCTCGAGAATAAGTCCTTAAGGAAATTACGTGAATGACTTCTGGCTTCTCAAGAAATGAACTCTATTACTCGAGAATAATTATGTCTTCTCGAGAACAAAATTTCTTCTCGAAACTTAACTTCTTATTACTCGAATACTAGTCCTCTGACTTCTCGAGACAAGCTTGCCCTTCTCGAGTACTGACTTCTGTTACTCGAGTACAACACTTAGAAAATTTCTGAAATGAATTTTTGAGTAAACTCTAGACATAGATAAGTAGTACTCGAGTACTCTATGGCTTACTCGAGTATTGGACAAAGCCTTCTCGAGAAAGATTTCTGTTACTCGAGAACTGTACTTAGAATACTCGAGAATTCATTCCAGCACTACTCAAGTACAAGGTATACTACTCGAGTAAAGGGCTTAGAAAAAAATTTACTTTATGAAAATTATTTTTCTTCCAGTCAATTACGAAATTATTCTTCCTTCCATTACTTTAGTGCTTTTAAAATGAAGTGTGTCCAAATAGAGAGGCTACACATGAGTCAACACCATGGATCACATATTGAGGAATTACATTGTATGGTCCTGTGTTTGGTGACTCATTGTAGATTGACATTGGTCCACACTTGCCAATTATATCCTGCAAACACATAACTCAAACAGGGCATCAAATACAATTTAATTCATCTTAGTTCAAGGGTGACTTCATACAAATCTAGGTTATAGTGGATACAATACCCAACAACTTCACACATAAAAAAATTTAGGGCATCTCATCACAATGAGAGATATTACCCGACCACTGGAAGATATTGTAAGAGCGCAAAAAATTTTGAGCGTCTATGAATAGAGTGGGCCAAAAGAAGCCTGCATCTAGCACCTTCTGCACGGTCTGGTTAGCTTGATAATGCCCACCTGCCAGACCGTCGTGGCAGTGTCGAAGTATTTGTGTGCACACCACACCCGTAACACATCTCTAGAACGCCTGGTCCGTGCAGATACTAAAAAGAAAAGGGTTCTCCCAAAAGAAATTTTTCAAGTTAGAAATGAATTTCTTCTTTTCCTGGCTCAAAAAGTCTTTTGGGAGTACCCACACAACGAAATATTTCGCAAAATTAGCGAACCAAGGCGGGGAATTCAAAATAGTATTTATTGCTAGGAGGCATTCTGTTGGGTACATTTGAAAATGTGTACTAGATTTGGAGAAGCCACAACTTAGTCAATGATATGCATCAATGTGTATTTGATAGAAGTTTGAGTTTCATTATGCAGGTTTAAAAATTTGAAGGAAAATTTTCTACGTAAAAGTGTCGACACTTGTGAAGAAACTGTATCGACACTCAAGGAGACTGTGTCGACACTCAGGCAAGCTGTGTCGACACACAGGCGAAATGTGTCGACACTTATGAAGAAGCTATGTCGACACCCAACTGTTATGTCGACACTCAAGAAAGCTGTGTCGACACACTGACAAAATGTGTCGACACTTATAAAGAAGTTGTGTCATCACTCAAAGCTATATCGACACCTAAAGAAGCAGTTGTGTCGACATCCAGAATTGTTTCGACAACTTAAAACAAAATTATATCGACACAAAAAACAAGAAAAGGAGTCGACACTTAGGAGCTATGTCGACACCTGAAGCAATTGTGTCGACACACAGGACTTGTGTCGACACTCCAACTCTTAAAAGGCTGTGTCAAGTTAAGAAGTAATTGTGTCGACATACAGGACTTGTGTCCACACACACTCAACGCCATATCACAAACACTCAACACCAACTGTCTGCAATAGAAATGTCGAGACAAGAAGCTGTTGTGTCGACACACAGGACTTGTGTTGACACATACAACATAAGCAGTGTCGAGAAGCAGAAGTATGACTGTGTCGACACTTGGAGTAATTGTGTCGACACCATGAAGACTTGTGTCGACACTTAGTCTATATGTGTCGACACATGTGAAGCAGTCTGCTGAGTGTTGTGTGCTGAGTTGAAAAGACATTGAAGAACCTGGTGATGTGATTGGTGACTTGACAGTTGTCATAACTAGCCGGTCTGACACCACTGTCAGAACTGTAAGAAGTTTATTATGAATCGGATCAGCCGGTAACCATGAAGCAAGCTCTATATAAGAGACAGATCAGAAACGACAAAGGATGAACAACAACGTGAGGCATCAATAAGAAGAATTCTGACAGATCAAGGGATGTCTGCAAGAAAGATTCAGAGTTAAATCTGAATCTAAGGAAGAAGCTGACTGAAGATCAACTTCAACTTCAAGAGAAGATCCACCTAATTTGTCCTAATCAAGAAGATTTGAAAAGCTAAGTTAGGTTGGATCAGAAGGATCAGTCTATACAAGAACCTATCAAGAAGAAAATGTCAACAGAGAAATCTAACTAGTGAAGTTTTAAGATACTTATTACTCACAAATTCTTATAGGATCTATTGTTAGATCTGAGATTGTAAGCCTAAAATTTTAAAGGCTGAGGTAGGGCAGTGTGCCTGAGGTAGGACTTGTGGAAAGTTTGAGTTGTAAGCATAATTATAAAGGCTGAGGTAGGGATGAGGCCTGAGGTAGGATTCAGGGAAGAATCTGAGGTAGGACTTGTGTAAAGTCTGAGGTGTAGGAACTATTTTGGGTTCTGAGTTTGTATGATCTGCGGATCCGAGCCAATGGAAGGAAGTTAGGCTGAATCCAGTTATCTGCTGGATAGGCGAAGGGGGAAAGTGGATGTACCCATATCTTGGGGAACCACTATAGATCTGGTGTTTGGTGTGTTATATTTAATTTCTTTAGATAGAATTATTCTGTGCTAAAAGAAGTTACAAATATCTTTTTGCCTTAAAATCAAAAAGACATAAAAAGATTAGAACTTATTCACCCCCCTCTAGGTGTTTAGGCTCTTGAAACAAAGTCTTTCATGTGGTATCAAAGGGAGGTTCCTCAAAATTTGACCTAACAGTCAGAGGATTTCTCCAAGGCTAATAACACACAACAAGAATGGGTTAAAGTGAAAATCAAAAGGAGTTTGGTTCTATGAAATTGCCCATATGCAGGAAAGAATTTTTTGGCCTTTGGAAAGAAATGGTAAGGCTATTTATGGAAGCATCTGATCCAAGAATTTATATCATAATACAGGAAGGCCCCTTCATCCCAATGAAGGTTTCAGTTCTTGATGCAAACATTCAAACTCCAAAGACTTATTCAGAGATGACTAAGGATAAAATCATCTTGGCTAAGTTAGATAAAAGAGCTCAGAATATAATTGTAAGTGCCATAGATGATGCAACATTATAGAATCTTGTGCACTGTAAAACTTCCAAAGAAATGTGGGATACATTGATTATCTATATGGAAGGCACAGAAGAAGTCAGAGAGGACAGAAAGTCTATGCTAAATCAGGAATATGAGAGCTTTAGGCAGAATAAAACTGACAGCATAACTGAATGCTATAAAAAGTTTTTCAGAATAGTGAATGAACTGATGACATATGGAAGAGTCTTCAGTACTTATGAATTGAATGACAAGTTTCTTAGGTCCCTAACAAAGGATAAGGACACTAAGATATGTGTCATCAGGGAAGTGGCCAAACTTACTGACACACCACCACCTACACTTTTTGGAAAACTGCTTTCATATGAAATGCAGCTTACTTCTAGGAAAAAGGAGGAGAAGGGCAGCAGATCTGAACATAAAGAAAAGTCAGTAGCCTTCAAGGCTGAGGGCTCAAGGAAGGGTAGGAAAAAATCTCCTTCTCCACCTAGAAGGAGTACTGAAGCAGAAGGTGTTCCTGAAACAAGTACATCAGATAGTCATACATCTGATGAAGACTTTGCTGCCTTCACAAGACAATTCCAAAGGTTCATGAAGAAAAAGAATTAGAGAACCAGGCCTTCATCTAAATCCTATTCCAAGGATGAATACTATAGGAAGAAGAAAACACCTAAGGAGGACAGGTATGCTTCTAAACATGGTAAACAATCTAATTCTACAATTGTGTGTTATTGCTCCAACAGGTCTGGGTATGTCATAGCTGACTGTCCTGACAAAAGAAATGAGTCAAAGGACAAGAAGAAGCAGCTGGTCAAAGGCAAGAAGGAGAAGTCTCTAGTGGCTCAGAAGGAGAAGAGTTCGACAGACTCTTCATATTCTGAATCTGAAGAAGAAGAGGCAGAAGCATATATTGGACTCTTCTCAACAAGAAGAGGATTCTAGGGAACTATTATTCTTACATATGCTGGACTCCATAAATGGAGTGGAAGAATATTGATGTAAAGGGTTGATGGCTCAATCTGAAGAAGATAAGTGTCAGGATCAGCCTGGACCAAGTAAGGTAAATAATTCACCCCTATTCTCAGATTACTTTATTATATCAGAATGAGAAGCATCTTCTTCAAAAGAATGAGATTTAGTCTCTTAAGCTGGCTGCAGCAGTTTCAGCAAAACTGCTGGATCAAAAATTGAATGAGGTTTCCAAATTGAAAAACATTACAGTTATTCAGATGGTCACAATCTCATTCAAAGAGAATCATATCAAGAAATTGGAGGGAAAACTTCAGCAAGAGAGAGAGAGCTAGTGGCAAAATTCTCCAAGCCAAAATCAGTCTTACCTTTGATAGAAAATTTTATTTCACAAAAAGGAAAGACTGGTCTAGGCTTTAAGGGAAGAACTAGGGATACCAATTCCCATAAAAAAGGTAAAGCCATAGTTCAGTCTCTAGTTGTTAATCCCCCTATTTTCTTTAAGAAGGTAATGAATCCTACTAACAGGTATGATCATGACATTACACATGGTCACTGTGAGCATGAAAGTTTCATGAGCAAGGGTTCTAATGCCAATAGACCAATCTATAGGCATGCCCATCATATTTAAGAAGAGTTCTTGAAGAATGTTGTTCCAGCACCAAAACTTAATAAGTCTATTGACAACAAAGTAAGATGGCCTGTACCTAAGAATAGGTATAATAGGTTTGAGTGTTGGTGTTGTGGCAAGGTGGGCCACTTTGTCATGGATTGCTGGTTTAACTTAAGTGTTAAAACCAAAAGTAGGATTCCAGTTAGATTAGTCACAGGGTTACAAACTAACAAGGACCTAAGACCCACTAACAAGTTGGGTTCTAAGGGTAAGTTATTCTTTATTTGTTGCAGGTAAATCCAAGTGACTATACCCCTATATGGTACTTGGATAGTGGTTGTTCCAGACATATGAATGGAACAAGGAAAATGTTGAGGGACTATGTGCCCATAAAGAATGGACCAAAAGTTATCTTTTGTGGATCAGAAAAAGGAAACATCAAATGATTTGGTAACAAATCTTGTGATTCAATTACAATCACTAAAGTGGCTTATGTAAAGGGTCTAAAACATAACCTGATTAGCATAAGTCAACTTAGTGACCTAGGTTATGATATTTCTTTCCTCAAAGGGGATTGCCTAGTAAAAAGGTCAAGTGATCAAGAGATCATTTTGACTGGCACTAGGAGATGAAATGTGTATTACCTTAACCTAGAGTGTGAGTCTAACAACTCACCTATTTGTTTGGTTGCAGGAGAGAAAGCTTCTCTATGTGTCAAATTGCACAAGAGGCTAGCTCATTTTACTATAAGTCAATTGGATTGCTGTTCATCATGGGATTAGTGAGGAATGGTCCTCAAGTTCAGTGTATAAAAGAGGGTTTGTGCTCAGCTTACCAAAAAGACAAGCATACTAAGTCCTCCTTTCAGTCACTTGACATCAAAGATTCAAAGAGATGTTTGTATCTCATGTATATGGATTTGTTTGGTCCTATTCGAGTCCATAGTCTTGGTAGGAAAGCAAATACACTGGTTGTTGTTGATGACTATTTTAGATTTACATGGGTTTTCTTCTTGAGGCAGAAATCTGAAACCCCCAACTATTTTCCAGACTTTTGTCAGACAAATACAGAATGAATACAACAGCTCAGTGGTAAAAATCAGAAGTGACCATGGAACTGAATTTTAGTCTGAATGTATGACAAAATTTTGTGAAGAACTTGGGATTTATCAGGAATTCTCTTCACCTAGAACTCCTCAGCAAAATGGTGTTGTTGAAAGAAAGAATAGGACTCTAATTGAAGCAAGTAGAACTCTACTTAATGACACTACTCTCCCTGAATACTTCTGGGCTAGGGTAGTAAATACTGCATGTCATGTGCTCAATAGGGCCTCCATCAACAAGAAACACAAGATGACTTCCTACCGGATTTTAAAATGCAGAAAACCAAAAATATCTTATTTTAGAATCTTTGGTAGTATGTGTTTTGTACTAGTCAATGGTAAACACTACCAAACTAAGTTTGCTGCCAAATCCTTAGAAGGGATATTTGTTGAGTACAACAACCATAGTAGAGCATACAGGATCTACAACTTGACTACTCAAGTTGTAGAAGAATCTGTGTATGTTGTATTTGATGAGTAAATATTTATTAACAGTGAATTGTCTTGTTCTTCAGTTAGTTCTACAGTTCTAACAGATAAGCTGGACAAGCTGACCATCAATGAAGATGTTACTGCTAAACAGGATGAGGATAAAGATGCCAGCTATCCAGGGGGAGATCAAGTCCCTCTAGGTGAAGAAGAAAATGTGGAGCATCAAGATGAGGAAACTTGAGATAGCCATAATGCTGACAGAATTTCTCCAGCAAGGAGACACCTGAAGGATCATCCAGCTCACCAGATCATTGGTGATGCAAGTCAGGGAGTTCAAATAAGGAGCAGGAGCATGAACACAATTTATGTTCTAGCTTCCTGTCTCAGATATAACCCAGGAAGATTGAAGAGGCCATGCAAAACACCAACTGGATTGACGCAATGCAAGAAGAGCTCAGTCAGTTCAAAAGGTGTAAGGTCTGGGAACTAGTGCCAAAACCTTCGAATCACAACATAATAAGAACTAAGTGGATCTACAGGAACAAGATTGATGATAATGGCACTATAGTCAAGAACAAGGCTAGACTGGTAGCAAAAGGCTACAGGCAAGAGGAAGGTATTGATTTTGATCAAACCTTTGCTCCAGAAGCAAGGCTGGAGGCAATAAGGCTGTTCTTAGCCTATGCTGCCTATCAAGGGTTCAAAGTATATCAAATGGATATGAATTCAGCATTTCTGAATGGTGATTAAAAAAAGAAGTCTATGTAGAATAACTCTCAGGTTTTGTTGACTCTCACTTTCCTGATTATGTATATAGGCTTAGGAAAGCTCTATATGGTTTGAAACAAGCTCCAAGGGCTTGGTATGAAATCTTGTCTGCCTTCCTCATTGAGAATAAATTCTCTAGAGGAAAAATTGACAAAACTCTATTCTATAGGGAATCAAAAGGCAAGATAATACTAGTCCAGATATATGTGGATGACATTATATTTGGTTCTACTAAAAACAACCTTTGTAGGAAGTTTGTCATACTTATGCAAGGGAAGTTTGAGATGAGTAGTATGGGTGAGCTGAAGTTTTTCTTTGGACTTCAAGTTAGACAAAATGAGAATGGGTTATCCATATCCCAGTCTAAGTTTACCAAGGAGTTGATTAAGAAGTATGGTTTGGACTCAGCTTCTATAATGAAAACTCCAATGGGAACAAGTATGCCTATAAGCAAAGATGAAGCAGGGAAACCTGTTGATGAGTCTTTGTATAGAGGGATAATTGGCTCCCTACTATACTTGACTGCTAGTTGATCTGACATCATATATGCAACATGTGTCTGTGCTAAGTGTCAAGCATGCCCTAAGGAATCTCATTATATTATAATTAAAAGAATATTGAGATATCTTAAGGGCACACCTAATCTAGGCCTTTGGTACCCTAAGAATAGAGATTTTCTATTAACAGTTTTCTCAGATGCAAATTTCACTGGATGTAAAGAAGAGAGAAAAAGTACCACAGGAACCTGTCAATTCCTTGGTGGGAGGCTGGTGTCATGGAGAAGCAAGAAGCAAACCAGTGTAGCTATATCAACAGCTGAATCAGAATATATAGCTACAGGTAGCTGCTGTGCACAATTAATGTGTATAAAGCATCAACTAGAAGAATATGACATCCAGGTAAGTAGAATTCCACTATTTTGTGATTCTACAAGTGTTATTTCTATTGATAAGAATCCTGTATCACACAGTAGGACCAAGAATACAGAAATAAAGATTCATTTTATCAGAGAACATGTTGAAAAGGAAAATATTAGTCTAGAGTTTGTAAAAATAGATAATCAAATAGCTGATATTTTCACAAAACCACTGGATGAAACTAAATTCAATAAATTCAAAATTGAATTAGGTATGTTGAACCTAGAATAGGTTAACATAAGTTTCCATGAGTAGCATCAGTAAGCACCAAATTTCTCTTGAAATTTGTCTAAGTACAAAGTTTGTGTCGACACAACCTTGTCGAGACTATAAGTCATGAGGATATTTGTGTCGACACAACTCTGTCGAGACTTAAGTTATCAGTGTCGATACAGACACAACTATGTCGACACAGACTCAAGTATGTCGACACATAGATATATCGACTTAAAATACGTTTTGTCGACTTAAAATACGTTTTGTCGACTAAGACATTAGTATGTCGACACATAGTCATGTCGACTTAACTTAAGTTCTGTCAAGACCTAGGTCACTTTTGTCGACAAAAAAACTGATTTGTTGACTTAAGCCCGACTTTTGATCTGCCCCTGACTCAAGTACTATAAAAAGGTGAATCCAAAATCTAGTCGACCACGCTATCAGAATTTTTGACTATACACTTTCTGTCAACATAGACCTTATCTTCTCTTCTCCTCTAGCACTTACATCAATGGAGCCAAACCAAGAAGATAAGGTTAATGAAGGTTATGAACTGGTTCGCCAAGGTTTCACAACTGCTTTTGACGAAATTCAGGGAGTCATTGCCTTAATTTCTGAAAATGGATTAGAATTTTTGGTCTCTGAACTGACCAAAATATGAAAAAATGAAGTCAAGGAGTTCTACTCAACTGCTATTGTGGACACAGAAGGACGAAAAATCAAGGCGTCTATTCAAGATACTCAGGTGAAGCTTACTTTTAAATAAATCAGAAAAGCACTACATCTGCCATTGATTAAGGATACAGATAAAATTACACCATCCCAAATAACTGAAGCATTAAGCTAGTGTTGACTGAATCCCAGTATTAAGATTGGTTCATCTATCAATAAAAAAGGATGAATTCCCAAGGAAAATTTCTTTCAGAAGTAGTGGGCAAAGTGATTATCTGCAAAATAGGTGGACATGATCGGATTTCTGCCCACATGTTCAATCTTATGGTGAGAATCATTTTCAAGATAAACACTGACTGGGCATTAGTAGTATTTGATAAACTATAAGAAGGAATAAAGAAACCTAACCTTGGAAGGATCCTCAGCCTATGCTTCACATCAGTAATTCCAGATGTTCTGAAACAAGCAAATGGCTCTAAGATAAATCACATGAGGAAAATGGATGTGAGGATACTGTAAAGATGGGACAGAGTTTTGACCAAGGAAGTCCCTACTCCTAAGGAGCAAACTAACAAAGACAAGAAGAAAAAGAAGGTGGTTGTACAGGCTGACTCATCCAATGATTTTGAGGAGGAAGTGGTCTTCAGTTCTGATGAAGACCAGCAATAACAAGATGTTCATGCTCAAGAAAAGGACTGTGAGCCCCAAGAGCAACAAATTGACTCTACTCCAGGGGAGAAAACCTAGAAAAAAAATTGAGTTGCCTGCCCAAGGGGGAGGTATTGATGATGATGTCCTAGATAGTGACTTAGTTACACACACAATAATGGATGTTGTATCTGAAATCAACACTGCAGCTGAAGTAACTGATAAGAATGATGCTCAAAATGAGCCAGTAAGTATCTTCTCCACTGACTAGTGATGTATTATAGTATTCTCCTCAAAAATTGTTCAAAGGGACACTTTAGTTTACCCAACAAAAGAGGTCTTTCAAGTGGTATTAGTCTTTTAAGTAGTTCTTTAAAAAAAACTAATCTTATTCCTTCTGAACAGATATAACAGGAATTTACAATGGAAGAATTGTTTCCTGTTCCTCTTACTGATAGGACTGAGGGGGAGGAAATTGAAAAAGAAAAGTAAATTCCAAGGACTGAGGGGGAGTTATCCAAGGATACCCCAGCTGAAAAGGAAACTGTTGATATTAAAAGTACATCTAAATCTTTTGAAGATGAAGAAGCCACGTTGGCTAAGAGAAGAAAGTTGTCTGTGTTAAAGAAGAAGAGTTCTGGATATAAGAAAGCTTTACAAGTGGGAACTGCACCATCTACATCAAGCATGGACTTCAGTTCTTTACTGGTCCAGATGCAGATAACATTAGATAATCAAAGGCAGACTATAGAAAAATATGTGGATGAAACTCATAAGGAGTTACAGTTTTAGTTGGCCTAGGAAATCAAATCCATTCGATTTGAAGTGAATCAACATAAGTAGGAGATGATAGATTGCTTCCATAAAGGAGGTAATGCTATGGTGTTCCTGACCAAGAAACAGTAAGATTTCCAAGCTAAAGTGGATGAAATTGAAGTGAAGCAGGGATATGTACTGGAGAATCAGTTAAGGATGAATGAAAATATCAATGATTCACATCATGAAATATTGACAAAGCTCACTTATTCTAGCACTACCTTGAAGGCTGAAATCTCCAAGCAAATCCAGGAAGATATATCTGCTATCAAAGCCACAATTCAAGAATCTCAGGAGAAAATTAAATCTTTCCTAACAAAATTCAGAGCTTATTTTAATGAGGGAACTGAATATATAGCTGATCAAGTCAGATTCCAGAAAGAAGATATAAGAGATCATATTACAAGAGAAGTAATAAAGGGGGAGAGATTACTAGTCAAAGCCAGCTCTGACCATGCTAAATGGACTACCAATAGCATCAGAGCTACTCTTGGATATCCTCCTCTTTGTGATGATGCTAATGTAGCTGAGTCTGGGATACAACCTGAATATTTTGAAGGAGATCAGCCTGAAGTTGCTCAGGTGATCTACCCCCCCAGCTGATTTTGAAATGGTTCAAGAAGAAGTGCTGAAAATGTATAGTCATCCACCAGAGGCACAAAATGTAATTCTGAAAAAGTTTGAAATGTCAGAAGCTGTATTTGAAGCTCAGAAGGAAGCTTAACTTTCCAAGAAGAGATTCAGAGAGCAGGCTGAGCTGAAGCCAGATTTTGAGCAGTGGAGCCCAACTTCTAGAAACATCATACTTACTGCCTTGAAAGTTGTAAAGGATAAAACCCATGATAGGGGTAAGTGGTATTCTGAACAAGAGTGGAATAAATATCAAGCAGGACAAGAAGCAATTCTTCAACATAGAAGAATTGCTAAGGCTAGGAAGCTACCTGCTAATGCTCAAGATCCAAGCAAGTACTTCCCCAAACCTTTCCACTATTTTGAAAGACAGAAGATCAAGGTTGAAGAATTAAAAAAGAAAGCTCTAAAAGGGAAAAAGCCAGCTGAGGTTGCTGAACCTTGTGGGCAGGCTAAAATTAAGTCTGGCAAAGGAATAGTTATAAAGGAGCCTAGTCAGTAATAGGATTGCTAGGTTTATGTAATAGAACAATGTACTATTTTGTTTCTTTTGTTCTATAAGAAATTCATGTAAACCAAAGTTTTTCATGTTAATGAAATCTGTTTCAGTATTAAGTGTTTGTTGTTTACAATGATTATGTAATAACCTTCTCTGAAATGTTTTTACTTCTATTACAATTTTGTTTTATCTTAAGAGATATATATCTTTGACAAAGGGTTATGACTTCTCCAAATAGGGGGAGATTGTTGGGTACATTGGAAAATGTGTACTAGATTTGGAGAAGCCACAACTTAATCAATGATATGCATCAATGTGTATTTGATAGAAGTTTGAGTTTCATTGTGCAGGTTTAAAAATTTGAAGGAAAATTTTCTAAGTACAAGTGTCGACACTTGTGAAGAAACTGTGTCGACACTCAAGGAGACTGTGTTGACACTCAGGCAAGTTATGTCGACACACAGGCGAAATGTGTCGACACTTATGAAGAAGCTATATCGACACCCAGTTGTTATGTCGACACTCAGGAAAGCTGTGTCGACACACTGGAAAATGTGTCGACACTTATAAAGAAGTTTTGTCGACACTCAAAGCTATGTCGACACCTAAAGAAGCAGTTGTGTCGACATCAAGAATTATGTCGACAACTTAAAACAGAATTGTGTCGACACTTAACACAGAAGATGAGTCGACACTCAAGAGCTATGTCGACACCTGAAGCAATTGTGTCGACACAAATGACTTGTGTCGACACACCAACTCTCAAATGGCTGTGTCGAGTTCAGAAGTAATTGTGTCGACACACAGGACTTGTGTCGACACACACTCAATGCCATTTGACAAACACTCAACACCAACTGTCTGCAACAGAAATGTCGAGACAAGAAGCTGCTGTGTCGACACACAGGACTTGTGTCGACACATACAACAGAAGCAGTGTCGAGAAACAGAAGTATGACTTTGTCGACACTTGGAGTAATTATGTTGACAACATGAAGACTTGTGTCTACACTTAGT
The DNA here is from genome assembly GCA_039513925.1 of Platanthera zijinensis. NCBI lineage: Eukaryota > Viridiplantae > Streptophyta > Magnoliopsida > Asparagales > Orchidaceae > Platanthera > Platanthera zijinensis. The sequence goes on from CM077084.1 coordinate 175,843,521, forward strand.
CTATATGTGTCGACACATATGAAGCAGTCTGCTTAGTGTTGTGTGCTGACTTGAAAAGACATTGAAGAACCTAGTGACGTGGCTGGTGACTTTACAGTTGTCATAACTAGCTGGTCTGACACCACTGTCAGAACTATCAGAAGTTTTTTATGAATCGGATCAGCCGGTAACCATGAAGCAAGCTCTATATAAGAGACAGATCAGAAATGACAAAATATGAACAACAACGTAAGGCATCAATAAGAAGAATTCTAACAGATCAGGGTTGTCTGCAAGAAAGATTAAGAGTTCAATTTGAATCTAAGGAAGAAGCTAACTGAATATCAACTTCAACTTCAAGAGAATATCCACCTTCTTTGTCCTAATCAAGAAGCTTTGAAAAGCTAAGTTAGGTTGGATCAGAAGGATCAGTCTATACAAGAATTGATCAAGAAGACAACATTAACAGAGAAATCTAACTAGTGAAGTTTTCAGATACTTATTACTCACAAATTCTTATAGGATCTATTGTTAGATCTGAGATTGTAAGTCTAAAATTATAAAGGCTGAGGTAGGGCAGTGTGCCTTAGTTAGGACTTATAGAAAGTCTGAGTTGTAGGCCTAATTATAAAGGCTGAGGTAGGCTGAGGCCTGAGGTAGGATTAAGGTAAGAATCTGAGCTAGGAGTTTTATAAAGTTGAGGTGTAGGAACCATTTTGGGTTCTGAGTTTGTAAGATCTACGGATCCGAGCCAGTGGAAGGAAGTTAGGCTGAATCTAGTTATCTGCTGGATAGGCGAAGGGGGAAAGTGTATGCACCCATATCTTGGGGAACCACTATAGATCTGGTGTTTGTTGTGTTGTATTTAATTTCTGTAGATAGAATTATTCTGTGCTAAAAGAAGTTACAAATATCTGTTTGCCTTAAAATAAAAAAGACACAAAAAGATTAGAACCTATTCACCCCCCCACTCTAGGTGTTTAGGCTCTTGAAACAAAGTCTTTCACAATCCTCGGGGATTCTGTCATTTATGTCAGATTCGACGAGCGCTTCCGCACCAAGATTTTCTCAACGGGAGAGGTGATCGGCGGCTAAATTTTCCGCTCCCTTCTTGTCCCGAATCTCCAAATCAAACTCTTGTAGGAGGAGGACCCATCGAAGAAAGAGGGGCTTGGCATCTATTTTAGGTTATAAATATTTTAAGGTGGAGTGTTCGGTAAATACGATAACTTTAGATAACATTATATACGAGCGAAACTTATTGAATGCAAAAACGACGGATAAAAGTTCCTTTTCCGTTGTCGTGTAATTTCCTTGTGCCGAAGTGAGCGTCCTGTTAGCATAAAAAATGGGGTGAAAGTATTTGTTTATGAATTGGCCAAGAACGACACCTAGGATAATATCACTAGAGTCGCACATAATCTCGAAGAGAACGGACAAACCGAGCGGCACTAAAATTGGTGAATTGATAATCTATTGTTTTATAAATTAAAAGCGGACTCACATTCGCTACTAAAGACAAAAATTGATTTCTTTTCCAGGAGGCGAGTAAGCGGCTTTGTTACCTTAGAAAAATCATGAATAAAATGTCTATAAAAGACTGCGTGGCCTAAGAAACTCCTAATATATTTTACATTAGAAGGTGGGGGAAATTATTGATAATTTCTACCTTGGCCTTATTGACCTCCATCCCCTTAGAAGAAATCTTATGACCGAGAACCAAACCTTCTCAAACCATAAAGTTATATTTTTCCCAATTTAAAACAAGATGCGTGTCCTCGCATTATTGAAGGACATGATATAAATTACAAAGACATGTCAGGAATGAGACTCAGAAAATAGAGAAGTCATCCATAAATACTTCCATAAGGTCTCCTACCAGCTCGCCAAAGATCGCCAACATACATCTTTCGAATGTTGCTAGCGCATTGCATAAGCCAAATGGTATACTTCGGTATGTGAAGGTGCCAAATGGGAAGGTAAAAGTTGTTTTCTCTTGGTAATTGGGGGAAATGGGGATTTGGAAAAACCCCGATAAACCAACATGAAAATAATAGTATGGTTGACCGGATATATGCTCTAGAACTTGGCCTAAAAAAGGTAGTGGGAAAGAGTCCTTACGGGTTGCATCATTTAGTTTTCTATAATCGATGCACACCCACCAACCCATAAAAGTACGAGTTGAGATGAGTTTATTATACTCATTTTCCACTATGGTTAGACCACCCATTTTTGTCATGACATGAACAGGACTAACCCATTCACTGTCCGAAATAGGATAAATAATCCCCGCATCTAATAATTTTATTATTTCAGCTTTAACTACGTCTTACATGTTTGGATTAAGACGTCATTGCGAATCAATAGTTTTGCGGGAATTATCGTTGAGGATAATCTTATGGGTGCAAAAAGAGGGGTTAATTCGCTTTAAATAAGAAATTTACCACGCAATTGCGTGGCGTTGTTTAAGCAAAACATCCAATAAATCAGAAGTCTCTGAATCGCTCAAATGCGAAGAAATGATAGCGGGAAGGGTATCATCTGTTGGATCCTGATGTGCCCTTAGAGGGGGGGGGAATAAGGGTTAATTAATTTACTTTAACTAAACAGAATTTTACTTGATGAAATACAAGGAAATCAAGACTAATTTTTCATAAGCAGAGTTGAAGACTCAAAAATTTATAAAGATAGAAAGCAATAACAATTTATTGTAATAGTGCTAAATCTTAGTACAATATATCTCTATAGAGCAAGAGACAAAGGCTTATGAAATATACAATTTACTATTGATTTCACCAGTCCTTCTACCAAGAACTGGCTGGCTAAAGCGTATCTTTTCCTAGATCCTGTTACTAGTCTCCCCTTATCTAACCACAATCTAGATGCTATACACAAGGCAGCGATTTCTCCCTAAGCTGTACAAGGACTTGGACGCTAGTTACAAGGCGACGATTCTCTCTTAAGCCACGCAAGGACTTAGACGCCATGCATAAGGAGGCAATTTTCTCTCTCGATTACAATAGGAATAAAGAAAATAAGAAAAAGAAAAACTTCAGAATTAAAACTCCCACTAAACGACGCGCTGGAGATGCCGATTAATCCTTGTAAAGATTGCTTTGAATATTGCGCACGTGCCATCGATCTTTCGTGCTTCATCCTTCTTGAGTGTATGAAGTAATTCTGGATTCTAGAGCTCTCTGGGTCGTATCAACAGGAAGGAACACTAAAGATCATGATATTCATAATCTCCACAGAAAATTGACTGGCTTTTATACTTTGGCGCTATCGCCGGGCGATAGTGGGTATCGCTTACTTGCGATAGCGTTAACGGCTGCAACGTATCCCACGTATTCAAAATTCTCACATCGTAGATTAGTCATATAAATTGTGGTTGATCGCCGATCGGTGATATCTAATGTTGTTGGGCGTTAGGGAAGAAACCGCTAGCCGTGAGGAGATAGTGAGTTAACTGCACATGCCACTGTCGTCGATGGGCGATACCTAATATTGCCTGGCGATACCCAATATCGCCTGGCAATACCGAATATTGCCTGGCGATATCTCCTGAGCTCTTTTTTTCTAACCCGAATCAACACCCAAATGGCATTAGTGTTAAACCTATGATATCTGCATATCATAAATAAACAAAGATCAAATACAAACAATATTTGTTATTAGCAAACCAAGAAGCATGGAACGCATGCTCCAACAATCTCCCCCTTTTGATAATAACAAATCCACTAAGAAAGAAATCACGAATGATCAATAAAGTGTTAGTAAATATGATTAGCAAGACTAAGAATTTATATGTGCACAAACTTTTCATGGATTTAATACTCCCCCTACATGTGTACTCCCCCTTAATCTAAGCCTACGTGTTTTTGTTATAATTTAAAGATCATTATGAAAGATCATTATGTATGAATGATTTCTAGAAAACTTAGGAAAGTCTCCCCCTTTGGTGTTGTCAAAAGAGATAGTAGAGTGGTGCGGAAGCTAAAAAGGTAAAACACAAAGGAGAAATCAAGTATAGAACATGTATAAAAGAAATGTATAGTAGGGAAGAAAATGAGTAAACACGAACATTGGTAATATCCATCCATTTATATCATTGGCACATACAGTAGTGTTGATTTACGTGGAAACATTTTCAGTCCTATTCTCATAAGAAGAAATTTTAAATAAGATAATGTTGTGTACATGTGATAGGTTGATGAAAAGCACATATGCAGATGACTTACAAATATTTGAACACATGGAATGTGAAAAACAACATAACATAGAGGAATACATGGCTAGCTAAGCTTTTATCCTAGCATTCAGAGCACATATAAAAAGAATATCCAGTTATAGAGTTGCACAAGACACTTTACAATTATTTACAAGGTGCACAACCTCACAACGCTTATTAATACTAATCAGGAGGGTATGTAGTGCTTGATGAAGGTTCCTTGTCAGCCCATTTATTGTAATTTCTAATGACACCAACAAAGATGTTGAATGATTGTATTTTTTTTTGAATTATTTTTGTTTGGCTTGACAAAGGAGACCGAATTCACTTGTGTGAGCATAGAGGATAATCAAATATGAATGGTGCACAAAAAACTAGGATAAAGCGTTAGCGATAGCATGCAATTCTAGTGGTTATGGTAGAACATTCATAATTCACAATGAAGTAAGATAATGTCATATGAAGATTTTCACAAATGTGAGTGAAAAAAATTATCATAACAAAAACATTTCACATACTTAGAGTCATGCGAAAACAATTGCACAAGTAAAAAAACACTAGTACTTATGTATAGAAAAGGATATGTGATGGTTGAACAATTGAACTAAGTTACTAGGAACCGAAAATCGACGAATGTGCATTGAACCATGTCTAAACCTTAGAAATGAAAAAAATCGCCTAATAGTGCTTTTTCTTTATCGCCCGGCGATATCGGATATCGTCGATCCGTGATAGTGCAAAAATATAAAAAATGGCGAAAACAGGTCAATGACACCTTTTCCATCATTATTCCCTGAAGAACTGAAGCAGAAGAAGAAACCGAAGTCGGTGAAATCCCAAATTCAAGGTAAAAGTTGGATTTTGATTCCTCTTCTTTAGTTATTTTTGAATCTAAATGTTTTTAGGGTAGATAATTTGAAGTTTGGATGAATTTTTTTTTTCAATTTTTGAAGAACCTTGTTCCATGGTTAGGGGTTTTTGTTAAAGCTTATCTTTTGAGAGAGGAGATCATAGATCAATGAATTTGGAGCAGTGTTTTCATAAATTGATGAAGTTGAAAATACCTAAACTCAGATCTAAAGTTTTTTAAGAAGAAAAAACAATGTGAGTTAGGTTATGGTTTTTGGGAAGAAGATGATGAGTAGTGTTTTAAGTAAAAATTGGTAAATAGCATTAGTGAAATTCAAAAAAACTTCTAAGAAATTTAAGATATGGAATGGAAAGTAGGGGAAAGTTCAAATTTGGGATCAAAATTTGGATTACACCAATTTCCGTTATGGCCCGACGATAGTGGCTGTCGCCGACTAGCGATATTGATAATTTCAGAATTTATTTAAAAAAATTTGCCTATTAACTACAGCAATGGCTTCCAGCTCGAGAGCGCAGAAAAGTACTGGAAGTGATACACATTCATCCTATCAAACTTTCCCGGGGAAAGAAAATGCGAATATTTTGATTGGTGAGGTGATCAATTTCGATCCCGCCCAACACACACATATCCATGACCTGTTAGCCATGGTAGGAATAATGTGTGTCATTATCCCGGATATGTTTTCATCGGTGTTGATTAGATAATTCTATAATTATCTAAAAGATCGTTGGTTCACGGAACTAAATGGTGGGGTGCGATCACAGATACAAGGACAGACAGTGGAGATAACTCATTATGATCTCAGGGAAGAGTTTGGGTTAATAGATCATGAAAATGTCTTAGTTGTTGTAGAAAATGATCGAAAGGATATATACTAGACACTCTTGAATATGGTATTGCATGGTAATTTTGTAACAACCCTTATTCAATCGATAACCACTCTCACCGAGGATGCACGACTAGTGCAGGAAATTTTGAGGCACGTCATTTTGCTCAAATCTGGAGAAACACGAAAGATTACGGCTCATTTGAGCTATGTAACTTATATGATCTTGGAGTGGAAGTCGTTTGATATGGCAGATTTTATCCTATAGATAATTTGCTACACATTTAGAGTGAAAATTCCAACCTAGAAGAAATTGAATACACTACCACTTGGTGCGGTCATCCAACGCATTCTGTAAAAGAAATACACGTGGATAGACCCAGAAATATATTTCAATGATTGTGTGCCATCTATATTTTCTACGAGTGGTTCCCTCGCCATTGGCTGATCAGCATGAGGAGGGTCTACCAAAAATAGTGAACTAGTGTCTACTATCCGAAACCAACTTATTCCAAGAGGTGGATCTTTGTGGGAAGGCTTGGACGACTTGCAAGAGTCATCCGAAGATCATAAAATGGAGGTCAAGAAGAAATTTTTGGGAATGAAGAAATTCTTCAAATTTCTTACCAAAAGCCTCAAGTTGAATCCTACTCCAGCAGAAGCGGCTGAATGGGAGAGTCCGGTCACAGAGCCTCCCCGATCTTCTACCCGCCGACCTCGCCGGACAAAAAGTAGTGAACACAGTTAAGTTGAAGATCAAGAGGACTCCAGTGTAGGGGGTAGTATAAATTTTTGAAGTTTTCGGGCAGATGTGGAATTTTGATTATATCGCCGAGGGGACAGTCAGTATCGTCGGCGACAGTGAAGTTCTAAGATTTTTAGTGTTATTGTTTTGAAAACTGTGCTGTAATATTATTTGACTTATACTGTGATTAGAGTGCTGTGGTAGTACTATTGTAGACTCTTAATATTATGTTTTTTTAATGTAATCATCATTTTCTGTTAATTAAAGTTTTTTGTTTACTTATTATGTCAATTCATTCGCTTGTTAAGTCCAGGATTCCTAGTTCTAGTCTTAGTAATGAAAAATGGGATTCTGGAAGTAGTTTCGTGAAAATATCGACAAGCAGTGAATCACTACCTATAAAACTAACTTTAATTGTATTTTGCTTAATGTGTTCTCTAATGTAGTGATGACATAAATCAATGTGTTTGGACCTAAAATGATGAACTGGATTATATGTTAAGTCAATTGCACTCTTATTATTGAATTTTAATTTAATTGTGTCATGATAAATTCCAAAGTCTTCTAAAGTTTGCTTCATCCAAAGAGCCTGTGCACAATAACAACCCAGTACAATGTACTCGGCCTCGGTGGTTGATAAGGCAACAGAATTCTTTTTCCTACTAGACCACGGAAATAGTGAAGGGTCTAGAAAGTGACAGGTGCCACTTGTGCTCTTACGGTCAAATGAACGGCCAACATAATTAGAATCAAAAAAGCCATGTAAAATAAAGGTATCATTATGTGGATAACACAACCCTATCTTAGATGTGCCAATAAGATATCTATAAATATGTTTAACCGCTTTTAAAAGAGATTCCTTCTGATTAGCTTGAAATCTTGTACATTAAAATACAGCGAACATAATATCAGGTCTAGATGTAGTCAAATATAACAGTGACCCTATCATTCCTCTATATAGTGTTTAATCTATAGAAATACCACTTTCATCTTTCCCTAATTTCAATGAGACACTCATGGGGGTATTTTCTTGTTTTAGATTTTCAAATCCAAATCTTTTTAAAACATTAAGAATATTTTTAGATTGACAAATAAAAATGCCATCATGTATTTTAGTAATTTGAAAACCAAGAAAATAGGTGAGTTCGCCTACCATGCTCATTTCAAATTCATTTTTCGTAATTTTTATAACATTATCAAACAATTTTTCATTAGTGGATCCAAAAATGTTGTCATCAACATATATTTGCAAAACTATAGGATCATCATGAACATGTTTAATAAAAAGAGTAGAATCAGCATTGCCCATTTTGTAATTATTTTTTAATAAATAAACAGTCAATCTATTATACCATGGTCGGGGCGCTTGCTTTAAACCATAATGGGCTTTTTCTAATTTAAAAACATGATCAAGAAATTTAACATCAATAAAGCATGGAGGTTGTTCTACATACACTTCTTCCTTAATATACCCGTTAAGAAAAGCAGTTTTAACATCCATTTCAAAAAGTTTAAATCTTTTAAATCTAGCAAATGCAAGAAATATTCTAACTGCTTCTAAATGTCTACGGGTGCATAGGTTTCATAAAAGTCTATTCCTTCAATTTGTGAATAACTTTTTGCTACAAGTCTAGCTTTGTTTCTTGTGACCCTCGATTCACTATCCATTTTATTCTTAAAGATCCACTTAACACCTATAACATGATGATTTGATGGTCTTTCTACTAATTTCCAAACCTTATTACGTTCAAATTGATTAAGCTCGTCAGTCATAGCTAAAACCAATAATTATCATTTAAAGCTGTTTCTACATTTTTAGGTTCTATATCAGAAATAAAGCACATGTTTGAGAATAAATCATGCAATGATGAACGAGTACTTTCCCATCTTGATGGTTCTCCAATAACCAAATCTTGGGGATGTTCTTTTGAATATCTTAGCTCGCTTGTAGGATCATATACTTACACTTCTTCTCCTTTTTCTTCTTCTTTTTCTTCTCCTTTGTCTCAAAGGAGTTCATCATCATCCGACCTTAGTGGAGGGAAGGGATCTTCATCAATACTTGTAGGATTAGTATCTACACACGAGAAAAACTCAACAAATTTGACTTGAATAGATTCTTCAACCACTTTTGTCCTTTAATTGTAAATTCTATAAGCTTTACTAGTTGAAGAATAGCCAATAAAAATGCCTTCATTACATTTTTCATCAAACTTGCCTAAATTTTCTTTAGTGTTCAAAATAATACATTTATAACCAAAAACTTTAAAATAAGATACATTCGATTTCTTTTGAAAATATAATTCATAAGGTGTTAATGTTAAGAAAGGTCGAAGCATAACACGATTATTAACATATCAAGCAGTACTAATGGCTTCGACCGAAAATAATATAGGTAGTTTGTATTCTGATAGCATAGTATGAGGTAGTTCTTGTAAATGTCTTTTTTTCCTCTCTACCACACCATTTTGTTGCGATGTGCGAGGAGTGAAAAATTCATGTTTAATACCTAACTCATTGTAAAAATATATAAATTTTTAATTTTCAAATTCACCTCCATGATCTGAAAAAATGCACTTTATTTTTAAATTTAGTTCATTTTGAACACGTATACATAATTTTGAAAATTCTAAAAATGCTTAAGATTTTGACGTTAAGAAGATTGTCAAACATAAACGTGAATAATCATTAATCAAAACAAAAGTATATTTTCTACCTCCTAGACATAGTGTATTAATCGGACCAAACAAGTCCATATGAATCAACTATAAAGGTTTAGTAGTGGAAACAACATTTTTGCTCTTAAATGAAGATTTTGAAAATTTACCCTTTTGACATGGTGAACATAAAGAAGATAGATTTCCATGTGAAATAGGTTAACCTTTAACTAGTTTATTTTGGGACAAGTTTGAAATTATCTTGGAACAAGAATGTCCAAGATGCCTATGCCACAAATGTAAATCATCACTTTTAGACAGAAAACATTTTAATGAAGAATGTGATAAATCATTAAATTTAATATTGTAAACATTTTGAAATCTAGGAGTAGTAAGAACAATATTGTTTGTTTTGGAATTAAAATTTTTGCACATGTTTGAAGATGAATCAAATAAGACGTTTAAACCAATATCGCATAATTGACTTATAGAAATTAAGTTATGCTTCAAACCTTTAACATACAAAATATTTGAGATATTAAATGACTTGTTACCTGCTACTCTAATGCTGATTATCTTTCCTTTTCCATTATCACCAAACGTAACTACTCCTCCTTTCTTCATCTCTAGGCTAAGGAACTTTTATTTGTTGCTCATCATGTGCTTGGAACACCCTGAGTCCAAGTACCACACATCTTCTTTGTCTTTAGCCTGCCAACACACCTAGAAAAGGGATGAGAGTAAAGATCCGATTACCCAAGTAGTTCCTCACATAGTATAGGTGGAAGCCTTATGTACCCAGACTTGTTTAACAGAATAGTGTCCTGTCCATACTTGTTTAACAGTATAATATCATGTCCTTCTACAAGTGTGAGTCGTGTGACAAAACTTTTTACATTTGGAACACGTGATAAAAATAGTTGACAGATTTTTCAAAATAGATTTTGAACTATTGCTGGAAGAAGTAGTTATAGTAGATTTATCCTGACAAATTTTTAAAAAATGTGAATTTTTAAAAATTTTCTTATCGCCGGCGATAGTGGATGTCGTTTTGCGATAGTGTTATGGAGAGTGTCCGATTCCAAATTTTGTTGAACCATAGCATTGGCTCGCCAAAATCATAATCATTAATTTTTGGCCCATTCCAAACTTGTTAGTGGCCTTTTCTAGATCACGGACTCGACCTCTCAATGCAGTGTTTTCAACAACTATAGTGCCACATCGGTTCACGAATGTCTTTTTGATGCCTTCTAATTGAGATTGAGAAAGCTTTAGAGATCTCTCTATGGTCTCCTTTTGTCTTGTAAGAGATTAAACCCAAGACCAAGACTTTGAGAGATCTTTCTCATGTTCTAGTATTCTTGTCGAAGAGGGACAATCCTCTTGACATGTTGCTTTTTTCCTTCCCAAGAATTTTTTATCTCATTTGATATCTTTTTATTTTCTTTTAAAAGCTCTTTATTTTAAGATTTGAGTAATCTTTTCTCATTTAAGTTTTTGTCAAAATATTTGCATATTTGTACAAATTAAGTATATAAATCTTCATAAGAAGGAGGATTTACCTCTGTGTCTCTCTGAACACTACTTTCATCATCAGATGATGAAACGTCCTTTCCCATTAGACACATGTTGGCCTCCTCTTCACTCTATGAGCTTGATTCCTCAGATGTGATGTCATCCCAGGTTTCAGCCTTCAGAACTTTCTTCTTATCCTTTTTTGTGCCTCTTTTCATTCAGCTCTTTCAGATACTTTGGGCACTTGCTTTTTTTGTGGATAACTCTCATTCAGTGGTAACACTCGGGTGGAGGTCGCTCTTCATCATCCTCTCCATCGTCTTTGGTTTTGCTTTTCTTGTATCCAGATTCTTTTTTATTAAACACCTTCCTAAAAGCATTTCTTATTTTAGGATTTCTCATGAATTTCCTAAACTTCCTCATGAACAGACTTTCTTCATCTTCCTCATCATTCTCATCAGGCTCATTTTCCACTTACTTCTTGGACTTCAACGCCAATGCTTTCTTCCTTAGCTCCAGGTAATACTCCTGTTGTTGAATCCTCAGTTCCACTTCGTGGGTTTTTAGATTTCCAATTAGGTTCTCAATTTGGAGAGACTTTAGATCGTGTGACTCTGAGATGGTAGTCACTTTTGGATTGAAATTTGGGGGAAGCGATCTAAGTATCTTTCTCACCAAATCTTTGTTTGAGAAACTCTTTCCTAAAATCTTCGAGTCGTTCACGATCTTGCTGAACCTTGTGAACATGGAGTCTAAATCCTCATCAACCTCCATCTTGAAGTTCTCAAACTATGTCTCTAACTGGAAAAGCTTTGAGTCTTTCATCTGCGATGTACCATTATGACTAACTTCAAGGAGATTCCATATATCATATAGAGTTTCACATGCACAAACACATTTATATTCAGTCCTATCTAATGTGTAGAATTAGGTGTTCATTTCCTTAGCATTATTCTTACAACAAAGCTTATCAACTTCATCCTATTTGTCCTTGGGTTTTTCCATTATGACACTTCTTACAATAGTAATAGGGGAAGTGTAGCATGTTTCTATCATGCCCAATACTTCAATATCTAGAGCTATTAGAAAGCATCACATTCGAGATTTCCAATAGTTATAGTCTGTGCCCGTGAATAGGGGAGGTCTACTTATACCTTGCCCCTCAGAAAACGTGTGAGTGTTTTGCGCCATCACTCCCAGTGGTTAAACCGATTTCATAGTAACCTACACTAATACCAAGTGTTGGATCGTGAGGCGCCCTTAGAGGGGGGATGAATAAGGCTTAATTATTTAATTTAACTAAACAGAATTTTACTTGGTGAAATACATGGAAACAAGACTATTTTTTCATAAGCAGAGTTGAACACTCAGAAATTTATAAAGGTAGAAAGCAATAATAATTTATTGCAATAGTGCTAAATCTAAGTACAATATATCTCTATAGATCTAGAGACAAAGGGTTATGAAAAATATAATTTACTATTGATTTCTCCGGTCCTCCTACCAAGAACTGGCAGGCTAAAGCGTATCTCTCCCTATATCTTGCTACATGCCTCCCTTAGATCTAACCACGATCTAGACACTGCTCACAAGGCATCGATTTCTCCGTAAGCCACACAAGGAATTAGACGCCACTCACAAGGCGATGATTCTCTCCTAAGCAACGTAAGGACTTAGATGCTACGCACAAGGCGACGATTTTCTCTCAGGATTACAATAGGAATAAAGAACAAAACAAAAAGAAAAACTTCAGAATTAAAACTCCCTATAAAAGATGTGCTGGAGATGTCGATGAATCCTTGCCAAGATTTCTTTGAATGTTGCGTACGTGCCGTCGATCTTTGGCGCTTCATCCTTCTTGAGTGTATGGAGTAATTCTAGATACTGGAGCTCTCTGGGTCATTTCAACAGGAAGGAACACTCCAGATAATTAAATTTATTATCTCCATAGAAAATTGACTGGCCTTTATACTTTGGCGATATCGCAGGGCTATACTAGGTATCGCCTACTGGCGATATCGTTAACGGCTGCCATGTGTCCCTCATATTCCTCAATTTCACATCGTAGATTATTCATGTAAATCGTAGTCTGTCACCGACCGACAATATCCATTGTCATCGGGTGATAGGGAAGAAATTGCCTGCCGTGAGGAGATAGTGAGTTAACTGCTCATGCCACTATCACCTGGTAGTTCCCCGAGCACACACTTGGACATCATCCGCGCCAGCTGTCAAACCTGTAGTTCTAAGTTTTTTAGCGATCCTGTGATTTCATGGATATTTCACTTGTTGGACGCGATATATCTAGAAAACATTTCCTCCATTGGAGAGGGTTTTAGAAGAGGGGGAGGTGGCAGAAATCCGGGCGCAAAAGAGTTATGCGGGCACTGTGCGTTGTTTGCATTGCTCCCTGAGAAATTGTGGTGGTTCCTCCAACCTGGATTATAGTTGTTACTATATTGATTATTATTGGGGTTGAAGGATGGTTGACCTGAATTGCCCACGTAGTCTACGAACTCTTCGACTATGCTAATATTAGAGGGAATTGCCCAAGACGGAGTGGAGGAGGAAGCAGATATCTTCAACACCTTCTTCATCAGCCTTTCAACTTAAAGGGATAAGTGAGCAGTGGCATTCACTTAGAGCAGGCCGGCCTCCTGCTTTATTCATCCTCGTGAGAAGTTCCACTGGTAGGAATTCATGGCCATCTCTTCAACAAGAGCTTGGGTAGCCTCAGCGGTCTTGTTTTTCAGAGTACCCCTTGCAACCGCATCAATCATTTGACGCATCTGATAGTTTAGCCTATTATAGATTCGGACCTACAGCTACGCTGGAAGCACGTGGTACGGACACCTGCGGAGGAACTCTTTAAACCTCTCACAAGTCTCAAATAGAGATTCGGGATTGTTTTAAACGAACGTAGAAATTTCCTCCCGCAACTTTGTAGTTTTTGTGGGCAGAAAATACTTCGTTAAGAACCGTTCCGCAAGCTCGACCCAAGTGGTGATACACCCTCGCAGGAGGGAATTCAACCACATCTTAGCTTTGGATTTTAAGGAAAATGGAAAAAGGAGCAAGCAAATTGAATCATTAGTGATGCCATTAATTTAATAAGTGTCGCAGATTTCTAAAAAACTAGATAAATTGAGGTTCGGGTGCTCATCCAAAAGTCCATCGAACTGCAAGTTGTTTTGGATCATTTTAATAACACTAGATTTTATCTCCAAATTATTGTTCGCCACCTTCAGGAGAATAATACTTAACCTAGTATCATCCAAATAGGGCAGGTCGTAGTAGGACATGGTATGCTCTACGACCGCGTTTACGATAAGGTCAGCCATAATTTTTTAAGAGGGTTCTCCGATGGATTTTTCGGGGTCTAAAAAATGATTCTGGCGTTGAGATCGAATACGCGCAAGGGAGCGTTCAATCTTAGTATCAAAAATCAAAATTTCGTACTTCGAGGGTGTTCTACAGGTCATACACCAAAAAATATATACTAAATAATTAACTTTTCTTTTTTTGGGTTTTAAGTAGAGTTTTAAGTTTTTTAAATTTTTAGAAAAATAAGAAAAATTAAAAGACTTTGGAATTTGAAATAACCACATGAGAGTCCTCGGCAACAGCGCCAAAAACTTGATGGCCCTTTGCGCCGCCTGACCTTTTGTTTAATTAATAGTGTGGGGGTCGTGTTTCGCGGAGGGAATGAAAGGAGGCAAGTGCACCTATCACGAGTAGTATAAGATTTTCGGGGGGAATATCGAGGTCGTATATTTCCCGGGGCGATTTGATTATTTCTACTCCTCCTAGTGGGAAAATTAACTTTTTGAAATTAAAGATGTCAGATTAACTAACTAACTAGGGAGGTTATAAAAAAGGCTGAAAATAGACTTAGAAAAATTGATGGAGAAATAACGCTCGGTATAAAATCGATTAAGACTAAAATAATTTTAGTTAACTAAAGATTCTAGGTTTCAAATCAATTAAAGGGGCAACTTTGCCTGTGGAGGTTCAACAAGTATGAGTTCACCTATCTCTAAGGCTATTGCTCAACTGAACATTAAGACTATTTGATCGAGATCTCATTCGGCGAAGGATTCCTTTTAAGGCCCACTTTATGCTAAGCATCCCGCGATTGGGGGGGACCCAATCCGGAAGAATTCTGCTCCTCCTCTCTCGAGGTTTAGTGCGAAAACTCTTTTTACCCAAGGGTGATCAGTCTATACGCACGACATCTCGGATAGCTTGCATATGGATAATGGAAATAAAGTCCACACATCAATATGTGGTTCTATGCATAATAAACCTGGGTTAAACCTTAAGTGCTTTAATTAAAGATAAAAAGAGGACCTTTCATTATTTAAAAAGATTTTTATGTCCCAAGGCTCTTCGATACCAAGGTCTAAGAGCGATTAGCCACTCATCGGGATGGGGACAGCTTAAGAGTTTGGTGAGGGATGAGTTCTAAACTAATCACTGAAGGGTTACAAAAAAATACATAAAATAACCTAATATTAGAAAGAGACTTGCTTACTAAAAAAGGGAGAACGCACGCACTCAACAAAGGCATAATAAATGAGAAAGCTAATTTATAAAAAAGAAAAATACATAATTGAAATTTCAATTCCTACTCAAACGAGTAGGAGGGAAATTGCAAGTCCTACTCAAATGAGTAGGCAGGAAATGAAAGCAATAAAAATAATTCCTTCTCAAACGAGAAGGCGGGAAATGAAAGCAATAAAAAGAAGTCATACTCAAACGAGTAGGC
This sequence comes from Platanthera zijinensis, assembly GCA_039513925.1. NCBI lineage: Eukaryota > Viridiplantae > Streptophyta > Magnoliopsida > Asparagales > Orchidaceae > Platanthera > Platanthera zijinensis. Next base: position 175,859,113 of record CM077084.1, read on the forward strand.
GGGAAATGAAAGCAATAAAAACAAGTCATACTCAAACGAGAAGGAGGGAAATGAAAGCAATAAAAATTATCTCATACACACACACACACTCTTCATAAAAAGGAAGGCAATAAAAGTTATCTCATATACTCACACACTCTACAGAAAAAGGAAAGGAATAAAAGTATCTCATACACTCACACACACAATAAAAATGAGAAAAACAAAGTGATTGAAAAATTAAAACGATTACATTTCCACACCTAAAACTTGCTAAAAATGCATAAAAAGAAGAAATAAAAATTAAAGAAGGAAAAAGTTTTCAAAACAAAGAAAGAATCTAAGTGTTTCAAAAATTAAAATAACTACTTTTTCATTCTTATAACTTCAAAAAAGTGTATAAAAAGTGGAAAAAAAGTCTTAGGAACAAAAAGTTTTACAACCTAAAAGAAACACTAAGTTAAAAAAACAAAGACACTTTAAAAACTCTTTTATAAACTTATAAGAATGAAAACAAAGCAATTTAAAAAGCAACTAATTTAAGGGAAACGATGTGAAAATTTATCATAACAACACTAAACTAAGAAAAACATGAGAACAAAGCTAAGTAAGAAAATAACTTAACTATAAAAGCATAAAATTACTCTCATACACACACACACACTTAGAAAAACAAAGAAAAATAAGGGATAAAAAGAGAATAAAAGTGCAATCCAATACAACATAAGGAGAAAAAAACAACAAATTTTATTAAGACAAAAGTTGGTTTAGAAAAAGCTAAAACAAACATAAAGGAGGGGGGATTCTCCTTACATAGAAAAAATTGCACCTAAGAAGACCACAAACAAAAAAATGGTCCAAAAAACTGAACCCTTGGCCCTTACAGCAAAGTTCTATTTATAGGCAATAATTTCGAACTACAAGCCCTGGTCACGGGCGTGACAGGGGAGCGTCTCGGGTTGGTGTACTAATGAACGTGAAAACCTGGTGACTGACAAAATTCTGGAAGCTTATAGAAAGACCATGTGTTAGTCGTGGGCATGTTCTACGGTCACGGTGTGTCGGGGGGGTAGGGGGCGTGACTGGATACCTGACAGAAATTTGATTTCGACAACAACTATTTGAACCAGGTTGAAATCTCTAGGACAGACACGAGCATGTCGGAAAGGTCACGGGCATTTTGGTGGTGTTGAGTCTTTGAGTAGAAGCGTTGAGTGGTTGCCTTGCTGGCATCGAGTACAAGGCGTGACAAGGGCGCGTACTTTTATTTTTTAGCTTTCTTCTGCAAAATTTTTAGGAAAAAAGAATAAAGCTATGTTAGAAGGGAATATACAAAAAGAAACATTTTATTGAACAAAAGTAACTAAAAACAACAAAAATAAACTAAAAAGACCTAAATAAAGTACTAAAAATACGAGTATTTACAACTTATCAAATACCCCCATACATAAGCTTTTGTTATTCCAGAGCAAAAGTTGGAGATATACTTATAAGGAATTAAAAGAAATCCTAAATTTAGCTTTCGCTTGAATTAATTAAAAGAGAGATCTAAATAAACATCATGGGTATAAAGAGTTAAGTCTTAAATCATGAAATTGATTTAAATAGAGAAAAAGTTTTGGCCAAAAAGACTTCTTGAAGTAGCCAAATAACAAGCTTAAAATTATAATCGTTAGCTAACAAGAATAGATTGGAATTATAGAAACTTTTTGTTTTAATGTGGTTGTTTAGGAAAATGAAATCTTATTAAACCAATGTATATGTATAAGAGTAATGAATTTTATCCTCTTACTCCGTAGCATATAATATTTTAAAAATATTGGATGCCTATGTTTATGGAATGAAATCTTATTCCCATTAACATAGGTTTTTTAAGGATAAAAATTTTGTCATGCCAAGTAAGACATGATAAATATGGGGAGATAGGTTTTTTCAAAAAAAAATTAGATTTTAATAAAAATATTTTGAGAGCAACTTTGATAAATTGAACGTTCCCATGCTTAAAAAAGCTTGAAGTAAACATAATTGAAGTCTACGATTGTTTTTTATAACATAATACACGTGCCTCTATTTTAGATAAATTAGAAGTAGTGCTTAAAACAAGTCCCCTATCCTAAGAAAAAAAACTTAGGAAATTCTTTAAAATTTAACCCTGGATATTTAAATCTATCAAACTCCAATTAATAAATGAATGTAAATAAATAATTAATAAATTTCGCTAATAAATAAACTCGCAACATTATTTTTGGAGTGCAAAAAGGATAAGAATGATATATTCAGTTTATTTGTTTCATAATAATAATAATTTTTTTTGGTTTTTTAGGGTTATCATCTTTTTTTTTGTATTTTTGATATATTATCTTTTTTTGGATTTTTGAGATTATTTCTTAATAAATACATACTAAAAATGCGAAAAAGATATATATATTTTTGGAACTCTTTTTTTTTGTTTTATATATATATATTTTGGAAGATTTTTAAGCAAATATCTATAAGAGTGGAAAGAGAGAGAAGTTATTTACAAAGAGGAGAAAGAAAGGAAGAGGGGAAAGAGAAAAGGATATTTACCAAAAATAATTCCCAAAAAAAATTACAAAGGATATTTACAAAGAGTATTTACAAAGTAAAAATAAATATTTTTGGGATTTTTGTTTTATATAATTTTTTGAATTTTTGATGATAAAACAAAAAACATTTTTTGAGTTTTCATTTTATAATTTTTTGTGTTTTGTTTTCAAAATTTTTTTGTGTGTTTTAAATTCTTATGAGTGCAGAAAATAGAAGTGCAATAAAGAAAGTACGAAAACACCCCCATACTTAATTTAAACATTATCCCCAATGTTGCAATATAAGTATGAGGGATAAAAAAGAAATAAAATGCAATATGTATAACGTGTTGGGGGAGGCCCATTTAGAAACCCTGCGTTGTTAAGAAAAAAATAGCAAAAAATAAAGAAAGTGAGAAAAAGATAAGCATGGGGTTCCTCCCAGGAGCACTTTGTTTATAGTCATGTAGCTTGACTATTTTGGCGGGTTTATATTTCAAGGAGGGTTATGGTTTCGATATTACCGCCCACGGGATCGCCTGCTATATATAATTTTAAACGATGACCATTTACTTTAAACAAGCCATTTTCCGGGTGGGAGACGAGTATGGTCCCATATGGCCAAATCCCTTCAACTTCAAAGGGGTCAGACCATTGTGATTTTAGTTTACCCTGAAAAAAACCTAAGACATGAATTATAAAGAAGGATAAGATCGCCCAGAGAAAAAAAATTTGGGTGCTTGATTTTTCGATCGTGATAAAACTTAGAATGCTCCTTATAGAACTTATTGCTCTCGTAAGCGTTTACACGTAATTCATCGAGCTCGTTTAGTTATAGTTTTTTATTTTGAGTGACCAAGTTTGCATCGAGATTTACGAGTTTTAAAGCCTAATGTGCGCGATGTTCTAGCTCTACGGGGATATGGCATGCTTTGTTGTAGACTAATCGATACGACGTTCAACTAATTGTTGTTTTATATACCGTATGATACACCAACAAAGCATAGCCAAGTTTGACGAACTAATCTTTCCTATTAAGCGAAACAGTTTTTTTCTAATATATGCTTAATCTCTCGATTTACTACCTCAACTTGGCCACTTTTTTGAGGGTTGTAGGTGGTGGCAAGTTTGTGTGTAACTCCGTATTTAGCTAACCTCTTAGAATTTTTGGCATTACAGAAATGTGTTCCACTATCACTCACAATAGCTTGAGGCATTCCAAAGCGAGAAAACAGTTTTTTATGAAAGGTAACGTCTACTGGCGCATCGTTAGTGGGAAGAGCGTGCGCTTTCTCCCAGCTCAATAGATAGTCGACCGCCACTAAAATATAATTATATTTAAAAGACGGAGGTAGGGGGCCAATAAAATCGATGCCACACAAATTGAAGACTTCTCACTCTAAAAATAAGTTTTGGGGCATCTCGTCGCGACGAGAGATGTTACCCGACCACTGGCATCTATCGTAGGAGCGCACAAAATTATGAGCATCTTTGAATAGAGTGGGCCAAAAGAAACCCGCCTCCAGTGCCTTCTGCGCGGTCTGGTTAGATTGATAATGCCCACCTGCCAGACCCTCGTGGTAGTGCCGAAGTATTTACGTGCACTGCATACCCGCGACGCATCTTCAGACCGCCTAGTCTGCACAAATACGAAAAAGAAAAGGGTCCTCCCAAAAGAAATTTTTCAAGTCAGAAAAGAATTTCTTCTTTTGCTGGCTCGAAAAATTTTTTGGGAGAACTCGCACAACTAAATAGTTAGAGAAATCAGCGAACAAAGGCGGGGAATATGAAATAGTATTTATGGCTAGGAGGCATTCCTCGGGGATTCTGTCATTTATGTCAGATTCGACGAGCGCTTCCGCACCCAAATTTTCTAAACGGGATAGGTGATCGACAGGTAAAGTTTCCACCCTCTTCTTAACCCGAATCTCAAAATCAAACTCTTGTAGTAGGTGGACCCATAGATGAAGGAGGGGATTGGAATAAATTTTAGCTAATAAATATTTTATGGCGGAGTGGTCATTACATATGATTACTTTAGAAAGTGTTATATACTAGCGAAACTTATCGAATGCAAAAACGACGGCTAAAAGTTCCTTTTTAGTTGTCGTGTAATTTCCCTGTGCGGAAGTGAGCATCTTGCTAGCGTAATAAATCGGGTGAAAGTATTTGTTTATGCGTTGGACAAGAATGACACATACGACAATATCACTAGTGTCGCACATAATCTCGAACAAAAGGGACCAATCAGGCGCCACTAAAATTGGAGAATTGTTAAGCTTTTGTTTTATAAAATTAAAAGCAGACTTGCATTCGCTACTAAAGACAAAACTTGTTTCCTTTTCAAGGAGGCGTGTAAGTGGCTTTGTTATCTTAGAAAAATCTTGAATAAAACATCTATAAAAGCCCGCGTGGCATAAGAAACTCCTAATAGATTTTATGTTATAAGGCGGGGGAAGCATTTCGATAATTTCTAGCTTGGCCTTATCGATCTCCATCCCCTTAGACAAAATCTTATGGCCGAGAACCAAACCTTCTCGAACCATAAAGTAACATTTTTCCTAATTTAAATCGAGATGTGTGTCCTCACATCGCTGAAGGAAACAGTATAAATTACGAAGACAGGTTGGGAATGAGCCTCCGAAAATAGAGAAGTCGTCCATAAAGACTTCCATAATGTCTCCTACTAGCTCGCCAAAGATCGCCAACATACCTATTTTGAATGTTGTTGGCGCATTACATAAGCCAAATGACATCCTTCAGTATGAAAAGGTGCCAAACGGGAAGATAAAAGTTGTTTTATCTTGGTCATCGGGGGAAATGGGGATTTGGAAAACCCCCGATAAACCATCAAGAAAACAATAGTATGGATGCCCGAATAAACACTCTAGAACTTGGTCTAAAAACGGTAGTGGGAAATGGTCTTTACGAATGGCATCATTTATTTTTCTATAATCGATGCACACCTGCCAACCCGTAACAGTACGAGTTGGGACGAGTTCATTATGCTCATTTTCCACTACGGTTAGACTGCCCTTTTTGGGCACAACATGAACGGGAATAACTCATGCACTGTCCGAAATAGGATACATAATACCCGCATCTAATAATTTTATTATTTCTGCTTTAACGACGTCTTTCATGTTTGGATTAAGACGTTGCTGCGGTTGAATAGTTTTGCGGCAATTATCATTAAGGAAAATCTTATGGGTGCAAAAAGAGGGGTTAATCCGCTTTAAATAAGAAATTTACTATGTAATTGTGTGGCGATGTTTAAGCAAAACTTCCAATAAATCAGAAGTCTCTGAATCACTCAAATGTGAAGAAATAATAACGGGAAGGGTATCATCTTTTCCCAAAAAAGCATTTTTAAGAGATTCATGTAGAGGTTTTAATTCTAGGCGGGGCTGTTCTTCTAAAATTGTTTTCATTTTAATAACATTCGATCCAAATGGTTCGAAAGATAAATTTATAGAGTCATCCTATACACAATTAAAGTTTTCGAGCGTGAAAATATTGTTGTTTAAAAAGATAGACTCGAAAACAGGAGAAGAAATGTCTCCGAAATAAGTTTCTAAATTATAACATAAATCATCGGTCGATGACGAGTTTTCCACCAAGGGATTAATAGAGAAAGTAACTTCAACATCTCCTACCCGAAGGAGGAGACGAAAGTTACTCACGTCAATTAATAAGCGGGAGGTGGTGAGACAAGGATGATCTTGTATATTTGGTACATCGGCATCCTCCTTGATGTCCAAGTTAACGAAGTCTACTAGGATAAACTTATCAAATCGAACAAGAACGTCCTCGACTACAACGATGGGGAACTTAACCGAGCGATCCGCTAGTTGGATATGCATTTTAGTAGGGGTCGGAGTGCATTAACATAATTTTTGAAAAAGCGAGAACGACATCAAATAAATGCTCGTGCACAAATCTGCAAGAGCGTATTTTACTAATATATCCCAAAAAGGCATGGGATGGAAAACCTTCCAGAGTCATTTAGTTTTGGGGGAAATTTATTAGTAATAGCCGTTGAGCACTCTACATTGAGAGAGATATGCGAAATATTTTCTAAGTTTTATTTATTAAATATAAGATCTTTTAAATATTTTGCATACTTAGACATCTATAAGATTGCCTCACAGAAGGGAACATTAATATAAATTTTTTTAATAATAAAATAGATTTTTTGTTCTGCTCGTCCTTACGCTCACTATTAAACTTATGCGGATACAGCAAGGGCATTTCTTTTTTAAAAAAATTTCCATTAAAAATTGGTAAAGGTGATGAACCGACGAAGGGGGGAGAGGGGTCCGAGGAGAAATGTGTACTTGAGGATCGATCCGTTTTTGATCGACACCCTCCTTTCCACTACGGAGGGTTATAACATTGATATTTTTCCGAGGGTTGGGCAATAAGTTCACCGGCAGTGCCCCAACTGCACGCTCGGACATCATCCATGCCAGTTGTCCAACCTGTAGTTCAAAGTTTCTTAGCAATCCGGTGATGTTCCGGATATTTGACTCGTTGGACACGATGTATCTAGAAAAATTTTCCTCCATCAGAAAGGGTTTTGGAAGTTGGGGAGGAAGCAGAAATTCGGGAACAAAAGAGTTAGGCGGGCTCTGCGCGTTGTTCGCATTGCTTCATGAGAAATTGGGGCGGTTACTCCAACCCGGATTTTAGTTGTTATTATACAGATTGTTATTGCCTTGAAGGAAGGTCGACCCGAATTGCCCACATAGTCTACGAACTCTTCGACTATGCTGATATTAAAGGGAATCACCCAAGGGAGAGTGGAGGAGGAAGCAGACATCTGGGCAACCTGCTTCGTCAGCCTTTCAACTTGAAGGGCTAAGTGAGTAGTGGCATCCACTTCGAAGAGGTAGGCCACCTACTTTGGTCATCCCTGCGGGACATTCCAACAGTAGGCATTCATGGCCACCTCTTCGATAAGAGCTTTGGCACACTTGTGGGTCTTATTATTCAGAGTACCCCCGGGAGCCGCGTCAATCATTTGACGCATCTGATAGTTTAGCCCGTTATACAAGATTTGGACCTACAGCCATGCTAGCAGGGCATGGTGCATACAACTGTGAGGTAATTCTTTAAACCTATCCCAAGTCTAAAATAGAGACTCGGGATCATTCTGAACGAATGAAAAAATATCCGCCCGCAACTTTACAGTTTTTGTGGGCGGAAAATACTTTGTTTAGAAACGTTCCGCTAGTTCGGCCTAAGTGGTGATACATCCTCGCGAGAGGGAATTCAACCACGCGTTAGCTTCGGATTTTAAGGAAAACGAAAAAAAGGCACAAGCAAATGGCATCATCAGTGATGCCTTTAATTTTAAATGTGTCGTAGATTTCTAAAAAACTAGATAAATTGACGTTCTCAAAATTATTTTTCACCACCGTCGGGCGAACAATACTAGACCCAATATCATCCAAATTGGGTCGGGCGTAGTAGGACATTGTTTGCTTCGCGGTCGCGTTTGGGATAAGGTCGGTCATAACTACGGTAGAGTGTTCTTTGATGGATTCTTTGGGGTCTAAAAAAGGATTCCAGCATTGAGATCAAATACGCGCAAGGGAACGTTCAATCTCAGGATCGAAATCAAAATTTTCAGACTCTGAGTGTTGTCCACGAGTCATACACCCTAAAATATATACTAAATTATTAACATTTCTTTTTTGGGGTTCTAAGTAGAGTTTTTAAGTTTTTAAATTTTTTAGAAAAATTAGTAAAATTAATAGACTCCGAAATTCGATATAACAAAACGAGAGTCCCCGACAACAGCTCCAAAAACTTGATGGCCCTTTACGCCGCCTGACCTTTCTTTTAATTAGTAGTGCATGGGTCGACTTTCGCGGAGGGAACGAAAGGAGGCAAGTGCACCTATCACGAGTATTATACGATATTCGGGGGGAATATCGAGGTCGTATATTTCCTAGGGTAGGTTGATTATTTCTAATCCTCCCGGAGGGACTATTATATTACTGAAAATAAAGGTGTCAGATTAATTTACTAACTAGGGAGGTTATAGGAAAGGGCTGAAAATAGACTTGGAAAAATTGATGAAGAAATAACGCTCGATATCAAATCGATTAAGTCAAAAATAATTTAGTTAATATAGATCCTAGGTTTCAAATAAATTAAAGGGGGAACTTGGTCGTGGATGTTCCATAAGCATAAGATCAGCTATCTCTTGGGCTATCACTCACCTGAACATTAAGACTATTCGACCGAGCTCTTGTTCGGTTAAGGATTCCTCTTAATGTCCGCTTTATGCTAAGAACCCCACTAATGGGGGGAACCCAATCCAGAAGAATTCTGCTCCTCCACTCTCGATGTTTAGTGCGAAAACTCTATCTACCAAGGGGTGATCAGTCCATACGCACGACCTTTCGACTAGCTAGCGTGTGGATAATGAAAATAGATCCTACAAAACGATATGTGGTTCTATGCGCCATAAACCCGGGGTAAACCTTAAGTTCTTTAATTAAATATAAAAAGAGTGCCTTTAATTATTTAAAAAGATTTTTATGTCCCAGTGCTCTTCGATACCGAGGGCTAAGAGTGATTATCCGCTCATTGGGATGGGGACGGCTTATGAGTTTGGTGAGGCGTGAATTCTAAACTAAGTACTGAAGGGTTATAAAAAAAGACATAAAATACCCTAACATTGGAAAGAGAAGAGCTTACTAAAAAATGGAGAATGCACGCACTCAACAAATCCATAATAAAGGAGAAAGCTAAGTTACAAAAAAGAAAAATACCTAATGGAAAAATTGCAAGTCCTACTCAAATGAGTAGGCAGGAAATTTTAAGTCCTACTCAAACGAGTAGACAGGAAATGAAACCAATAAAAAAAAGTCCTACTCAAACGAGTAGGAGGGAAATGAAAGCAATAAAAACATGTCTTACTCAAATGAGTAGACGAGAAATGAAAGCAATAAAAAGAAGTCATAATCAAATGAGTAGGCGGAAAATGAAAGCAATAAAAATTATCTCATACACACACAGTCTTCATAAAAAAGGAAAGCAATAAAAGTTATCTCATACACACAAACTCTACATGAAAAAGGAAAGAAATAAAAGCTATTTCCTACACTCACACACGCAACAAAAAGGAGAAAAACAAAGTGATCAAAAAATTAAAACAATTATATTTCTACCCTTAGAACTTGCAAAAAATGCATAAAAAGATGAAATAAAAATTAAAGAAGGAAAAAGTTTTCAAAACAAAGAAAGAATCTAAGTGTTTCAAAAATTAAAATAACAACTTTTTCATTCTTATAACTTCATAAAAGAGTATAGAAAGTTGGAAAATTAAGTTTTAGGAACAAAAAGTTTTACAACCTAAAAGAAAAACTAAGTAAAAAAACAAAAACACTTTAAAACTCTTTTATAAACCCATAAGAATGAAAACAAAGCAATTTAAAAAGCAACTAAGCTAAGCGAAAAGGATGAGAAAAGCTATCATAACAACACTAAACTAAGAAAAACATTAGAACAACGCTAAGTAAGAAAATAACTTAAACATAAAAGCATAAATATAATCTCATACACACACCCACACACTCTTAGAAAAACAAAGAAAAATAAGGGTTAAAAAGATAATAAAAGTGAGGCACTCATATACAATCCAATACAACACAAGGAGAAAAATAACTACAAATTTTATTAAGAAAAATGTTGGTTTACAAAAAGCTAAAACAAACATAAAGGATGGGGGGGATTCTCCTTACAGAGCACAAATTGCACCTAAGCATCCCACAAATAGTAAAATGGTCAAAAAAACTGAACACTTGGCCCTTAAAGAAAAGTTCTATTTATAGGCAAAACTTTCAGATTAGATGCCCTGGTCACAGGAGTGACAGGGGGCGCATTGGGCTGGCGTGCTGGTGAAGCAGAAAACCTGGTTACTGGTGAAATTCTAGAAGCTTTTGGAAAGTCCACGTGTTGGTCACGGGCATGTTCTATGGTCACAAGCATGTAGGGGGGCGTGAATGGACATCTGACAGAAATTTGATGTCGGCAATAACTATTTGAACCCGGTTGAAAACTCCAGGATAGACACGGGCGTGTCGGAAAGGTCATGGGTGTGTCAGAGGCGTTGAGTCGTTTATTGGAAGCGTTGAGTGGTTTCCTTGCTGACATTGAGTACGTGGCGTGATACGGGCATGACACGACCATGACAGTCAGGTCACAGGCGTGTACTTTGATTTTTTGACTTTTTTCTGCAAAATTTTTTGGAAAGGAGAATAAAGGTAAGTTAGAAGGGCATGTACAAAAAGAAACATTTTATTGAACAAAAGTAATTAAAACAATGAAAACAAACTAAAACAACCTAAATAAAGTACTGAAAAATATGAGTATTTACAACTTATCAGTCTGGTTCATGTGTATGACTGAACCGAGTTTTCGTGATATGTGATGATGACACGTTTGAACCCGATCTCTTCAACAACCTATTTAGTACATTGATCTTCGCAAGAAGACTTATTTAAAGATATGATTTGTAGTACAATACTAAGGTGACACGTGGCAAATCAACTCAAACTAATTGGTGTTCCAACATTATGCTAAGACATGGCAAACAACTTAAGCCCTAATTCTTCTTATAAAAATTAAGAGACATGAAACACTATTCGTCACTCCCACTCCTTACCAATGCCGTCATCATCTTCATTGAGACCAGAGGAGTGGAAAAACACTGCTGGATTTAAGCATTTGCTGGAAAAACAAGAAATAGAGCTAACTTGCTAGAGCAAGGGTCGGTCATAGCTCACCACTATAATACCCTCCGCCAAGCTCGCATCAGGTCCGTTACACTGGTGGAGTTGCCTCCGACGACCATATCGCCAGAAAATGCCAGACGCTACCTTAACGGAGGTGGTGGTGATAATCACTGATGGTGACAGTGGACTAGTGGCCGGGAAATAAGGTTTGAAGTTAGTACATTCAAGGTTAATATTGATCATCTACTGGAGGAGGAAGATGCATTGATGCCGTTGATTTAAATCTTATAAACTATAACATAATATTATTATTATGTGTATTCCTGTCACATGTTTAACAACCACTTGCATGATAATTTAGGCCTTATAGACGCATATTTAGAGGAATCTTTCAACATAGAAAATGTATCCCTAGGCCTTACCTTTGTTTTGACACCCTAAAAATTCAATTATGAGAACTATATCTCCTTGTATGTCCTTATCCTAGGACTGCTCCTATACAAGGGCAGAACTTCAAATGGATGCCTAAGCTAATCCATATGTCCACATGATGTGAAATTAAGGTCAAATATTTGTGTATACCATACTTAGACTATGTCCAAAAATGAGAATTTTTGGAGGATATTTTAATATAGTTTCTCAAAAGTTAATTTATTAAATAATTGTAATCTAGGGAGTTTTACAACTCAAAATACCCCCAAATTTGGTTGGCATGGCTCATCATATGATCATGTTAAATGTTTAAGACCATTTGGACTTCTGCATGTTTGGGAAATCCCACATACATGGTCAAGGTAAATTTGTAAATGGAGTACCAATTGTAAAAATGGGAAATTGACCCATTAGGTCCAATGCATGTCCATGAGATTTTAGACAGAGGCTCATAGGGATGAAATACACCTCCCATAGAAAGATTGGGATTTTGGGGATCAAAAATCCCATTAAATTGAAATATTGGAAAATTAGCTCATTTAGAATAAAAAATGAGAAATAGGGTTACTGACCTTAGAAAATTCCAAAATTTTGATTCAAGCCCTAATAGGATATTTCACATCTCTGGAAAAAGTTATGAGCTTGTTTGAGAACTATATCATGTGTATTTAGTATATTTACAATTTACCATTTTGGGATTTAAATTAAAAGTAGGGGTAATAATGTTTGGAAAATTATGGAAAATGTATAGACTTTTATTTTTGTGATATAAACTCCTATGAAATTATCTAAGAATATTTGGATGATTAATTATGCTGAAAACCTTTGTAATGACATTTTTATAATAATGTTCACATGTAATTTTTTATGTCAAATCACTGGCTAGGAGTATGAAATTCTATTTTCAGTACTATTTTGAATATGTTAATCACCAGTAATTTTCCATGAATTTTTAGTTGAATATTTTAGGTACTTCATTTGGAAAATGTAATAATTTTGATTTTAATCATAAATAGAAAATGAATGGTAAATCAAGTGGAAAAGTTAGCATCTTTGGTGAACATCCACTTTTAACCTAGATGAACTCCAGATAAATTATCTATACATAATGGACAATTGGATATAGTAGTTCATGTTCAAAGGGATCTTGGTCACCTAATTAAATTATTTATTTATGGTCCTAAATACTTAGAAAAATGATGAAATTCTAAATTGTCAACTTCATACATATGACAAACCCATGATAAATATTTAGGGGCCTTTGGCCCAAGGAATTGGAAGTCATCTTATACGGGTTAGAATTAGATAATGGGATGCGCTTAGTTAAAAGTGACATGTAACACTAGGACCCACAGGGAAATGAAGGTGGTTGGATTGAGAGATAAATTGGGAAGTTGAAACCCTGCTTGGTGTCACAAGTATGTCACTACATAGTAACGAGTGATTGAGTGTAAGATACAAGGAGAACAGCTATAACGGGGCCCGATAAAAGATCGTCGCTCTCCCAATCAGTACCATAAGTCATTAGGTTTACTCAAGACAAATAACAAGATTGCGGTATTAATAATGGGTAGACATTTATATAAGTAAGTTTCCTTGAGAAAGGGAGCTTTGGGCTTCATCCCATTGAAGTTCCTAGTGCCCTCGAGAGCCCTTCACTGGGCATGCCCTGGGCAGTCCAAGTATTAACCCTAAACTACTATGTATAACAAGAGTTAGACAAGAGTAGTCTAATAGGATCAGGGAACGATGTGACAAACTCACTCATATAGGGTTGAAGGGATTCAGGATTGTTTAGTCCTGTGATTTGGAGGCTTAGATGTTTGGCTATAGGGCGGGTTTAGTCCTGCAAGCTGGAGGCACTGATGTTTATATATAGGACAGGTGTTGTCCTGTGAGCTAGAGGATCAAATGTTTGATACAAATACAGGTTTAGTCCTGTGAGCTAGAGGCTCGGGTGCTTACTTTAGGACGGGTTTGTCCTACGAGCTGGAGGCTCGGGTTTCAAAATAACTTGCATATGCATAGAACATATTAGTGGCGATTCTTGTGGTACTAGCCAGTCGTCACACCGATAGTAGTACGGTGACTCGGGTGAGGTGTGAGGGGCCAGTAGGTTGTTTATACTACGATTTGGAAGACGATCCCCGAAAACACACACCCTACCAAAAAGATTGGTGTATTTGCCAGCAAATTAGTATGTAAAGACTCAAGAATGTGCACCTAGGACATGTACGAAGGCGTATGAAGGGTCTAGGACTGGTAGTGTGTATACTCACCTAGGATTTGGAAATGCCCGCTCCGCTGCTGCCATTGCAACATAGGTGGTACCAGAGAGTTCATCTAACTCCAAAAAGTGTGAATTAAAGGTTTGTGATCACAGAGTCGTGTTTGTGAGTTACACTTGTATTAACCATAACCCGCATAACATATCATAGAATATATACATACCTAGATCATACGCACTGTAGATCCTTATCATATAAATTAGTGTGGGCTCTTTTATATGATAAGTTATAGTTCCTATAACCTTAACTTATAAGTTTGTATGGGCATTCATATAAGTTTTGTTACTCCAGTGATGTTAGTGTAGCGGTAGATAGTTTACTTTCTGCTTAATTTCTTTACTTTACTTACTGCACTTCTTTTCAGTACTACTTTACTTGCTGCACTTCTTTTAGTACTTCTTTACTTACATTACTTGTGCTATATATATAGAACTGCTAATGTAATGACATAACTGTTAGAAATTTATCCATGATAGAATAGTTACACCCTCACCTGGTTCTATTTTGGTACTACTTTGTTGTCCTCCTCTTTCGTACTCCCGCTCAGTGCTTAGGAGTCGCGGGGGTGAGTGGAGGACAAAATTGCTTAGTCTTTATTTTTAACGGTCCGTTGTGACCTTAACATTTCAGGAGCTCAAGGAGTTGGAGCACCAGTACAACCAGCATGACGAGATGGCAGGACAAGAGGAGCAGATACCATGTACTACAACCACAGATCAGCGTCATGTGATGACGAGTGTTTCAGTTACCTCTTCCGTATAGTGTTGTTGTGTGTGTGTGTGAGAGAGAGATTTGATTCCATTTCGCATGTACCGGACATAAGCCCTAACTCTTTTTTTACTCATTATGGACTCTTGTACTTTTCATCTATATATGTGATGACATTGATGTGACTTTTAGACTTGCTAGTTTTTATAACTACTCGATGTACTTCTATTTTCACTTGGCCTACAGGTAAATGATCGTACAAGATGGCATGATCGGCATCTTGCGATGTTGACTAGCCATGTGTCCTAAGAGTCAACGTAAGGCGGCGGTTCCAGGCATAAGACTGGGTAACCTCTTGACTAAGGGGGAGGGGGTCTTACAAACTAGTATCAGAGAAATAAATGAAGATATGAGAACGAAGTCCACAACACTTCATCACCCCGCTCGATTATTAGTTTGTGGACAAACTATGTAGTGGAAGTAATGGTGTGCCCATGTGTAAAAGTCATAGAAAATAGTCTATTTAAATAATAAGTTAAGCCCACCTAATTAGGACACCACTTTATTTTTACTTACCAAGAGGATTTTGAGTCGTATCCTAATCTAAAATCGACCTCGGATATAGATTAGTTAAGGTATGAGGATACACAAATTGACTAAGGGAAGAATTTATCGCAAGAGTAACTTCTTAAGGTTTAAACTTCGATGTCCCTACTCCACCTATCAAGTGATATTATCAGTTCTTGCCCAAGATGATAGGACCGCCTCAAGGAGAATTTCTGTCTATAATCTATTAGTGGAGTAGTAGGGTACTCGTAAACTTAACCCTCATACCGATGACCTGATTACATGGAGATAATCACTGTGATAAATAGCAAAGTCGAATAAGAATTCAACTTTCAGAAGAAACCCATTTTTTGTTGGGTCATATGTTGACCTTGAAAAGATTGACATAAATAGAAACCTTAAGGTCCTAAAGAAGGTAACATATCAATAAGTCTCAAGGGGGAACTCCAAGTCAAAGATTGTTAGCCCTAAGGATTGAATGCATATATAGGAGGAATGCACTATAGTTATTAAAGAAATTTAGACCAAAATATATGGGGGCTTATCCTTTTGTTTATTGCTCTAAATTGATAACGACTTGGATATCCCTATATCTTGTTAGAAAATGTTGAGTTGCAAGCATAGTGATTTTGAATTCTTGATTTATGCAATTATTGCTCAAGTAAAGATGAGGTTTGGTACATACATTGTTGGTATGATGATCAATCCTCCCTGAATATGAGGATCTGTGAAGAATTATTTCATCTTAAGAAGCATGGATTCTTAATGTCAGTTGTGATCGCTATAAATTCTCGGGCGAAATATGAAAGTAGAGCATTTCAAGAATGATTATTCATTATCCTTATCGCTCCAAAGCTTTGTGTATAAGTAAATAAAGAGAGTAGTAAATTAATTCTTTGAGATAGGCATAGATGATTGCCTAGTTTTATATACATGCGGCTCTTGAAATCAAGGGAGATAGTATAAGACTTCAGGAAATTTCCAAATTTTTAGTTTAATGAAGTAGGTAACTACTTAATACACAGCCTAAGGAGAAATAAAGCTTTCCTTAATACAAGACACGGTGTAAGTCAGTTGCAGTTACACGTGGAATCAGTGCAAATTGCTTTCAAAAGACCTGAATTGGAGTTAGTATTGGCTACAGAATGAATTTACATGTAATTAAGGATGTGCCTTACCTATTGCCTCAACAAAGCCTATCCTTAGGTACTCTAACACCCTCACTCAATTATGGTAATGTATGAATAGTGATTATAACGTTTGTTAAAATTGATTAACAAACTCATATAAAGCACAAGAAAGAGCAACATGGAGTGTGAATTATAAACAAGGTTAAGTCGGATAGGGATTGGATAGGCACATAACTTGACTATAGGTTCTCATGATCTTAAGACATCATGGGTCAAATGATATTGGTTATTTGTCAAAATACAAAGTTGCCAAGTCTTGTCATCTGGTACCATTATATCACATCATGGAATCTGTGGGTTGGAATCAGAGATGGTTTACGAATAGTGTGTTCAATCAAAAGATCAATCCCTATCAAATTTGAAAGGTTTATTTACCCTTATACTTTGGGAGATAGTTTAATGTATAATTAGAAATCTTGATAAGATGACTCCTTGCATTTAGAATATAATGGGATTTGGTGAATTAAACACAATGATGATGTATCATTTCTATCCATGCTTACCTAATATAGCTAAGTCACATGATCATAAATGTGAACTATAACCTTTGAATGACTCTTTTAAGCAAAAAAGTCATTATATTGGAAACATGAGAATTGAAATAAGTTAATGTTATGCACATAAGATAAATTGCTAGGATAAGACATTGGGAATGTAATGGCTCAGAAAATTGAAATGGGGTGGATGATTAGTTAAAGTTATACACATATATATAACCCCTTGATTATAATAGCGTCAGGAACCGGGACACGTATGTTGATAACATTATAATCATCATTAGGAGGATTCATGACTATGGGATATAGATTTTGACTATCAATGGTGTATACGGTGAAATTACATGAGAATTAATGAGTGTTAATAAGATTCTCTTTATTTTAAAGTCGACTTATGACAAACCTCACCATTTTAAAAGGATACGCTTATAATTTTCTGAATTAGATTCCATGTGAAAAGCGATTAGGAATCAAAATTTGTATGAATGTCAATATATATTTAAAGTCTTTGATCACATGGGTAGCTAATCCCCTACAGGGGGGGGGGGTGAATATATTATTGCCGTCTTTTAAGGTTCTTTAAAATCATCTATGACTTATGTCCTACTGTTTATACTTAATTCAGCTTTCAAGAAAAAATAGTACACAGCACAACAAAACACAAGACACATCACACTAGATTTTTATAGTGGTTCCCCAGTGTATGGGTACATCCACTGTACCTCTTCGCCTTTCTAACAGAATGTTAGACAAGGCTCTTCTCCAAAACTATGGCTCCTCAGAGATTATAGCACGATCCCACTGGATCAGTCAGTCTCCACTGAGACTTACAACAGTAGCTCACAGCCCTCCACACAGTAATCTCTTGATAACCAAACAAAAGCACAAATTCCCTTTACACAGGTTGGGAGAAACAACCCCACACCAATCCACACAGGGATCTAATAATAGGCCCACAACCCTAATACAGATCTCACAGATCCATCTCACAGCCTTTATAATTTAGGATTTATAATAAGATCTCACAGATCTCTCACACGACCTATTCAATCTAGGCCTTAACACAGATCTATCACATATCCACTGTTTTCAAAGAGTTATTGATTTGAATCAAAAGAAATTATTCTCTGAGTCAATTTCTTCCTAGGCTATATAAATTTCAGCCTTATCTGCTTCCCAGCAATAAGAATAACAATCTTCGACTATCTGCGGCTTGTGCTGGAAGTTCCTCAAGACCTTGATCCTGTTCTTACTAATGAAGGGGGAAGATTAAGAATGAATGTATTCAATCAACAAACCTTTATTGGCAGGAAATGAATTGCTCTGCCTCTCTTTCTGTCCAGAGAAAACTCTATACAAATATATTCTTCTTCTTCTTCAATGATCTAGAGAAAGATCTTCAGATTTGGCTCGGCTTGGATTGTGAATCAACTTCAGCTAGGGCTTCCCTAGACAGATTCATCTTCCCCAGATAGATCCTTTGTACATGCTGTAGTAGATGTTGATTGCACCAGTGAACTCAGATACCCTTCAGAGTCATCAATTTGATGTTCTTAGTTCCATAACAATGGTAGATGAAGTTGACGAACTCCCGCTTCTGGTTTTTAGAATATTAATAAAAAAAATTAGTTTGATCTCGATCTCAGCTGCTATTTATAATCATGGTGATTTGTTGGATGATTGACACGTGTCCCCGTTTTAATGGTGGTTAAAACCTTAGCTTAAACAAATTGAGATTCACTATAGACTGACGGTGACGTTAATTTCAATTTGCAGCATTTAAACAATGAATCTGAAATTCATTGACTTGGTGACTTTGCTGACATCAGGATCATTCTAGACTTAGAAAAATCAAGCATCATTTCAGATATCCTCTGTTCGACGAACTCAAAACTCAGTTCGACGAACCCAGTGCTCAGCTCGATGAAATCAAGAATATTTTAAGAAATCCTCAGTTCGACAAACTCAAAACTCAGTTTGACAAACCCAGAGCTCAGCTCGAAAAAATTAAGCATCATTCCAGAAATCCTTAGGTTGACAAACAAGTGAAACTTGAGTTCAACGAACTCTGAACTCAGTTCGATGATGTCAAAGCTCAGCTTGACGAAAAGTGGATAAACAATACTCAACAATTCTGGACATAGAATTTTCTTCAACTCTACTAGGCATTTAGTGAATAGGCCATACTCCACAAATCTGGACTTGGAAATATTTTAGCTCTTCTAGGCGTTGAGAACGTTGAGTGTATATGCCTCACTCAATGCTTTTGCCTTGGCCACATTCTTCTGTGTTCTTAAAATTGTTGAGAGCATTGAGTGTATATGTCTCACTCAATGCTTTTTTCCTTAGCCATATTCTTCAGATTTCTGCCTGAGGGCGTTGAGAGAATTGAGTGTATAAGCTTCACTCAATGCTTTTATACTTAACCTGAATTTCTACAAACTTGCTTTCTTGCTGAAGTTTGGCATTAACAGACTCAGCATGACATTGAGTGATGAAGCTTCACACAACGCAGCTGGACTTAGTCGATTTTCTGGCTTCCACTGCTTAGGCTTTTGTTGGGTATTGCATCCATAATAGCCCGGATTTGAAGAAGCGCCTGATCAAGCTAAGGTGAATTGATATGTATTTGATATGTCTTGTTCAAGTTGTGCTTGCAGCTATTTTATGTCAAGTACACACCAATGTCAGGGTATAGTGGGTCAATAATCACAGGCCTATGCAATGTAATCCCTCGTTGTATAGGTCAATGCGTTGATCCACGTGTGCTCTCTCTATTGGGTGTACTTATTCTCAAGTACAGGTTCAAGGAAGACAAAGACCAGAAGAGGGAGCAAGGAAGAGTCAAAGACCAAGCTCTCAAAGGAAAGGAAGAAGGAAGAAAAAGGAGGAAAATTCTTCTAAGTTTAAGTCGACGAGAATAATGAGTCATACCCGTCGACATCGATGGGAATCGTTGGTAACTCCCGCCAACATCAACGGGAATGATCAACGATTCCAGCCGATATCTTCCAGCCGATCAGAATTCTGCCAAGGCAAAATCGACGGGAATCACTGCTGATTCCCGCCGATGTCGACGGGAATCACCAACGATTCCCACCGACTTTGCCTTGGGAAATTTTTCGCAGCTTTCTGATCCGTTCCGGGTCGCCAAGCACAGTATGAACCGAAGTTCAGTTCTTTCCTTGGTGGGTCCTCCAATGGCTATGTTTGGGCTGACAATGTCTAAATACCTAAGTGATTTTCGAAATCATAGAGAGAGGTACGGGAAGAAATTAAAAACCCTAATTTCACGTAGTTGGTTGAATCCGGCAGGTCGCCTGTTGCATGCAGATCACCGCTTACTGCCGATCGCTCGAAGGCAGAACTGAAGCTAATCCTCGGTCCCTCGCTTCTCTCTTGAGATCTCTTATCTGTTCGATTCGTTGAATGAGACTAGTTCTCCATTCCGAATCGTTGAAGATGATTGATCCAACTAAGATCGAACGGTGACCTACTAGCTTGCTTCGTCAAGAAGTTCAGATCTACACCGCATCTCCGCCGCACTTGCTTGTCGTCGTAGATCGAGTCAAGAGCCAATCCAAGAGACAAAATCCAAGTGTGGATTCTTCGTCATTTTTGTGCAAGCTCTCTATGAATGAAGAAGGACTTTGGTTTCTCGAAATTGCATTGTTTTTATTTCTTATTTACATTCAATTTTCACAAGAAATTTTATTCCTAGTTGTATGGGTTGGGTGCAACTCGCTTTGGTGGAGTGTTGAGTCCTTGTTGTAGGAAGGGTTCCTTCTGAGTTATAGGAGCGTGGCTCCGAGTGTAGAGATTGGATTTCAATCTCATTTTGGAGGAGTTGCCGAGTCGTCCCCATGTGGGAGATAGGCGAAGGGGAGAGTTGACGTACCCAAGGTTGTGGAACCACTGTAAATTACTGTGTGTTTTCTGTGCTTGGTTTGTTTAATTGTGCAGGTAATTTTTAATTCCGCAAAAGACGTCATTGCACCTATTCACCCCCTATAGGTGGATTAGGCTGACACTAGGCACTTTCATGTGGTATCAGAGGGAGGTTACTCATCAATAAGGTTAACACCTTGAGAAAAATCCTTCGTCAAGTGTCAAAAGATTCAAGCATGGACGGGTTCAACAACACCGGAAAGACTCCCATTTGCACTCAGGCAAACTTTCCTATCTGGAAAGAAAGCATCAGGTACTATATGGACGCAGTCGACCCGCGAGTTTTCATGATAGTGGAGGAGGGACCCCAAATTCCAATGATCAACTCTACAATTGATACTACAAGGAAGGTACCTAAGAAGATCATGGATCTAGACAAAGATGAGATGGCTCTCTACGGTCTGGACAAGAAAGCCAGAAACATTCTAGTCAGTGTCGTTGATGATTTTATGCTTCAGAACTTCATCCACTGCAGAACTGCCATAGACATTTGGCAATCCTTATAGTGGTGATGGAAGGCACTGATGAAGTAAGGGACGATCGAAGATACCTTCTGAACCAGAAGTATGAGGCCTTTAAACAGGGGCCCAAGGAAGAGGTCACAGACACATTCAAGAACATCCTCAAGATTGTCAATGGCCTGAAGAATTATGGCAGGACTTTCACTAATGGCAAGCTGAATAATAAGTTCCTGAGATCCTTAACTAAGGAATGGGACAGCAAAATTTGCGCCATCAGGGAGTTTTGTAGATAAGCTGAAACCGATCCTCAGATCCTCTTCAGGAAGCTCCTATCTTATGAGCTTCAACTCAATACCAGAAAAGCTGAAGAAGAGGCCAACAGACCTTCCTCGAAAGAGAAGACTATTGCGTTGAAGGCAAACCACTCAAGAAAAGGCAAGGTGGCAGCATCAGACCGTTCTCGGGGAAAGGCTGAAGAAGAAGATACTGAGCCCAGCTCGTCAGGCTCAGAGCTATTTGAAGAGGAGTTCTCTCTTATCACCCGAGAGTTCAGGAAGTTCCCCAGGATGAGAAATCAGAGAAAAGGAGACGGCTCCTCCTCTAGAAGAACACATCAGTCAGATGATCGTCAAAATAAGAAGAATTATTCTTCGGATAGGTATGATTCTAAACCGAACAAATATCATTCTGCTAATATTATTTGTTTTGGTTGCAATAAGCCAGGACATGTTATTGCAGATTGCCCTCAAAAGAGAAAGGACAAGAAAAAGGAGAAAAAAGGAGAGGAGCTACATTGCCAAGAGGCCCAAGACCCTCAGTGAATATGACTCGTCAGAATCCAGTGAGGATGAGGAAGCCTTCTTCGGGCTCATGACTCGCTCCGACTCAGAAGGAGAATGTCCCCCATTTACTGGGAAGTTAAAAGATCACACCCCTCTCTTTGATTCTAATTCAGGCTCTGTCTCTGAGTATCCTGAAGATGATCACGAGGATAGCTCATCTGCTCGTGAAGCTGAACTCCTTGAACAGTATGAGCTTTTGCTCAATATTTTTGATCGAAGTCGAAAGGAGTTGAGGGTTCAGAAGAAGGAGGTCAAATCCCTTAAGGCTGAGGGAGTTTCCTTACGAGAAGAAATCACTAGCCTGATATCTCTCAGACAACAACACCTCGACTTAACCTCTATGCACTCAGACTCCCTAAGGCACCTTAACCTTCAGCAGGAAACAATTAAGAAGCTGGAAGAACAGCTTGCGACTGAGAAGAAAGTTTTAGAAAGCTTCTCTAAGCCCAAGACTATTCTTCCTCTGGTTAATGAATTCTCTGCTCAGGCTAAAGGTGCTAGCTTGGGTCATGTGTCTGAGCCTGGTAGATCATCCAAGAGAAACAAAGCTCAGAGAAGAAATAAGGCTGCCAAGAAAGCCTCAGCCGCTGAAAAAGGGAAGGCCCCACTCAATCAGACAACATTCAGGAAGCCCAGCTTTCCCTGCAATACACATGATTTTGAGTCCTCCTATGGGCACATCTTCCGTCCCTCGGTTGAGAAGCCTAAGAGCCGGTACCTTGGATGGAACTTCCCCCGCAACTTTGGCGAGAGTGTTTTCAAGGCACCCTATGAGGAAATCCAACTGCAACATTATGGTCCTTTTTCATCAGGACATAATTGGAAGCAGGCACAAAAAGTCAAGCCTGTTATACCTAAGAAAATGAGGTGAAGAAATCATGTGACTGCTATCACCATGACGCTCCCTCATCCAGTGACCAGGCCCCAGCTAGACCTACCATCTTACGGGTCAAGCAGGAGACTGGGAGGAGAAGGTACAACATATTTAACTGTTAGTGTTGCGCCAAGGTTGGCCACTTTGCCGTGGATTGCTGGTTCAACTTGAAAGACTTTGTTTCAAGAGCCTAAACACCTAGATGGGGGGGGGTGAATAAGTTCTAATCTTTTTGAGTCTTTTTTATTTTAAAGCAAACAGATATTTGTAACTTCTTTTAGCATAGAATAATTCTATCTACAGAAATTTAAAACAATACAGCAGACACAAGATCTATAGTGGTTCCGCAAGATATGGGTACATCCACTTCCCCCTTCGCCTATCCAGTAGATAACTGGATTCAGCCTAACTTCCTTCCAATGGCTCGGATCCGCAGATCTTACAAACTCAGAACCCCAAAATGGTTCCTACACCTCAGACTTTACACAGGTCCTACCTCAGATTCTTCCCTGAATCCTACCTCAGGCCTCAGCCCTACCTCAGCCTTTGTAATTTTAGGCTTACAACCCAGACTTTCCACAAGTCCTACCTCAAGCACACAGCCCTACCTCAACGTTTATAATTTTAGGCTTACAATCTTAGATCTAACAATAGATCCTACAAGAATTTGTGAGTAATAAGTATCAGAAAACTTCACCAGCTAGATTTCTCTGTTGATGTTGTCTTCTTGATCAGTTCTTGTATATATTGATCCTTCTGATCCAATCGAACTTAGCTTTTCAAAGCTTCTTGATTGGGACAAATAATGTGGATCTTTTCTTGAAGGTTAAGTTGATCTTCAGTCAGCTTCTTCCTTAGATTCAGAATGAAATCTGAGTCTTCCTTGCAGACAACCCTTTATCTGTAAGATTTTTAATTATTGATGCCTCACGTTGTTGTCCTCTTTGTCGTTCCTGATCTGTCTCTTATATAAGGATTATTTCATGGTTACCAGCTGATCTGGTTCATAACAGACTTCTGACAGTTCTAACACTGGTGTCAGACTGGTTAGTTATGACAGCTGTCAAGTCACAAGTCACGTCACCAGGTTCTACAATGTCTTTTCAACTTAGCATAGAACACTCAACAGATTGCTTCACATGTGTTGACACATATAGGCTAAGTGTCGACACAAGTCTTCAAGGTGTCGACACAAATACTCCAAGTGTCTACACAGTCATACTTCTGCTTCTCGACACTGCTTTTTGTTGTATGTGTCGACACAAGTCCTGTGTGTCGACACCGCAGCTTCTTGTCTCGACATTTCTTTTGTAGAAAGATGGTGTTGAGTGTTTGTCAATTGGCGTTTAGTGTGTGTCGACACAAGTCCTGTGTGTCGACACAATTACTTCTAAACTCGACACAGCCTCTTGAGAGTTGGTGTGTCGACACAAGTCATGTGTGTCGACACAATTTCTTCAGGTGTCGACATAACTCCTGAGTGTCGACTCATCTTTTATTTTAAGTGTCGAAAAAATTAAGTTTTAAGTTGTCGACATAATTCTGGATGTCAACACAACTGCTTATTTAGGTGTCGAATTAGCTTTGAGTGTCGACACAACTTCTTTATAAGTGTCGAAAAATTTATCCAGTGTGTCGACACAGCTTTCCTGAGTGCCGACATAGCAGCTTGGTGTTGACATAGCTTCTTCATAAGTGTCGACATATTTAGAATGTGTGTCGACACAGCTTGCCTGAGTGTCGACACAGTCTCCTTGAGTGTCGACACATTTTCTTCACAAGTGTCGACACTTGTACTTAGAAAATTGTCCTTAAAAATTTTAAACCTGCACAATGAAACTCAAACTTCTATCAAATACACATTGATGCATATCACTGACTAAGTTGTGCCTTCTCCAAATATAATACACATTTTCCAATCTACCCAACAATCTCCCCCTATTTGGAGAAGTCATAACCCTTAGTCTAAGATATACATATCTTATGATAAAACAAAATTGTAATAGAAGTAAAAACATTTCGGGGTAGGTTATTACATAATTATTGTAAACAACAAACACTTAATACAGAAACAGATTTCATTAATCAGTAAAATTATGGTTTAAAAGAATTTCTTATAGAAAGGAAAAATAATACATTGTTCTAATACAAGAACCTAGCAATCCTATTACTGACAAGGTTCCTTAATAACTATTCCTTTGCCAGACTTGATTTTAGCCTGCACAGAAGGTTCAACATCTTCAGCTGGCTTTTTTCCCTTTGAGAGCTTTCTTCTTCAATGCTTCAGCCTTGATCTTCTGTCTTTCAAAATAGTGGAATGGTTTGGGGAAGTACTTACTTGGCTCTTGAGCATTAGCAGGTAGCTTCCCAGTCTTAGCACTTCTTCTATGCTGTAGAATTTCTTCTTGTCCAGCTTGATATTTATTCCACTCTTGCTCAAAATACCACTTACCCCTGTCATGGGTTTTATCCTTAACAGCTTTCTAGGCAGTAAGTATGATATTTATGGAAGTTGGGCTCCACTGCTCAAAATCTGGCTTCAGCTTAGCCTGCTCTCTCTATCTCTTCTTGGAAATTTGAGCTTCCTTCTGAGCTTCTAATGTAGCTTCTGACAGTTCAACCTTTTCCAAAATTATGTTTTGTACCTCTGGTGGAGGACTATACATTTTCAGCACTTCTTCTTGAACCATCTCAAAATCAGCTGGGGGGGTAGATCACCTGAGCAACTTAAGGCTGATCTCCTTCAAAATATTCAGGTTGAATCCCAGACTCAGCTATATTAGCATCTTTACAAAGAGGAGGATATCCAAGAGTAGCTCTGATGCTATTGTTAGTCCATTTATCATGGTCAGAGCTGGCTTTGACTAGTAATCTCTCCCTCTTTATGACTTCACTTGCAACATGATCTCTTACATCTTCTTTCTAAAATCTGACTTGATAAGCTATATATTCAGTTCCTTCTTTAAAATAAGCTCTGAATTTTGTTAGGAAAGTTTTAACTTTCTCCTGAGATTCTTGAAATGTGGCTTTGATAGCCTATATATCTTCCTGGATTTTCTTGGAGATTTCAGCCTTCAGAGTAGTGGTTGAATTAGTGAGCTTTGTCAATATTTCATAATGTGAATCCTTGAGATTGTCATTCATCCTTATCTGATTCTCCAGTACATATCCCTGCTTCACTTCAATTTCATCCACTTTAGCTTGTATATCTTGCTGTTGCTTGGCCAGGAAAACCATAGCATTACCTCCTTTATGGAAGCAATTTGTCATCTCCTTCTTTTGTTGATTTACTTCAAAACTAATGGATTTAATGTCCTGGGCCAACTGAAACTGTAACTCCTTATGAGTTTCATCCACATATTTTTTTATAGTCTGTCTTTTATTATCCAGTTTTATTTGCATCTGGACCAGTAGAGAACTGAAGTCCATGCTTGATATAGATGGTGCAGTTCCCAATTATAAAGCTTTCTTATATCCAGAACTCTTCTTCTTTAACACAAGTCAGCTTTCTTTTCTTAGCCAATGTGGCTTCTTCATCTTCAGAATATTCAGATGTACTTTGAATATCAACAGTTTCATTTTCAGCTGGGGTATCCTTGGATAACTCCCCCTCAGTCCTTGGAATTTCCTTTTCTTTTTCAATTTCCTCCCCCTTAGTCCTATCAGTAAGAGGATAAGGAAACAATTCTTCCATTGTAAATTCCTATTGTATCTGTTCAGGAGGAATAAGATTAGTTTTTTTTTTAAAAAAAATACCACTTGAAAGACCTCTTTTGTTGTGTAAACAAAAGTGTCCCTTTGAACAATTTTTGAGGAGAATACTATAATACATCACTAGTCTATGGAGAAGATACTTACTGGCTCATTTTGAGCATCATTCTTATCAGTTACTTCAGCTGCAGTGTTGATTTCAGATATAACATCCATTATTGTGTCTGCAGCTAAGTAACTATCCAGGACATCAACATCAATACCTCCCCCTTGGGTAGGAAACTCAGTTTCTTTTTCTAGGTTTTCTCCCCCTGGAGTAGAGTCAATTTGTTGCTCTTGGGGCTCATAGTCCTTTGCTTGAGCATGAACATCTTGTTGTTGCTGGTCTTCATAAGAACTGAAGACCACTTCCTCCTCAGAATCATTGGAGGAGTCAGCCTAGACAACCACCTTCTTTTTCTTCTTGTCTTTGTTTGTTTGCTCCTTAGGAGCGGGGACTTCCTTGGTTAGAACTCTTTCCCACCTTGACAGTATCCTTACATCCATTTTTCTCATATGATTTATCTTAGAGCCATTTGCTTGTTTCAGAACATCTGGAATTACTGATGTTAAGCATAGGTTGAGGATCCTTCCAAGGTTAGGTTTCTTCATTCCTTCTTGTAGTTTATCAAACACTACTGGTGCCCAGTCAGTATTTATCTTGAATATGATTCTCACCATCAGATTGAACATGTGGGCAGAAATCTGATCATGTCCACCTATCTTGCAGATAATCACTTTGCCAACAACTTCAGATAGTAATTTTCCTTGGCAATTCATCCCTTTTCTGGTGATAGAGGATCCAATCTTGATATTGGGACTCAGCCCACACCAGCTTAAATCTTGTGTAATCTAGGAAGGGGTTATTTCTTCTGTATCCTTGATCAATGGAAGATGTAGTGATTTCCTGATAGTTTTCAATATGAGTTTCACTCGGGTATCTTGAACAGTCGCCTTGATTTTCTTGCCTTCTAAATCCACTATAGCGGTTGAATAGAACTCCATGTCTTCCTTCTTCCAAATTTTGGTCGGTTCTGAGACCAAAAATTCGAGTTCATTTTCAAAAATTAGGGCAATAACTCCCTGAATTTCGTCAAAAGCAGTTGTGAAACCTTCGCGAACCAGTTCGTAACCTTCATTAACCTTGTCTTCTTGGTGTGGCATCATTGATGTAAGTACTAGAGGAGAGGAGAAAAGAAGGTCTATGTCGACAGAGGGTGTAGAGTCAAAAATTCTGATGGCGTAGTCGACCAGATTTTGGATTCACCTTTTTATAGTACTTGAGTCAGGGGCAGATCAATAGTCGGGCTTAAGTCGACAAATTAGTTTTTATGTCGACAAAAATTACCTAGGTCTTGACAGAACATTAGTTAAGTCGACACAACTATGTGTCGACATACTAATATCTTAGTCGACAAAACGTATTTTTAGTCGACACATCTATGTGTCGACATACTTGAGTGTGTGTCGACATACTTGCGTTTGTGTCGACACTGACAACTTAAGTCTCGACAGAGTTGTGTCGACACCTATTATCCTGTCGACACAGATACTATTTCTCTGTCGACACATCCTTTTCCTATGTCGACACAACATACTGAGTGTGTCGACACAACTTGCTTGTGTCGACACAAACTTTGTACTTAGACAAATTTCAAGAGAAATTTGGTGCTTACTGATTCTACTCATGGAAACTTATGTTAACCTATTCTAGGTTCAACATACCTAATTCAATTTTGAAATTATTGAACTTAGTTTCATCCAGTGGTTTTGTTAAAATATCAGCTATTTGATTATCTGTTTTAACAAACTCTAGACTAATATTTTCTTTTTCAACATGTTCTCTGATAAAATGAAACTTTATTTCGATATGATTGGTCCTACTGTGTGATACTGGATTGTTAGCAATAGAAATAACACTTGTAGAATCACAAAATAGTGGAATTCTACTTACCTGGATGTCATAATCTTCTAGTTGATGCTTTATCCACATTAATTGTGGACAACAACTACCTACATCTATATATTATTATTCAGCTGTTGATATAGCTACACTTGTTTGCTTCTTGCTGCTCCATGACACCAGCCTCCCACCAAGGAACTGACAGGTTCCTGTTGTACTTTTTCATTCTTTTTTGCATTTAGAAAAAACTGCATCTGAGAAACCTATTAATAGAAAATCTCTATTCTTAGGGTACCAAAGGCCTATATTAGTTATGCCCTTAAGATATCTCAAAATTCTTTTAGCTGCAGTATAATGAGATTTCTTAGGGCATACTTGATACCTAGCACAAACACATGTTGCATACATGATGTCAGGTCTACTAGCAGTCAAGTATAGTAGGGAGCCAATTATCCCTCTATACAAAGACTCATCAACAGGTTTCCCTGCTTCATCTTTGTATATAGGCATACTTGTTGCCATTGGAGTTTTCATTATAGAAGCTGAGTCCAAACCATACTTCTTAATCAACTCCTTGGTGAACTTAGACTGGGATATGGACAACCTGCTCTCAGTCTGTCTTACTTGAAGTCCCAAGAAGAACTTCAGCTCACCCATACTGCTCATATAAAACTTCCCTTGCATAAGTTTGGCAAACTTCCTACAAAGGCTGTTTTCAGTAGAACCAAAGATAATGTCATCCACATATATGTGGACTAGTATTATCCTTCCTTTTGATTCCCTATAGAATAGAGTTTTGTCTATCTTTCCTCTAGAGAATTTATTCTCAATGAGGAAGGCAGACAAGGTTTCATACCAAGCCCTTAGAGCTTGTTTCAAACCATATAGAGCTTTCCTAAGCCTATATACATAATCAAGAAAGTGAGAGTCTACAAAACCTGAGGGTTGTTCTACATAGACTTCTTCTTTTAAATCACAATTTAGAAACGCGTATTTCACATTCATTTGATATACTTTGAACCCTTTGTAGGTAGCATAGGCTAAGAACAGCCTTATTTCCTCCAGCCTTGCCACTGGAGCAAAGATTTGATCAAAATTAATACCTTCCTCTTGCCTGTAGCCTTTTGCAACCAGTCTAGCCTTGTTCTTGACTATAGTGCCATTCTCATCAAGCTTGATCCTGTAGATCCACTTAGTTCCTATTATATTGTGATCATTAGGTTTTGGCACAAGTTCCCAGACCTTACTCCTTTTGAACCGGCTGAGCTCTTCTTGAATTGCATCAATCCAGTTGGTGTCTTGCATGGCCTCTTCAATCTTTTTGGGTTCTATCTGAGACAGGAAGCTAGAACATAAAACTGTGTTCATGCTCCTGCTCCTTGTTAGAACACCCTGACTTGCATCACCAATGATCTGGTGAGCTGGATGATCCCTCATGTTTCTCCTTGCTGGAGGAATTCTGTCCGTATTATGGCTATCTCCATTTTCCTCATCTTGTTTTTTCCACATTTTCTTCTTCACCTAGAGGGACTTAATCTCCACCTTGATAGCTAGCATCTTTATCCTCATCCAATTTAGCAGGAAAATCTTCATTGATGGTCAGCTTGTCCAGCTTATAAGTTAGACCTGTAGAACTAACTGAAGAACTAGACAATTCACTGTTAATTAACATTGACTCATCAAATACAAAACATCAGTTAGATCATGTATGCTCTACTGTGGTTGATGTACCCAACAAATATCCTTTCTAGGGATTTGGCAGCAAACTTAGTTTGGTAGTGTTTACCATTGACTAGTACAAAACACTTACTACCAAAAATTTTAAAATAAGATATGTTTGGTTTTCTGCATTTTAAAATCTGGTAGGGAGTCATCTTGTGTTTCTTGTTGATGGAGGCCCTATTGAGCACATGACAAGCAGTATTTACTACCTTAGCTAAGAAGTATTAAGGGAGAGTACTATCATTCAGTAGAGTTCTACTAGCTTAAATTAGAGTCCTATTCTTTCTTTCAGCAACACCATTATGCTGAGGAGTTCTAGGTGAAGAGAATTCCTGATGAATCTCAAGTTCTTCACAGAATTGTGTCATACATTCAGACTGAAATTCAGTTCCATGGTCACTTCTGATTTTGACCACTGAGTTGTTGTATTCATTATGAATTTGTCTGACAAAAGTTTGGAAAATAGTTGGGGTTTCAGATTTCTGCCTCAAGAAGAAAACCAATGTAAATCTAGAATAGTCATCCACAACAACAAGTGTGTATGCTTTCCTACCAAGACTATGGACTTGCATAGGACCAAACAAATCCATATGCATGAGATACAAACATCTCTTTGAATATTTGATGTCAAGTGACTGAAAAGAAGACTTTGTCTGCTTGCCTTTTTGGCAAGCAGAGCACACACCCTCTTTTATGCACTGAACTTGAGGACCATTTCTAACTAATCCCATGCTGAACAGCAGTCCAATTGATTTATAGTTCAGATGAGCTAGCCCCTTGTGCCATTTTACACATAGAGAAGCTTTCTCTCCTGCAACCAAACAAATAGGTGAGTTGTTATATTCACAATCTAGGTTAAGGCAATACACATTTCCTTTCCTAGTGCCAGTCAAAATGATCTCTTGATCACTTGACCTTTTTACTAGGCACACTCCTTTGTGGAAAGAAATTTCATAACCTAGATAACTAAGTTGACTTATGCTAATAAGGTTATGTTTTAAACCCTTTACATAAGCCACTTTGGTGATAGTAATTGAATCACAAGATATGTTACCAAATACTTTGATGATTCCCTTTTCTGATCCACCAAAGATAACTTTGGGTCCATTCTTTATGGGCACTTAGTCCCTAAACATTCTCCTTGTTCTAGTCATATGTCTGGATCAGCCACTATCCAAGTACCATATATGGGTATGGTCACTTGGATTTACCTGCAACAAATAATGAATCACCTACCCTTAGAACCCAACTTGCTAGTGGGCCCTAGGTCCTTGTTAGTTTGAAACCATGTGACTGATCTAACAGGAATACTACTTTTGGTTTTAACACTTAAGTTAAACCAACAATCCATGGCAAAGTGGCCCACCTTGCCATAACACCAACACTCAAACCTATTATACCTCTTCTTAGGTACAGGCCTTCTTACTTTATTATCAGTAGACTTATTAAGTGGAGGTGCTGGAACAGCATTCTTCAAGAACTCCTCTTGAATATGATGGGCATGCCCATAGATTGGTCTATTGACATTTGCAACCTTGCATATGAAATTTTAATGCTCACAGTGACCATGTGTAATGTCATGATCATACCTGTTAGTAGGATTCACTACCTTCTTAAAGAAAATAGAGGGATTAACAGCTTGAGGCTGAACTTGGACTTTACCTTTTCTTTGAGAATTGGTAGTCCTAGTTCTTCCCTTAAAGCCTAGACAAGTCTTTCCTTTTTGTGAAACAAAATTATCTATCAAAGGTAAGACTGATTTTGGCTTGGAGAATTTTGCCACAAGCTCTCTCTCTTGCTGAAGTTTTCCCTCCAATTTTTTGATATGATTCTCTTTGAATGTGATTGTACCCATCTGAATAACTGTAATGTTTTTCAATTTGGTAACCTCATTCAGTTTTTGATCTAGTAGTTTTGTTGAATCTGCTGCAGCCAGTTTGAGAGACTCAATCTCCTTGGCCTACTCTTTAACAAGAAAATTTCTCTTCTTTAGAGCATGCAACAGCCCACCATACTCATCAATAAGTTAGTGAACATCCCCCTCAGACTCAGATCCATCGACTTCTTTTGAAGAAGATGCTTCTGATTCTGATCCAGTTAAGTAATCTGAGACTGAGGAAGAATTGTTTACCTTACTTGGTACAGGCTGATCCTAGCACTTATCTTCTTCAGGTTGAGCAATCAGCCCTTTACAGCAATACTCTTCCACTCCATTTATGGAGTCCAACATCTGTAGGAATTCTAGTTCCCTAGAATCCTCTTCTGTTGAGAAGAGTCCAACATATGCTTCTGCCTCTTCTTCTTCAGATTCTGAAGATGAAGAGTCTATCCAACTCTTCTCCTTCTTAGCCACTAGAGACTTCTCCTTGTTGCCTTTGATTTGCTTCTTCTTCTTATTCTTTGATTCCATTCTATTGTCAGGACAGTTAGCTATGACATGCCCAGACCTGTTGCAACAATAGCACGTAATCTTGTTTACTAGGTTTAGAAGCATACCTGTCCTCCTTAGGTGTTTTATTCTTCCTGTAGTATTCATCCTCGATATAGGATGATGATGAAGGCCTGGTTCTCCATTTCTTTTTCTTCATGAACCTTTGAAATTGTCTAGTGAAGGCAGCAATGTCTTCATCAGATGTGTGACTATCTGATGTACTTGTTTCCGGAACACCTTCTTCTGCTTCAGTACTCCTTCTAGGTGGAGAAGGAGATTTTCTACTACCCTTCCTTGAGCCCTCAGCCTTGAAGGCTACTGACTTTTCTTCATGTTCAGATCTGCTTCCCTTCTCTTCCTCTTTCATAGCAGTAAGCTGTATTTTATATGAAAGCAGCTATCCAAAAAGTGTAGGTGGAGGTGTGTCATCCAGTCTGGCCACTTCCAGGGTTGCGCATATCTTAGTGTCCCAATCCTTTGTTAGGGACCTAAGAAACTTGTCATTCACTTCATAAGTACTGAAGAGTCTTCCATATGTCATCAGTTCATTCACTATTCTGAAAAACTATTTATTGCATTCTGCTATGTTGTAAGTTTTAGTTTGCCTAAAGCTCTCGTACTCCATATTCAGCATAGACTTTCTATCCTCTCTGACTTCTTCTGTGCCTTCCATATAGATAATCATTGTATCCTACACTTCTTTGGATGTTTTACAGTGCACAAGATTCTGGAATGTTGCATCATCTATGGCACTTACAATTATATTCTGAGCTCTTTTACATAATGTAGCCAGGATGATTTCATCTTTAGTCATCTTTGAATAACTCTTTGGAGTTTGAATGTTTGCATCAAGAACTGAAACCATCATTGGGATGAAGGAGCCTTCCTGTATTGTGATATAAATTCTTTGATCAGATGCTTCCATAAATAGCCTGACCCTTTCTTTCTAAATGCCAAAAGATTCTTTCCTGCATATGGGAAATTTCATAGAACAAAACTCCTTTTGATTTTAACTTGAACCCATTCTTGTTGTCTGTTATAGCCTTGGAGAAATACTCTAACTGTTAGGTCAAATTTGGAGGAACCTCCCTCCTATACCACTTGAAAGACTTTTTTTCAAGAGCCTAAACACTTAGAGGGGGGGGGGGGTGAATAGGTTCTAATCTTTTTGAGTCTTTTTGATTTTAAGGCAAACAGATATTTGTAACTTCTTTTAGCACTGAATAATTCTATCTACAGAAATTAAAAACAATACAAAAGACACCAGATCTATAGTGGTTCCCCAAGATATGGGTAGATAACTGGATTCAGCCTAACTTCCTTCCAATGGCTCGGATCCACAGATCTTACAAACTAAGAATCCCAAAATGGTTCCTACACCTCAGACTTTACACAAGTCCTACCTCAGATTCTTCCCTGAATCCTACCTCAGGCCTCAGCCGTACCTCAGCCTTTATAATTTTAGGCTTACAACTCAGACTTTCCACAAGTCCTACCTCAGGCACACAGCCTTACCTCAGCCTTTATAATTTTAGGCTTAAAATCTCAGATCTAACAATAGATCCTACAAGAATTTGTGAGTAATAAGTATAAGAAAACTTCACCAGCTAGATTTCTCTATTGATGTTGTCTTCTTGATCAGTTCTTGTATAGACTTATCCTTCTGATCCAACCAAACTTAGCTTTTCAAAACTTCTTGATTAGGACAAATAAGGTGGATCTTTTCTTGAAGTTGAAGTTGATCTTCAGTCAGCTTCTTCCTTAGATTAAGATTGAAATCTGAGTCTTCCTTGCATATAGCCCTTGATCTGTCAGATTTCTTCTTATTAATGCCTCACGTTATTGCCCTCTTTGTCGTTCTCGATCTGTCTCTTATATTGAGCTTGCTTTATGGTTACCGGCTGATCCGGTTCATAACAGACTTCTGAAAGTTCTTACAGTGGTGTCAGACCGGTTAGTTATGATAGTTATCAAGTCACCAGTCACATCACCAGGTTCTACAATATTTTTTCAACTCAGCATACAACACTCAGCAGATTGCTTCACATGTGTCGACACATATAGGCTAAGTGTCAACACAAGTCTTCAAGGTGTCGACACAAAAACTCCAAGTGTCGACACAGTCATACTTCAGCTTCTCGACACTGCTTTTTGTTGTATGTGTCGACACAAGTCCTGTGTGTCGACATATCAGCTTCATGTCTCGACATTTCTGTTGCAGACAGATGGTGTTGAGTGTTTGTCAAATGGCGTTGAGTGTGTGTCGACACAAGTCCTGTGTGTCGACACAATTACTTCTGAACTCGACACAGCCTCTTGGGAGTTTGTGTGTCGACACAAGTCCTGTGTGTCGACACAATTGCTTCAGGTGTCAACATAGCTCCTGAGTGTCGACTCATCTTCTGTTTTTAGTGTCGACAAAATTTTGTTGTAAGTTGTAGACACAATTCCTGATGTCGACACAACTTCTTCTTTAGGTGTCGACATAGCTTTGAGTGTCGACACAACTTCTTTATAAGTATCGACACATTTTGCCAGTGTGTCGACACAGCTTTCCTGAGTGTTGACATAGCAGCTAGGTGTCGACATAGCTTTTTCATAAGTGTCGACACATTTCTCCTATGTGTCGACACAGCTTGCCTGAGTGTCGACACAATCTCATTGCGTGTCGACACATTTTCTTCACAAGTGTCGACACTTGTACTTAGAAAATTTTCCTTAAAAATTTTAAACATGCACAATGAAACTCAAACTTCTATCAAATACACATTGATGCATATCATTGACTAAGTTGTAGATTCTCCAAATCAAGTACACCTTTTCCAATGTACCCAACACAATCCTAGGAATTTTGAAGCTCCTCAAGTAAACCAAGCGAGGTCGGCCACTCGAAAAGTTAACATTCTTAAGGGGAGTGAACTGACAAGGAATCTAGGACCCAAACCGTATTGGGTTCCTAAAAGAAAATGATTCTATTTTGCAGGTATGTCCAAAGGCCACCAAAACTCCTATCTGGTACTTAGACAGTGGATGCTCTCGGTATATGACCGGGATAAGAAGCTTGTTGCGTGATTATTCCTCTGTTGCTGACGGACCCAAAGTTATCTTTGGAGGGTCTGATCGTGGAATCACCAAAGGCTATGGTATGATTTCCAACAGTGTATTCTCTATCACCGACGTTGCTTATGTTGAAGGGTTAAACCATAACCTGATCAGTGTAAACCAGTTTTGTGATAAAGGGTACGACGCTAAGTTCTGAAGGATAAATGCCTGATTATATCGCGTTCCTCTATGGAGACAGTATTGGCAGGCATCAGGAGCAGAAATATTTTCTGTCTAAATTTTTTAAGCTTAGATTCTTCTACGCCAGTATGCTTAGTTGCAAAATATAGTGCATCTCTTTGTGATCAATGATACAAGAGATTAGCGCATATTAACTTCAAAACACTTAACATGCTATTCTCTAAAAATCTAGTAAGGGATGCACCCACTATTAAGTGCATTAAAGAGAGCCCCTTCTATGCTTGTCAAATGGGCAATAAGACAAGGGCTACCTTTAAGGGCATTGTAGAAAAGGACTCTTCTTGGTGTCTGTACTTACTACACATGGACTTATTTGGTCCAATGCAAGTTCACAGCTTAGGAGACAAGTCATATACGTTGGTGATTGTTGATGATCACTCTCATTTCACGTGGGTGTTCTTTCTAAAATACAAGTCTTATACCTTTGAGGTATTCACAAATTTCTTCAAGCAGATCCAAAAAGAACTAGACTACACTGTGGTCATAATCAGAAGTGAGCATGGAACAGAGTTCGAATCTGGTGTTATGAACGATTTCTGTGGAAACTTGGGTATCTTTCATGAGTTTTCCTCCCCTCGTACTCCACCACAAAATGGAGTTGCGGAGAGAAGGAATAGAACTCTTATTGAAGCAAGCACGACAATGCTGAATGATGCGTCTTTACCAGAATATTTCTGGGCAGAGGCTGTCAACGCGACTTGTCATGTGCAAAACAGAGCGCTTATCAATAAAAGCCATCAAATGACTCCTTATTAGCTATTGAAGGGCAAGAAACCGACTATGTCCTACTTGAGGATCTTTGGCTGCAAATTCTATGTACTCAATAATGGGAAATATCCACGTACTAAGTTTGGTGAAAAATGTTTTGAAGGTATTTTCGTAGGATATAGTAGCCATAGTAGGGCATATAAGATTTTTAATAAGAAAACTTTGGTTATAGAAGAATCTATAAATGTTGTATTTGATGAAGCGAGATTGCTTCATAGCAGCTCGTCTAGTGGTACTTTTAGAGATGTAGGTACAAAACTGGAAAAGTTAAGTCTAAATGAGACTGAAAAAGATGATGCTCAACAGTTTGTAAAGATCTCCACTCCTACCTCATTAGGAGAGGAGGGCCCTAAGGAGTTGGAAATTCTACAGGAAGAAGAAGTGCCAGAAGCAGTAGCAGGTTCAAATGCAAGACTCCTAGAGCTCAGACACGTGAGGGATCATCCTGTCGATCAAATCATTGGAGATCCGCGGGATGGTGTCAGAACTCGAAGAGGTATAATTAATGAGATTTTGCACTTAAGCTTTCTCTCACAGGTTGAGCCAAAGAAATTTGACGAAGCCAACAAGGATGCCTCGTGGATATTGGCCATGCAAGAAGAACTTCATCAATTTGAAAGGTGCAAGGTCTGGGAGCTCGTTCCCGGGCCTAAGTGACAAAATGTAATCGACACCAAGTGGATCTTCCGAAACAAGCTGGATGAGAATGGAGTCATCATAAAGAATAAAGCACAACTCGTAGCTAAAGGATACAGACAGGAAGAAGGGATTGACTTCGATCAAACCTTTGCACCAGTGGCAAGGCTCGAAGCAATCAGGTTGTTCCTCACATATACTGCTCACAAAGGATTCACCGTCTATCAAATGGACGTAAAATCTGCTTTCCTAAATGGAAATTTTAAAGAAGAAGTATACGAAGCTCAACCCCCATGTTTTTTTAATCCAACTTTCCCTGAACAAGTGTACTTTCTTAATAAAGCACTTTATGGCTTAAAGCAAGCTCCCCGCGCTTAGTATGAGACATTGTCTAGGTTTCTTATTGAGAACAAGTTCTCAATAGGAAAAATAGATAAGACATTGTTTCTTAGGGAAGTCAAAGGAAAGATTTTTCTAGTGCAAATCTATGTCGATGACATAATATTCGGTTCAACCGATAACAACCTTTGCAAGAAGTTCTCAAATCTCATGCAAGGGAAGTTTGAAATGAGCAGTATGGGAGAGCTGAAGTACTTCTTAGGACTTCAAGTGAAACAGTCTGCAGAGGGAATTTTCATCTCCCAGACAAAGTTCACAAATAAACTTCTAAAGAAGTTTGGAATGGAGAGTGCAATCTCTATGAGGACTCCAATGCGATCAACTGTGTCTCTTGATAAGGACGAGAAAGGCAAACCTTTTGAGGAATCCAGGTACAGAAGCATAATTGGATCCCTGCTCTACCTTACTGTCAGTAGACCGGACATTATGTTTTCCACATGTGTTTGTGCTAGATTCAAGATGAACACTAAGGAATCTCGTTACATTGCTGCAAAGCGAATATTGAGATACCTTAAAGGCACACCTAATCTTGGCTTGTGGTACCTGAGAAACAATGATGTCGAGCATATTGGCTTTTCAGATGATGATTTTGCAGGAAGTAGGGATGATTGGAAAAGCACTTTCGGGACGTGTCAATTCCTCGGAAGAAGGCTTATTTCATGGAGTAGTAAGAAGCAGAACTGCGTCGCAACTTCTATGGAAGAATCAGAATATATATATCAACAGGCAGCTGTTGTGCACAACTCCTGTGGATAAGGAACCAGCTAGAAGATTACGATCTGCAGTACAAAGAGATTCCTATGTATTGCGACTCCTCGAGTGCAATTGTCATAGCTAATAATACAGTATCGCATAGCCGGACAAAACATATTGAAGTGCGCTACCACTTCATCCGGGATCATGTGGAGAACAAGGACATTGCACTCAGCTATGTCCCCACTGATTAGCAGCTCGCAGATATCTTCACAAATACACTGGACGAGACCAAGTTCAACTTCTTCAAGACTGAACTCGGGATGCTGAACATGGACTAAAGTGGCTTGACCTGCACATGGACCTTGGATCAAGGGGGAGTTACAGCTCAAAAGTCAAGTCTATGCATGAATGAAGACTTTAAGTGGGAGAATGATGTCCCAAAGGGAGCTCCATATTTGAAGAAGCCAATAAGGGGGAGAACTCTCTCTCAGCTAAGGAAGCTAAGGGGGAGATTACCCTCTCGGCTAAAGTGGCGCCAAGGGGGCCCCAATGATGAAAATGGTAATGAATTCCAACACATTTTCTTTATGCTTTATGTTATCATTTCTGCTATACAGTTCAATTTAGCTTGTAGGGTTTAGGATTCTTCAAAAAGGGGGAGATTGTTGGGTATTGCATCCACAATAGCTCGGATTTGAAGAAGCACCTGATCAAGCTAAGGTGAATTGAGATGTATTTGATATGTTTTTTCAAGTTGTGCTTGCAGCTATTTCATGCCAAGTACACACCAATGTCAGGGTACAATGGGTCAATAATCACGGGTCTATGCAACGTAATCCCTCGTTGTATAGGTCAATGCGTTGATCTACGTGTGCTCTCTCTATTGAGTGTACTTATTCTCAAGTACAGGTTCAAGGAAGACAAAGAGCAGAAGGAGTAAGGAAGAGTCAAATACCAAGCTCTCAAAGAAAACGAAGAAGGAAGAAAAAGGAGAAAAATTCTTCTAAGTATAAGACGACGAGAATTGTGAGTCATACTCGTCGACATCGACGGGAATCGTTGGTAATTCCCGCCGACATCAACGGGAATGATCAGCGATTCCAGCCGACATCCTCCAGCCTTTCAGAATTCTTCCAAGGAAAAATCGACGGGAATCACTACCGATTCCCGCCGATATCGACGGGAATCACCAACGATTCCCGTCTACTTTGCCTTGGGCAAATTTCCGCAGCTTTCTGTTCCGTTCCAGGTCTCCATGCACAGTATGAACCGAAGTTCCGTTCTTTCCTTGGTGGGTTCACCAACGGCTATGTTTGGGATGACTAGGTATAAATACCTAAGTGATTTTCGAAATCATAGAGAGAGACAAGGGAAGAAATTAAAAACCCTAATTTCACGTAGTCGGTTGAATCCGGCAGGTCGCCTGTCGCACGCAGATCGCAGCTTATCGCCGATCGCTCGAAGTCAGAAGTTAAGCTAAGACTCGGTCCCTCGCTTCACTCTTTAGATCTCTTGTCTCTTCGATTCGTTGACTGAGACTAGTTCTCCATTCTAAATCGTTGAAGACGATTGATCCAACTGAGATCGATCGGTGACCTAGTTGCTTGATTCGTCAAGAAGTTTAGATCTACACCGCATCGCTGCCGCACTTGCTTGCCACCGTCTATCAAGTCAAGATCCGATCCAAGAGAGAAAAACCAAGTGTGGATTCTTCGTCATTTTTGTGCAAGCTCTCTATGAACGAAGAAGGACCTTGGGTTCTCCAAATTGCATTGTTTGTATTTCTTATTTACATTCAATTTTTGCAAGGAATTTTATTCCTAGTTGTAAGGGTTGGGTGCAACACACTTTGGTGGAGTGTTGACTACTTGTTGTAGGAAGGGTTCCTTCCGAGTTGTAGGAGCATGGCTCCGAGTGGAGAGATTTGATTTCAAACTCATTTTGGAGGAGTTGTCGAGTCATCCCTGTGTGGGAGATATGCGAAGGGGAGAGTGGACGTACCCTAGGTTGGGGAACCACTGTAAATTACTGTGTGTTTTCTGTGCTTGGTTTGTTTAATTGTGCAGGTAATTTTTAATTCTGCAAAAGACATCACTACACCTATTCACCCCCCTATAGGTGGATTAGGCTGACACTAGACACTTTCAGCTTTGATATGATATACTTGAGTCAACGATTCTAGCCATATGACGTTTAGTGAGTTGAGCTCATTCAACGCTTGTTGACTTAGCCTTATTTCTGCCTTTTCAATACTGTAAGCTTTGACTGACGGCCATCACTTTGAGTCCACCTGTCATTTTCTTTTGAACTCTATGTCCAATCATTGTTATAAAGACCAACCTTTATGCATGAACTTAAACATACATCAAATATAACTATTTGTATACCATTGACCTGTTTGACTTCTTACAAATCTAGGATATTGGGATCAATGGACCCAACAATCTCCCCCCTATTTGAAGAAGTCAAAACACCACTTGAGAATTCTTTATTAATGATATAAATTAACATAAGCAGAAAAAATATTAATATTGTATTAATCTAAGAGCGGCAAGAGTGACCAAATTTTCCCTTGTTCTCCCCCGGCTTTGCTACATCCTGCTGCTATAAGCTGCTTAACCTGTGAAGCCTTTCTTGTAGTTGCTACAATGTTGCTGCTACCCCCCCTTGCTACTTTATTCTTGTACTACTTATTACCCCTTTTGACTTCTGTGAAATAGCTCAGGAGCAGAATACTATCTACTCCCCCTATTTTAGAGCAGAGAAACACCAAGAGCTGAACTTGCTCCCACTC
Source organism: Platanthera zijinensis (assembly GCA_039513925.1). NCBI lineage: Eukaryota > Viridiplantae > Streptophyta > Magnoliopsida > Asparagales > Orchidaceae > Platanthera > Platanthera zijinensis. The sequence goes on from CM077084.1 coordinate 175,900,597, forward strand.
AAAAAGAACAACTGAAGCTATACCAAATTCAACATACCCAATTAAAATTTGAAGGTGTTGAACTTTGCTTCATCTAGTGGCTTGGAGAAAATATCAGCTACTTGCTTGTCTGTTGGGACAAACTCAAGACTAATATCCTCACATTCCACATGCTCTCTTATAAAATGATATATAATCTCTATGTGCTTAGTCCTGCTATGTGATACAGGATTCTTAGCTATAGAGATTGCACTTGTAGAATCACAAAATAAAGGGATTTTACTTATCTGGAGGTTATAATCCTGAAGTTGATGATGAATCCACAATAATTGTGCACAACAGCTTCCTGCAGCTATGTATTAGGATTCTGCAGCAGAAATAGATACACTAGTCTGTTTCTTACTGCTCCAGGACACTAGCCTTCTACCCAAAAACTAACAGGAACCTGATGTACTTTTCCTGTCCTCTCTGCAACCTGCAAAGTCTGTATTGGAAAAGCCAATTAGCTCAAAATCCCTATTCCTAGGGTAACATAGGCCAAGGTCTGGTGTGCCCTTTAGATATCTCAAAATTCCCTTAGTAGCTTAGAAATGAGTCTCTTTAGGGCATGTCAGATATCTTGCATAGACACATATAGCGTACATGATGTCTGGCCTACTAGCAGTGAGGTATACAAGAGAACCAATTATCCCTCTATTGAATGTTTGATCAACAGGTTTCCCTGCCTCATCTTTGTCTAAAGACATATTTGATCCCATGGGAGTTTTTATGGTGGAAGCATTCTCCATCATGAATTTCTTAATTAACTCCCTGTTAAATTTAGACTGTGATATGGATATTCCATTGTCTGTTTTACTTGGAGACCCAAGAAGAACATAAGTTAACCCTTGCTACTCATCTCAAACTTCCCTTGCATAAGTTTGGCAAAACTTCCTGCAAAGGTTATCATCAGTAGATCCAAAGATAATGTCATCAACATATATATGGACTAGGATGATCTTGCCCTAAGATTCCCAAATGAATAGGGTCTTGTCTATCTTCCCCCTTGAGAATTTATTTTCAATGAGGAAGCTAGACAATGTTTCATAACAAGCTCTAGGGGCTTGCTTTAGCCCATATAGAGCTTTCCTTAGTCTATAAACAAAATCAGTATGGAAAGGAACAACAAAACCTTGAGATTATTCCACATAGAATTATTCTTTCAAATCTCTATTCAGAAATGTTGATTTCATATCCATCTGATAGACTCTGAACACTTGAAAGGCAATATATGAAAAGAATAACCTGATAGCTTCTAGTCTTGCTACAGGGGCAAAGGTTTGATCAAAGTCAACACCTTCCTCTTGTATGTACCCCTTAGCCACCAGTCTAGCTTTATTCTTAACTATAATGCCATTTTCATCAAGTTTATTCCTGTAGATGCACTTAGTTCCAATGACATTATGTCTTTGAGGTCTGGGAACCAGCTTCAAGAACTTACATCTTTTAAACTGGTTTAATTCCTCTTCCATAGATCCAATCCAAAACTGGTCTTGGTTAGCCTCTTCAAATTTCCTAGGTTCTACCTGTGACAGGAAGAAAGAATACATTGCTGTATTGAGACATTTGTTCCTTATCACTACTCCTTGTCTTGCATTACCAATAATCAGATGGTCTGGATGATCCCTCAGATGTCTTAATGCTTGAGGCAGTATTGCTTTAACATTATGTTCTTCATGATGTAGATCTTCATCCAGTTCCTGTGATCCTTATGCTTCATCTGGAATGCACACAACCTCTACTTGGTCTTGTATTGTTGGAGCATCTTCTCCATTTCACTTAACAGAGAGCTTTTTCAACACTAGTTCAGTACCTGTAGAACAAAACGAAGAGCTTTATAGCTCATTATTAATTATATTTGTTTCATCAAACACTACATTAACTGACTCCTCAATAACTTTACTTGTCAAGTTGTAGATCCTATAAGCCTTACTATGATTGTTGTGCCCAACAAATATCCCCTCATAGGATTTGACAGCAAACATAGTTTTATAGGATTTCCCATTGTTGAGCACAAAGCATCTGCTCCCAAAAATTCTTAGATATGCAAGGTTTGGTTTCCTACCCTTCATAATCTCATAGGTAGTCTTATTGTGGCTCTTGGTGATAGAAGCCTTGTTAAGGACATGACAAGCTATATTTATAGCTTCAACCCAGAAATATTTTGTGAGAGAAGTGTCATTTAGTAGTGTTCTACCAGCCTCTATAATAGATTTATTCCTCCCCTCAGCTATCCCATTTTGCTGGGGTGTTCTTGCAGAGGAAAACTCTTGCTGAATCACATGATGTTCATAAGTTTTTGTCATGCATTTAGACTGAAACTCAATCCCATGGTCACTTCTTATTTTGACCATAGTACTATTCAGCTCATTTTGTATTTGCATGACAAATGTCTTGAAGACATTTTGGGTTTCAGACTTTTTATTCAAAATGAATACCCAAACAAATCTTGATAAGTAATCAACTACCACAAAGGTGTATACCTTCCTACCTAGACTATGAACTGACATTGGAACAAACAAGTCCATATGCAAGAGGTATAAACACCTCACAGAATCTTTAGACTCAATGCTTTTTAATGAAGCTTTTGTCTGCTTACCCTTTTTCATGCAGAGCAAATACCTTCCTTAGAGCATTTCATGTTAGGACCATTCCTAACTAACTCTTTACTATAGAGCTTTCATATAGTCTTATAATTCAAATGAGCAAGTCTCTTATGCCATTTGACACAATATGAGGCTTTCTCATCTGCAACTAGACAAATGGGAGAGTCTGAAGATAAACAAAGAAAATTAAGACAATAGGCATTCCCATTCCTAGTACCAGTCAAAGTGATCTCTTGGTTACTTGATCTTCTTATATGGTTCATATCCTTGTGGAAAGAAATGACATAGCCAAGATCACATAATTGGCTTATGCTTATAAGGTTGTGTTGCAACCCTTCCACAAAAGCCACTTTTGTGAAAGTGATTAAACCATTAGTGTTCTTACCATAACCTTTGGTGATCCCTTTATCTGATCCACCAAATATCACCTTTGGTCCATCCTTTACAGGAATGAAATCCTTCAGGATGCACTTTGTTCCAGTCATGTTCCTAGAACAACCACTATCCAAGTACCATATAGGGGTATGGAAACTTGGACACATCTGCAAGAAATAAATCATTAAACCTTAGGACCCCAATTTTGATTGGGTCCGAGGTGCATGTTACGCTAAAAATGAATATCCTTGCCTGCAGCTCTTCTGATAGGTAAGCAGACATTAATAATCTGTACACTATTATTGTGCTAGCAATCAGTGGCATTGTGGCCCACTTTTCCACAACACAAGCATTCATAGATGTTGTACCTTCTTTTGAGGGCTGGTTTAACAGCATTATTGTCAATAGCTCTCAGTCAAGCAAGTATAGCAGTAGCCTTTTTCTTGAGTGTTGGGGCAGGTACACCAAACACAAATTGTCTAGGATGGGCCATTTGGACCTCCTCATGGGCTTCCTTGTAGGCACCCACACCCTTGCCATTCCTACCACCATACTTCCAGTGACAAAAGATGCTCTCTTGGTCATATGTGTTAGATGGTAGCAGAACTTTCTTGAAAGTAATAGGAGGCATGGAGGCTAGTGGCTGCACTGGAACTTTCCCTTCCTTTTGGAATTACCAGCTCTATTGTTCCTTTTTAAGCCTATCCCTTTCTTATCCTGATGGGAGGAGAAGAAATCTATCAAGGTAAACACAATACATGGCTTTGAAAACTTAGCCACTAAGTCCTCCTTTTGAAGTTTACCTTCTAGATTCCTGATATGATCATTCTTAAAAGTTATGGTGCCCATCTGAATAATTGTAATGTTCTTTAGCTGGTAAACTTCCCTAATTATCTGCTCTAGCAAAGTTGCTGTTTCAGAATGCTGGGAAGCAGTAAGCTTCGGAGATGCAATCTCCCGAGCCTTCTATTTGGTCAGCGGCTTACTCCTTCTGAATGCTTCCAGAAGTTCACCATATCTTTCAATCATTTGATTTCTATATTCCTCTTATTTAGAGCCATCTTCATCTCTTAATGAAGAAGCACTTTAATCTGGACCAGTCACATAATTAGACATGGATGAAGAGTGTGCCTTAGATGGTCCAAGCTGATTCGGGCAGGATTCCTCATGTGATCTTTCCGTCAGCCCAATGCATGCTTCATCATCCTCTTATGATTCTGATGAGGAAGACTCAGTCCAGCTTTTTGTCATTTCTCCAAAAATTTCTTCCTCTTGTCACGGGTTCGGTTGGCCATGTACAGTGCTTTTTATATCTCTATAAATACCTAGGGATATTCCTCTTTATTGCTAATCTTGCTTTTATGCTAATTTGCTCTCCCATTCAAACGAGAAAAACCTTCCAAAAACCTCGATCGTGGGCCTCCTGTTCGCGCGTCATTTCCGTTCGGCAGATACCCGCAAGGACATCAAGATCTAGTCTTCCTAGGCCTCTATATTTGGATTGCTACCTTCTAAAGAGTTCTATTCCTCCAGATCTAGAAGGGTGAAGACTCAAGATTCAAGTTCTTCAAGATTTAAACCTTCCGAGTTATCCAAGCTTCAAAATCTATTTTTACGAAGAACATCGTAGCAAAGACTTGTAATCATTGTTGTTGTTGTAATATTCTTTTACATATTGTAGGAGATTTTTCTCCGAGTTTGTAGATCTATTTGTGGATCGAGTGAGAATATCCGGTTGTGGATCGAGTAAGTAGATCTGGGTTGTGGATCAAGTTGTAGCAGAGGTTGTTCTCTGAGTAGTAGGAGTGTAGTCTCTGAGTTGTATGAGTTAAGACTCCGAGGTGTAAGATTTGACGAAATCTGAGTTTGGTGAAGTAACCGAATTTGCCTTTAGTCGGGATAGGCGAGGCAGGACAGTGGACGTACCCAACTCAGGGAACCACTATAAAATCTTTTAGTTTGTGTGCTTGTTATTCATGATTATTTTTATTCCACAAAAATATGCAAACATCACATATTCACCCCCCTCTAGGTGATTTAGGTATTAGAGGGGCGTTTTTTGTCGATAAGGCTAACATCTTGATCAAGATCCCTGACTTAGCATTAAGAGATTCAACACAATCACCATGGATCGAAGCAAATATATGTCTTGCATAAAGCTAATAGTGTGCACAAAAGAGAACTTTCCCTTGTGGAAAGGAAGAGTACAGTTCTATGTGGAAGTCGTAGATCTGAGAATTTTTTCAGATCGTGGAAGAAGGACCACACATCCCTACACAAGCTTCAACTTAAATATAACAATTCAGATTCCCAAGAAGATGATGGATCTCACTAAGGACGAGATTGCCCTAGTCTCCCTGAACAAGAAGGCGAAGAATATAATAGCTAGTACAGTGGACGACTCAATTATCCAGAACTTATTCCACTACAAATTTGCCAAGGAGATGCGGGACTGCCTGGTTGTACTTATGGAAGGTATTAAAGAAGTGAGAGATGATCGCAGATCATTGTTGAATTAGCAGTATAAAGCCTTTAAACAAGGTGCCAATGACTCCATAACAGACAGTTTTGAGAACTTTTTCAAGAAAGTCAACGGCCTCAGGAACTATGGCCGTGAATTCACTCATGGTGAACTAAACGACTGATGCGTGGAAAATACGGCAAGCGCACCGGTCGCACAAGTAATAAAGTTTGGGAATAAATCCCCGAGTGTCGGTCTCTTGAGGAACACAGTAAGGGATGAGTTAATATCGAGGAGGACTTGAGATTGAAGTCCTCGGGTCGGCTCAAAAAGGGGGGTTTTAATTGTTGCGGAAACAGGAAGTAAAATCTACAAGCTACTCCTATGCAACGCCGCTATGCGATGCTTCGCCAGGCGGGATGGAAACTACACGGGCCGCTATGCACCGAATCTCTTGGCGGATGGACGAGTAGGCTAGCGGATGAGGTGGTTAGAATGGCGGAATGAGGGTCGTGAGCACCTCTTTGCAACGCACGCCACTAGCACTTGCTAGTGCGGCAAGGGTGGATGGTGGAGGATGGAATATGGCGCACCTCAAGTAAATATAACAAAAACACTAACTCACATAGACATGAATAAGAGTAAATGTTAACTACAAATAAGAATTCTTCATCAATACATGGAAAATAATTAAGCTAACAACAACAAGAGGAAGAGGTGTGCGAATCGACCGAATCTGAAGCCTTATTGAGGGTTCACGGTTGGAATCCCGGGTTGTCAATCCGAGTCCAAGCTCGGTCCTCAACTGTGTCCGGGGTAGAGGAGGATGTCACTCACTCCCAATGGACCCATCTTCTTTGTTGAAATGACCCAGTAGATTGCGGCTCCAGCCCCTCCTAGCTTGATGGAGAAAGCTCGGTCAAAACTCCGCTTGAAGCTTGGGGATGAAGGAGGAGGCCGAGGGGATGCTCCGGCTTTGATTTGGCGATGAAAGCTTGCCCGGAGACCCTCCCTAAGGTGGAGAATGAAGGAGGACGGAGGAAAAACTCGTCGGGGACGAAATACAGCAGAAAAAATCGCGGATCTCTAATTTAGGGCGAGACCTGCGCTATTTATAGAAAACAGAATTAAACACTGCGCACGATCACAGGCGCACGACCAGTGGTCGTGCGCGATATGGTCCGTGATCGTGCGATATGGAGGCAGAAAAGTGGAAAAAGATGTCATGACTGCGCACGACCGGCAGCGCACGAGCAGTGATCGTGCACGGTATAGCTGGTGATCGTGCGATATGGCAGGGGTAGAACTTTCATAAAAGAGGGCAGACTGCGCACGACCAATGATCGTGCGCCAAAGAGGTCGATGGTCGTGCGTTGGTAAAAAAGCACGACCACTGGCTCCTTTGTCAAAAATGGTGAAAGCCCTAACCCGGACGCCCACACGATCCCAGAACCTGCAGGAAAACTGGACGGGATGTCGACATGGCAGTCACAGACATAAATATAATGCACAGCAAAAGGGAAATACACACACACAAAGAAATAGGCTAAAAAGGGTGCACAAGACATGGAAAACCGTAGCGAACCAAAAGAAGTGCAAATGACGCTAAACGGTGTGCAAAGACAAGAAAATAAGCCTAGATGAGTCCGGAATTAAGTATAAAATATGGACTCATCACACCCCCAGACTTAACCGTTTGCGCGTCCCGAGCAAACAAAACCTAAGCAGACGGGGAAAATGAACTAGCTTAACAAAGAAATTGCAAAACGGAGTACCATGCAAAGTCGCATGCTCGCGTGCATAAAAATAAAGTAGAGGAAATTTTTAAGTATACAAAATATTTTATATTTTTCACAATGCGTATCAAAAAGTTATTACTACTCAAAAATAGAATCACGGTGAATCAACCGGTCACGCAGAGGAAGAAAGTAGATTGGCCACTAAGGTGAGCTTTGCCAAAGATCGGGGCTCAGGATCACCTCCAAAGGAATCCACCAATGTCGGGGACCATACGCTTGCCCGTTCACACTCTCTCCACGACACTAGTTAGACTCAAGCGCAAATCTGCAGGACTTTAGGATAATCACGGGGCTTGGGTTACGGTGAGGTAAACAATGATAAAAGAAAGGTTATGCACCTAACCCAAATGAGCTAGCCAAAAAGAATCCCTCAGCAAACCACAATAAAACCAGGTGCACCACACGCCCAGACTTGATTTTTGCAACATGGGTGTGTGCACCGCCTACTCCAAATCAAAATCATCTCCAAAAGATTTTCAATTAAACTTTTTCTTTCATCATTTTTTTCCTTTTTACAAACATTTCGTTTTTTTTCTTTTTATTTTCAAAATCTCAGCAAATAAAAACTTGGGCGCGCTTCCACATTTTCACGAATAAAAATACCACATCACAACCCAACATGAAAATATAAAACACTAAGCTCGACTTGGGTGTGCGACTAGAATCGGCTATGAGGCTTTGGTGAAATAATGGTGGAGCTGAATCAAAAGAAGGGTAGGCACAACGGGGCTAGCGAGGGTATGATGTTCGGAACGGTACAAAGCTCAACCAGGCCAAAATGATGGCCTACATCACGCTCACGCTAGACTAACCATGCACCAATGCTTCGAGAGTAGCTTGGGGAAAGTTCTTAGCCACCGAGAAAGATAATCCTTCCCCCCGACTCAAGCAAAACGAGTCTAGTAGCGGCTACACACATTCCTACGCTACCGTTTGATTTACACCGGATTCACCAACTTTTGAGTAGAATAATAAATATTTACGCAAATAGAAAAATATAAAACTATAAGCATACAGAAAAATTAAATCTACACAAATTTCTACACAAAACGAGAGCAATTGACTAGGAACACAGCAAGGCCAACATTTTACTCCGTCTCACAATCCTAAGCCAGCACCATAATTTTACCAAAATCTGACAAAGACACGAGTTTAACTCGCAACACGCAAAAAGTTAAGCACGCGCTCATGTGGGTGCAGTGGTGTGCAAGAAATGAACTAAACAAAATAATAACTATAGAAGCTTCTAGTATGCGCATGCAATGTGCACGTGCAAAAGGCAACAACTAGTAGCTCTCCCCCAGACTTAGACTAAACAACACATCAAATGATAGAGAAATTAAAATCAGAATGAGCTAAGGGAAGAGTTACCCAATGCTCAACTAGTGAGCATACTAGAAGACACATGAAAAGTAGAAGCAGGCCCGCCAAACGAAGGATCACAACCCCGCCAATGCGTAGTTTCCATGAATACCTGCAGGGGTGAGCTCCGCAAAAACAAAAGAAAAAATATACAAAAAGAAATACTAAACTAAGCTAGACATAAAAAAATAAAAAAATGCAGAAAGTGAAAGATAAGTACTGGGGTTATTGTCATCCAAGCACGACTTATTCAGCAAAAGAAAAGTTCTAGCTAATGGGCCTATGAAAAGAAAAGTGTACAGGAAACTGTCCTAATATCCGTTGCGGTAACGGGTGCCGATACGACGATAGCACAGTTACCCCTCTGCCTAAATAATCATACCTGCTCCTCACAGGCAGAGGGAATAGGAAGTAAGATGAGGAGGCCTGGTCCTCACTCATCCCACCACAAAAAATATCCTTGCCTAGCAAGGTATCGTCCACCGCAAGTTCGCTAGGGGCGAAGGTGAAGGTAGAGGCTTCAACTGCAAAAGGAGTAGGAAACTCCTCACACAAGCTGAAACACCCATCGTCAACCTGAGCACAAGGCTCATTGTCACCCAAGCTCACCCACGGGGATTCAACCCGCATAGGCTCAGATAGAGAAAGGGGATTAAGAAATAAAGGAGAAGAAGAACATAAGGAACTAATCGGGGGAGTGGTCCCGGTCTCACTCCCAGCAGGATCCAAGCATAGATCACTGTCGGCGTCATATGAGTCATGACGATGGGGATCTGAGAATAGGAGGTCCTCGGTGGTGGTTTGGATCACCTCATCCAACAAGGAAGTGGAAACTTCCGCATCAGCAAGGATCTCCTCATCAACACACCTCGGTGCGTCACTGTGTTCCAAGACATAATATTCTCTATTGATGAGAATAATGTCCTCGTCACACCATGGCGCATCCTCATATTCCCAATCTCCGAAGGGCACAACATCATCAACCAACTCACTAAAAAGAGGAGTAGATGATTCTTGCAAAGAAAGCGGAGGAACAACAACATCAGAGAAAGTAGGTGCAGGTTCCTCCGGGGGTGAATCAAGAAGAGGGGAAGAAGGTATAGAGGGCGACGGTATCGCAATGTCGTCACATCGATCATTAGAAAGTCTGATGGGTGTATCCACAGCAGTCCCCCATAAAGAAGGTGGTACTGCGGATACATCATCAGAATTAGAGGGAGCAGCCCTTTGAGAGGTGGATGAGACAATCCGGATATCCGGTTCATCATCTGCCTCCAACTGGCGCAGAAATTCTGCGCAATCTTTCAACACATGGTCGGTGCTACGACAACACAAACACCGTTTTCCATTACTCCTTGGTCTAGGTGGGACCGGAGAGGAATATTAAAAAGGTGAAGGCGGAGAAGAGTAGTGACCATAAGACTGGGGTACGGTGTATGAAGTACCATAAGAAAACGATGCTCCATACACAGAACCACGAGAATTATGCTCCCATTCATCAGTGGGGCACTCATCACTGCTATGCCTATAATCCCCGCACCAACGACAACGGATATTCGCATAAGAATATATGGTGCAGTAAGAAAGAATTCACCACGAGAATTTTCTAAGCAAAAATTAACTACACACAAGCAGATAAATAAAAAGGAATACCTGCTACTGAAATATCAAAATTAGAAAAAGAATAAAGATAAATAAGCAACAAATTATAAAAACTAAAGCAAAGAAAAATAAAACATGGAATGAACAGATGGAAAAGGGCTTCAATCTATAATCTCCCTCTCCAAAAACTCAAACGACTGTGTTCCCCGGCAACGGCGCCAAAAACTTGATGCGTGGAAAATACGGAAAGCGCACCGGTCGCACAAGTAATAAAGTTTGGGAATAAATCCCCGAGTGTCGGTCTCTTAAGGAACACAGTAAGGGATGAGTTAATGTCGAGGAGGACTTGAGATTGAAGTCCTCGGGTCGGCTCAAAAAGGGGGGTTTTAATTGTTGCGGAAACAGGAAGTAAAATCTACAAGCTACTCCTATGCAACGCCGTTATGCGATGCTTCGCCAGGCAGGATGGAAACTACACGGGCCGCTATGCACCGAATCGCTTGGAGGATGGACGAGTAGGCTAGCGGATGAGGTGGTTAGAATGGCGGAATGAGGGTCGTGAGCACCTCTTCGCAACGCACGCCACTAGCAATTGCTAGTGCGGCAAGCGTGGATGGTGGAGGATGGAATATGGCACACCTCAAGTAAATATAACAAAAACACTAGCTCACATAGACATGAATAAGAGTAAATGTTACCTACAAATAAGCATTCTTCATCAATACATGGAAAATAACTAAGCTAACAACAACAAGAGGAAGAGGTGTGCGAATCGACCGAATCTGAAGCCATATTGAGGGTTCACGGTTGGAATCCCGGGTTGTCAATCCGAGTCCAAGCTCGGTCCTCAACTGCGTCCGGGGTAGAGGATGCTGTCACTCACTCGCAATGGACCCGTCTTCTTCGTTGAAATGACCCGGTAGATTGCGGCTCCAGCCCCTCCTAGCTTGATGGAGAAAGCTCAGTCAAAACTCCGCTTGAAGCTTGAGGATGAAGGAGGAGGCCGTGGGGATGCTCTGGCTTTGATTTGGCGATGAAAGCTTGCCCGGAGACCCTCCCTAAGGTGGAGAATGAAGGAGGACGGCCGAAAAACTTGTCGGGGACGAAATACGGCGGAAAAAATCGCGGATCTCCAATTTAGGGCGAGACATGCGCTATTTATAGAAAACAGAATTAAACACTGCGCACGATCACAGGCGCACGACCAGTGGTCGTGCGCGATATGGTCCGTGATCATGCGATATGGAGGCAGAAAAGTGGAAAAAGATGTCATGACTGCGCACGACCGGCAGCGCACTAGCAGTGATCGTGCGCGGTATAGCTGGTGATCGTGCGATATGGCAGGGGTAGAACTTTCATAAAAGAGGGCAGACTGCGCACGACCAATGATCGTGTGCCAAAGAGGTCGATGGTCGTGCGTGGGTAAAAATGCACGACCACTGGCTCCTTTGTCAAAATGGTGAAAGCCCTAACCCGGACTCCCACACGATCCCAGAACCTGCAGGAAAACTGGACGGGATGTCGACCTGGCAGTCACAGACATAAATATAATGCACAGCAAAAGGGATATACACACACACACACAGAAATAGGCTAAAAAGGGTGCACAAGACATGGAAAACCGTAGCGAATCAAAAGAAGTGCAAATGACGCTAAACGGTGTGCAAAGACAAGAAAATACGCGTAGATGAGTCCGGAATTAAGTATAAAATATGGAATCATCAACGACAAATTCCTCAGATCCTTGACAAAAGAATGGGACAAGAAGGTGGTTTCCATTAGAGAATTTGGGAAGCTGCCAGAGATAGATCCACAGAACCTATTCGGAAAGCTGCTCTGCTATGAACTCCAAATGAACACCAGAAAGAAGGAGGAGCAAGCCAACCAATCTTCAAGCAAAGAGAAGTCCACCGCCCTAAAGGCTGAAGGTTCAAGGAAGTCTAAAGCTGTGTCACCCATAAGGACACGAGCTCCTGACACTCCTGAAAACTGAGCCCAGCACATCAGGCTCCGATCTATCAGACGGAGAGTTCTCCTTAATCTCCAAGCAGTTTTAGAAGATGTTGAGCAAGAGGAGATAAATGAAGAATAAGTCTTCCATTTTAGATTACAGAAGATCACATCGTGACGGTGATCGTACGAAGAAGAGCTACAATAAGGAGGACATGTATAAATCGAAACCTAATAAATTTTATTCCTCTGACGTTGTTTGTTACTGTTGCAATAAATCAGGTCAAATGATCGCAGAGAGTCCATATAGGAAGAAGGATAGCTCCAGGAATGATGAGAAGAGATCCTTTAAAGGCAAGAAGAAAGAAGAAAAGAGCTTCGTCACCAAGAAGTTGAAGTCTCTCAGTGACAGTGACTGGAGCGAGTCAAGTTCTGAAAACGAAGAAGCTTATTTGGTCATATGGCTCAATCTGAAGAAGAAGTGAGCGACTCCAAATACCATGGGAAGGTAAACTCGCACACCATTCTTTCAAAATCTGAAACTTCCTCCAATGGTCATGAAGACTACTCCTCTGATATGAACAAATTAGAGTTGATGGCTCAATACGAGCACTTATTAAAGGCTTTATACAAATGTCTTAAGGTAGTTCGAAAGAAAGTTAAAGAGATTGCCTCCCACAAGGCTGTGGAAGCAAATTTGAAGGAAAAAATGTACAATTACTTACTCTCAGAGATGAAGTCCAATCCTTAAAAGAGGAAATAATGGACTCAGCTGAGACGTTAAAATTGAAGGAAAAATATCTTGATGAGCTGGAAGAAAAGCTCGCGGTGGAGAGAAAACTCGTTGAGAGTTACTCCAAGCCGAAGACCATTCTTCCTCAGATAGATGAATTCTCCTCTCAGAAGAAGGGTAGCTGTCTTGGCCATGTTGGTGGAAAAGGTAAGGCTGCCATGAAGGCAAGGGCCAAAGAAAAGGGGAAGGCACCCATGGATAAACCTTCGCTCAGGAATGTAATCTTTCCGACTAACATGTTTGACCTTGATTCGTTCTATGGTCATCATGTTAGGCCTACTCTTGTAGAGCCCAAGAATAGATACCAGGGATGGACCCATCCCCATGACTTTGGTGCCAGCATGTTCAAGACAACATTTGAGGAAATCCAGATGAAGAGTTATGGTCCATATATGCATGGACATAACCAAAAAAGGCACCAAAAGCCATATCTGTTATGCCTAAGGATAAGGAGATGGAAAGCCCCTGTGTATGTTGCAACCAGGAGGCCTCCACCTCTAAGAATGCTACCCCTTCTAGACCCCACGTTCAAAGGGTAAAGCATGAGTACAAATTAAGGTACAACAGATTTGACTGTTGGTGTTGCGGCAAAATTTGTCATTTTGGCGCAGATTATTGGTATAACCCTACCAATATTATAACTCCTAGAGTTTGCTATGCGAGATCAACCACTCACAAGGCTAATGTTACTAGGGGGAGTATGCTGACCAGGATCCAAGGACCAAAATATGTTTGGGTTCTTAAGGTAAACTTATTTATTTTTACAAGATTGTCCAAAAGCCAATAGAACTCTGATCCGGTATTTGGATAGTGGATGCTCTCAGTTCATGACGGGGACAAGAAGCCTTTTACGTGATTATACCCTAGTCGAAGACGGAACAAAAGTCATCTTTGGAGGTTAAGACCTTGGAACAACAAAAGGTTATGGTATGATTTCTAATCGCGTAGTCTCTTTTACAAACGTTGCTTATGTTGAAGGATTACACAATAATCTCATAAGCATAAGTCAACTATATGACAAAGACAACGTCGTTGTGTTCTGCAAGGACAAGTGTTTGATAAAATCATCTGCAAATTTGGAGACGGTCTTAACAAGCACTCGGAGCAAAAATATTTTTTATTTAAAATTTCTTTGTTAAGACACTTCGACCCTAGTGTGTTTTATGGCTAAAATTAGTGTATCTCTCTGTGACCAATGACACAAAAGATTAGCATATACTAATTTTAAAACCTTTGATATGTTATTTTCTGAAAACTTAGTACGCGATGCCCCCAACATTAAGTGCCTTAAAGAGAATCCATGTCACTCATGTCAAATGGGAAAGCAGACACGGGCTACCTTCAAGGGTATTGCTAAGAAAGATTCTTCTCGAAGCTTATACGTGCTACACATGGACTTATTCGGTCCTATGCCTATTCACAGCTTAGGAGGTAAGGTTTATACGTTAGTAATTGTCGATGACTACTCACGTTTCACTTGGGTGTTCTTTCTGAAACACAAGTCAGACACCTTCGCGTCTTTTACCAATTTTGTCCGACAAATTCAGAATGAACTGAAATGCTCAGTGGTCAAAATCAGAAGTGACCATGGAATAGAGTTTGAGTCTAGTGCCATGACAGAATTCTGTGAAAGTCAAGGTATCATTCACGAATTTTCCTCCCCGCGCACTCCACAGTTAAATGGAGTTGCTGAGAGATGAAACAGAACCCTGATTGAAGCGTGTACAATCATGTTGAATGCCTCTTCACTTCCGGAATACTTCAGGGCTGAAGTACTCAACACGGCTTGTCACGTGCAAAATAATGCACTCATCGACAAAATCTATCGTAAGACCCCCTATGAGCTATTGAAGGGAAGAAAACCGACTGTGTCCTACTTTAGAATCTTTGTAATCAAATGCTTCGTACTTAATAATGGGAAGTATTACCGCACAAATTTTAGTGAAAAATATTTTGAAGGTATTTTTGTATGATATAGTAGCCATAGTAAGGCATATAGGATTTTTAATAAGAAAACCCTTGTGGTAGAAGAGTCTATAAATGTTGTATTTCATGAAACAAGCCTTCTCCATAGCAGCTCGTCTAGTGCTATTGGTGTAGATGAAGGTACCAGGTTCAAGGAACTAAGCCTGGATGAAGCTATCAAGGAAGACAGTCTAAGCTCAGTAAAGATCGTCGATCCAGGCTTGGTAGATGAAGAACCTCTAGAGAAAGAAGTGCCTCAACCCATAGAGGCTGCACAAGATGCTACAGAGCCTGCTGGAGAGAGGGAAAGGAATATAGGGTTTCGACACCTAAGAGATCACCCAGCTGATCTAATCATTGGAGATCTAGGCGACGGTGTGATAACTAAAAGAGGTACAACTAACAAAGTTTTGCATCAAAGTTTTTTGTCTCAAGTTGAACCAAAGATGTTCGACGAAGCGAACAAAGATGCCTCTTGGATAATGGCAATGCAAGAGGAGCTCAACTAGTTTGAATGAAGCAAAGTCTGGTAGCTGGTACCCAGGCCCAAAGGACAGAATGTGATAGGCACCAAGTGGATATTAAGAAACAAGCGGGACGAGAATGGAGTAATCATCAAGAATAAAGCCCAGCTTGTAGCTCAAGGATACTAACAAGAAGAGGGGATCGACTTCGACCAGACTTTTGCTCTAGTGGCCAGGCTCGAAGCGATTAGGTTGTTTCTTGCGTATGCTGCCCTCAAAGGCTTCACGGTCTACCAAATGGACGTGAAGTCAGCATTCCTGAATGGGAATCTTAAAGAGGAAGTATACGTAGCACAACTACTAGGTTTTGCAAACACTAAATTCCCTGATCATGTTTTATTTTAAAATAAAGCTCTATATAGTTTAAAGCAAGCTCCCCGAGCTTGGTACGACACATTGTCTAGCTTTCTTCTTGAGAACAAGTTCACAAGGGGAATGATTGACAAGACATTATTTCTAAGGGAAGTTAAAGGCAAGATTTTGCTAGTGTAAGTTTATGTCGACAACATCATATTTGGCTCTACAGAAGACAACCTTTGCAAAAAATTTCTAAAATTATGCAAGGGAAGTTTGAAATGAGCAGTATGGGAGAGCAGAAGTATTTCTTAGGACTTCTAGTGAAGCAATCTGAAGATTAAATTTTCATCTCTTAGACGAAGTTCACCAAGGAGCTTCTTATGAAATTCAGAATGGACAGCGCAACCTTTATGAGGACTCCAATGGTTTCAATTGTATCTCTAAACAAGGACGAGAAAGGGAAACCTTTTGACAAAACCAAGTAGAGAAGCATAATTGGATCATTGCTCTACCTGACAGCTAGTAGATAAGATATAATATTTTCAACTTGTGTCTGCGCTAGATATCAGGTGAATACTAAGGAATCTCATTACATTGTTGCAAAGCGGATTTTAAGATACCTTAAGGGTACACCTAATCTTGGCATATGGTACCCAATAAGTAATGACGTCGAGCTATTTTTCTTTTCAGATGTTGATTTTGCAGGTAGCAAGTATGATAGGAAAAGCACTTCTGGGACATGCCAATTCCTCGATAAACGTCTTATTTCTTGGAGCAGTAAGAACCAGAATTTTGTGGCAACATCTACTGTCGAGTCAGAGTATATCTATATGGGTAGCTGTTGTGCACAGCTTCTATGGATAAGGAATCAACTGGAATATTATAACTTGAATTTCAGAGAAATTCCGATGTTTTACGACTCCTCCAGCGCTATTACAATCGCCAATAATCCAGTCTCCCACAGCCGAACCAAGCACATTCAGGTGCGCTAACACTTCATCCAGGAATATGTGGAGAACAAGGACATAGCCCACAACTATGTCCCGATGGACAAGCAAGTTGCCGATATCTTTACGAAGCTGCTAGACGAGACCAAGTTCTCGTTTTTCAAAACAGAGCTCGGTATGCTGAACAAGGACTCATGAAGAAAGTCTAGCAAACAACATTTGTCTCCGGATCATTTTCAACAAAGTAGGCATTTCTACTAGTCAAATTCGATTAATATTGACTGACACGTCACATATTCATGCAACACTCGACGAATCAGACTCCTCCAACAGCTAATTTTGGAGAACTCTATTTGGGGAAATATTTCAAATTGTCTATATTGGATCTGAAGACTCGACGATCAAATTTGAGGTACGCCCAGTCTAAATGCAATTTAAAAATCGATATATATATATATATATATGTATATATATATATATATTCATTTATAAATAGAAATGGGAGGGCACGCTGGTTTTCTTAGAACTCTAAAGCAGCCGATTTTCATCGAACTTTAAAACAGCTGAAACCCAACGATTCTCATGACAGCACTACTCGACCTTTTGACTCCTAATTCTCCAATTCCCATCGATCGCTGTCGTCCTCCCATGCCCTAGCTCGCATCGACCGTGCAAAGCGTGTAGCAGTGCCCTAGCTTCTCTCTTGCTGTCGCGTACTGTGTGTTGTAGCCAGCTACCGTGTTTCCCCGCCGCTAGCCTACAGAAACATTCTGATTTTCGTTGTCTCTTCATTCAGAGAAATCTTGAGTTCTTTCAGCCTTCCAGTGTATCTTCAGTACAGTGCTTGCGTCGACACCAGAAGCTTCCTCAGACCCGTACAGTTTTCACTCCATAGTTTCAGAAATTCTAGTTCTCCTTAATTTGCAATGACTCCTAGAAGCATCAGTGGATTTCTAGGGGGTGGTGAATTGGTGCACACTAGATTTGCTCAAGCCACTGACGATTTTAGGAATGTCATTATGATGTTGGAGATAGCGGGACTTTCTTTTGTCCTCGAATACCCCTGCAAGGTGTTTGACAAAGAAGTCTTGGAGTTCTTCAATCACGCCAAATTACGTCATGAGGACTCTGTGATAAAAAGCAAGGTTCAGAAGATCAAATTAAAGATGAATGCCTCGCAGATGTCTAGGTATTTACGGCTAACAATCTGTGATCAGGCTGACAACCTAGAGGTGGCTGATTTTGCGAGAACGTTATCATTTTGTGGTTTACCCCAAGGCACCAAGGACATAAAGCGCAAAGGAATGAGTGAGGAGGGAAAACTCCTCTCAAACATCTTTGACAAAGTGCTCATTTGCAAGAAGGGCTCGCACGACTATCTGTCCTCAGATATGTTCAGGATACTAGTTGCAATAGTCTGCAGGAAGAAGCTGGACGGGGGTGCTCTGCTGTTCGTTAAGATAAATGACAGCCTACGCACTCCCAACTTTGGTAGGATTATCACCCTATACCTAAAATAGCTCGATTGTTATAGGTTTGATATAACCAAAGGAGTTCCAATCCATCACCTAAAGAAGAGAGATTCTATAATTTTCTTGAGGTGAGATAGGCGGATCATCCAGTGAGGGGGAGCACCAGTACCCCCTAGTGAAGGAGGAAGATCATGTTCCTGATGACATGACCCCTTCTCCTCAACCCATTGAGATTCCTATTGGATTGAGCACAGAAATTGAGGGGGAGACAACTGCTCATTCAGATACAGTTACAGTGCTTCCAGACTCAGGTTCATGGGATATCCTAGCAGAGGTTGCTGCTATTGGTGCTGCTAGCGCTACTGAGGTTGAGATAGTTGAGGATTCATAAGTGCATGCTAAGGAAGAGGATCCAGCTCTTATAATCATAGCGAGGATGCTAATGTTGATATGGTTGATGATGCTGCTGCTGATAATGATCTGATAGTTGAAGGTTATTTGATTGAGACAGCTGATGAGGATGTGATATTTGCTGATAAGTCTGCTGATAGTAATTTTTCTGCTGTTGAGGTTGGCTATTGTGCCATTGTGGTTTCACTGCCTGCGCCTGTAGTCACTCTAGTTTATCCTCTCCCTAAGAATGTCTCTACTATAGTGTCTGAGGGGGAGGCAACTCAGTCCAGGATTTTTATCTCAACTCAGGTTGACAGGATGATGCGCAACATGGAGAAGCGGATTGGCAAGATGCCAGGTCCCTTTCAAGTTTCTCCGAAGGAGGTGGTCAACATTTTTGAGGAGGTAGGAGTTGATATTATAAATTCTCCTGTCCTAGGTGTTGTCGAGCCAGCTCATATTTATCCATCTGCATATATACAAGTGCTGCCAATGATTCCCAGTTCAAGTAATCAGCTGCTGAAAGTGTTTGAAGAAATTTTGGCTAGGCAACAGGCTAAATTTGATGCCTCATTGCAGAAAGTGGTCAAATGAGTTAAGTAGTCAGAGAAGTTTATGCTTGATGGTCTTGCTGCAGTTCAAGTGAAATTTGATAAGCTATAGGAAAGGTTTGACGCAAAGTATAACAAAGCTGCAACCGCAGTAACTCTTATGATGAGAGGACTTAGCAAAACGAAGTACTGAAAAATGTTGACACAAATGCTCTCTCTCTCCCTCTCTCATCGAGGCCCATAATAGATCAATGGCACAATATGACTCTTCTTTGAAATCTTATGCCAATGTAAATTCTGTAGAAGCCAAAAAGGGGGAGGAAGCCCTTATAGCTCAGATTGCCGGTATTGAAAAGACTATGCTCAACCAGTTCAAACAAGCATATGATTATAGCTATGACAACACTGTGTGGTTACATGGTTAGTATTTCCCGTCTCAAGTTCCTGATGAGCATGTTCATGTTGATGTTTATCTGGCTCTGGACTACACTCAATACTGGACAGACTCACAGGACTTCTCGCAGGCCCATGTTATTGTTGCTTCTGTGACTCTAGAGGTTCAAGCTGCTACTGATGCTGCTCTTGTTGCGTACTCTGAGGCTCAGGTTCTCAGGGAAAGGAAATTTGGAGAAGTTACTTCCGAAGTCAGACAAGAACCGTCTAAGGCTGCTCAGGTCAGAGAAGGACCTAACCGTGATATGGATGAATGTTGGAGCCCAACATCAAAGGGAATTATCTTGAGAACGTTTTCCCTATATGAGCTCGGAGCGTAGAAGCATCAGGATCACTACAATCCAGAGGAATGAAACAAATATAAAGAGGCATGCAATTGGAGGAGGATTCATTTTCAGAAGTACAAGAATGTTGATCCTATGCCTCCTCCTCCTCTAAAATACTATCCAAAGCCCATATAATATTTTGAGAGACAGCTGCTGAAGAGGAAGAATAGGAAGACCTGAATTGTTATATATATATATATATATATATATATATATATATATATATATTTCAATGTTATGTAGTGGGATGCCCTCCCTAATCTAAAACATTTTTGATATATATATATTTTGGATTTATCTAATTGTCTTGGAATGCACGCTGTTATCTTTTTATTTTCATTTATCTTTTCAAGTCCTATTTCAAATTTATTTGATATGTGTAATTCACCTTAGCTTGTAGGATTTTGGCTTCTTCAAATAGGGGGAGATTCTTGGGTATTATATCTACAATAACCCTGATTTGAAAAAAGGTCTAGTCAACTAAGATGAATTGAGGTTGTATTTTATATTGCTTTTTAGTTATGTACTTGCAAGTTTACAATGCCATGTACAAACCAATGCCAGGTTACAGTGAGTCGGTAAACACAGGACTGCACAATGTAATCCCTCATTGTGTAGCCAATGTGTTGTCTCACATATAATCTCTCTATTGGGGTGTACTTCTATCCCAATTACAGGAGAAGGATCAAGTAAGGCCAAAGACCAGGAGTCAGAAACGTAGAATTTTACCTAAGAAAATTTCGCCGAGTATGGTTAAGCATACACATCGAATTCATCGAGTATTGTCGTTGATACACGCCAAATTCGTCGAGTATACTTACCAATACCAGTCAAATTCGTCATATATAATTAGGGTAAAGTATTTGGACAAGTGTAAAATCTATCAAGTAAAATTCGACGAGTATCATTGTGCATAATCGTCGAATTCGTTGAATGTATCTAACAATACTCGCCGAATTCGTAGAATATGATAAGTGATAACGCTGAATCTGTCGATTCCAGTCGATGCCACTTCTCAAGATTTTTCCAAGTCTAATTCGTCGAATATCAAAACGTTGAGTGAGTTGAGTTAAATCGACATTATTTGACGAATGCCGCCTTTGGCGTTAAGAGAGTGGAGTCTGTTGACCGATACTCTTTGAATTCGTCGAGTATTTTAGGTGATACTAAACGAATTCATCGAGTATGACTCCTCGCTATAGCGTTGAGTGACCAGCTAACCTTGGATGTTTTGTCTAAGTCCTTTTTTTATATATCAAGATGTATTCGACGAGTATCATTATGATACTCGATGAATTTCACTTAGGTCATTTTACTGAAAATTTCTTCCTCTAGTCACGCGTTCGGTCAACCATATACAGTGCTTTTTTAGGTTTCATTTTTGGAAATACTCTTTATACCGTTGGAGGTTTTATCTCTATAAATTCCTAGGGATATTCCTCTTTATTGCTAATCTTGCTTTGATGCTAATTTGCTCTCCCATTCAAACAAGAAAACATTCCAAAAACCGCGATATTCGGCCTCCTGTTCACACGCGATTTCCGATCGGCAGCTAACCG
The DNA here is from genome assembly GCA_039513925.1 of Platanthera zijinensis. Lineage (NCBI taxonomy): Eukaryota > Viridiplantae > Streptophyta > Magnoliopsida > Asparagales > Orchidaceae > Platanthera > Platanthera zijinensis. Next base: position 175,922,050 of record CM077084.1, read on the forward strand.
TAAGCACAACAATATCTAGTCTTCCTAGGTCTCTACATCTTGATTGATACCTTCTAAATACTTCTATTCCTCCAGATCTAGAAGGGTGAAGACTCAAGATTCAATTTCTTCAAGATTTCAACCTTCCGAGTTCTCCAAGCTTCAAAATCTATTTTTACGAAGAACATCGGAGTGAAGACTTGTAATCGTTGTTGTTGTTGTTGTAATATTCTTTTACATATTGTAGGATATTTTTCTTCAAGTTTGTAGATCCGTTTGTGGATCGAGTGAGTAGATCTGATTGTGGATCGAGTAAGTAGATCCTGGTTGTGAATTGAGTTGTAGGAGAGGTTGTTCTCAGAGTAGTAAGAGTGTCATCTCCGAGTTATAGGAGTTAAGACTCCAAGGTGTAAGATTTGATGAAATTTGATTTTGGTGAAGTAGCCGAATCTTCCCTTCATGGGAGATAGGCGAGGCGGGACAGTGGATGAACCCAACTCGGGGAACCACTATAAAAAACTCTGCTTTTGTGTGTTTGTTATTTACGATTTTTTTTATTTCTCAAAAAGACGCAAACATCACCTACTCATCGTCTCTAAGTGATTTAGGAAGACACTAGATACTTTCAGTGTCTAGGCCTGATAGTGTGTATACCCACCTACAATGCGGAGACGCCTGCTTTGCTGCTTCCGCAGCCACAACGGTGGTACCAGAAACTTTGGCTAACTCCAAAAAGTTGGAACTAAAGGTCTGTGATCATAGGGTCGTGTGCGTGAGTTTCACTTGTATAAAACATAACACGCATAACATATCATAACATACATACATACCAGGATCATATGCACTACAGATCCTTATCATAAAAATTAGTATGGGCTCTTTTATATGATAAGTTATAATTCCTGAAACCCAAACTTATAAGTATGTATGAGCATTCTTATAAGTTAAGGTACTCCTGTGATGTTAGTGTAGCGCTAGATAGTTTACTTTCTACTCAGTTTCTTTACTTTACTTACTGCACTTCTTTTCAGTACTACTTTACTTCACTTCTTTTCAGTACTACTTTACATACTGCACTCTTTTAGTACTTCTTTACTTACAATACTTGTGCTATATATATAGAACTGCTAATGTAATGACATAACTGTTAGAAATATATCCATGATAGAATAGATCAACCATCACCAGCTTCTATTTTGATACTACTTTGTTGTCCTACGCTTTCGTCCTCCCGCACGGGGCTTAGGAGTCGCGTGGGAGAGGTGTGGACAAAATGACTTAGTATTTATGACTAATAGTCAGTTGTTACTGTATCATTTTAGGAGCTCGAGGAGTTGGAGCACCAGTACGGCCAGTAGTATGAGGTGGCAGGACCTGAGTGGCAGATACCATGTACTACTATCGCAGCTCAGTGTTAGGTTATGACGAGTGTTTAAGTGTCCGCTTCTGCATAGTATTATTTTAAGAGAGGGAGATTTTATTCCATTTTGGCATGTACCAAGCATAAGCCCTAACTCTCTTTTTTTACTCATTGTGGACAATTGTACTTTTTATCTATATATGTGATGATATGGATGTGACTTGTGGACTTGTTAGTTTTTATAACTGCTCGATATACTTATATTCTCACTTAGCCTACAGGTAAATGATCGTACAAGCACGACGGATCTACGTCTTACGGTGTCGACTAGCCGTGTATGATAAGTGTCACCGTAAGGCGGCAGTTTCAGGCATAAGACCGGGTAATCTACTGTGTAAAGGGGAGGGGGGTCTTATAGTAGTAACCCTGCTATTACAACTTCGTCTTCAGCCTGATTTTTAGTGATGGGAAAGTGCATGACAACCGTATGCTCGATCCTTGTTCACTGGGGGATCTCTAAGATCACCATACCCCCAAGGAATACCTCCCCGAGGTGCCATCCACCACCACCTTCCAATTAACTGGGTGAGTGAGTTCCGCCTCCCCCGACTCAACTACGTAATCATCAAGCAAGTCGACCATCGCATGGGCCTAGATTGAGAGGAGGGGAACAAAGGATATGTCAAACTCACTCAATTACACCGACCACTTTACCAACCTGCCCGAATACTGCACCCCCTCAAAGATGTTGTAGAGGGGGTAGTAAGTCACCACCCGGATGGAGTGTGCCATGAAATAGGTTTAGAGACTCAATGCATAGATAATCAAAGCAAAGGCCAAATTCTCCAGAATCGGATACCGGAGCTCCGCCTTTCTCAAGACCCTGCTCACGTAGTAGATATTCAACTGCTTCTTCCCCTCTTCCCGAACCAGGACGGAGCATACAGCCTTGGTCACGACCCCAAGGTATAGGGATAGATCTTCCCAATCCTTAGGCCCTTGGACGAGTGGGGCCTTTATCAAGTGTCTCTTCAAGGCTTGGAATGCCTCCTCGCATTCCTGGAACCACTCAAACTTATGTCCCCCTCTTTGCACCTTGAAGAATGGAGATCACTTCTCTCCTGCCCGAGGGAGGAACCTGCTAAGTCCTGCCAACTTTCCCGTCAGCCGCTAAACCTCCTTGGCATTCCACGGCGATCCCAACTCCATGATTTCCTTGACTTTATCAGGACTAGGCTCCACACCCGTAGGAGTAAGAAGATGACCAAGGAATTTACCCTTGCTCGCCCCAAAGACACACTTCAAGGGGTTTAACCTCATCTTATACTTCTGCAAGGTACCGAAGGTCTCCTCCAGATCCCGGAGATGAGAATCCACCTCCTGGCTCTTGTTTATAATATCATCCATGTACACCTCTAGATTCCTCCTTTTTTGCTCTCGAAAATTCAATCCATCATTTTCTGATATGTCTCCTTTGCATTATTTAACCCCACCTTAAGGAGCTTGGCCACCTCCTCTCCGATGGGATTAGCTAGCTTGTCCGTGGTGGACATCTTCTTTTGCTGAATGGGGTGGGCCTCTGAGTCCAGGGTGAGACGGTGGCATGCAACATCGGCATCGATCCCCGATATGTCTGTCGTTCTCCATACGAAGATGTCAATGTTCTTCTAGATGCACTCCAACATCCTCCCCTTGTACTCTGGGCTCAACCCTCCATTGATGCGCACCTTCTAAACCTGGCCTTCATGAGTGAGAACCACCATCGCTACCACCTCCTCCGCATCCTCCAGCCGAGACTGCTCCTCCCACTCACTGGCAAATCCTTTTCCTCGGACTAGAACCTCCTCCTCCACTTCCTCCACGACCATTACCTTAGCCGGCTCCTCTATAAATTCTTATGCCACCTGCACCTGGGTGTGGATTTCCTCCACTTCTATCTCCTTTACCTCTACTCTGGCTTCCTTCCTGAACATCTCCTCCATCCTCCTCTCCATCTGAGCGGACCCTGCAAAGAGATGGAGTTCACTACAGCGAAATAACAGTCCCATGCCACTTGGGGAAATCCTCAAACCCCTTGTCTGGATTCCCTCAGCACTAAAATTCAAGTACCGATGGAAGGAGGAGGGTATGCAGCGAAAGGCGTTGATGAGGGACCATTTGAAAATGGCATTGTACCTACTGCGGGCGTCCACGATGACGAATCTGCAATTCCTGGACTTTCTCCCAGGATGATATGGGGGCTCATTCCTCCTTCCACCTCCTTCCTTTCTCCCGAGAACCCTAACAGAGGTCCATCCAAGGGAAACACCCTCGAGGCCTCCACCTTCATTGCATTGAATGCCTTTTTGAAGATGACGTTGACCGAGCTCCCATTATCGATTAGGATCTGGGAGACAGAAAAATTCTCGACTGAGGTTTAGATGACCAACGCGTCGCAAAAAGGATCATCATGATCCGGCATATCTTTCCTTGAGAAGGTAATCTTCTCATTCAGGAGTGGGGTTTGGGAAGTGGATCCAATGCTCTGACGATACATGGTGTGAAGGCTCGCCTTCCGAGTAGCCTCGACCCCCCCCCCTTGTGGATCACCCTAATCCCTCCTCAGGCTCCAACATCAGCCTTGTCCTGTCACTTATCCTCCTCTCCCCTGGGAAGCACCTCCTCAATCTGCACCTCCTTGCTGTGTTGCTGCTGCTGCTCCCTATTTCCCCTCTTCTTGAGGAACTCCGAGCACATGGCCATGGCATTGGCCCACTTCCTAATGTAAGTTGCAATAGGGCAACTCCACCATGACCTCCAGCCTTCTCCTCTACTATCCTCTCCTCCTCCCCTGGGCTATCGCCATAGCCTGACGTTGATCGGGTAGAGGTGTCCTTTGTCCCTGTCTCCAGCTTGGAGGGTTGAATTGACCTTGGCCCCCTGATGGTTGTCTCCTCCATAGAAACCTATCCACTGTCCTTGGTCCTGCCACTCCCACTGCCTCCAGCCGAGCCGATTGTTCAGCTACTAACGCAGCAACCTAGGCTACTGTTGTTGTTGCTCCCTCTTCCTGGGTTCAGCTCTTCTCACCTCCTGACCTCTTCCACCTCCTGGCTCCTTCTCTTCCTCAATGGCTCATTTGGCCTACTTCCTTGCAAACTCTATGTTTGACGCCTCCCCATCGACCTCCCTTGCAGCCCTCTCCATCAGCTCCTCATTAGAGAGAGGAGGCACCCTCTTCAACTCCATCCTAAAGAAGCCCTACTGCAGCCCCAAGATGAAGGCCATCATCTGGGTGTGTCGTTTTATCTCCTAGACCTAGAGGTACTCCTCCTAGAACTGGTCCACATACCTCTCTAGGGTCTCATTCACCTCTTTCTTAATGTGGAGTAGGGACTCAGACTCCCTCTTCCTCTTCTTTGAAGTGGTGAACCTCAACATGAACCCCGGGCATAGGTCCTCGAAATAGTAGATGGAACTGACCGGCAGCTAGTGGAACAAATCTCTTAACTTCTCTTTGAGGGTGATGGAGAAGAGCTTGCACTTGAACGCATCTGACATCTATCAAATCGAGACCACATCCTCAAAATGCTGGATGTGTTGAACTGGATCATCCTTCCCGGTGTAGTAGGACATCTCCAGCTCTCAAAACCCTTTTAGAACTAGGGCCGATGAAACCAATTCCATGAAAGGGATGCCTCCCCTACTGGAGGAGCCAGGGGATCTTGCATACCCATCTCGCCAATCCGTCCTACACTCGCCGAGCCAGGGAACAACACTCACCCTTGTAGATCTCACTCCATGTACTCCTCTGTTATCTCCTTCCCAGGTCGCTTATCGGGGGCATTCTTGCCCAGGGTTGGGGCCGCGGTAAATGGGACCTCTGGCATCGAGCACTCGACCCGTATGCTAAGTGCGAACTTGACGAGCCTAAGCACCTCCTGACAGAAATCCTTGAAAATCCTGAGGATGGCGAGTGGAGGGGGAAGTGGCGAGTCGGCACTGTCTGATCCCTGTCCTTCACCCTCATTCATATTTTCGGTGTTAATCATTCTCCATGCTCATCGCAACAAACTGTTGAAACTGAAAATTGACTTCTGTGGAGTTCACTCGACATCTGCCTCTTTGCGTTGAGTGACATCAAGTGAACTAGCCTCACTCAAAGGCGGGGCGAAAGGCGTCGAGTGGTATCGATGCCAGCGGTCGATGTAGAGTGGACTCAACGTCAGAACCCCAGCTCGCCTGGCTTGGCTAGTCTTGCTCCTGTCGATCCCCACTCGCCGGATATGGGGTTGTACACTACCGCTAGCGGTAACTGATTAGTAATAATTGCACCTATTTTCTAGTATACAATTTAGTGTATCTTTTATATTATTAATAATAATTTATGTGTTTTTATTTAGTAATTTACTTTATGTGTTTTAATTAATAATATTTTTTTTGTTTTAATTGTTTACTAATTAAACTCATTTCTCTATTTTCAAGATTCTCTAGATAAATTAGGAAAAAGTGCCAGTAAACGCCCTCAATCATGCCCAAGATCGAGGAGGTGTCAACATAAAGATAAATTTCAGAGCTCTAGTCATATTTTTAAATTTTGACGTGAATTATTTCAAGAAACGCCCACATACATATGAGTGACACCAACAACTTTCAGATCCCACGCCCGTGCACCCACCTCCAGCAATCCTGTGACCTATCAAGTCATCATGCCCTGAACCAGACTATTAATGCCTGCGACAATCATGTCACACCCAAGTACCACTCAGATCCTGAGTTCACACCTTGTTCTGCCAAAACTTCACTCCAGAATCATGGTGAATTTTCCGGATCTTGGAATGAGCAGGGTGTAACGACCCCATCCGTTAAATGACGTATAGTAGAAGGTCCGGCCGGGGCCCCACACTATATGCCACAAACAGACGGTGAGGTCACAGGATAATACCAAACCAATTACGAATCCTAACTCAGAGCATTCTAGCGGAAGCTTTAAGTTACAACTTTGAACTCTTAACCGGAATGCCCAATATATATAAAACCACCTTTATATATAAATACCACGGAATGTATGTAACCACAAGAGTTTGGCCTTAAGGCCTTACAGTTCCTCTGAACATACATCATGTTTTACAAACCTCGGTGCGCAGGCCGGCCATACATGAGTAAAAAGAGAAAACAAAACAATGGCTTAGCCTTCCAGGCTAGCCGCAGCAGCAGCAGCAACAGCAGTAGGGCTCTCCCGCCCATCACTTACCACTTGGCTCTCCAGCACCTGCACGGGAACAATCCACCCAACCGGTGGCAAACAATGCAACGGTCAGCATTCAGCTGACCCAATTATAACAATCCTACCCCTTTCTCGGGGCATGAGCATTCTTTCCCTGCAAGCATGGCATCATCAATAGCAACTATGTGCGCGCAGGCACATTCAAGCCATCACAACCATCGGCCACCCGGCCCGACAGTCCGTGCACTCAGGGCACATTTTCGGTGTACCGGAATACCAGGGTCAACACCACCGTCTACACGGTCTTTGAGCATTTCTAGTCTTTCCGGCGCGCGGGCCTAAGACTCTCATTAGGCGCTCCAACAAAACCTATACCAGGCTTCCAAGTCGGACGGACCTAACGCAGGTACGGATCAGCCACCCCCCGTTGCTCAAGTCGCCGAGCCACCTCGAATACGGAAGTATCCATGGCATTTTATAGGCGCGGGTCGGTTTCACCTTTCCTGTTCGGCAATCTGCCTTTTCATCGAGTTGCAGCCCAACGGCTCAACTACTCACAAAGTGGCAACACACGGCCACAAGAGTTGCCGCCAACCCTCTTCATTTCCTGGACATCGTCCAGTACTTCCTGCCGCACCAAGCAACAGGTAGGAACAAGGCATTACAAGCCATAGGCATCACAAGACATTATCACGGAGCCTTCTCCGATATGCAAACAAGCATCACCAATCCAGATAACATCCAGATGGGTTTCACACAGCATGCCTAGAGCCGTACTCCAATTCCGGCCTCTAACAAGGGGGACTTCACATATCTACCCCAAGGGACACCACAACCCACCGCACACTCGCGGGGAAGGGCTTTCCCTATGCAATGCAGAAAAGAAGGACTTCACATGTCCAAGGAGGGAGATCGTTACCCTTGTCGATCTCTTCGGTGCCATCGAAAACTAGCCGGTGAGAAAGAACCGCAGCAGCCTTGCTGTCACAACGCCGGCTTCGGATCACGAATCGAACCACGGGAGCTCCGCCGGTGGCTTGCTCTCCTCCTCCTTCTTCCTCTCTCTTTCTCTCTTCCTTAAGGATAATGAAGAATGGCTTTACATCCTTCTCTCACGACTTAATTCAGCCCAAGAAACCACCTGAGCCTTTAGATCAAAAGAGAGGAAACTGAACGGCCAAGATCTTCCCAAAAAAATCACTTTTTGGCCGACACGGCCTGTGACACGCCCGTGTCACAGGCCGTGTACCCCTTAAGCGGTACACACAGCTTGAACCGACTGAACAACACGGGTCATCGACACGCCCGTGTCGGACCTGACACGCCCGTGTCAAACCTGAGACACGCCCGTGTCTCCTGCTCCATCGAGCTGCAACCAGTACACGGGTCGGAACACGGCAGCTGACACGCCCGTGTCCAGCCTGACACGCCCGTGTTCCCGGCCGTGTTCAAGGCCGTGTCCGGCTCTGACCTGAATAGGCCAATTTCGCAAAATAAATAGAACACGCCCTGGGACACGCCCGTGTCCCAGGCCGTGTACACCCGACACGCCCTGGGACACGCCCGTGTCCCAGGCCGTGTAACCTGACCTGCTACTCAAACTTCAAGTTGAGTCTTTTTGGGCCTTTTTGGGGTGTTACAACCCTCTCCCCCTTAACAAAATTTCGTCCCGAAATTTGCACGGTAAGGAAACAAAACCCAGCAGCTATAACTCTGTTATAACAAACAAAAAAATACACGGTCGACAGTTTATACAAATAACTCGGGAAACTCAGCTCGCATGGTCTGCTCTCGCTCCCATGTTAGCTCTTCACGGCCACAATTGTCCCATCGGACCTTGACCATCCCGATCACTTTGTTCCGCAACTGTTTCTCGGCTCGATCCTCGATCCGAATGGGTCTAACCCTCGTCGTTAGCCCATACTCGACCGGTACCAGATCAGCCTCCACGACTTGAGCTGGATCCTTTACCGCCTTACGTAGGACTGAGATGTGAAACACATCATGTAATCCACCCAAGTCCGCTGAAAGTGCTAGTCGATAAGCAGCTTCCCCAACTCGCTCCACCACCTCAAACGGACCAAGATACCTCGGACTGAGCTTTTTCAAACGCCGAATCCTGGACACACCTTTGAAGGGTTTGATCTTCAAATATACCCAATCACCCACCGCGAACTCCACGTTCCGATGTTTGGCATTGTAGTACTTTGCTTGACGATCTTGGGCTATCAATAGCCTCTCCCGAATAGAGCGTATGAGCGAAGTAGCTTCTTCGACTTCCTTTTTCCCACTCAGCTTCGATTCGCCTGCTTCTGCCCAAGCTAAGGGTGTACGGCATCTCCGACCATACAACGCCTCGAATGGTGCCATACCAATACTCGCTTGGTAGCTATTATTATAGGCAAATTCGACGAGAAATATATAATCTTCCCATCTCTTACCAAAGTCTAGCGCGCACATGCGGAGCATGTCCTCCATCGTCCTGTTGGTTCGTTCAGTCTGGCCATCCGTTTGGGGATGAAAGGCCGTACTAAACGCTAATTTTGTACCCAACATTTGATGAACGAGCCGCCAATCATTCGATGTGAACCGCCCATCACGGTCACTAACGATGCTCCGAGGAACACCGTGCAGTCGAACAACCTGCTCCACATACAGCTTGGCCAAGGTTTCCACTGAATCGTCTCTTCTGTTGGGAAGGAAGTGCGCCACTTTCGTCAACCGGTCCACAATCACCCAGATTGAATCATGACCGCGTTGAGATCTCGGCAACCCGTGCACGAAATCCATCGAAATATCATCGAACTTCCACTCCGGAATAGGTAACGACTTCAGAAAACCGCCAGGCTTCTGGCATTCTGCTTTCACCAACGCACAGGTATTGCATTTAGCCACATAACGAGCCACATCTTTCTTTAATTCGGGCCACCAGAACAGCTTTTTCATGTCCCTGTACATCTTTGTGCTCCCTGGGTGAACTGAGTACTTTGCAAAGTGAGCTTCGTACATCAACTCTTCCCTCAGTTTACCCACACTTGGGACGCATACTCGACCATTTCTCCGTAACAACCCGTTATCCCAAGAGAATTGATCATCCGGCCCATCTTTAGCATAGCGCTGGAGACTTTCATCAAGCTCCGTTGCTCGCCGAACTCTGTCCGTAAGGTCATACTGCACCTCCGTCCAGTTCAAGCACGCATCGGTTGACGCACCCTTGTCAACACACGATATCTCCAATGCTTCCAATTCCTGGATCAAACGCTGATCATGCCTCTGTAACCAGTTTGCCCGTACCGGAGTCTGTCGACTCAAAGCATCAGCGACCACATTTCCCTTTCCGGGAGTATAGTGAATCTCGAAGGTGTAGTCCCCAAGGAACTCCATCCATCTTCGTTGTCGCATATTCAGATCCTTCTGATCCAACAAATACTTTAGGCTCTTATGATCTGTATAGATATCCACTTTCACGCCATATAGATAGTGCCGCCACAACTTGAGCGCAAAGATTACCGCCGCCAACTCCAAATCATGGACGGGGTAATTCCGCTCATGCACTTTCAACTGACGCGAGCCATAAGCAATCACTTTCCCAAACTGCAGAAGAACGCAGCCTAAGCCGCTCCCAGAAGCATCACTATAGATCTCATACCCATCGGTACCACATGGCGATGTCAACACAGGCACCGTGGTCAAACGACTCTTCAAGTCTTCAAAAGCTCGCGCGCACTCCGGCGTCCATATGAACCTTTGATCTTTTCTCGTCAGCGTGGTCAGAGGTAAAGCAATCCGTGAGAAGTTTTCCACAAACCGTCTATAGTAGCCCGCAAGTCCAAGGAAGCTCCTGACCTCGGCCACTGAAGACAACACTGGCCAATCTTGAATGGCACTTATCTTCAACGGATCCACCGCGATACCCTCTCCGCTTACCACATGGCCTAAAAAGGCTACTGAAGAGAGCCAGAACTCACACTTTGAGAACTTGGCAAAAAGCTTATTCCTCCGCAGGGTATGCAAGACCAACCGCAAATGGTTTGCGTGATCCTCTTCCGACTGAGAGTATACTAATATGTCATCGATAAACACAATAACAAACAAATCCAAGTACTCTCGGAACGTTCGATGCATTAGGTCCATAAATACCGAAGGCGTATTACATAGGCCAAACGGCATTACCGTGAACTCATAATGCCCGTAGCGTGTTCCAAACGCTGTCTTGGGAATGTCACCTTCCCGAATCCTTAGCTGATAATATCCCGATTTCAAATCCAACTTGGAATAGACCGTTGATCCCGCCAGCTGATCAAAAAGGTCATCAATCCGTGGGATCGGATACTTGTTTTTCTCCGTCAGCTTATTCAACTCGCGGTAGTCAATACACAACCGTAAGCTACCGTCTTTCTTTTTCACAAAGAGAACAGGCGCGCTCCAAGGTGACATACTTGGGCGTATATATCCCTGCTCCAACAACTCTTACAATTGGACTTTCAACTCAGCCATCTCTTTTGGCGCGACGCGATATGGAGAGCGGGCCACAGGTTTCGCACCTGGCACCAACTCAATAGAGAAGTCAATCTCCCGCTGGGGTGGTAACCCAGGAAGATCTTTAGGAAACACATCGGCAAACTCTGACACAACTGGCACTTCCCCGACACTGGCCTTTGGCTCAACAGCCCGAATTAGCGTGAAGAATAACTCCGCGCCCTTCCGCACAGCATTGACGACTTGGAGTGCAGACAACAACGTTCCGCCAACTCCTCGCATACCAGCGAACTTCGTCACAAGCCCGGTATTCTGGCCCAGTGTAATCTCTTTGGAGTTGCAATCAATAAAGGCACGCTGCTCCGAGAGCCAGTCCATACCAAAGATCACATCAAACTCCGATAACGGTAGCACAGCTGCACTCAAACCGAAATCCCGACTTCCTATTTGCACATCCACATCGCAAGCCCTATCCGCAAGCATCACACAGCCATTCGGCAATAGCACCCTTGTACTATCCACCGTCACATGACTCGGTACCCCAATGCGAGATACGAAATCCTCAGACAGAAAAGAATGCGAAGCACCCGTATCAAACAGGGCTCTCGCTAAATTATTCCGAATCAGGACAAAGCCTGCAGCACACACACACATGCACAAGCTAAACAAAACCAAAACCAAAAGCACAGCAAGTAAACTAACTCAACTCGTACCTGTGACGACGTCACTTTGCTTAATCGCTTCCTGTTGGCCAAGTTGATAGATTCGGGGCTGCGCCTGGGAAGCAGAGGAATCCACCACCGCTTTGCCCTTCTCAGCATACGACGCACCCGTCTTCTTTTCCCCTTTGGGCTGCACAACCCGACAGTCACGAGCAATATGCCCCACCCGGCCACAGTTATAGCACGTACGAGCATCCGGCCTTGATGTCGCTCCCGACACCACAGTCGTAGTCACTTGCCCAGATGGCTTGGACCTCTTGCCCCCTTTCTTCTGTTAAAACGACTTGCCTGGGCGAGGTGCTTGAAACTCTGGCTTAGACACCACCAAGCCCTTATTCCCTTGCACTCGCCTCATGTCCTTCTCCAACGCGCACGCAGTATCAACCAACGCCTGAAACCCTTGGCTCACAGAACTCGAAAGCAGGAATCGTAACTCATCCCGCAATCCTTCATAGAACCGATTCGTTTTCCTTTGGTCATCCGCGAAGATTGTTCCCGCATATCGTCCCAACCTGGTAAACTCGTGCAAGTAGATATCCACACTATCGTCCCCTTGCTTTAACCGTTGGAACTCATTTTCCATAGCAATACGTTGCGCCGCTGGGACATGTTTCGCCAGAAATATCCGAGAGAACTCCTCAATCGACACTTGTGTTAGTTGCCTGCCCGCCAAATGGTATAACTCAACCTCGTCCCACCACAACCGCGCCTCCCCTTCAAGCATGAAGGTGGCTAAGGTGACCTTGAGAGTTTCCTCCGCCCTGATCGCTGTCATTATCCTCTTGACACGCGATAACCAATCTTCCGCCTGCGTTGGGGATCCCATTCCCGCAAACGTAGGAGGACTGAAGCTCATGAATTGCTTCAACTGTCGGTCAGCTGCTCGTGGATCTACAGCCTCAACCGGCTCGGGTCTTACATCAACACGAACTGGCACTACCGCCGGCTGCGCTTGCCCGGTCGGCTGAATCATGGCAAATAGCGCCTCAGCCACTAAGCGAACAGTTTCCGCAGATGGAGGAGGTGTTGGCACCTCGGCTGGTGCCGCACTCTCATCAGAACGCTGGGGCTCAGACTGCCCAGCACCACTACGTGTCACCTATAGGTGGACAAGACACACATTAGCGAACGTATGCAAGCAAAACAACACAAAAAGGAACGCGCAGATTCCTCAAACAAGATTTTGTACATTCCTTAATGGACATTCCAGAGTTCATTAGCGTTACAGCAGGTCGCACAAACACGTGCTCGCCACCCCACAAAAGAATTCGACCACGAATTCGAAAGAGGAAGACCGAGAAAAGCTGATACCAAAATGTAACGACCCCATCCGTTAAATGACGTATAGTAGAAGGTCCGGCCGGGGCCCCACACTATATGCCACAAACAGACGGTGAGGTCACAGGATAATACCAAACCAATTACGAATCCTAACTCAGAGCATTCTAGCGGAAGCTTTAAGTTACAACTTTGAACTCTTAACCGGAATGCCCAATATATATAAAACCACCTTTATATATAAATACCACGGAATGTATGTAACCACAAGAGTTTGGCCTTAAGGCCTTACAGTTCCTCTGAACATACATCATGTTTTACAAACCTCGGCGCGCAGGCCGGCCATACATGAGTAAAAAGAGAAAACAAAACAATGGCTTAGCCTTCCAGGCTAGCCGCAGCAGCAGCAGCAACAGCAGTAGGGCTCTCCCGCCCATCACTTACCACTTGGCTCTCCAGCACCTGCACGGGAACAATCCACCCAACCGGTGGCAAACAATGCAACGGTCAGCATTCAGCTGACCCAATTATAACAATCCTACCCCTTTCTCGGGGCATGAGCATTCTTTCCCTGCAAGCATGGCATCATCAATAGCAACTATGTGCGCGCAGGCACATTCAAGCCATCACAACCATCGGCCACCCGGCCCGACAGTCCGTGCACTCAGGGCACATTTTCGGTGTACCGGAATACCAGGGTCAACACCACCGTCTACACGGTCTTTGAGCATTTCTAGTCTTTCCGGCGCGCGGGCCTAAGACTCTCATTAGGCGCTCCAACAAAACCTATACCAGGCTTCCAAGTCGGACGGACCTAACGCAGGTACGGATCAGCCACCCCCCGTTGCTCAAGTCGCCGAGCCACCTCGAATACGGAAGTATCCATGGCATTTTATAGGCGCGGGTCGGTTTCACCTTTCCTGTTCGGCAATCTGCCTTTTCATCGAGTTGCAGCCCAACGGCTCAACTACTCACAAAGTGGCAACACACGGCCACAAGAGTTGCCGCCAACCCTCTTCATTTCCTGGACATCGTCCAGTACTTCCTGCCGCACCAAGCAACAGGTAGGAACAAGGCATTACAAGCCATAGGCATCACAAGACATTATCACGGAGCCTTCTCCGATATGCAAACAAGCATCACCAATCCAGATAACATCCAGATGGGTTTCACACAGCATGCCTAGAGCCGTACTCCAATTCCGGCCTCTAACAAGGGGGACTTCACATATCTACCCCAAGGGACACTACAACCCACCGCACAGTCGCGGGGAAGGGCTTTCCCTATGCAATGCAGAAAAGAAGGACTTCACATGTCCAAGGAGGGAGATCGTTACCCTTGTCGATCTCTTCGGTGCCATCGAAAACTAGCCGGTGAGAAAGAACCGCAGCAGCCTTGCCGTCACAACGCCGGCTTCGGATCACGAATCGAACCACGGGAGCTCCGCCGGTGGCTTGCTCTCCTCCTCCTTCTTCCTCTCTCTTTCTCTCTTCCTTAAGGATAATGAAGAATGGCTTTACATCCTTCTCTCACGACTTAATTCAGCCCAAGAAACCACCTGAGCCTTTAGATCAAAAGAGAGGAAACTGAACGGCCAAGATCTTCCCAAAAAAATCACTTTTTGGCCGACACGGCCTGTGACACGCCCGTGTCACAGGCCGTGTACCCCTTAAGCGGTACACACAGCTTGAACCGACTGAACAACACGGGTCATCGACACACCCGTGTCGGACCTGACACGCCCGTGTCAAACCTGAGACACGCCCGTGTCTCCTGCTCCATCGAGCTGCAACCAGTACACGGGTCGGAACACGGCAGCTGACACGCCCGTGTCCAACCTGACACGCCCGTGTTCCCGGCCGTGTTCAAGGCCGTGTCCGGCTCTGACCTGAATAGGCCAATTTCGCAAAATAAATAGAACACGCCCTGGGACACGCCCGTGTCCCAGGCCGTGTACACCCGACACGCCCTGGGACACGCCCGTGTCCCAGGCCGTGTAACCTGACCTGCTACTCAAACTTCAAGTTGAGTCTTTTTGGGCCTTTTTGGGGTGTTACACAGGGGTTATCTCAACTTAGAATGCTAAACACAACCAGAGACACATGCAGTAACAAGAAAGTTTATTGATCACAACAATCTTCTTATAAGGTGAGACATACATGGTGAGAAATGATTTCGCCAATGTACCAAGCAAGAAAAAAAACAAGGCAAATCTAACTGTGCAGACTCAATGAGTAGTCGTTGATTCTACTACTTCACTACAGAGTCCGCACATACTGCCTAGTCTACCAAACTGCGAACAAGGCGAGCGGACATACCGTTATTCCAATGCAAGCTCTACTCGCAGATCATCAAGCCGCCTAGCTGTCTGACCGCGCGATCTACTACTGCCGAACTAAAAAGGCCGCCTGAAGCAGATGACTTATAAAACCCCGAAACAAGTAACCAATGAGAAAGCTTCCTGATCGCTATCCACGACCTGCTATTAACCGCCTGTTGCTTAACCATAGAGTCCGCACTATCCCCGAACGCAATCATACCAAGTCCTGGCTTTCCAGCTCTATTCGCACAACCTGCACAGCATAAACCGGTCAACTCCATTAATCCGGGTGGATACCAAAATCCAGTCCGCAGCAATTGTTTGCGGGCTCACTTACTGTTCATTCCATCTGAACTTGACGTGACAGAGGGGTCCTATTTATTGGCATGATGAGGAGTGTGGTCACCGCCCTAGCCGAAAGGATCACCGCCACCATCCCGCGACAAACACCAAGCAGTCCTCTTTGTCCGCCGCGACCTTGTGCGATAGTCAGCCCGCCTCTTCATCACCAAGGCCGGACTGACTTCCTAGTCCGCATTGTTGCAAAAGGGCCATAAGACTTGGTCGGCATCCCGCAAGACTCTGCATCAACATTGCCTATTCTCCATCCCGCGGAGACCGCACAGTCCGCTCACCCAAGTTCGCAGTCAAGGCACCAAGCCAACTGCCAAACTCGGCGGACAATGTAAGCAGTCCACCCACCTTGCGAACACATCATAAGTCCGCATAACTCCGAGTCCGCAGCTAGGCATCAAGATGACATCTGCAGGACTCAGCGGACAAGTCTCCAGTCTGCGCGCCGAGGGGGACACTTCTCAAGTGAATATTTGCGAAGCAAGCATCCAACCCACAGGGCAACACCTGCCGAGCATGGAAGACTTGAGAAGCAATTCGCGCATTATTGCGCGATATCCCCAGACTGAGCCAACCTTGGACTTGGTTTAGAACCAAACAAGTCCACACTACTGGCCACTAGGGCCAGTCCGCACTTATTAGCGGACATTGGTACGAGTCCGCCAAGCTCGGCGAACTCCAGCATCAATCTGTTCTAACCGGCGAAACCTGCAGATACCACCAGCCGTACCACAAGATCTAAACCAAGGAATCTGCCATGCCAGACTGCCGAGCTCCAGTCTAGTCCGCACCTTGCCGAACTCCGCGGATAGAGGAGCTATCCGCTTGGTTACCATCTGGGAACATCCTGCTGTCTGAGCAAAAGCCGGTTTGGCTGGCCTCCTCCTCTATTGCCAAAGACCGTGCGAACAGACCGTCAAGGATGCCACTTCCAACACATCTGCTGACTTGATTAACTGCTAGTCCTGTCTTCGCCGTCAGCGCGGATAGATCTCCCTAGTTGCCTGACCATCAGCTAATCGCTACCTTATTGCCGACCTGCCTATCCTCCTATCCAGACCGCACAGGCCGTGCGGATATAACTTCCAAGTTGCGCAATCTACCACTTTCACTTCACAATTTTCAACTGTGTGTTCTAGAAGTGACCATTGATGGTGTATCTTTTGGGCCCCGACAATGATCCCGAGGATGCCGAATTTTGACCTCGTCTTGGGCACTGCATGGCTCACCTGGAACCATGCGCAGATTGATTGCCCAACAAGAAGGGTCGTGCTGAGTTATGGCGACACTTACCTGACCTTCAAAGGTATCTCCCCAGCTTCTCGTCTTCTACTCTCTTCTATTCACGCCGTCAAGGCCAATCTACAAAGATATGAGGTCTACTGGGTGCTGTTTGAGATGGCTGAGGCCTAGGATTCCATTGCTAATATTTCGGTGGTGCGGGACTTTGCCTACGTATTTCCGAAGAAGTTGCCAGGATTTCCGCCACATCGAGAGAAGAATTTCCAGATACAACTCGTTTCGGGAACTAATCCGGTATCCACAGCTTCATATTGGATGTCCTCGAAGGAGTTAGAGGAGTTTCGAAGCCAAATGCAGGAGCTACTGGAACCGGATTAGTCCGGCCAAGCTCTTCGCCATAAGGATCTCTGGTACTGTTTGTGAAGAAGAAGGATTGGACACTCTGATTGTGCATTGACTACAGGTCACTGAACAGTCTAACAATTTGGAACATGTATCCTCTATCGAGGATTGACGAGCTGTTTGACCAGTTGGAGGGAGCTCATAGGTTTTCGAAGCTTGATCTAAGGTCAGGATACCACCAACTACGAATTTAGAAGGAGGACATCCCGAACACCACTTTCATCAGTAGATACAGGCTATATGAGTTCACTGTAATGCCCTTCGGGCTCATGAATGCACCATCCGTGTTCATAAGTTTGATGAACCGGGGATTCGAGGCCTACTTGGATGTTTTTGTCATAGTGTTTATTGACGACATCCTCATCTATTCAAGGACCGAGGAGGAGCATGTATGTCATCTGACACTGACTTTGGAGAGGCTCTGAGAGCATAGTTGTATGCTAAGTTCAGCAAGTGCCAGTTTTGGCCAAAGTAGGTGGCCTATTTCGGCCATATTATCAGTGGAGCAGGACTGGCAGTGGATCCAGCAAAGGTTCAGGCCGTACGGGATTGGCCACCACTAAAGACGGCCACCGATGTGAGGAGTGTCCTAGGGCATGTCGGTTACTACCGGAAGTTCATATAGGGATTCTCTCGGATTGCCCTCCTGCTCACTTCTCTGATGAAGGAGACTCCATTTGTTTTTATGCCGCAATGTGAGGCTGCCTTCCTGGACCTGAAGGGTCGGCTTACCTCAGCCCATATCCTTGCCCATCTATCTGGGAAGGAAGGATTTCAGCTTTATACCGATTCATCGTATCTGGGGATGGGTGCCATTCTGGTGCAGAACGGGCATGTCATAGCTTTTGCCTCAAGACAACTGAAGAAACACCAGCAAAACAATATTGTGCATGACTTGAAGATGGGAGCGGTTATCTTCACTCTGAAGATCTTGCGGCACTACCTCTATGGTGTCCACTGTGATATCTTCTAAGAACACAAGAACCATAAAAATGTGGACACACAAAAGGAGCTGAACATCTGATAGAGACGTTGGGGAGTTTTTGTCATACTACCAGTATACCATACACTATCATCTTGGGAAGGCCAACATGGTAGCAGATGCTCTATAACACCTCCCCTATAATGACCGTATAATATGGGTCCGGCCGGGGCCCCACAACATATAGACGCCACAGCTTTAGCATTATAAGATGATATTTACTACCCAAACTCAAAACTCAAAACTAAACACAGTAAAAACAAAGCAAAAACAAATTGAAGTTATCCACCACTAACAGGAGTATCAAATAGCCATAAGGCCTTAAACAAAAAGAGTCCATCAAATAGAGGCCACAAGGTCAAACATGAACGTGCAAAAGCACTCCTAAGCTACCTCGGCGTGCAAGCTGGACGATGTCCAAAACATGGATCATACAAGACAAGAAAAAGAAACAAGCTAAAGTACAACAACACTTCATGCAGCTTAGGGCTTTTCGCCCGGCGCACTAGCTCCTGCTTGCGATCCTTTACCTGTAAAGATTTTAAGTAACGTGGGTAAGCAAAGGCTGAACTCTACTGTGTAACCAACACATCTCTTCCCGGCCGCCCCTAGCGGAACCCGGGGCACCCCTCCAACCTGCAAGTCAGCACTTCGTATACCAAATGCAAATATATATAAATCTTTAAAATAGGTTTGGATGTCTCATACAACAAACACGTTTTCTAGGTTTAGAACAGAGTGAAAGGGGCCTACTATGCAACATGTATGCAAACCTGGGCTTCGCCGAAGGAACCCTATCTCGTATGCATCTAACACATCATCAAGCACTGGGTACTTCCATTTCCCCATTGGCCTAAAGCCGCAAAAAAGGGAACTACATTGTCCCTAACGGCCCAAGCGCCATTACACAGAAATCTTGTAAATGCCCTACCCGCACATGGGTCTTAAACCCCAGGCTTGCCTGCAAATTCTGACTTCTCACATAAGGATTTCGTATCACACACAACCGATTCTAAGAACCCTTGCTAGACCCCACCAGCTCATGGCTTCATTTCCGAGGCTTGCTCACGCTAGGCGTTCGCGTCAGTCTCACAGAAGGGGACTAGTCTCGCCGGGACACTTTCCCCAAGTGACATGCATGCCACAGGATAGCCAGCCGACCACGGAGACGTATCCATGCATTAGCACATCACAACCATAATTCCCCACCCTAATCCATCATTCGTACCACAACATTCCCGCGCACCAAGTAAATCATCTACCTCCGAAGCGGAGCAAACCTTTCCCGGTTCCGGCTACGAGTACTCACTCAAGAAAAAGGGGAACGCATAAATCATAACGACATAAAGCCGTAATGGATTTCTACCGAATCATCAAAGCTCGCTATGCAACATCACCGAGTCGGTCTAACGGTCATGACTTCGACTTCACCCACAATGCCTAATCCACTAATGGAGCGGATCTCTAATGCAAAATCAAGCCGGGGACGGACACAATCGACCCGGAGGTTCATCTTGAACCATGGCAACCTAAACCCCTCTCATTTGAGAGATCTGGAGCCCAAAAGAAATGAGAATAAGAGAAGATGCTAAACGTGCATCTTAAAACAAAGAGGAGAAGTGTCATTACCTTACGACCCCTCTTCCTAGCCATGGAATCTTTGCTTTGAACGGCTTGACACGAGCGCCTCCACGCCCTCTCCACAGATTTGGTCTCAGAACGGCGATCGGAGCTCTGAAGCTCCGTCAATGGTAGAAGAAGCTCTCTCCTTCCTCTTCCCTTCTCTTCCTCTCTAGCCCCTCTCTCAAACCCTAAAGATGAGAATAATGAGAGGAAAAAACCTCTCAGCCCTAATAAGATCGTTTGGGAGGAAGATCCTTGCCTTTGGATCTAATTTCGGGAAGCATCGGACGGCCACAAACCAAAATTGACAGAACTGTCCCGACCGCACGATCGGTGGCGCACGAGCAGTGGTCGTGCGCAATAGATCCCATGGTCGTGCGATTTACTCTGGCAGAACTCCAGAAAGAAAGGGATAAACGCGCACAAGCAGCGACACACGACCAGTGGTCGTGTGCACTCTAACCAAAGATCGTGCGTTTACCCAAACAGAACTTGGCTAACCGGTGAAAAGTGCGCACGAGTAGTGGCGCACGACCAGTGGTCGTGCGCACTAGATCCAATGATCGTGCGCTTTAAACAACAGCAAAAAACATCGATCCATCTCCCGTGGCATCCCCACCATCGGGCGTTAACTTCTAGTCACTCCAGGTCTACAAACTGGGGTGTTACAACTCCTCCCCCCTTACAAGAATTTCGTCTCCGAAATTAATCCTCATCCAGGGAGACAACCAGAAAGAAATAATAATAATAATTGCAACTAATAAAATATTATTTCCCCACATCGGCTACCGTTTTTAACCAGCCTTATACAAATAACCCGGGATAGTCCTCGCTTATTTCTTTCTCACGCTCCGAAGAGAACTCGTCACGCCCGTAGTTATCCCAACGCACCTTCACGAGCTTGACTTCTTTGTTCTGCAACTGCTGAACTTCTGAGTCTTCTATACCAACTGGACGAACTTACGTTCTCAAGCCCTCTTCTATCGGCACTGATGCCAATTCGATCACCACACTAGCCTCCACTAAAGCCTTCCTCAAGACGGCGACATGGAAGACATCATGCAATCCACTAAGCTCATTGGACAACGCCAACCGATACGCCGCTTCTCCCACCCATTCTATAACCTTGAAGGTTCCCAAAAACCTCGGACTCAACTTCTTAAGTCGGCGAATCCGCGAAATGCCTTTGAACGACTTGATCTTTAGATAAACCCAGTCGTCTACCGCAAACTCCACATTCCTGTGGAGAGCATTAAAATATTTCGCTTGCCGATCTTGAGCCACCTTCATGCGCTCTTGAATGGTTCGCACCAACTCACAAGCGTCAGCTATGACTTCTTTCCCCAAGAGCTTGGTGTCTCCTGCCTATGTCCAATACATCGGTGTTCAGCACCGCCTCCCATACAAAGCTTTGTATGGCGCCATCTTTATACTTTCTTGGTAATTATTGTTATATGCAAACTCTACCATGAAGAGATGATCCTCCCATTTCTTGCCGAAGTCAAGAGTACAAATCCTCAACATATCCTCCATAGTACGGTTCGTTCTCTCGCTCTGCCCATCAGTTTTAGGATGGAAGGACGTACTGAACTTGAGCTTCGTGCCCAGACTTTTATGCACCAACCTCCAATCCTTAGACGTGAAACATCCATCGCGGTCAATAACTATGCTCTTTGGAATCCCATGCAGTCGCACAATGTTGTGAACATACAATTCCACCAACTTCTCCACGCTGTCCTCCTTCCGATTTGGGATTAAGTGTGCCACTTTGGTCAAGCGATCTACGATCACCCAAATTGCGTCGTTACCCTGCTGCGATCTAGGTAACCCATGCACAAAATCCATAGAGATGTCGTCGAATTTCCACTCTGGGATAGGAAGAGGCTTCAAAAACCCGACCGGCTTCTGACACTCGGCCTTCACCAAGGCACAAGTGCCCGACTCACGTACAACGCTACGTCTCGCTTCAGACCAGGCCACCAATAGGATTTCTTCATATCCAAGTACATCTTTGAACTGCCCGTGTGAATGGAGTACTTTGTGAAGTGGGCCTCAAACATCAACTCCTCACGGAACTTGCCGAACTGCGGTACACAAATCCTCCCACACTTCCTCATAATCCCATCAATCATCTCCCATGCGCTACCCTCGCCATTTAGAGCTTCCTCAACGTATGGTTGGAAGTCCGCATCTAAACGGGTTGCTTCCCGAATACGATTGCACAAATCATTCTGCATTTCGATCCAGTTCAACCGAGCCACATTAGACTCACCTCTGGCCACACACTCCATGCCGAGGGACTCCCTGTCCCGCCTCAACAGATCATCATGAGCTTCGTTCCAATTCTCTTGCCCAGAGTATTTTCTACACAAGGCATCAGCCACCACATTGGCTTTGCCTTGCGTGTACTGAATCTCCACATCTTAGTCCCCAAGGAACTCAACCCACCTGCGCTGCCACATATTTATGTCCTTCTAATCTAGGAGATACTTTAGACTTTTGTGATCCGTATTGGTCTCCACCTCGCACCATAAACGTAGTGTCGCCACAATTTCAGCGCAAAAATTACCGCCGCCAATTCAAAATCATGGACGGGGTAGTTTCTCTCGTGAGGCTTCAAATGCCTAGACCCAAAGGCGATCACACTGCCATGTTGCACTAATACGCACCCTAAATAACATTCGGACACGTCGCTGAAAATATGAAATTCTTCAGTCCCCTTTGGCAGACTTGGGATTGGAGCTGTAATCAGCCTTTCCTTCAGGGTATCAAATGCCTAACTGCACTCTAGTGTCCACAAGAACTTCTGATCCTTACGAGTTAGTGAGGTGAGGGGTAGAGCTATCTGCGAAAAGTTTTCCACAAACCTTCGATAGTACTCGGCTAGTTTAAGAAAACTCCGGACATCCGACACGGTCCTCAATACTAGACAATCTCTGATGGCTTCCACTTTCGTTGGATCTACTGCCACCCCATCTCCACTAATCATATGGCCCAAAAACGCCACTTTCTCTAACCAGAATTCGCATATGGATAAATTCGTATAAAGATGGTTCTCTCTCAACACTTGCAACACTAATCTCAATTGAGTCTCGTGCTCTTCTTCCTACTTGGAATAAACAAGGATGTCATCAATAAAGACGACTACAAATGAGTCCAAGTATTTGCGAAAAACTCGGTTCATCAAGTCCATGAATAAGGATGGTGCGTTTGTCAGCCCGAACGGCATCACCAAAAATTCAAAGTGACCATACCTCGTGCCAAACGCGGTCTTGGGTATGTCTTCGTCTCGGATTTTTAACTGATAGTATCCTGACTTCAATTCTAACTTGGAATACACCACCGAACCCACCAACTGGTCGAATAGATCGTCTATCCGAGGAATCAGATACTTATTCTTAATAGTCAGTTTGTTCAACTCTCGGTAGTCTATGCACAACTGCATACTACCGTCTTTCTTCTTTACGAACAACACTGGCGCGCTCCATGGTGAAGATTTGGGTCGGATATACCCCTGCTCCAAAAGCTCCTGCAACTGAACTTTAAGTTCGGCCAACTTCTTTGGTGCCATCCTAAAGGGAGGACATGACACTAGCCTAGCCTCTGGCACTAGCTCGATAGAGAAATCAATCTCCCGTCGAGGAGGTGCTCCCGGAAGCTCCTCAGGAAACACGTCTTCGAACTCTGCCATTACGGGTACTTCTCCAAGAGATAACCTGGAAATGCTAACCTACAACAGTGCTACCAGGGCTACACCTCCTTAGTTAACCGCCCATACTAACTGCATGGCCGAAACTAGGGAACAGGCCACTCCGTGAAGACCCTCAAACTTAACTTCTTCTTGCCCTTCGCCCCTCAGGGTTACCACCTTGGACAGGAAGTCGATACTGGCACACTGCTCTGCTAGCCAGTCCATCCCCAATATTACTTTAAACTCTGCCAACGGTAAGAATGCCGCCATCAACATGAAGTTGACACCATCTAGACTCCAACATATACGTCCTTTAGCCCTGGTAGTCATAGATGACCCATTGGGCATGCACACTTTCAATTCCGCGTCTGTTGAGAAAGACTCAACTCCAATCCTTCGAATAAAGTTTTCTGCAAGGAAGGAGTGTGACACTCCCATATCAAACAGTACCCTAGCGGGGTACCCAGAAACTATCACAAAGCCTAAACACATGCAACAAACATAAATGGCTTGAATTCATAAAAACCCAAGGTGGAAGTTAAACTCTCATACCTGTCACCACATCGGATTGATGGATCGCTTCCTGTTGCCCAAGGTTATAGGCCTTTGGCTGCACCAGTTGAAACCGAGAAGCGCTCGACTCTGCCATCTTCCCTTTCTCTATGGAACTGGGCCTAGAGCGCACAGTCTGCTCTGGTCTTTGTTCTTGCTCAGTTCCCCCTTGAGTACAAAATCGTGCTATGTTCCATGCCTTTCAAGAATTATAACACATCAGAGGTCCATTAGAATGAGACCCTCCGAAGGTAAAGTTACTTTTCTCACCACACTTGTACGGGTGAGGCTTCTTCTTCAATCTGCTCCCTTCCGACTTCCCGTGGGACTGAGAAGGCTTCCCTTCCACTTGCTTGGTTGTGAAACCCTTACGGTGCTGTGTTCGCTCCATATCACTTTCCAAAATCCTGGCCGCCTCAACCAATTCGTTGAAACCCGCGCATTTTATAGATATGAGGGGCTGTCTCAAATTCTCCCGCAACCCATTGTAGAAGAGATTGTCTCTCTCCTCATCATACGCCTTTGTCGTTCCCGCATAACGACCAAAACGAGTGAATTCTTGAACATACTCGTCCACAGTCTTGTCTTGTTGCACCAAGTGCAGAAACTGTCTCTAGAGGGCTAACCTTGTCGATGCGGGAATGTACTTCTTCAGGAAAGCATTCCCAAACTCATCAATGGACGGGGTACGTCCAGGAAACTGCCGGCAACCGTGGCTCACCCACCACAACTTGGCGTCTCCTTCCAACATGAAGGCTGCAAACTCTGCTTTCTTCTCGTCTGGCGTCTCTGCCGCTCTCAAAAGCTCCTGAATCAGAGCCCACCAATCCTCTGCATCTATTGGCATGCCGACTCCCTTAAAGGTTGGAGGGTGGAAGCTAAGGAAACACTTTATTTGCCGGTCACCATGCCCGATAATCACCCTTTCGGCTAGCGGCTCTGCCCGCCTTGCTTCCTTGCCCGGCACGGCCGTCTCCGTATCCGTGGTAGCAAGAGTTATTACCTGAGCAATGGGGGCTGCTACTTGTGCTGTTGCTGTAGCTTGGGCCGCCACAATCGCTTCTACAAGAATGCAGCAGAAGTCGTCTAGTGTTACCCCCATGCCTAATGGACCTTGCGTAGTAGCGCTACTCGCTGAGAGCTCTTCTCCTTGCCTCGACGTTCCCGCCTCATTTCTTGCACTCTTAACACAAGCAAAGAAAACACAAATCAGTCTCTAATCGCAAGTCTCAAACACAAGGACACTCATGGTCCCGTGATACTCCTATGTGGATAACTTCTTATAAGAGACTCGATTTTGACTTTCGACCACGAATCCTTTCCTTAGAACGCGAACCTGGCTCTGATACCAAATTGTAACACCTCCCCTATAATGACCGTATAATATGAGTCCGGCCAGGGCCCCACAACATACAGACGCCACAGCTTCAGCATTATAAGATGATATTTACTACCCAAACTCAAAACTCAAAACTAAACATAGCGGAAACAAAGCAAAACAAATAGAAGTTATCCACCACTAACAGGAGTATCAAATGGCCATAAGGCCTTACACAAAAAGAGTCCATCAAATAAAGGCCACAAGGTCAAACATGAACGTGCAAAAGCACTCCTAAGCTATCTCGGCGTGAAAGTCGGACGATGTCCAAAACATGGATCATACAAGATAAGAAAAAGAAACAAGCTAAAGTACGACAACACTTCATGCGGCTTAGGGATTTTTGCTCGACGCACTAGCTCCTGCTTGCAATCCTTGCCTTGTAAAGATTTTAAGTAACGTGGGTCAGCAAAGGCTTACCTCTACTATGTAACCAACACATCTCCTCCTGGCCGCCCCTAACGGAACCCGGGGTACCCCTCAAACCTGCAAGTTAGCACTTCGTATACCAAATGCAAATATATATAAAGCTTTAAAATAGGTTTGGATGTCTCATACAATAAACACGTTTTCTAGGTTTAGAACAGAGTGAAAGGGGCCTACTATGCAACATGTATGCAAACCCGGGCTTCGCCCAAGGCACCCTATCTTGTATGCATCTAACACATCATCAAGCACAGGGTACTTCCATTTCCCCATTGGCCTAAAGCCGCAAACAAAAGGGATCTACATTGTCCCTAACGGCCCAAGCGCCATTACATATAAATCTTGCAAATGCCCTACCCGCACATGGGTCTTAAACCCCGGCTTGCCTGCAAATTCTGACTTCTCACGTCAGGATTTCGTATCACACACAACCGATTCTAAGAACCCTTGCTGGACCCCACCCGCTCATGGCTTCATTTCCGAGGCTTGCCCACGCTAGGCGTTCGTGTCAGTCTCACAGAAGGGGACTAGTCTCGCCGGGACACTTTCCCCAAGTGACATACATGCCACGGGATAGCCAGCCCACCACGGAGACATAGCCACGCCTTAGCACAGAACAACCATAATTCCCTATCCTAATCCATCATTCGTACCGCAATGTTCCCGTGCACCAAGGAAATCATCTACCACCGAAGCGGAGCTAACCTTTCCCAGTTCTGGCTACGAGTACTCACTCAAGAAAAGGGGGAAAATGCATAAATCATAATGACATCTAGCCGTAACGGATTTATACCGAATCCTCAAAGCTCGCTATTAAACATCACCGAGTCGTACTAACGTCATGACTTCGACTTCACCCACAATGCCTAATCCACTAACGGAGCGGATCTCTAATACAAAATCATGCCGAGGACGGTCACAATCGACCCGGAGGTTTATCTTGAACCATGACAACCCAAACCCCTCTCATTTGAGAGATCTGGAGCCCAAAAGAAATGAGAATAAGATAAGATGCTAAATGTGCATCCTAAAACAAAGAGGAGAAGTGTCGTTACCTTACGACCCCTCTTCCTAGCTGAAAGTGACGGAAAGATCTACCTTAACTCTAGAGGGGGGGTGAATAGAGTATTTTTAAAATAATTTATAATTAAAAATATAAATCAGTGGAAGACTTAATTTATGTATATGTGTAAAGTGCTTGTTATGAAATAAAAACTAAAGCAAGAGCTAAGAAAACACACAGCACACAGCAAAGTCAAACACCCAACAACCAGATAACACAAGGAACTATAGTGGTTCCCCAACAACCTGGGTACATCCACTCTTCTACCACCCTTAGTAGGAATCCACTGCAGGAATAGTTGATCAGGTGTCCTGGGCACCAATGAGCTTTTGATAAGGTGCTCAAAAACCAAAATTAGATTTTTTTGATAAGGTCTCTTTCCACCACTGAGTTTTGACAAGGTCTCAGAAGCAAAACTCAGAACTTTTGAAGGGAGTTTTGAAAAATCCTTTTACAGGAGGGAAAGGAAAAAAGAAGGAAAAAGTCTAGTTGTTCTTCTCTATCAACAGTCTGAGAGAAGACAAGTGGATGATGATGTCAAAGCTCCCCCTGAGATCTGTAAGAGTTCAGGAAGGTGAGCTTTGCTAGGGTGATAGGTCTTCAGTTGCTTCAGATCTCAAGCAATTGATGATTTCAGTAGATGCTGAAATGTTTGATGTCTGGAGTTCTTAATGTTGAAGCTTTTGAACACTTGAGGATTTGGAGGAGTTTAGTAGCCGAAGATTTCCTCCATAGAAAACTTTCTTTTGTTCTTGAAGATTTGGAATTCAGTAAATTTGTAAATCTCAGAAGATGAAATCTTGATCAGGGAGTTTTTATTGTTCACTCTTCTGTGTCTCTTTTCAATCTAATTCAGCTGTATATATTTTGTCTCTATAATTGTATATGATTTGTTATGTTTTCAAAAACATATTCTGAAGGAGTATATCAGATTCTGGCTTAGATGGCTGTTACTCAGTCATAAATTACTTCCATAAATGACAACTGTCTCTGGGGAAAGTCCTAAGTAACATTTCTTTTAGTCTTCCTTAAAACTTGCATTAGATTGCTTGAAACGGCTAGAAAATCTTTTGCAATAAATGCAGGACATAACTCTGAATGAATCTGAATGAATTCCGTAACTGTTCTTGAATTTGAAATCTGAAAACGTCGATCTCTCACAGAAATCGTCGACCTGAGCTCAGCTATCGTCGACCTGAGCTCAGAGATTGGATTTATACTAGAGACAGAAAATGTCGACCTGAGCTCTACGATCGTCGAACTGAGCTCAGCGACTTTGGAAATAGCTGAAGACAAAACGTCGATCTGAGCTCGAAGATCGTCGACCGGAGTTCGGCGACTTGCAGAGTTGAGCTCAGAGAACGTCGAACTGAGCTCGACGAAAATTGTCTTGTCTTAGTACTTAGTCCTGATCTCTGAGTGGTCCTGGGGGCAGCTCCAAACCTAAGTTCTAAGCCATAGACTCATTCTAATTTGACCTTTTCAACTATACAACTAGGTCAAGCCAATTTCCTAATAACATAGTGATCCTTACCCAAATTAGTAATATGGTGTTCCAACAATCTCCCCCTATTTGGGTTAGGATTACTATTTACAGGACACAATAGGAAATACAAAAGCATACATATAGAAATAAAAGCTAAACAAACAATACAAAAAAGATAATTAAAGCAGCATTGCAGAACTCAAAAGGAATGTCAGCAAATGTTCAGATATAGATGCACTGTCTGCTTACAGAATTCATTTCCTTTCACTGCCTTTCTTAAATAGAATCTCCCTGTTAGGATTGAGAGCATCTTTCTTTGATCTTCTGTCGTCTTCTGCACCTAAGGAGGTTTGGGATCTTGGTCTTGGGACAACAGCCTCAGGATGCAACTTCATATATTCTTCATGATCAAAGAACTTTCTTGAAGCATATCTCTCCAGTTCAGTCTTTCTTTGTTCGGAAAGAGTAGTAATATTAGAAGTATCTTTACCTTGCTCTCTGGCCTTTTTCAATTGATCTAAAGCAGCAAGTTCCTTCATCCTGGCAGTCCATGATAAAGGATTGTTTTCTGGATCCTCAAAAGGGATTGAAGGTTCATATCTATTTATGGTTTTTGAATCAGTAGATGTCCTTGTAATAACTGTATCTCTGAGTTTGTAAGGGAAAGGACCTTGAGTTTAATCCATATGCCCTTTTCCTTCCCTTTGCTGTCTGGAATAAGTTCTGTGCTCTCTCTGATTTCCTCTATATTGACTTCTTTTAGAATGATAGCCTCTTTGATGTTGACTTCTGGGTTGATATCTTTGAGAAGGTTGAGAAGAACTATACTTTGAAGCAGATCCAGGTTGAGAAGCAGATCCTCCACAGTACCAGAATCTGGAGGAGGAGGAGGAGGAGGATGAGACTGAGAAGATCCTTTCTCATATTTGTCAAGTTTTCTTCTTTTCTCATAGCCTTTAACTGATTCTTAGAATATTGCATCCAAGGTTCTGTTATTTGACAATCATGCAAAATATAGTTTGGTATATCATTTACATCTTTGGCCTTAGCAGGGGAAATATCATCATTGCTTTGCTTCTTTCTTTCCTTTTCTTAGAGATGGTGCCAGCAGAATCATCAGAGTCAGTGTTAAATAGATCACTTTCTGAACTCTGGGGTCTATCATATAGATCATCAATGCTTTTGATATACTCTTCTCTTTGTTTAGACTTTTCAGCAGACAGAACAGGAGCATAATCAATTGTAGTAGCAGCAGGAGCAGAAGGAACCTTAGAAACAACAGGTTCTTCTAAAAAAATAGCAAGTTCAACAGCAGCAGCAACAGGATCAGCAGGCAACATATCAATATCATTAGATTCAGCACCTTCAGCAGCAGCAGCAACAACACAATCAGAAACTTCCACAGCCTTAAGAGAATTTATATAAGATATGATCAGGCTGGGATCACAGACAGTAATAGGCACAATGGACTAAGTGAGGTCTTCAACTCCCAGAGTTGGTAAGCAGCTGCTGTGAAGAAGATCAAATTTAGACAACAGTGACCTGAGGTCCACTGTGAGTACTGGTTCTGGTGCAGCAGTGGAGATTTGTGGCAGCAGCAGATCACTTGGAGCAGCAGGCATTACCTCAGCTTCATAGGGTATCTCCCCCTGCCTTGATTCAGTGATGACTGGATCAAGGCACCCCATAGAAGGGATTGCCTGAGGAGAGGAGAGAGAGTTTAGCTTGTCAGATAGCTCCTTTATTGAGTTCAGGAGTGGAGCCATGGTGGTCTCCAGCAGGCTTACTAGCTTGGAGGCCAGTATCCCATATAGCCTATCTGCCAAGGCTGATAAATCCACTTGCTCAATTGGGACTTGAGTAGAGGTGGAGGATGGAATTGCTTGAACTGATGGTGAATGGGCTGTAGTTGATGCTGTGGTGGATGGTAGAATTGATGGTTGAGAGATAGGGATGGTGGAGATGGATGGTATGGGTGTGGAGATGGATGGAGTGAAGGATGGTTGGGAGAGTATATCATGAAGAAGTTGTTGGTAGGAGGAGGTAGAAGGAAGCTCAGGAGGAGTGGAAGGGGAATCATCCATGAAGGAATCTTCCAATATGTTGAAGGATGGAATGGTAAGAGGTGGATAGTAGTGGAGTGGATGGAATGATTCTGAGGTGGCTGAGGTGGGAATGGTGAAGAAATGGTAATGGGGGAAGAGATGAATGTTGAGATGGTTGATGTGGAGGTGGAGGTAGAAACAAGAGGTGGAGAAGGAGGAGCAGAGGTGTAGGCAGGCAGTTCTTCCATGAGGGCAGAGGCCTGAGGGGAAGTGACTGCAAGAGTCCTTATGCCTGAAGCTATAGTAGTCCTGGCAGGTTTGATGATCTGCCTGTCCCATTTCCTAAATAGGGCACAGGTCAGTCTTTTAGATGCATTGATGTGCATCCCATTTGAGAATAGCAGTTCTGGGCACCTAGAGTGCAGGAATACCCCTAAAATATTCCCAAAATTGACAAAACTTTTATTAATTTTCTTCTTGATCAAATCAAAGAAGATTGTTCCCCAATTCAGATGTTTCTTGTCCACTATGGCTCTCATCAGACAGAACTGATACCTTGATATGGTATTATGTGCTGAGTGCTTAGCCAGTAGCACTTTCCCCACAACATCAGCCAAAAATCTAAATTCAATGGATAGATTCTTTTTCAATAACTTATTAGGGTTTGCAGTAGAGTGACCCATTCTATCCAACATTGAATCAAACTCCTCTCCAGACATTTCTGTAGAATCATCTCCAGTACTTAAATGAAATACTTCACTTAGGAGAGTAGGTGATAAAGATACCTGAGTCCCGCTTATAGTACCGACTATAGTATTTTGATCCAGATTATTTGTTGTAAATACCCATTCCTTTATCTCATCTGCCATAATCTTCATTCTGGTAGACATAATATGTACCAACTGTTGTTCTCTGAATAGCTCCAGAATGTCTTTGAATATTTGATCGCTCCCGTCAAACGAATCCATATCGATATCAAATCCAGTATCAAACTTCAACTTAGCGAGAGCGGCAACATTAACAGCCATTATATACCTGCAAAAATTAACAAACACGACCAAGTGTAGTAGAGTTTGGAGAAATTACAGAGAATATGAAAGCGCAAAAGAAGAACGACGGCGAAAGAATGATTTTTATATTAGGGTTCGACACCGGAAAGGAAGGATTGTTGAACTCCGTTCGACGATCTGGGCTCTTAATGGAATCTGAAGAGTCTACAATATCGTCAATCTCCGTTCGACGACATTGGAGAGCGTCGAACTCCGTTCGACGATCGTTGACTAGAAGAAGAATAGCTAAAGCTAACAGACGACGCTGAACTCCGGTCGACGATTTGGAAACATCGATCTCCGTTCGACGCTTTTTGGGAAAAACGTCGAGCGCAGTTTAGAGACAGAAAACATCCCACAGACACAAAAAAAATTTTAGCCTAGTCTTGGTCTGTTTTTAGATTTTCAAAATCTTTGGATTTATTTTAAACTTCCTCCATGTAACATTCCTAACTGATTTAGGAAGAAGGTGTGTTTCTTTTCATCCAAAGGTTTGGTGAAAATATCTCCCCTTTGCAAATTAGTTGGGATATATTGAATTTCAATTTTATTTTTCTCTACATTGTCTCTTAGAAAGTGATGCCTAATCTCTATTTGTTTCGTCCTACTATAGAGGATTGGATTTTGTGCTATAGAGATAGCACTAGTGTTATCACAAAATATTTTTGACCCTTCTAAGTTGTAGCCATAGTCTAGGAGCTAGTTTTGAATCCACAGAATCTGTGAGCAACAACTGCCTGCTGCCATATATTCATCTTTAGAAGTTGAAGTGGACACTGATGTCTGTTTCTTACAGAACCAGGAGACAAGTTTGTCACCAAGCAACTGACAAGTTCCACTGGTGCTTTTCCTATCTACTCTACATCCAGCTAAATCAGCATCTGAAAATCAAGTTAATTTAAATCCTGAGTCTTTTGGATACCAGAGTCCTAGATTTGGACAACTTTTCACATACCTAAGAATCCTCTTAACTAATGTTAGGTGTGACTCTCTAGGGCTTACTTGGAACCTAGCACATATATATGTAGCAAACATTATATCAGGTCTACTAGCTGTAAGGTACAATAGAGAGCCAATCATTGCTCTATATGTTGTCTGATCAACATGTTTACCATGTTCATCAGTATCTAATACATCAGTGGTAGGCATAGGTGTTTTCATACAAGATGCTTCAGACATACAAAATTTCTTAACCAATTCTTTTGCATACTTGGTTTGAGAAATAAATATGCCTTCAGTATGTTGTTTGACTTGCAATCCTAGAAAGAAGGAAAGCTCACCCATGCTACTCATTTCAAATTTAGAGTGCATCAGGTTGGAAAACTTTTTGCACAAATTTGAATCAGTAGAACTAAAGATAATATCATCTACATATATTTGTACTAGTAGGGTATGGGACATAATGGTTCTAATAAAAAGAGTTTGGTCTACTCTATCCCTTATAAAATCATTTTTCAGAAGAAAGCATGCTAAGGTCTCATACCATGCTCTAGGAGCTTGCTTGAGACCATATAATGCTTTATGCAATTTGAAAACATGATCAGGATAAGTTGGAGAGATTAAACCTGGAGGTTGTCTAACATAGACTTCCTCTTTGATGTCTCTATTGAGAAATGCACTCTTCACATCCATTTGGTAGACCTTGAATCCTTTGTGAGCAGCATAAGCAAGGAATATTCTTATGGCCTCTAACCTTGCAACTGGTGCAAAAGTCTTGTCATAGTCAATTCCTTCTTCTTGAGAGTAGCCTTGAGCAACTAACCTTGCCTTGTTCCTTATAATAAATCCTTGGTCATCCAACTTGTTTCTGAACACCCACTTTGTTCCAACAATTGAGTGATCCTTAGGCCTTGGCACTAGTTCCCAAACTTGATTCCTCTCAAATTGATGTAGTTCCTCTTGCATAGCAATGATCCAGTATGGATCTTGTTCTGCATCTTGAATTGATTGAGGCTCAACTTGAGCTAAAAAGAAGGTGTGCATCAGGTTCTAGTTGACCTGATTTCTTGTTTGCACACCAGCTGAAATGTTTCCAATCACTTGGGAGATTGGGTGATCTCTTGTTGTTACTAAATCAATAGGGGGTGTTGATTGTTCACCAACCTGTGTTGTTGTTTCCTCTTGTGGAATAACAACTGGCTCTTCAAGATGGTTTTCTCCAAGATGTTGAACATCAAGATGTTGAGTATCCTCTTCATCTTCACTGATTTAAGCTCTTTGTTGGATAGGTGAATATACCGAATCCTTTTCTACAATGTGTAACCTGTCCAAATTTTCTGAAAGAGAGTGTACCTGTAATGGTTCTATGGTAGAAGTAGACTTCTCCTTGTAACACATATTAGTCTCATCAAAAGATACATGAATAGATTCTTCAATTTTAAGAGAAGTTTTATTATAAACCCTATAAGCTTTACTGATCATGGAGTATCCCAGAAACACTCCTTCATCAGCTTTAGCTTGGAATTTTGCTAAATACTTCTTGTCATTATTGTGAATATAACAAATGCAACGAAAATTTTTGAAATAGTCTACTTTAGGTTTCTTCCCTTTGAGCAATTCGTAGGGAGTCTTGCCCTTCAGTTTATGTATCACACTTCTGTTCAACACATAGTTGGAGGTGTTCACTGCCTCTGCCCAAAAAGATAGAGGAAGATGAGCATCTGTCAACAATGTAGTGGCAGATTCAATTAGGGTTCTATTTTTCCTTTAAGCTACCCCATTTTGTTGAGGAGTTCTAGGAGCTGAGAAAGTATGCCTAATCCCTTCACTTTGACAGAACTCTTTCATAAGAAGAGAATCAAACTCTATCCCATGATCACTTCTAATCAGGGCAATGTGAGTATTGAACTCAATCTGTATGCATTTGAGAAAATCTGTCAAACATTTAAAGTTATCAGACTTCTTCCTCAGAAAGAATACCCAAGTGAATCTAGAGAAGTCATCTACAATCACTAAAGTGTAAGATTTCCCTCCTAAGCTTTGTACTGTAATGGGTCCAAAATGATCCATGTGTAACAGATACAAAATCCAAGGTGAATAACTCTTATTAAGTGACTTAAAACTATTTTTAGTTTGCTTGTCTAATTGAAAAGCCCTGCAGAGTCCTTCCTTCTTGTAAGGGCCAGAAGGTAGTCCTCTAACAAGGTTGTCCTTGTACAGCCTAGCAATGGTTCTAAGATTTAAGTGTCCTAGTCTCTTATGCCATAAACCATTTAGTTTGCAGACTGAAGTAAATAAGCAGATATCTATGTTGGTTGAAAGGAAATCTACAAGATAAATGTTACCTTTCCTTTTACCTGCTAACACTGTTGTGTTATCCTCTGACTTGATCTGGCATAAGGATTTGTTGAATGTCACTTGATATCCTTCATCACAGAGTTGACTAATGCTGATTAGGTTGTGCATCAGTCCTTCCACATAGGCCACCTTCTTGAATGTGACTGAGCGAATCTGAACAGCACCATATCCTTTTGTTTGACCAAAGTTTGAATCTCCAAAGATCACTTTGGGTCCAAGTTTGGCTTTAAAGGATGTGAGATTGTCCTTACTCCTTTTCATGTGCTTTGAGCACCCACTATCCAGATATCATTGTTTGTTTGTTACTGGATAGGTCTTCACCTGCACATAGACAATTTATATGTTTTTGACCCAGTTTACCTTGGGTCTAGGTTGATAACCTTTAAATTCAGAAATGAAAGACATCCCTGGCTGACTCTTATATCATTCAGGATGATATCTCCTTGGATGTACTATCCATTCAGTATAAGGGTTGAAAATTTGGGATGAGGGACTTCTAGGATTGACTTTAGATTTACCTCTGAAAGAAGGTTCAAAGATCTGAGCTCCGTTCGACGATCGTCGACCTGAGTTCGACGACCTTTGGTCAGATCGTCGAGCTCCATTCGAAGATCGACTATACTAGAGTTCAAAGTTCCGAAGTAGTCGATCTGAGTTCGACGATCCAGCCTTGGATCGCCGACCTCTGTTCGACGATCGTCGAGCTCTGTTCGACGTTTTATGTTGAACTTGATTTTCCTTAGGTAAATCTGGATTCTTCCTAGCTACCTCTACAACACCCTTTCCTTTATCAGAAATAAATTTAATTAGGGTTGTTAATACTATAGGTTGGCTGGATGAAACACCCAAGCCTAATGTACTGTTGAATCTTGAGTTCACTGTGCTTGTGATGTCCAACAGTCTGATGCTTCTCCCATTAAGGGATTCTTCAAACTTCTTTGCCTGGGATAACTCACTTTCAGTGAAGCTATCTCCTCCCTACATAATTCTAACTCCTCAGAGAGTTTGAGGTTGTCTGATTTTAAGGTGCTATGTTCAGACAATTGATTTCTGAGAGAAATAATTTCTTTCTCAGACTTTAGCAAATCTAAACACAGTGCCTTAAATTCAGACCTAAAGTCCTCTGAGTCAAAGTCAAAGGAGTCTATTACCTGGTCTTCTTCAGTTTGAGTTTCAGATTCTGAGTCTGATCCTTGTTCTGCATTAGAATTTTGCTGAGAGGCATTGATAGCCATCATGCAGAATTCCTTTTCTTCAGCATCATCCTCATCATCACTTGAGCTTGATGAGGCTTCTGATTCCTCTTCAGTATCACTCCAGCTTTCCGCTACAAACCCCTTCCTTGTATGTTTATTTTTGTTGGAGGAGGATTTGTTGCTGTTGTTTCCTCTGGAGTCCTTATCTTTTCTCTTATCTAACCTGTCCTTCTTGTCCTTATTCTGATTTTCTTGACAGTCAGGCACAATATGGCCTGGTTTCCTGTATCCAAAATAGATTATTTCTTTATTATTTGATTTGTCAAACCATGGCTTCTCATGCCCTCTGGATGACCTCTTTCTGAAGTCTTTCCTGGCAATCTTATAGAATCTTTTGGCCAGCAAACTCATCAATTCTTCATTGCCTGTGACCTTGTCTTCAGGATTCTCTTCTATGGATTTGAAAGCAATGGTCTTCTCCTTTCTGATGACTGGAGAAACAGTCTTTTGCTCTTCTTCCCTATTCTTGATGAGCAGCTCATAAGACTTGAGCTTGCCCAAAAGATCTTCAGTAGTAATCTCAGTTAGGCTTCTGGCATCCTTGATTGGCCAGATCCTTGAGTCCCAAGTGCTAGGGAAGCACATTAGGATCTTGTCATTTAGTTCAGTTAGTGTGATCTCCTTATCCAATGTTTTCAACTCACTGACTATCAGACTGAGCCTGTTGTACATATCTGCAACTGACTCAGTTTCTCCTTTCTTGAAATTCTCATATTGAGATATGAGATGGGATCTCCTGTCCTTCCTTTCATAAGCAGATCTTGAGACAATTTCAGATAACTTATCCCATATATCTTTTGCTGAACTGCATTTTGCCACCTTTTGGAATATCTCATCAGACATGGTCTGAGCAAGGATATTCATAGCCATTACATCTGCAACTTTCCATTTTTTTATTTCTGCATCTGTTCCTGAAGGAGGTGGAATAACACTTGTACTTGTGAACACTAGGGGTCTTGGAAAAACTGTCAAAACAGAAATCTAAAATGTCCTCATCAATAGAATTCATGTAAAGCTTAATCCTTGCCTTCCAAAGTCCAAACTTAGAGAGGTTGCACACTGGAGGTCTGGTGCTAGTATAATCTTTATTCAGTTCAATGGTTTTGTTTGAAAATAAAAATAATACAAAAAGTAATAACTATCCTCTATAGAAGGTTTATCTTATTAAGGATCTTTTGGTTCAGGTGTTAGCCTGTTCAACCAGTTTGTTGAAGATTCAGATGTTGAATAACCAACCTCCCTCTGATACCAATTGAAAGTGTGGAAAAGATCTACCTTAACTCTAGAGGGGGGTGAATAGAGTAATTTTAAAATAATTTACAATTAAAAATATAAAGCAGTGGAAGACTTAATTTATGTATATGTGTAAAGTGCTTGTTATGAAATAAAAACTAAAGCAAGAGCTAAGAAAACACACAACACACAACAAAGTCAAACACACAGCAACAAGATAACACAAGGAACTATAGTGGTTCCCCAACAATCTGGGTACATCCACTCTTCTACCACCCTTGGTAGGAATCCACTGCAGGAATAGTTGATCAGGTGTCCTGGGCACCAATGAGCTTTTGATAAGGTGCTCAAAAACCAAAACTAGATTTTTTGATAAGGTGTCTTGCCACCACTGAGTTTTGACAAGGTCTCAGAAACCAAACTCAGAACTTTTGAAGGGAGTTTTGAAAAACCCTTTTACAGGAGGGAAAGGAAAAAGAAGGAAAAAAGTTGAGTTGTTCTTCTCTGTCAACAGTCTGAGAGAAGACAAGTGGATGATGATGTAAAAGCTCCCCCTGTGATCTGTAAGAGTTCAGGAAGGTGAGCTTTGCTAGGGTGATAGGACATCAGTTGCTTCAGATCTCCAGCAATTCATGATTTCAGCAGATGCTGAAATGTTTGATGTCTAGAGTTCTTAATGTTGAAGCTTTTGAACACTTGAGGATTTGGAGGAGTTGAGTAGCAGAAGATTTCCTCCACAGAAAACTTTCTTGTGTTCTTGAAGATTTAGAATTCAGTAAATTTGTAAATCTCAGAAGATGAACTCTTGATCAGAGAGTTTTTATTGTTCACTCTTCTATGTCTCTTTTCAATCTAATTCTGCTGTATATCTCTTGTCTAAAAAAATATTCTGAAGGAGTATATCAGATTCTGACTTAGGTCGCCGTTTCTCAATCATAAATGACTTCCATAAATGATAAGTGTCTCTGGGGAAAGTCCTAAGTAACATTCCTTTTAGTCTTCCTTGAAACTTGCATTAGATTGCTTGAAACGGCTAGAAAATTCTTTGCAATAAATGCAGGACATAACTCTGAATGAATCTGAAAGAATTCCATAACTGTTCTTGAATTTGAAATCTGAAAACGTCGATCTCTCACAGAAATCGTCGACCTGAGCTCAGCTATCGTCGACCTGAGCTCAGAGATTGGATTTATACTAGAGACAGAAAACGTCGACCTGAGATCTACGATCGTCGAACTGAGCTCAGCGACTTTGAAAATAGCTGAAGACAAAACGTCGATCTGAGCTCGAAGATCGTCGACCGGAGTTCGACGACTTGCAGAGTTGAGCTCAGAGAACGTCGAATAGAGTTCGACATTTTGTCGAACTGAGCTCGACGAAAATTGTATTGTCTCAGTACTTAGTCCTGATCTATGAGTGGTCCTAGGGGCAGCTCCAAACCTAAGTTTTAAGCCCTAGACTCATTCCAATTTGTCCTTTTCAACTATATAACTAGGTCAAACAAATTTCCTAATAACATAGTGATCCTTGCCCAAATTAGTAATAGAGTGTTCCAACACTAGCCATGGAAGCTTTGCTTTGAATGGCTTGACACGAGCGCCTCCACGCCCTCTCCACGGATCTGGTCTCGAAATGGAGATTGGAGCTCTGAAGCTCCGTCAATGGCGGAAGAAGGGATCTCCTTCCTCTTCCATTCTGTTCCTCTCCAACCCTTCTCTCAAACCCTAAAGATGAGAATAATGAGAGGAAAAACCCTCTCAGCCCTAATAAGAACTTTTGGGCTGAAGATCCTAGCCTTTGGATCTAATTTGGGGAAGCATCGGACGGCCACGAACCAAAATTGGCAAAACCGTCCCGACCGCACTATCGGTGGCACATGACCAATGGTCGTACGCAATATATCCCATGGTTGTGCGATTACCTCTGGCAGAATTCCAGAAAGAAAGGGATAAATGTGCACGAGCCGCGGCGCACGACCAGTGGTCTTGTGCACTCTGACCAAAGATCGTGCATTTACCCAAACAGAACTTGGCTAACCGGAAAAAAGTGTGCACTAGTTGAGGCGCACGCCAAGTGGTCGTGCGCACTAGATCTAGTGATTGTGCTCTTTAAACAATAGACAAAAACAGTGACCCATCTCCCGTGGCATCCCTACCGTCAGGCGTTAACTTCTTGTGACTTCAGGTCTGCAAACTGGGGTGTTACACGCTCTGAGCTGGAGAGCCAACACATCAAGAGCAGAGCCTCAACTGATGGCTATGGATCTGGTACAGATGTTGGAATAGATGCAGATATCTCTGGTATCTGAGGACGATCCAGAGCTTTACGAGGGGTATCTGGCGTCGATGAGTACCACTGACGATATCCGGGATCGCATCAGGGACGGGCAGAGGCTGGATGCGAGGATGGAGCCGATGTTTAGGGCCTTAGAGGAAGGCATGACAGGTGATTACTCTCTGAGAGATGGGCTGTTATGCTTTAGAGGCCGAGTTTATATACCAGCAGGAGGCCAAATTCAAGAAGATATCATGATAGAGGCTCATTATAGCAGATATTCAGTGCACCCGGGGATGACAAAAATGTCAGCAGACCTAAAGAGGACGATGTATTGGCAGGGCATGAAGGAGGATATTGCATACTTTGTGACCCATTGTGACTCTTGTCAGCTCGTAAAGACGGAGTGCAAGAATACAACCGGATTATTGCAGCCACTCCCGGTGCTAAAGTGGATGATTGAGTACATAGCCATGGATTTTATACATGGGCTACCCCAATCTCAGGAGGGGAACAACTCTATTTGGGTGATCGTCGATAGATTGACGAAGGTGGCCAGTTTTATTCAAATCAGGATGGACGCTCTAGTCGGTGATCTGGTGCGGAGATTTGTGGAGCAATTTGTCCGCTACCATGGAGTGCCCAGGACGATCGTGTCGGATCGGGATGGATAATTTACGTCCAAGGAGTGGAGGTCAGTTAAGGCCTACTTAGGCACTCGGTTGACCTTCAGCATAGCCTTCCACCCTCACACGGACAGGCAGACGGAGCACACCATCCAGACACTGGAGTATCTTCTATGCCTATGCATTTTGGACTAGGAAGAGCCATGGGAGAGACTATTTCCACTGATCGAGTTCTCCTACAATAATAGTCATAAGTCCAGCATAGGCATGGCCCCTTACGAGGCATTGTATGGTCGGAAATGCAGGACCCCACTATCTTGGATCTAGGATGAGAATCTGAAGGAACTCGGTTTATAGTTAATGGAGTACACTGATGTGCAGGTGAGATTGATACGTGATTGGATGCTGGAGGCCCAGAGCAGACATGCCAAATACTACAATGCGCGACATCATCAGGTGGAGTTCCAGGTGGGAGACTAGGTTTTTTTGAAGATACGGCCGATGCATGGAGTCTCGCAGGTTTGCGGACAAAAGAAGCTCAGTCCGAGATATATGGGGCCTTACAGGATCCTGGAGCGGATCGGTCCCTTGGCTTACAGACTAGAGCTACAGTCAGAGTTAGCGAGATTTCACAACGTATTCCACGTCTCTTCACTTAGGAGGGCTCTACTACAACCTGAGCAGTTGATTTCCACTACAGATGGCCCAATAGCTTCAAATCAATCAGTCAGTTTGGAGCCGGTCAGGATTGATGATACAATAGTACGGGTCTTGCGGAGCAAGAACGTTCTGCTTATCAAGGTCCTCTGGTGGAACTATTGGCAGGATGAGCATACCTTGGAGTCGTGGGACTTGAAGTGGCAGAGGTATCCGGGCCTCTTTGAGTCAGGTAAAATTTTAATTTTCTGGGGATGTTACATACTTTCACTTCAGTAGAAACCCCGTAGGCCTAACCTTAATTTCGGGAACGAAAATTTTATTTTTATATGTTGGGATTTGTAGCATTCATCAAACAACTAGACCCATAAGAGGGTTTTTGTCATGACTAGGTCATGACAAAACCCTAAAAAACCCAAGAAGACCCAAGTGAGCAATGTCATGAAGGTAGATATCACCTTGGTTTGTAAATAGCTCAACCCAGTCAATAGGCCTAGGATTTGACTGTGGGGTTTCACCATAACTCCATGAGCCCACCATGGCACCTGAAACCCTAGGGGAGGCCAATGGGTCACCAAGGACCCATTGGGGTCAACCAAAAGGGTCAAGTTGACAAAAGTCAACCCAAACCCTAATTAGGTGAAACTAAGCACACACATGGTCAATTGACCTCCCCTTAGCCAAAGGGACCCACCTTGACCTTCCTAAGCTCTAAGGGAGACCAATAGGTCACCAAGGACCCATTGAGGTCAACCAAAGAGGCTAAGTTTACCAAAGTCAACCCTAGCCCTAAAATAATCAAAGTGCCCTAATTAAGGGTCAAGTGGCCTCCAAGGTGCCAAGCTAACCCTACCCAACCCTACCTAGACTTTAGGGGAGGCAAATGGATCACCAAGGACCCATTGGGGTCAACCCAAAAGTTCAATATTACCAAGGTCAACTTATCCTAGGTTTTGGTCAAAATAGCTCAAGTTGCCCTAACCTAGCCCAATCCATTTGGGCTAAGCCCCATTGTGGTGGTTCACTGGCCTCATGAGGTTAAGAATTATCCAAAATGCCACTCATTTTATGGAAGTGATGACTAGGAGAGAGAAAGATCCATTTGGCCATTAATGGAGGTGAGAGAAAGAGAGAGAAAATGACGAAGAGAGTCATTATAGCCAAGGGATGCCAAGGGCCTCATCATTAAATTCCAGTGGCTCAATTCTTCTCTACCCATCAGTTCTAAGAAGATCAAAAGGCTGCCGTGACCAAAACAGTGGCTGCATTTAGTGAATTTCGCGTTGGCCGAAAATGTCATAATGACCTTTAATGGAAATTGAAGCTCTTGGCCCTTCCTCTCCCCATTTGGCAATTTTAAAGCATCCCTAGACTCCCAGCAACTATTTCCACCTTTTCCTTGAAGCATCCGAGCCCTTTGCTAGTGCTATTGCAGAACACCGAGCGGCTCCACCACCGTTCATTGCAACCCAGCCATTGGCCCGACTCCAGCCCTCCCAAAAGGTCCTATCCCTCTCCTCTTTCTTAGTGGATAGATCTCTATCCATTGGCAGCACGGTTTGGGATCAATCAACCCCAAATCAACAAAGATGAGAGCTTGATTTTCAAGCTTTTTATTCCTATCTCAAAGCACTGTTCAGGCCACCTTCGACTAGCCAACCCCCGCGAATCGCCAACCGCCACCTCAACGATGGTGGTGGTGGCGGTGGCCGGCCAGGAAGACGCGTGGGTGGCCGGGAATTCATGGGCAAAGAAGGCCCATGATGGGCCAATCCTGGCAATTATCTCAAGGTAGACGATTAACTGATTCCATCGAATCTACTTTAAGATTCGTGCTGGTCGAATTATTAATATTCTATTTAAATTCATTTTTTTCACAGTTTTGTAGTTTTTTGTTTTAAATATTTAAAATACTTAGAGGTAAAACCAGAGGAATTTTTCTATATAAAAGTTGTAGCCCTTGAGGCCTAATTCATTTTAAAATTTTCTTCAATCCATTTGGGTTAGTGGTCTGACCACAACACTCAAAGTGGTGCATACTATACATAGGGATAGTCAGAGACAATATTGAGTGCCCCCACTAAACCACTTGTCCATATGACTTGAAATTTGGGCTGGTAGTCACTCATATATATAATTATAATATATCCAACAATGGTAATTTTTGGAGAACATGTTTCTATAGTTTTTGTAAAAATTTAATAAAATAGCTATGAAATATTAAAGGGGTTTAATGACCTCAAAGCCAACCAAAATTTTGGTGGTTGACCAATAGAGTCATGATATGACCCTAGTAAAAATTTCAGCCCTTGTGGGGTTGATTTGAATATGTATTGGTGTGACCAATGTTTGGTACCTTAAGGGTAAGTTAGGGCAAAAGGGTGCTTGGGGCTTGCAGGGGCAAATTCTGACCCAAAGGGGGATGGGGCTTGAGACAGAGACTCAAGGTCAATCAAAACACCCTCACTTGGAGTTTGGTGTGGATTAGGGTGGATTTGCCCTAGGAACTAGTTCAAACACTAAGGTTAAACTTTGGGGGTTTGTGAAGGACATGGGGGACTACGTCCTTGTATGTACTTGGAGTTTTTTCCATGTCATATTAGGGTGGTGAACAGCCCTAGGAAGAAATTTGGTGATATTTAGACACATGCACACAACTTTTATCAATTGGGAATTGTTTAGGCCTATATTCCATTATGGAAAAGTTGAAAGTTCATATGACCTTGGATCATTATGAAATTTTGGCAGATGAGTTTTTATAGCAATATGAGCCTCTAAGATTTATTATAGAATGTTTAGAAGACAGTAGCTCATACTTATAGTTAAAACCTTCAAGTTGCTCCTTTTAATGAATTTGAAGTAATCATGATTAAATTAACATAGAATGTTTTGGAACTCTGGGAATGTTAATTAAATATCATTTATAAGCACTAGCCAGTAATTTGGAATGATTGGACATTATCTCATAGAACTTTATCTATTAAGTGAACTAGTGCACCTTGTCTTGATAAATAGATAAAAAATACTATATCTTGACAGATAATTAAGTTTCTTGGCAAGAGAACCTTTTAGGGCATATTGAAGCTTAGGAAATTATCACATGTTGTTTGGAAAAGATTACAAGTATGTTTCTTCACAAAGTGCCCTATTGGGGATTTATTTGAAGTATTTTTCTATATAGCTAACTAACCTTGTGATTGTATGAAACTTAGTCTGTATTTTTTTATGATCATATTAAATCTCTGGTAATTTTTGTGTAATTTTTGGATAATGTATGGTGGTACTTCCCTCTTTACCTTTATTTATTGCAATTATCTTGAATAAATTAATTATGGTTTAATACACTAAAGAAAATTTGTGAAACTTATTATTCTCTAATACTTTGGCATCATATAAGGTTGATAATTTTTTAGTGGCCCTAACTTACAGAAATCTTGTACATCATGTTCAAAACCCCCC
Source organism: Platanthera zijinensis (assembly GCA_039513925.1). Classification (NCBI taxonomy): domain Eukaryota; kingdom Viridiplantae; phylum Streptophyta; class Magnoliopsida; order Asparagales; family Orchidaceae; genus Platanthera; species Platanthera zijinensis. The sequence continues at coordinate 175,966,489 of CM077084.1, forward strand.
AAAGCCTAATTTTGGGGAAAATTTAATAAATGCTAAATTAATTAGGAAAATTACAAGTTTCTTAATTAAGTATAAATATGTCATGATATAATCCCAGTAATAATCTTAGGTCATTTTGATGAATATTTGAAGGGGGTCACCATTCGTACTCATCATATACCTTAGGTTGGTCGACACATAGTAAAACTGCAGAATTGTGTTAGCATGTGGGAAGGACATAGGGAGTTGGGTTAATAGTATACTGATTTGGTAAGATGAAATTGAGTTCATCATTAGGAGTCATGATGGGTAGGGTGTTCGTTTGACTAGTGTTTAGTGGTGCTTTGGATTGACTAAATATCATCTTTCCTATGGAGAGGGAGAGTCAAAATACAATATGGTTAGATTTACTATACCATTAAATGGGATTGGATATGTGTAGATACCAACAATAAGAAGTACCTTGCGAAAGGGAGCTTTGGGCTTCAGCCCATCGTAGTTCCTAGTGCCCCCGAGAGCCCTTCACAAGAAATGCCCTGGGCAGTCTGAGGTTTATCTTTAACTGTAAGACTAAAATGCATACAAGAGTAATTAGATATTTATTAGGACTTCACTTTTGCTCACCCAGGTGACTTGAGAGGTTATCTTAGTTAGGTATCCGAGCAGTAGGCTCGGTGGTTTTGAGAAGGTGCAGGTTAGCCCGTCGATCCAAAGGCTCAGAAGGTAGTTGTATTGGACAGGTTAGTCCGCGAAGCTGATGGCTCAGGAATTCATGGTTTCTTGTGCATAAAGGTGGTGGGTATTAATTATTTGATGGTCATTCACACCGATGTCGATACGATGACTCGACAGGCTTAGTTTACACTTATCCAAGGAAAAGACTGACGGTTGGTCAGCATAGTACGCAGAGACTTTAGTGTGTCCTTCAGGGGCGTATGTAAGGGCTAGGCCTGGTAGTCTGAATAACCATCTAGGAGTGTGGTGTCCCTACCTACTTTCTCCGTTGGACACGGAGGAGACCCCTGGGCGTGAAGCTAGCTTCCAAAATGGGGGAACTAAAGGTCTGTGCCCATAGAGTCATGTGCGTGTATTGCACTTGCATGAATCATGACATAACATATCACTACACTCATACTTGCATATAACCTGACACCTCATCGTATAATTTGGTATGATACTTTTTATACTATGGGAGCCTTACAAAAGACCCCTAAACTTATAAGTTTGTAGGGGCATTCATATAAGTTAAGGTTAATTTTAATGTATCTTTCTTAAACTCACCTCCATAATCCAATCGTATGCATTAAATTTTTAAATCAAGTTCAATTTGAATACAAATACATAATTTTGTAATTTTAAAATATGCAACCGATTTGAAAACTAAAAATATTGTCAAAAAACGTGAATACTCATCTATCAAAACTAAATTATATTTTCTACCTCCTAGATTTTGAGTTATAACAGGACCAAATAAATCCATGTGAATTAATTGTAAAGGTGTAGTTATAGAAACAATATTTTTGCTTTTAAAAGTTGATTTTGAGAATTTTCTTATTTGACATGGTGTACATAAAGAAATAAAGCTTTCCATCTAACAGAGTTAAACCCTTAATCAATTTAATTTTGGAATGTTTAATAATAAGTTTTGTACTAGAATGACCAAGTCTCCTATACCATAATTCTAATTCATCCTTTTTTCAAATAAAACATTTAAGTGAAGATTGAGAAAGATAATGAAAATTAATTATAAAAACATTCTGAATTCTCGGTGCTTTAGAATAATTTCTTGAGTTTTTGAATCAATGATTTTTATAAAAGTTTGAAGATGATTCAAATAAAATATTTAAGCCCCTATCACATAGTTGACTTATAGAAATTAAATTATACTTTAAACAATCTACAAATAAAACATTTGAATTAGTAATGAAATTGTTACCAACTACACTAATGCCCATGATTCTTTCTTTACCATTGTCACCATATCTCAGTACTCCTCCAGCCTTCATTTCAAGGCTAAGGAACTTGGATTTGTTTTCCATCTTGTGTTTTGAACATCCTGAGTCCAAGTACCACACGCCTTCTTTGTCCTTTCCTGCCAACACACATAGAAAGGAGATGAGAGTAAAGATTTGGTTACCTAGGTGGATGCCTTGTGTTCCCATACTTGTTTAACTAAACTATGGCTTATCTTCCTACAAGAGTTAGTAGTGTGTCCAAACTTATTATATTTGGCACAAATTATAAAAGGTGATGACACCTTTTTCACAATTGAATTCAGGCTCTTACTAGAAGATAGATAATCATTAGAAATATTATTTCAATTTTAAAAAAATGATTTTATGGATTTTGAGCTATTACTAGTGGTTGTACCTATTGTGGGCCGATACCTTCCAATGACATAATCGATTCCATACTTCACAGGTCCATGGCACTGGTTGGTTAAAATCATATCCAAGGATTTTCGGCCAATTCTAAATTTCTTAATAGCTATATTTAGATCATGGATCCGGGCTTTCAAAGCAGTGTTTTCAGCGACTAACATAACACACTGATGTGCAAATACAATTTTGCCACTTTTTACTTGAGATTGAAAAGTTTTAAAGATCTCTCTAAGTCCCTTTTTTCTTTTGTATGAGGAACTATATTGGATTTGGAGTTAGTAAGAGATTCTTCTAATTCTTTTATCCTTGCTAAAGAGTGTTCGCACTCTTGACATGTGACCTTCTCCTTCCCAAACAATTTCAATTCACTTGTTAATTTTTTTCATTTTTTCTTTTAATAAATTTTCTTTTCAAATTTTAATAAATTAATATCTTTAAAATTTTTATCAAAAAATTAGCATATTTCTAAAAATTCATCATATAATTCTTCATAGGTAGGAGAAGTTACCTTAGTGTCGCTCTGGACAATACATTCGTCTTCATATGGTAAAATGCTCATTCCCATCAAACACATGTTGGCTTCCTCATTGTCTCCTGAACCTGAACCACTTGAACCTTTACATGACCAATAATCCCAAGTTTCTGCCTTCAAAACCTTCTTCTTGTTCTTTTTGTTGTGTGAAAGTGAGGGTAGATACAACTCTAGAGGGGGGGGGGGGTGAATAGAGTATTCAAAAATTATGATACCCAACTCAACTCCCTTAGAGTTAACTTGCGGAATTAGTTTATAGATATTGATAACCCTAGAGCCTAACACAAAGTGTAGTGCACAAGAGAGAGCTAACTGTAATTACAGTTAAGCTTGGGATCCTAACACAGTAACTAGCAATCCTAGTTATTTCTATTCACACCCACAGTGCAATAAATTAAATGAGCAATACAGACGACACAAGGAATTTATAGTGGTTCCCTCTAAATAGGTACGTCCGCTCTTCTACCACCCTGGTAGGAATCCACTACAGGTTTTTGTTCAGGTGCCCTGCCACCAACTGATCTGCTTCAGGTAGATCAAGTACACCCTTTGAGCTTTTGATCAGGAGCTCAATATCCAACACAGGTTTTTGATCAGGTGCCCTGCCACCAATGGTTCACTTTTGAAGGGAGTAATAACCCTTTGTACAGGAGGTTGAGAGAGTTAAGGCATCTTCTCTATTGTTAAACAGATTAGAGAAGCTAGTGGATTGCACAGAGCTAGATAGCTCAAAAGAATCAAGGCTCCCCCTGGCTTAGAGAATATCCAGGAAAGAGTCTTGCTTCATGGTGCAGGAACTCTTCTGAACTAAGACAAAGAATTGTCTTAAGGTTCTGAAGGAGAAGCTTGAAGAGGATTCTGAATGTTCTTCTTCAAACAGCTTCCTTTCTTCTTCTTCTTCTTCTAAAGGCCTCTGAGTGAAAGTCTTCATGTAAGCAGGATGAACTCAGGATGAAGAAGAATGCAGAAGAAGCTTTGATCTTCTCAGTTGAATATGAAATTCTGAGAACTGTAGAACTTTCTTGCTTTCTCTCTTTTTCTATGCTGCTGAGTGTATGTGTTGTATATCAGTTCTATCTTGTAAGTACTGAGTTCTAAGTAATTTCTTCTTTCAAAAGAAGCTCTTTTTATATGAGCCTTTACAACGGCATTAATTTGTGTTTGAATCTTTGTCTTCTTCTGGCATCGGCAATCTGGGCTGCAAGACCATAAAGGAAAAACAAATCCTGCAGGCAGACATACTATAAGAGGATAAAGCTTTCTAAGAAGCTGCATAACCAATCAGATAAGAAGGGTGCAGGAAAAAGGTCACATCAGAAAGAACTCTTTATAGCCAGAGAAGACTTTCTGAGTCTAACGGCTATAAAGGACAGCCTGCCAGATAAAGCAGAAAATGCATTTCAACTAATAAGACAAAACACTTTGTCAGATAAAGATTGGCTCATGCATAAGGAATGGAGCAGAAATTGCATGGAAATAATATCACAACTTTACAGAAATAATATGCCAAATAAATATGAAATAAATCACAGAATAGAAGAGGACAAAATTATTAAAGACATACAACAAAATGTCGAACGACCCTCGGAGATCGTCGAACGAAGCACAGAGATCGTCGACCTATCAGACAGATAGTCGAACGATACAGATAGTCGAACTACCCAAGCAGATGGTTGAACTACCACAGCAGATAGTCGAACTATCAGGACAGATAGTCGAGCTATCAGATAGTCGACCTATCAAGACAGATAGTCGAACTACCAAGGCAAAGCAGATAGTCGACCTATCAAATAGATAGTCGAACTATCAAAGAGAACAGATAGTCGACCTATCAAACAGATAGTCGAGCTATCAAAGAAAGCAGATAGTCGACCTATCAAGCAGATAGTCGAGCTATCAAAGAAAACAGATAGTCGACCTATCAAAACAGATAGTCGAACTATCAAAGAAAGCAGATAGTTGACCTATCAAAAAGATAGTCGAACTATCAAAGAAAACAGATAGTCGACCTATCAACAGATAGTCGAACTATCAGATAGTTGAACTATCCAAGCAGATAGTCGAACTATCAAACACAGCAGATAGTCGACCTATCAAACAGATAGTCGAACTATCAAACAGATAGTCGAACTATCAGATAGTTGAACTATCTAAGCAGATAGTTGAACTATCAAGAAATCTGTCTGGTCAGAAAAAGTCGAGCGGGGTTCGATGATCGGCGAGGCAGATTTCACAGAACGTCGAACTATCAAGAGTTGAACTAACTCAGAGATAGACGATCTGCTGACAGACAAACGTCGAGCAACTGATAGACGGTCGTCGACCAGTCGATAGACGATAGTCGAGCGGCGTTCGACCATAGTCGAACGAAAAACAACTTAACCAAATTTTCATCTGGAAAAGTGACAAGTCTAAATCTAGAGCAAACTAACTAAACAACTAACCTTTGACCATAGATAAATCTTGGGTCAAGAGACTAAAAGAGAAGATTGAACTCAAATCAAAACTAAGTTACTAACAATCTCCCCCTATTTGAGTTAAGTCTCTCAACAACTAAACACACAACTAATTACTGAAAGTAAATAAAATGCATGAAGGGAAATAAATAAGCAGATAAAATCAATCAAACAGATAAGCAAATAACAGTTAATCAATTTAAGGAGCTTCAGAATTAGGTTTTGGTTCAGAGGAACTAGGAACAAAAGTAATCTTCCTAGAAGGATCTAGAGCTTCTTTCCTTGATAGCTTTAGGTCTTGTTCTCCAATGATTTTAGTTTCAAATGCCCTTGGGACAACTGCTTCAGGATGCTTTTCCATGTATTTTGCAGGGTCAAATATCTCAGGTCTAACCTGGAATTTATCAAGCTCCTTCATTCTAAATTTTGACATAGTGGTTAATCCTGTAGTGTCTTTGCCTTCAGCTTTAGCTTTCTTAATTTGGGCTGAACCAACAAGTTCAAGAAATCGAGCCATCCTGAAATCAGGATCAAGCTCTGGGCTTTCATACACATTTTCAGAGGTTGTATCAACAGGTTTCACAACTTTAAATTTAATAGACATATCTAGCAGACTTTCAGCTGGCTCTTTATCCTGAATAACTAGATAAGAAGGAGGAGCAAACTCAGCAAGTTTCTTGCTAGATTTTTCAAAAAAAAATAATTCTTTTACATTTTGAAACAGCTTTCACTACATGATCTGGCTTTGGAGAGGTTGTGCTCTTGAGTTCTTTGGAAGGAGGAGGAGAAAAAGTTGGTCTTTGATAAACCACCTCCTTCACTTGTTCCTTTACATCAGCATCATGTCTTTGATAGCCAGATTGCATTCTGCCTTGATATCCTTGAGAACTTTTCCTTTGAGATGACTTAGATTGGTTAAACCTGTCAGACTGAGCAGAAGTGTTTGCAGATAGGTTTCCAGAGGCTCCTGCACCGGGAGGTGGAGGAGGAGGACCTCTAGGAGTCCATCTTGGGGCAGGACTGTCATACCTCTTCGACTTCTTCCTTAACTTCCGCTGATTCTTAGAAAATTCCATCCAGTGCTGGAATTCTTTAGATTTAGGATCAATACCTTTCAAGATATAGTAGGGGACATCATTATCAGGATTTGGAGGAGGAGGAGCCACAACTTTCCTTTTCTTCTTAGCAGATCTCTTTCTCTTGGACTCATCAGATTCATCAGAATCAATCTCATCCTCAGAATTTGAAGAAGGAGGAATATCATACGGATCAATCGCCTCTTGCACAGCTCTTTCCTTTTCTTTTAAGGCAGCTTTTTCTAACTCTTCTTCCATGACATCCTGTGCCAGAAGAGTATCTAAATCTAATCCAGGAGTGTCATCCCAGACAGTAGACTTTTCAATTTGAATTTCTGAAGCCTTTTCTTGTTCATCAACAACTGTCATGGGGACCAGTTCTTCTTGCACTGCTAGCTCAGAATCTTGAACAATTGGTTCTGGTTCAGTTTGAACTTCTGGAGCTGGTTGGTGATCAAGCTCTTGGACATCTAATACTTCTTCCATTATATCTATAGTATTATGAATAAAAATTTGCTAAATGACATCGAATCATTCCTTCCAGGTATTCCCATACTAGCATGTCAGTTATCAAGTCTAAAAGATGAGTAAAAAGGATACCTTCAGAATTTTCCTTTGAATGTCCTAAATCCCATAATTCATCTAGGAAGGAAGTGATAACTCCTTCTAGGTAGAGGGCAACCAGGGGAGTGGAGCATTCTTCTAGGCATACTTTGACAATAAACTCAGATTTCATTACAGCATCAGAAATATCTTTTTCAGACATTGGAGGAGGAGCTGATTCTTCTATCTCTTTCTCTGCAACTGCAGGAGGATCTGCTGGAGGGGAGGCCAAGGGCAGCTCAGAGGCATCTTCATAAAGCATCTCCCCCTGCCTGATTTCAGTAGAAACTGAAACCAGGCCCCTAGATGAAGAGGGCTCAGCAGATTTTGAGAGAGCTTGGATGACAGCAGTCAAAGAAGAGATGGAGGATGCAAGGGGAGCAATTGCCTCTTCAATCATGATTTTGATTGAAGGGGTAATTAACTCCAGGATGCTAGAGATGAATGCTGGAGTGATTTCAAATGATGGAGGGGGAATCACAATGGATTGATGAACAACAGAAGATGGAAGATCATCAGGAAAGGCAGTTTCCTGATGAGAAGGAAAGTGAACTGGAGAGTGATGGGTGGAAGCAGGATGATCAATATGATCAGAATGGAGAGTTGGAGACTGAGGAGGAGTAGAAAGCTCAGAAACCAATAAATCAAAACTAGGATGAGATATCCTAGCAGGATGAGAAGGGAGAGGAGATGCATGAGGTGATGCATGGAGAATTGTGGATGAATCAGGAAGATGAGAGGCAGAAGGTCGTACTTCAATTGAAGTTGATGGAACTTCAACTGAAGTAGACGGTAATGCAGATGAAGAAGATGGAGCGGAGAGAATGGCTGAGCCTACTTCTTGAAGGAGGGGAGCGACTGAAGCAGTCCTGGTGCTCTCAGATGCAGCTGGAGCAGCCCCTGCAGGAGCGGGCTTCAGAAAACTTCTCTTCCACTTGACAAACAGCATTGGGTCCATCTTTTTGCTGGCATTTATTGAAGTAGAAATTGAGACCAATAAATGGGGATATTTCTCCTTTAGAAAAATCCCAACCACCCTACCCAGGGTGACTTCTTTCTTGCTATTCTTTTTCCTGATCAAATCAAATAGAACTCCTGCTCAATTAATCTGTTTCTTATTCACAATTGCACACATCAGTGTAAACTGCTGCCTGGTAATATTGTCATGGGCAGAGTGCTTTCCCAGTAGCACTTTTCCGACGAGTTCAGCAAGGAACTTAATCTTAAACGGAAAATTCACCTTAAGCAACTTAGAGGGAATGCCTTCGACATGTCCCAGTTCGGTCAGCATCCTCCCAAACTCAGGGGTATCTTGCTCATAATCTTCTTCCCCATTTAACAATCCAAAAATTTCAGTTAGAATGGCGGGAGTCAAAATTACCTCTTCTCCGCCAATTGTTCCGGTCATAGAATCATCATTTGAAGACGAAGTAAATGCCCATTCTTTAATCTCGGGAATGTTTATCTTTATTCTTGTTGACATGAGCCTTTCCAATCCTTGATCTTTGCATAGGTTGAGAATTTCCACTATTCCAGATTCGCAGCAACTGAAAGAATCGAAATCCACACTGAAGCCTGCATCGAACTTCACTACGGACAAAAGGGCTGGAGCGATCGCCATTGAAGAGGCTGTAGACGGCGAGAGAGAGATGACGAAGACGAAACGGCAGAAATCGCAAGACAGGGAGCAAGTAGAAAGACAGAATGCGAAAAGACGCTCTCCGTCGACGATAGAAAGAAAGAACTCTTAACCTAGATCGACCATCGGTTTTATATTAAACCAGTGATCGTCGATCTATTTAAAAGATACTGGAGACGATGGTCGAACGGTCGTTCGACAATCGTTCCTGAAGCAGAGTAGTCGATCAATCGTTCGACTATTTCTGTCTTCACAAACAACAAGCTGTCGTCAACCATAGATCGACGATAGGCTCGACCTGTTCGACTATCTTCGAACGCCGGTCGACGATCTTCAAGCAGATAAGCTATAATCAACCATAGGTCGACGATAGGCTTGATCCGATCGACTATCTTCGAACGTCATTCGACGATCTTCAAACAAGTTTCAACAAGGCAGACGGCACACTTAGTCTCTTCCATTAATCATGCCTAGTTGAACCAAAAAGAACAGATGCTTCTGTTCATCTAAGGGCTTGGTGAATATATCACCTCTCTGAAGGTCAGTGGATATGAACTCAAGGCTGATCTTGTTCTTTTCCCCACAATCTCTCAGGAAATGGTGTCTAATCTCAATGTGCTTGGTTCTAGAGTGGTGCACAGGATTTTGTGCAATGGAGATAGCACTGGTTCTGTCACACATAATTTTTGTGTTCTTGTGTGAGTACCCATAATCCAAAAGTTGGTTTTGAATCCACAGGATCTGTGAACAACAACTAGCAGCTGTTATATATTCAGCCTCTGCAGTTGAAGTTGAGACAAAAGCCTGCTTCTTACAGAACCAAGAGACCAATCTCTCTCCTAGGAACTGACAAGTTCCTGAGTTACTTTTCCTGTCAACTCTACAACTAGCATAATCAGAATCAGAGTATCCAATTAATTCAAATTCTGATTCAGCTGGGTACCATAGTCCTAGATTTGGACATCCCTTCAGGTATCTCAAGATTCTCTTGAGAAGAATCAGATGAGATTCCTTGGGGTTGACCTGGAATCTAGCACACAGGCATGTAGCAAACATTATATCTAGCCTACTTGCAGTTAAATACAATAGGGAACCAACAATGGCCCTATAATTCTTTTGATCAACAGGCTTTCCCTGATCATCAGAATCTATAACTATATTAGTAGCCATAGGTGTATGCATTGCTGAAGCATCAGCCATCCCAAAATTCTTTACCAATTCCTTGGCATATTTGGATTGGGAGATGAAGATGCCATCAACATCTTGCTTTACTTGGAGACCAAGAAAGTAAGATAGCTCACCCATACTACTCATCTCAATCTTAGAATGCATCAAGTCAGAGAACTTTTTGCATAGTTTGGGATCAGTGGAACCAAAAATAATGTCATCCACATACACTTGAACTAACAGGATTGTGTCCTTGTGGTGCTTGACGAAAAGGGTTCTATCAACTACTCCCCTAACAAAGTTGTGCTCTAACAGGAAACTAGCTAGAGTCTCATACCAGGCTCTGGGTGCTTGTTTAAGTCCATAAAGAGCTTTTTGCAACTTGAAAACATGTGAGGGCTGAGTTGAAGAAACAAACCCAGGTGGTTGTTCAACAAATACCTCTTCCTTTAGCTCACCATTTAGAAAGGCACTTTTGACATCCATCTGAAAGACCTTAAACTTCATATAGGCTGCATAGGCTAAGAAGATCCTTATTGCCTCTAGCCTTGCAACAGGAGCAAAGGTTTGGTCATAATCTATACCTTCCTCCTGTCTGTAGCCCTGAGCTACAATCCTAGCATTGTTCCTTACAATGATTCCATTTGCATCCAACTTGTTTCTAAACACCCACTTGGTGCCTATGATCAGTTGGCCTTTAGGTCTTTGAACCAAAGTCCATACTTTACATCTTTCAAACTGATTGAGTTCCTCTTGCATAGCAATGATCCAGTGGGGATCTAGCTCAGCATCTTTAATGGTGAGGGGCTCAATCTGTGAAAGGAAACAAGCATGCATCACATCCTGTCTTAATTGTTGTCTTGTTTGAATACCAGCTAATATGTCTCCTATCACTTGAGATGTAGGATGATCTCTAAGTATGACAACATCAGCAGGTGGGATGTGATCTTCAGCAATAGTTGGGATTAATTCCTCAGGAGGAATTTGATCTACTATTGGTGGAACAACAACAGCTTCTGCTAAGTCTTCATCACTGTCTGATTCAGTGATATGAAGAGTTGATAGATGGAGAATCTCTTGAGTGACATCTTTACTAGATTCTGGTACCTACAATGAACTTGAGGAAGGGGAAGTTTCCTTCTCCTTGTAAAACATCTGAGATTCATTAAAAGATACATGGACAGCTTCCTCAATTTTAGAAGATGATTTATTAAATACCCTATAAGCTTTGCTTACTTGGGAATATCCAAGAAAAATTCCCATTGAAGCTATTGCTTCAAATTTTCTAAGATATTCTTTATTATTATTATGAATATAAACTACACAACCAAATACTCTAAAATAATTTATTTTAGGTTTTTTTCCTTTAAGCAACTCATAAGGAGTTTTACACTTAAGCTTGTGTATAAGACTTCTGTTCAGCACATAATTAGCTGTGCTAATAGCTTCTGCCCAATAGGAGAGAGGCATGTTAGCATCTGCCAATAATGTTCCTGCAGCTTCAATCAGGGTTTTGTTTTTCCTTTCCACTACCCCATTTTTTTGGGGAGTTCTAGGAGCTGAGAAGCTATGTTTGATACCTTCTCTCTCACAGAATTCTTGCATGAGAAGAGAGTCAAACTCAGTACCATGATCACTTCTGATCAAGGCCACATGAGTAGAGTACTCAGTCTGCACACATAATAGAAAATCTGTAAGGGTTTGAAGTTATCATCCTTAGTTCTCAAAAAGAACACCCAACTGAACCTAGAGAAGTCATCTACAATGACTAGGGTGTAATACTTCCCTCCTAGACTCCATACATTTATTGGTCCAAAAAGGTCCAAATGTAAAAAATACAGGATTCTAGGAGAATCACTTTTATTTACTGATTTAAATGAATTCTTGGTTAGCTTGCCTAATTGACAAGCCTTGCATAGGCTCTCCTTCTTGTAGGGGCAAGAAGGTAAACCTCTAACAAGGTTGTGTTTAGATAACCTAGATATGTTCTTGAGGTTAACATGGCTAAGCCTTTTATGCCATAAGGTATTGTTATTTGTTACTTCATTAAACAAGCAGATTTCAGAGTGAGTTGAATTAAAATCTACTAAATAAATATTACCTTGTCTAATACCTACTAACACAACATTATTATTTAAAGTAATATTACAAAGAGAGTTAGAAAATGATACCTGCTATCCAGCATCACATAACTGACTTACTGAAATGAGATTATGCTTCAGTCCAGTTACATAAGCAACTCTCTTGAATGTTACAGCTCCAATTGTAATCCTGCTATAGCCTTCAGTTTGACCATAGCTTGAATCTCCAAAGATCACCTTTGGTCCAAGCTTGGCCTTGAACCTTGACAGATTTTCCTTATTTCCTGTCATGTGCTTGGAGCAGCCACTATCCAAATACCACCTATTTTGAGTGATAGGATAGGTCTTCACCTGCAAATAAATCAATTAAACATTGTGGACCCAGGTAACCTTGGGTCCCTTGTTTTTCACATAAGAAAAACTAGAAATAAATGAAAAAGCAGGTTGAGGATGATAACCTAACGGGTAAGATCTCCTAGGTGGGATACTCCATGCAGATAATAGGTCAATGAACCTAGGGTTTCTTTTAACATTCGGGTTTCTAAAGTTCTGGTTGAAGTTTTGAAATTCATGTTGAAAACGTCGATTAGCGTTCGACGATGGATGCTCAGATCGTCGAGCTTCGTTCGACCACTGAGCCTACGATCGTCGAGCAACGTTCGATGCTTTTTGTATTTCCTTAAACTTTTGCTTCCTGTTTTCTCTCTTAGCTTTATTTAAAGCTTTATTAACCTGATTAACTTGCTCAGTGTTATTTATTCCACTAGCTGAAATAAAGTTCACTGGAGTTGAAAGATGATTTTTAAGAATGATTGGGGGTTCATAGGATGAAGCTCCTAAGCCTAATTTGTTATTGCCTGACCTAGTGTTAGACATGCTGGTTATTTCAAGCAACTTAAGGCTTCTACCATTCAGAGACTCTTCTAACCTTTTTGACTTAGCTAATTCATTCTTAAGGAATTTTATTTCTTCACTAGAATTAGTGAGTTCTGTTGTTAACCTAATGTTTTCATTAGAGATAAATTCAGATTCAGCAAGTTTATTTCTAAGGTCCTTAATTTCCTTTTCAGAACTAATTAAATCTAAACACAAAGATTTAAAATCTGATTTAAATTCAGCAGATGTAAAATCGTAAGAAGACAATACCTCATCATCTGTTGGCATTTCTTCATCAGAATCTGAACTCTCTGCAGCTGAGTGATTGCTACAGGCATCAATTGCCATCAGGCAAACTTCCTTTGCCTTCTTTTCTTCCTCGTCCTCATTGGAGCTTGAGGAGGAAGATTCCTCATCAGAATCGCTCCAGGTTTCAGCAACAAAACCTCTCTCCTTCTTTTTGTTCTTGTAGGAGGAGGGCTTGGAATGCTTCCTGTGCTGTTCTTTTTCCTTCCTTTTCTCTTTATTCTTTTCCTCTGGACACTCTGGTAGAATATGTTTAGGCTTCCTGCAACCATAGCAAATTATTTCTTTAGCAGGAGAACGATCATACCTTGGTTTATCTTCATATCGTGAAGATTTCTTTCTGAAGTCTTTTCTTCCCATCTTGAGGAACCTTTTGGCAAAGAGTGCCATCAGCTCCTCATTGGATTGGCTTCCTTCAGAAGCTTCAGCAGCTTTGAGAGCAAGAGATTGCTCTTTTCTTGTTGGAGTTGGAGTCTTTGCTTCAGCCTCAGCTTCCCTGGTCTTCAGCACTTGCTCAAAAGACTTGAGCTTGCCAAGGAGGGCTTCTGTTGAGATTTTTGTTGTGCTTCTGGCCTCCTTGATAGGCCAGATCCTCAGATCCCATGTGTTGGGGAAGCACATCAGAATCTTATCATTGACCTCTGTCAATGATATATCCTTGTCAAGAGTCCTCAGCTCATTGATGATTGAGCTGAGCCGGGTGTACATAGCTTCAACTGATTCAGCATCAGTTTTCTTGAAGTTTTCATACTGGGAGATAAGGTTGAACCTTCTGTCCTTCCTTTCATCAGCTGAACCAGCTGCAATCTGGTTCAGTGTATCCCACATTGCTTTCGCTGAGGGACAGTCAGCAACTTTCTAGAATACTTCATCAGACATTATCTGAGCCAGAATATTCATTGCTTTGGCATCTGCTATCTTTGACTTTTTGTATTCATCGTTGTAATCTAGAGGAGGCACTGCACTCATATCAGTTGATGATGAAGCAGTAGCTGCAGCAGGTACTCTTGGTGGTCCTGTCAAAATAGAAGCAAAAATACTCTCATCAATAGAGTTCATATATAACTTAATCCATGCCTTCCAGATGCTAAACTTAGCTAAGTTGCATGCTGGAGGTCTGGTGCAAGAGTAATCCTTGGACTGGGCCATGAAGTGAATATCTATAAGCTTGGTATCTATCAGGATCTTGTGACTCAGTTGTTAGGCTGTACAGTCAGTCAACCTCCCTCTGATACCAATTGAAAGTGAGGGTCGATACAACTCTAGAGGGGGGGGGTGAATAGAGTATTCAAAAATTATGATACCCAACTCAACTCCCTTAGAGTTAACTTGCGGAATTAGTTTATAGATATTGATAACCCTAGAGCCTAACACAAAGTGTAGTGCACAAGAGAGAGCTAACTGTAATTACAGTTAAGCTTGGGATCTTAACACAGCAACTAGCAATCCTAGTTATTTCTATTCACAGCCACAATGCAATAAATTAAATGAGCAACACAGACGACACAAGGAATTTATAGTGGTTCCCTCTAAATAGGTACGTCGACTCTTCTACCACCCTGGTAGGAATCCACTACAGGTTTTTTTCAGGTGCCCTGCCACCAACTGATCTGCTTCAGGTAGATCAAGTAGACCCTTTGAGCTTTTGATCAGGAGCTCAATATCCAACACAGGTTTTTGATCAGGTGCCCTGCCACCAATGGTTCACTTTTGAAGGGAGTAATAACCCTTTGTACAGGAGGTTGAGAGAGTTAAGGCTTCTTCTCTATTGTTAAACAGATTAGAGAAGCTAGTGGATTGCACAGAGCTAGATAGCTCAAAAGAATCAAGGCTCCCCCTGGCTTAGTGAATATCCAGGAGAGAGTCTTGCTTCAGGGTGCAGGAACTCTTCTGAACTAAGACAAAGAATTGTCTTGAGGTTATGAAGGAGAAGCTTGAAGAGGATTCTGAATGTTCTTCTTCAAACAGCTTCCTTTCTTCTTCTTCTTCTTCTAAAGGCCTCTGAGTGAAAGTCTTCCTGTAAGCAGGATGAACTCAGGATGAAGAAGAATGCAGAAGAAGCTTTGATCTTCTCAGTTGAATATGAAATTCTGAGAGCTGTAGAACTTTCTTGCTTTCTCTCTTTTTCTATGCTGCTGAGTGTATGTGTTGTATATCAGTTCTATCTTGTAAGTACTGAGTTCTAAGTAATTTCTTCTTTCAAAAGAAGCTCTTTTTATATGAGCCTTTGCAACGGCTTTAATTTGAGTTTGAATCTTTGTCTTCTTCTGGCATCGGCAATCTGGGCTACAAGAAGCATAAAGCAAAAACAAATCCTGTAGGCAGACATACTATAAGAGGATAAAGCTTTCTAAGAAGCTGCATAACCAATCAGATAAGAAGGGTGCAGGAAAAAGATCACATCAGAAAGAACTCTTTACAGCCAGAGAAGACTTTCTGAGTCTAACGGCTATAAAGGACTGCCTGGCAGATAAAGCAGAAAATGCATTTCAACTAATAAGACAAAACACTTTGTCAGATAAAGATTGGCTCATGCATAAGGAATGGAGCAGAAATTGCATGGAAATAATATCACAACTTTACAGAAATAATATGCCAAATAAATATGAAATAAATCACAGAATAGAAGAGGACAAAATTATTAAAGACATATAGCAAAACGTCGAACGACCCTTGGAGATCGTCGAACGAAGCATAGAGATCGTCGACCTATCAGACAGATAGTCGAACGATACAGATAGTCGAACTACCCAAGCAGATGGTCGAACTACCACAGCAGATAGTCGAACTATCAGGACAGATAGTCGAGCTATCAGATAGTCGACCTATCAAGACAGATAATCGAACTACCAAGGCAAAGCAGATAGTCGACCTATCAAACAGATAGTCGAACTATCAAAGAGAACATATAGTCGACCTATCAAACAGATAGTCGAGCTATCAAAGAAAGCAGATAGTCGACCTATCAAACAGATAGTCGAGCTATCAAAGAAAACAGATAGTCGACCTATCAAAACAGATAGTCGAACTATCAAAGAAAGCAGATAGTCGAACTATCAAACAGATAGTCGAACTATCAAAGAAAACCGATAGTCGACCTATCAACAGATAGTCAAACTATCAGATAGTTGAACTATCCAAGCAAATAGTCGAACTATCAAACACAGCAGATAGTCGACCTATCAAACAGATAGTCGAACTATCAAACAGATAGTCGAACTATCAGATAGTTGAACTATCTAAGCAGATAGTTGAACTATCAAGAAATCTGTCTGGTTAGAAAAAGTCGAGCGGGGTTCGACGATCGGCAGGCAGATTTCACAGAACGTCAAACTATCAAGAGTTGAACTAACTCAGAGATAGACGATCTCCTGATAGACAAACGTCGAGCAACTGATAGACGATCGTCGACCAGTCGATAGACGATAGTCGAGCGGTGTTCGACCATAGTCAAACGAAAAACAACTTAACCAAATTTTCATCTGGAAAAGTGACAAGTCTAAATCTAGAGCAAACTAACTAAACAACTAACCTTTGACCATAGATAAATCTTGGGTCAAGAGACTAAAAGATAAGACTGAACTCAAATCAAAACTAGGGTACCAACATTGTGCCTCTTCCCTTTTTGCTCTTTCAGATACTTTGGGCATTGCTTCTAATATGACCTTTTCTTCTACATTGATAGCAATCTGGTGTCGGTCGTTCTTCATCTTCCTCAGCATCGATTTTTCCTTTATTTTACTTAACTCTAGACTCCTTTTTGTTAAACTACTTCTTAAATGAATTTCTCCTCTATGTATTCATCATAAATCTTTTAAATATTCTCACAAACAAACCCTACTCAGCTTCTTTATCATCTTCATCTATTTCATTCTCCACTTCTTTCTTAGAATTCAACACCAATGCCTTCTTCTTTGGCTCCAAGTTGTACTCTTGTTGTTGAATTTTCAATTCTACTTCATGAGTTTTCAGATTTCCGATGAGGCTCCAATTTTAAAAGTTTTAAGATCATGTGATTCCATATGGCGGTCACCATCGGATTGAACTTTAGGGGAAGTGGTATAAAAATCATTCTAACCAAATTACCGCTAGAGAAATTCTTTCTATGGACTTTGGAGTCGTTGATGATTTTTGAAAATCTTGTGTACATGGAATCATAATCTTCGTCAACCTCCATCTTGAACTTTTCAAATTCTAACTCCAATTAAAACATCTTTGATTCCTTCACCTGCGATGTACCTTAACGAGTTACTTCAAGTAAATTCCAAATATCATAAGTAGTTTCACATGCATAAACTCAATTAAATTCAGTTCTATCTAATGAATAATGTACAACCCCGTAATTGATGAGAGAGTTCCCCTACAGGATTAGTGGTGTGCGAGATCTTCAGAAGCAGAACCTGATGCGAGCCCCCTCCAAGTGTTTGACGAGCCAGCGTAAGTCAATATTTTGGCATCGAGTTAAGCGAGATCACTCGACGCCTTCAGATTGCATGGCGTTGAGTCAAGCGACATCATTAGACGCTTTCAGTTACTTGGAATTGAGTGATGCCAGTACACTCAGCACCTCCACCCTTGGCGTTGAGTGAGGCGGGTCCACTCAATGCCTTCAGCCTTAGAGTTGAGTGAGGCGGGTCCACTCAACACATTCTACCTTTAGCGTTGAGTGAGGCGAGTTCACTCGACACCTTTTTGCCTTTAGCATTGAGTGAGGTGACTTCACTCGAAGAGCTTCACCTTTGGCATTGAGAGAAGTGAGTTCACTCAACTCCTTCCTCCCTTAGCATTGACTGAGCTGAGTTCCAGGCGAGTCGACAGGGAGGCTATGGCTAGGCAGCCTTGCCGACTCGCCTAGGTGGGGTGGGATGGAAGAGGGGTGAGTGGAGCAAGTGGGCTTGCGCTCGCCCCTAGATCTCGGTAGCAGCAGGCAAGTTTGGCAGGTAGGCCCTTCACTTGCCCAGAGCCCTAGGGAGGCGATTAGTGCTAGCTCCATCAGACACTAGCTGCCCAATGCTAGTGGAGGTTTTCAAGGGCCACTCGCCCAGTGATGTGTGTTATATTTTTACCATTCTAACCCGGCTGGCCTGCCCATAGCCTTCTAGAACAGCAAAGTTATTTTATTGGCAAGCCGACTTGGGTTACGAAAATCCATTCCAAATAGCTGAGGTACGATGTTGGCAGACAAACTTCAAAAAACTATAAATAGACCCAAGGGGGTACCTCAAAAGGCAGGCTTTCAAGCATTCCAATCTTCATACTCTCTAATTTTCTAGTGCTTACTGAGGTGCCCTTAGCTCAACACAGGCTAAGGAGGGGAAATGCTTTAAGATCTTCTAGGTGTGTGGTGGGACCTCCCTACTGGAGAATTGGGTCTATTTCTGGTTCTAAATTTTTGGTTGTCTGAGCTTGTGAGGAGAAGTAAGTGTGTGATCACACCTTCCCCAAGGTTCCGAACTCCACAAGAATTCGGTTTTCGGTTTCAACATTTTTGGTGCGGTGAGCGTGGAGAGTGATCAACACCGAAAATCTTCTATGAGTTCGATGGTTGGAGACGATGGACGAGGTTTTAGAGGGGTCGACTCGCCACCTCGCCCACCACTCGCCACCCTCGGGATTTTCGAGGATTTCCGGCAAGATATGCGGAATCTCATCATGTTTGCACTCAGAACGCACGCTGAGTGCTTGATGCCAGCGGTCCCAATTGTCGTAGCCCAAACCCTGGGAAAGAACGCCCCCAATAAACGACCTGGGAAGGAGGTAGTAGAAGAGGTGAGGGAGCGAGATCTACCGGGGCGAATATTATTCTCCGGCTCGGCAAGTGCCCGTAGGGTTGGCAAGATCTAGGTATGAGATCACCCGACTAGACCGGTAGGGGGAGGCAGCCCCATAAGTGAGTTGGTTTCATCTGCCCCAGTTCTAGAGGGGTTTTGAGAGCTAGAGATGTCCTACTATACCAGAAAGGATGATCTGGTTCAACACATCTAGTGGTTTGAGGACGTGGTCTCGATCTGACCGATGTCAGATGGGTTCAAGTGCAGGCACTTTTCCATCACCCTCAAGGAGAAGGCAAGAGATTGGTTCCAGCAGCTACCCGCCATATCCATCTATTATTTCGAGGACCTATGCAAGGGGTTCATGCTGAGGTTTACCACTTCCAAGAAGAGGATGAAAGAGTCCGAGTCTCTGTTCCACATCAAGCAGGGAGTGAACGAGACCCTGGGAAGTTACGTGGACTTGCTCCAAGAAGAGGTCCTCCTGGTCCAGGAGATGCCAGGGCATACTTTGATGATGACCTTCACCTTAGGGATGTAGTAGGGATTCTTCAGGATAGAGCTGAAGAGGGTGTCACCTCTCTACTTCGAGGAGTTGATGGAGAGTGTAGCAATAAAAGTCGACGGGGAGGCATCGAACCCTGAGTTTGTGAAGAAGTTAGTTAGGTGGGTCATAGAGGAGTCGAGTGGTGGAAATGGCCAGGAGGTGCGGAGGCCCAAGCCTAGGCAGAGGGAGAAATAGCTGCAACAGTAGCTGAGGTGGGGGCACTAATAGCCGAATAATCTGCTCGGCTAGAGGCAGAAAGAGTGGCAAGACTAGGTCCAGCATAGAGGTTTCCATGGGGGAGACAACCGCTAAGAGTACCAGGGTCAGTTCAATCCTCCAGGCTGGAGGAAGTGCCAAAGTCCTTCTCTTTTAGATCAACATCAGTCTTTGGCGATAGCCTTTAGGAGTAGGAAGAGATCCCAACAGAGGAGGAGTCAAGGAGGAAGTGCAGAGCTGCCCTATTGTGACTTCCATCATGAGGAGGTGCATGCCACAACCACATGCTCGGAGTTCCTCGAGATGAGGGAAACAAGGAGCAGTAGTTGCAACCCTGCCTGGAAGTATGGATTGAGTAAGTAATGTGTTGGAACACCCTATTACTAATATGGGTCAGGATAATTATATCTATAGGATTATCCCATTGACCTTCTTGTATAAAGTAAAGGTTAACTAGTTAAGGTCTAAGGCTTAGGACATAGGTTTGAAGCTTTCCCCAAGACCTCCTAGTTCAGATAAGAAGCTCAGATATAGAGTTCAACTTGTCATCGAGCTCAGATCGACGAAGCGTCGAACCCAGTTCGACAATCTCTGAGCTCAGGTCGACGAGGCGTCAAACTCAGTTCGACGATCGCTGAGCTCAGATCAACGCTTTCAGTCTAAGACTAGTTCCTATATCTCTGAGCTTAGTTCGACGATAGTTGAGCTCAGATCAACGATTATCTTTTGAGATCAACGATTTCTGGAATCGGTAAGTTTGTTAAGGATTTCAAATGTCTTCAAGTCAGTGCATTTATTGAAGAAGATTTTTAGCCGTTATATTAAATCTGGAGCAAGTTTCAAGGAAACAAAGAAGGAATGTTATTTAGGTTTTTCCTCTAAAGACAGTTGAATATTAAGGAAAGAATTTATGTTTTTGCTAACGGATATCTAGTAAATTTGAAGACAGGATTTCATATTATGATTTAGAGAAGAAGAAATACAGACAAATAGAAGAAAAAAAAAGAAGATCAATAACACAAAAAAGAGAACAAGCTTTTATTATTCATGATTCCTTCTTATTCAAAGTTTCTCAAGTCTTCATCATTCATACTCCATACAACACACATTTAAGTTCTTGATAAAATTATCTTTTGCTGGAGCATTCTTTTCATTGAAGACCTATCACCCTTGCAAAGCTTCTATTCCTGAACTCTTGCTAATCTAAGGGGGAGCATTGACCACATCAACATCTACTTGTGCTTCTCTCTGATTGTTGATAGAGAAGACAACCTAATCTTTTTCTTTTTCTTTCCTGTAAAAGGGTTCTTTAAACTTTCTTCAAAAGTTTTGTTTTGGTTTCTGAGACCTGATCAAAACTCAGTGGTGGCAAGACACCTGATCAAAAAATCTGTTTTGGTTTTTGAGCACCTGATCAAAAGCTCATTGGTCCCCAGGACACCTGATCAACTAATCTTGCAGTGGATTCCTACCAAGGGTGGTAGAAGAGTTGATGTACCCAGGTTTTGGGGAACCACTATAGTTCCTTGCGTCTTCTGGTTGCTTGTTATTTTGTTTGCTGTGTGCTGTGGATTTGCTTCTTGTATTTGTTTTATTCTGTTTACTATTAAGCACTCTACCTAAGTAAATTAAGTCTTCCACTGCTAAAGTAATTTTTAAATTTGAAAAATTATTTTAAACACTCTATTCACCCCCCTCTAGAGTGAAGGGTTGATCTTACACTAACTTTGATTTGGTACAAAGGGAGGTTGGTTGTTCATACTGGCTAACACCTAAACCAAAAAATCTCTCTTAAGATCCATCCTTAATAGAGGGTTATTTTTATTATATTTATTTTAATCTAAATTCATGGCACAGAACAAAGATTATGGTAGCACCATACCTCTAGTGTGCAATCGCTCCAAGTTTGCACTTTGGAAGGCAAGGATCAGATTATACATGAATTCCATTGATGAAGATATTTTTAATTCTGTTTTGATAGATTGCCTCAAGCCTCCTGCAAACAAAAGCACAAATGTTGTTCCACCTCCTTCAGAAACAGAAGCTGGCATAAATAAATGGAAGGTTGCTGATGCTAAAGCTATGAACATACTAGCTCAGACAATGTCTGATGACATCTTCCAAATGGTAGCTGAATGCAACTCAGCCAAAGAGATTTGGGACAAGCTATCCGAGCTTGTGTCAGGATCAACTGATGAGAGAAAAGATAAGAGATCTCATCTCATCACTCAGTATAAGAATTTCAAGAAAGCAGAAAATGAATTAGTAGCTGACATGTAAAATAGACTAAGTCTGATTGTCAGTGAACTCAAGACATTGGACAAGGAGATCTCTCTCACAGAGATAAATGACAAAATCCTAATGTGCTTCCCCAGCACTTGGGATTCAAGGATCTGGCCCATCAAGGATGCCAGAAGTCAAAATGAAATCACTACAGAAGCTCTATTGGGTAAGCTCAAATCTTATGAGCAGCTCATCAAGAATAGAGAAGAAGAGAAGAAGACAACTTCTCCAGCAGTCAGGAAGGAGAAGTCAATTGCTTTCAAGGCAACAGAAGAACAGCCTGAAGACAAAGTCACAGGCAATGAAGAACTGATGAGACTCCTAGCCAAGAGGTTCTACAAAATGGCTAGGAAGGACTTCAGAAAAAGGTCATCTAGAGGCCAAGAAAAGCCAAGGTATGATAAATCAAATAATAAAGAGATTATTTGTTATGGTTGCAGGAAACAAAGACACATACAACCTGATTGTCCAGAAAGTCAAAACAAGGAAGAGAAGGACAAGAGAGAAAAGAGAAAAGATAAAGACTCCATAAGAAATCACTATGACAGATCCTCTTCCAGCAAGAACAAGTACACAAGGAAGGGATTTGTTACTGAAACATGGAGTGAAATAGGAAGAATCTAATGCATCATCAAGTTCAAGTGATGATGAGGATGATACACAAGAAAAAGATTTCTATATGATGGCAATCAATGTATCTCAGTACAACACTGATTCAGAACATGAATTTGAATCTGAATCTAAACCAGAGCTAGAAGAAGACCAGGTAATTGATTCATTTGATTTTTATTCCGAGGACTTCAAGTTTGAATTTAAAGCACTGTGTTTAGATCTACTCAATTCTGAGAAAGAAATTTTCTCTCTCAGAAATCAGTTATCTGAATACAGTACCTTAAGTTCAGATAACCTCAAACTCTTAGATGAGTTAGAATGTTGTAGGGAGCAGATAACTTCACTGAAAAGTGAACTATCTGAGGCCAAGAAGTTTGAAGAATCCCTCAATGGGAGAAGTATCAAACTGATTGACATCACAAGAACAGTGAACTCAAGATTCAATAGTACACTGGGCTTGGGTGCTTCATCCAGCCAACCTATTGTGTTAACAAGTCCCATTAAATTTATCTCTGATAAAGGAAAAGGAGTTGTGGAGGTAGCTATAAAAAATTCTGATCTACCTAAAGGGAACAAAGTTCAACAGAAATCATCGAACGGAGCTCGACGATCTTCGAACAGAGCTCAGCAATTTCATGCTGAATCGTCAAACTTAGGTCGACGATCTCTGTTCTCTAAACACAAACAAGATCGATCGCTGAATGGAGCTCGACGATCTGACTCAATATCGTCGAACTCAGGTCCATGATCGTCGAACGGAGCTCAGAGATATGATAAGTTCTCAAGGGGTACATCAAAAATTTATTCTAGATATCCTACATCTCAAGGGTTCAACCCTTATACTGAATGGATAATACCCCTAGGACATATCATCCTGAAGGATATAAGAGTCAACCAGAGATGTCTTTCATTTTTGATTTCAAAGGTTATCAAGCTAGACCCAAGGTAAACTGGGTCAAAAACAAATGAACTGTTATTTGTGCAGGTGAAGACCTATCCAACCATGGATCAACACTGGTATCTGGATAGTGGGTGCTCCAAGCACATGACTGGAAGAAAGGGTAACCTAGTATCCTTCAAGGCTAAGCATGGACCCAAAGTGATGTTCGGAGATTCAAACTATGGACAGACCAAAGGATATGGTGTAGTCAAAATTGGGTCAGTGACATTCAAAAAGGTAGCATATGTGGAAGGACTGAAGCACAACCTTATTAGTATCAGTCAGTAATGTGATGAAGGTTACAAAGTTAAATTCAACAAGTCTTCATGCATCATTAAATCAGAAGACAACACAACTGTGTTGACAGGTAATAGAAGAGGTAACATCTATCTAGTAAATTTTCATTCAACCAAGGTAGATATCTGTTTATTTAATTCTCTTAGCAAACCTAATGAATTATGGCATAAGAGATTAGGAAATGTTAATCTTAGATCCATTGCTAGGCTATCCAAGGACAACCTTGTTAGAGAACTACCTTCTGGCCCCTACAAGAAGGAAGGACTCTACAGGGCTTATCAAATAGGCAAGCAAACTAAAAATAACTTTAAGTCACTTAATAAGAGTGATTCACCTAGGATTTTGTACTTGTTATATATGGATCTGTTTGGACCCATTAGTGTACAAAGACTAGGAGGGAAATCATATACTTTAGTAGTTGTAGATGACTTCTCTAGATTCACATGGGTGTTATTTCTGAGGAAGAAGTCTGATAACTTCAAATGTTTGACAGAGTTTCTCAAATGTATATAGATTGAGTTCAATACTCACATAGCCCTTATCAGAAGTGATCATGGGAAAGAGTTTGATTCTTTCTTATGCAAGAGTTCTGTCAGAAGGAAGAGATCAGGCACACTTTCTCAGCTCCTAGAACTCCTCAACAGAATAGGGTAGCTGAAAGGAAGAATAGAACCCTTATTGAATCTGCCACAACATTTTTGACAGTTGCTCACCTTCCTCTATCCTTTTGGGCAGAGGCTTTGAACACTTCAAATTATGTTCTGAATAGGAGTTTGATACATAAGCTAAAGGGCAAGACTCCCTATGAATTACTCAAAGGGAAGAAACCTAAAGTTGATTATCTTAGAATTTTTGGTTGTATTTGCTATATTCATAACAATGACAAGAAATACTTAGCAAAATTTGAAGCCAAAGCTGATGAAGGAGTGTTTCTGGGATACTCCAAGATCAGTAAGGCCTATATGGTTTATAATAAATCATCTCATAAAATTGAAGAAACAGTGCATGTCTCTTTTGATGAAACTATTATGTCTTACAAGGAGAAGAGCACTTCTACCATAGACCCTTTGCAGGTACATTCTCTATCAAAGAATTTGGATAGGCTGAATATCATTGAAAAAGATCCATCACCTTCATCCACTCAATAAGAAGCTGAAAGTAGTGAAAATGAAGATGACAGTGAGATTTTAGCAAGTCATGGTGACAACCAAAATGAAGAGCCAGTTGTTGTTCCACAAGAGGAAACAACAACAAAGGTTGGTGAACAATCAACACCCATTATTGATTTAGTAACAACAAGAGATCATCCAATCTCTCAAGTGATTGGAGACATCTCAGTAGGTGTGCAAATAAGAAATCAGATCAATCAACATCTGATACACACTGGATTTCTTTCTCAAATTGAGCCTCAATCCATACAAGATGCAGAACAAGATCCAAACTAGATCATTGCAATGCGAGAGGAATTAAATCAATTTGAAAGAAACAAAGTTTTGGAGCTTATCCAAAGCCAAAGAATCATCCCATTGTTGGAACAAAATGGGTATTCAGAAACAAGTTAGATGATCAAGGAGTTATTGTAAGAAACAAGGAAAGGCTAGTTGCCTAAGGATATTCTCAAAAAGAAGCCATAGACTATGACCAAACCTTTGCACCAGTTGCAAGGTTAGAGGCCATAAGAATCTTCCTAGCATATGCAGCTCACAAGAAGTTCAAAGTATATCAAATGGATGTCAAAAGTGCATTCCCCAATGGTGATATCAAGGAAGAAGTTTATGTAAAACAACCTCCAGGTTTTATCTCTCTAACTCACCCTGATTTTGTTTATAAATTGCATAAAGTATTATATGGTCTCAAACAAGCTCCTAGAGCATGGTATGAGACCCTAGCTTGCTTTCTCTTAGAAAATGATTTTAAAAGGGGTAGAGTAGACCAAACTCTTTTTATTAGAACCCATAAGTCCAATATCCTACTAGTACAAATCTATGTAGATGATATTTTTTTTGGTTTTACTGATTCAAATTTGTGTAAAAGGATCTCCAACCTAATGCATTCCAAGTTTGAAATGAGTAGCATGGGTGAGTTATCCTTCTTTCTAGGATTGCAAGTCAAACAACATGTTGATGGCATCTTTATTTATCAAACCAAGTATGCAAAAGAATTGGTTAAGAAATTTGGTATGTCTGATGAATCCTCTATGAAAACACCCATGCCTACTAATGCTGTATTAGATGCTGATGAACATGGGAAACCAGTTGATCAGACCATATATAGAGCAATGATTGGCTCCTTATTGTATCTTACAACTAGTAGACCTGATATAATGTTTGCTACATGCATATGTGCTAGATTCCAAGTCAGCCCTACAAAGTCACACCTCACATTAGTAAAGAGGATTCTTAGGTATGTGAAAAGTTGTCCAAATCTAGGTCTCTGGTATCCAGTTGATTTAGGATTTGATTTAACTGGATTTTTAGATGCTAATTATACTGGATGTAGAGTAGACAGGAAAAGCTCCCGTGGAACTTGTCAGTTTCTTGGGGACAGACTTGTCTCCTGGTTTTGCAAGAAACAAACATATGTGTCCATATCAACTGCTGAAGCTGAATATATGGCAGCAGGTAGTTTCTCACTGATATTGTGGATTCAAAATCAGCTCCTGGACTATGGCTACAACTTAGAGAAGTCCAAAATATTTTGTGATAATATTAGTGCTATTTCCATAGCTCAAAATCAAGTCCTCCATAGTAGGACCAAACATATAGAGATCAGGCATCACTTCTTAAGGGATAATGTAGAGAAAAGTAAAATTGAACTAGAATACATCCCAACTGATTTACAAAGGGGAGATATTTTCACCAAACCCTTGGATGAAAAGAAACACACTTTCTTCCTTAATCAGTTAGGAATGTTAGATGGAGGCAGTCATAATTAACTTCCAAGATCTTAAAAACCTAAAAATTGACAAAGACTAGGTTAAAAATTTGAGTTTCCTAGTGTCTGTAGGTTTTATCTAAACTCTGAACTGCGTTCGACGTTTTTCATGAAGATCGTCGAACAGAGCTCGGTGTTTCCAGATAGTGCTAAACTATCCTTCTCGGTCAGCGATCTTTAATATCGTCGAACGGAGATCGATGATGTTTAGACCCTTCAGTTTCCCCTAGAGCCATAGATCGTCGAACAGAGTTCAACGATCTTTCCTTTTCTGCGTTGAACACTAATATAAAATCATTTTTCAGACATCGTTCTCATTTGCGCTTTCATACCTTCTGCAAGAATTTTCTTTCCCTCCAAACTCTTCTACACTTGATCTTGATTATATTTGCAGGAAATATGTAAGTCTCAGTCGCCGTTCTAGCCGCAATGAAGTTCGATACTAGCTTTAATATTGACATGGAATCTTTCGAGGGGACTGATCAGATGTTTAAGGACATTCTGGAACTCTTCAAGGAACAATAACTTGTAAATATTATGTCTACCAGAATCAAGTTAGCCGCAGATGAGATAAAAGAATGGGTCTATACTGCCCATAATCTGGATCAAAATACAGTTGTTGGAACCATCTACGGGACACATGTATCCCTAAACCCAGGTATTCTTACAGAGGTTTTTGGATTAAGTACTGGTAATGATAGCATTGAACTATAAGGAGAAGAATTTTCTTCAATGTTAGATAGAATGGGTCATAATTCTGAGAACCCTAATAAGCTGCTGAAGAAGAACCTATCCATGGAATATTGATTTCTAGCAGATGTTGTAGGAAAGGTCATTTTGGCCAAGCATTCAACCCATGATACAATTTCAAGGTATCAGTTTTGTGTAATGGTTGCAATAGTGGATAAGATGCACTTGGATTGGGGAGCAATTTTCTTTGATTTGCTTAAGAAAAAGATAAATAAGAATTTTGTAAACTTTGGAAGGATTTTGGGCCTATTCCTGCAGAATAGGTGCACACAGTTGTTGGTGTCCAATGGGATGCATATCAATGGATCAAAGAGGCTTTCTTCTGCCCTATTTGGTAAGTGGGAGAGACATATTGTAAAACCTAGCAGGGCTCCTGCAACTAAAGCTTCTTCAGGCACAAGGACTGAAACAGTCTCTCCTCCTCAGTCCACTGCCCTAGTAGAAGTTTTGACATCCCCTTCCATATCCTCTCCTCCTTCTCCACATCCAGTTAAATCATCCATACCTTCACATCAAATATCTTCTCCACCTCCTCCAGCCACTCATCAAGAAGATTTCCATCCACTAAATTTATTCCCATCCATTGATTTAGAATCATCCCCCCATCTTCCATCATTTAACCTTCTAGATGATTCCTTCATGGATGTTTCTCCATCTTCACCTCAAGCCATTCCATCCACCTCAACATCCTTACAACAAATCCTACATGATATCATATCTAAACCATCCTTTCCCCCGTCCATCTCCTCATTCCTACCATCAGTCACTATCCCAGTTCCATCCATCACATCCATTCCAATATCTCAACCATTCATACCACTTCAATATGCATCAACTCTATCTCTCTCTGCAGCTCCGTCCTCCACCTCTACTCAAGTTAATCTTGAGCAAGTAGATCTTATTTCCCTAGCAGACAAGTTATATGAGTTATTAGCCCCAAGGATAACTCTTCTATTGGATGCCACATTGGATCCTTTAGTTATTACTTTACATGAGTTATCAGCTAGGATCTCTTCCTCCTTCTCCCTTTAGGCCATCCCTTCTTCCGGGGGACTTGATTCAGTTCTTACTGAATCTAGGCAGAGGGAGATGTCATATGAAGAAGTGCTGCCCTCAGAGATTTTAGAAATGCAAGTATCAGAAGTTCCAGCTTCAGAGAAAGTTCTAGTTCCAGCTCCAGTTCCAGCTCCAACCATCAGTCCTGCAGTAGACATCCTTTCATTATTGTCATTATTTGATTCAATCTTTAGCAGTTTTTATTCAGCACCTCTCCCTACTGAAGATTTAACCAAGGCTATAGTTCCCTTCTCCTGCTGTGATCCCAATCTGCTACAGATGTATATCAATTCTGTTAGGACTATGGAAAGTGTTCCTTTTGTTCATGTTACTGCTGCTGCTGTTGTTTTCTCAGAGGCTATGATAGAGCCAGTTTGTGTAGTTTCTTAGCCTACTGCTTCAGTTGATTCTCTTGCTATTGTTTTCTTAAAGGCTGTGATAGAGCCAATTTGTTCAATTTCTGAGCCTACTGCTTCAGTTGATGCTCAAGCTGTTTCGGCTGCTGCTCTTGTTATTTCTCCTACTACACCTCCTGCATAAGCTTCTGTTCCTGTCTCCATTTCTAAAGAAGTGTTAAGGCAAATATATGTTTTATTTGATAAGCCTCAGATCTCTGATGATGATGAATTTAGAACAGACTCTGATGACTCTTCTACAACTATTGCAAAGAAGAGGAAAGCGAGAAGTAAAGCTATGAAAAGAGTCCCAATTGAAAAGACTACTTCTGATCATGATATTCCATATTATATTCTGCACAACTGCCCTATAACTGAGTACTGGATGCAATATTCTAAAAATCAGTTGAAGGCCATGAGGAAGAAAAGGAAATATGATAATGGAACCTCTAACTATAATCCTCCTCCTTCTCTAGGTGCAGGATCTGGTGGAGACTCAGCTCCTCATTCCTCCAATATCTTTTCTCAAAGATCCTCTGAAACACAGTTTCAAGGAAGATCTCAATCTAGAGGATATCAGCAAAGAGGTAATCAGTCAAGAGGCAGTCAGTATAGAGGCACTCAAAGAGGTCATCAGGTTTATTCCAGAGGATA
The DNA here is from genome assembly GCA_039513925.1 of Platanthera zijinensis. Taxonomy (NCBI): domain Eukaryota; kingdom Viridiplantae; phylum Streptophyta; class Magnoliopsida; order Asparagales; family Orchidaceae; genus Platanthera; species Platanthera zijinensis. The sequence goes on from CM077084.1 coordinate 175,996,040, forward strand.
GTCCAGGAATCAACCTTATCAAAGGAAAGGACAAAGCCCAAGTGATTCCACTTCTGTTCCTTTTCCTTATAAGCTCAAAGAAGGTTTTCATCAAAAAGCTCCTCCCACTGACTCCATCAATAAGTATGAGCCATCAGTTCCATTTGAAGATCCTTAGAATAACCCAGTCTCCTGGACAACAAGACTAAAAGATATGGCTGCATTAGATCCAATCAAGAAAGCCAGAGAAAAAGGCCAAGATACTTCCAACATTTCTACTCTGTCAGATCAAAGAAGACAAGAACTTGAAAGGTACAACTCCAAGAAATTTTTCAATACTGAGAAGTATATGCAGCTAGATCCTGAAGCTGTAGTCCCTAGAGGAGAAGCCAAAAGTCTCTTGGTGCTGCTGATGATATGAGATCAAAGAAAGACTCTGAAAATCCTAATAGGGAAATTCTGTTTCAGAAAGGTATTGACAAGGAAAGTTAATGTAAGTTGAACAATCTCATCTCTGCTGAACTGTTTGCTGTGATATATTTATATATTTGTGGTTCTGCAATGTTTTATGTATTTCGGTTTTTGTTGATTTTATTTCCTATAATTCATGTAAATAGTAATCCTAACCCAAATAAGGGGAGATTGTTGGAACACCCTATTACTAATTTGGGTCAGGATCACTATTTCTATAGGATTATTGCATTGACCTTGTTGTATAGAGTAAAGGTCAACTAGTTAAGGTCTAAGGCTTAGGACTTAGGTTTGAAGCTTTCCCCAAGACCTCCTTGTTTAGATGAGAAGCCCAGATATAGAGTTCAACTTGTCGTCGAGCTCAGATCGACGAAGCATCGAACCCAGTTCGACTATCTCTGAGCTCAGGTCGACGAGGCGTCGAACTAAGTTTGACGATCGCTGAGCTCAGATCGACGCTTTCTGTCTAAGACTAGTTCCTATATCTCTGAGCTCAGTTCGACAATAGTTGAGCTCAGATCGACGATAATCTTTTGAGATCAACGATTTCTGGAATACTGTCAGTTTGTTAGGGATTTCAAATGTCTTCAAGTCAGTGCATTTATTGAAGAAGATTTTTAGCCGTTATATTAAATCTGGAGCGAGTTTCAAGGAAATAAAGAAGGAAGGTTTTTTAGGTTTTTCCTCCAGAGACAGTTGACATTTAAGGAAAGCATTTATGTTTATGCTAATGGATATCTAGTAGATTTGAAGACAGGATTTCATATTATAATTTAGAGAAAAAGAAATAGAGACAGATAGAAGAAAAAAAAAAGATCAATAACACAGAACAGTGAACAAGCTTCTATTCTTTCTGATTCCTTCTGATTCAAAGTTTCTCAAGTCTTCATCATTCATACTCCAGACAACACACATTTCAGTTCTTGCTGAAATCGTCTTTTGCTGGAGTATTCTTTTCATTGAAGACCTATCACCCTTGCAAAGCTTCTATTCCTTAACTCTTGCTAATCTCAGGGGAAGCTTTGACAACATCAACATCCACTTGTGCTTATCTCTGATTGTTGACAGAGAAGACAACCTAATCTTTCTCTTTTTCTTTCCTATAAAAGGGTTCTTTAAACTCCCCTCAAAAGTTTTGTTTTGGTTTCTGAGACCTGATCAAAACTCAGTGGTGGCAAGACACCTGATCAAAAAATCTGTTTTGGTTTTTGAGCACCTAATCAAAAGCTCATTGGTGCCCAGGACACCTGTTCAACTCATCCTGCTGTGGATTCCTACCAAGGGTGGTAGAAGAGTGGATGTACCCAGGTTTTGGGGAACCACTATAGTTCCTTGTGTTTTCTGGTTGCTTGTTATTTTGTTTACTATGTGCTGTGGATTTGCTTCTTGTATTTGTTTTATTCTGATTACTGTTATGCACTCTACACTAAGTAAATTAAGTCTTCCACTGCTAAAGTAATTTTTAAATTTGCAAAATTATTTTAAAACACTCTATTCACCCCCCTCTAGAGTGAAGTGTTGATCTTACACTCACTTTCATAATGCCTGGGGAAGAGGAGGATATGCGCGAGGACCGGGCTGATGTTGGAGGTCATGGAAGGATCAGGGTGATCTATGGAGGGGTGTGATTCAAGCCGCTCGAATGGAAAGCCTCCATACTTTGTACCTCCGGAGCATTACTTCGAAATCTTTAACTCCACGCCTAGAGGAGAAGATCACCTTCTCAAGTAAAGATATGCCAGATCATGAGGATCTATTTTGCGACGCACTGGTGATCCAGGACACTGCCAAAAACTTAATTGTATCTCAGATCCTCATTGATAATAGGAGCTCTGTCAACGTCGTCTTAAAGAAGGCATTCAACGTGATGAAAGTTTATGTCAGCAGGGTGTTCGCCTCGGATGGACTTCTGTTAAGATTCTACGGTGAGAGAAAAGAGGTGGAAGGTGGAGTGGGACTCCATGTCAGTCTAGGGGGCAGTCCCGAAACTGCAGGTTTGTCATTGTGGATTCTCCTAGCAGTTACAATGCGATCTTTGGACGGCCCCTCATCAGCGACTTCTATTGTGTTCCTTTCATCAGTGCCTGAAGTTCAATGCTGATGGCATTCAAGGACGGGTCTGCGGAGACCCCAAGATGGCGAGGGAGAGCTATGCTACGACGGTCAACATTATCTCCTAGGAAGAGGGAGCCAAGGAGATGGAGAGGAGGATGGAGGGAGAGTCCAGGCAAGAGGCTAAAGGGGGAGCTGAGAAGATTAAGGTAGAGGAGGAAGGGATCCATGCCCAAGTGGATGCGGCATTGGAAGTTGTTGGAACATCCTATTTCTAATTTGGGTAAGGATCACTGTGTCCATAGGATTGTGTCTTGACCTCATTGTATATATTTAAAGGTCAACTAGAATAGGTCTAAGGTTTAGAACTTAGGTTTGAAAGCTGCCCCCAAGACCTCCTAGTTCAGATTACAAGTGAAGTAGACCAAAGGCAATTTTCGTCAAGCTCAGATCGACGAGGCGTCGAACTCAGTTCGACTATCTCTGAGCTCAGGTCAACGAGTCGTGGAACTCGGTTCAACGATCTCCGAGCTCAGATTGACAATTTTTGTCTCAAGTCAAACTCCAGATCTCTGAGCTCAGGTCGACGATAGTCTAGCTCAGATCGATGACTTTTTGAGAGATCGACGATTTCAGGATTTCAAATCAGACTGTTATGGAATTCAAATGTCTTCAATATCCAGCATTTAATGCAAAATATTTTATAGCCGTTTCATCAATCTGGAGCAAGTTTCAAGGAGACTGAAAGGGAATGTTTCTTAGGACTTTCCTCCAGAGACAGCTACCAATTAAGGAAGTCATTTTTGACTGGCTAACAACTATCTAGAAGATTGGATTTCATAATGGCATTACAAACAATAGAGACAGATAACAAAGAAGAATATCTCTCAAGAATTCTACGGGATTATACAGTTAAAGTTTTATTGAACACAAGGAATAGAACAGAGAAGGAGATCAACACACAAAGAAGAATCTCTTCCATTCTTTAAGATCTCTTCTGTGATTCAAGTTTTCCAGGCTTCATCAATAAAAAGTCTCCAGACACAACACATTTTAGCCTTTGCTGAAATCATCAATTGCTAAAGATCTCAACTTACTGAAGGCCTATCACCCTGTGCAAAGCTTCTTCTCTTGACCTACTGCTAGTCTCATGGTTAGCTTTGACATCAACAAATCCACTAGTCTTCTCTTTGATTGTTGACAGAGAAAAACACCTTAACTCCTTTTATTTTCTCTTGTTGTAAAAGTGTTATTCAGAACTCTCTTCAAAAGTTTTGTGTTTGGTTCCTGAGACCTTATCAAAACTCAGTGGTTGCAAGACACCTGATCAAAAAATCTGGTTTGGTTTTTGAGAACCTTATCCAAAGCTCATTGGTGCCCTGGACACATGATCAACTCATCCTGCAGTGGATTCCTACCTAGGGTGGTTGAAGAGTGGATGTACCAAGGTTGATTGGGGAACCACTATAACTCCTTGTGTCATCTGGTTTGCTTGTGTATTGGTTACTGTGTGCTGTGTTTTTATATCTTGCTTTACTTTGTTTAATTTACTGCAAGCACAATACACTATAACTAAATTAAGTCTTCCACTGCCAATTAGTTTTTAATTTGCAAAATTATTTTAAAATACTCTATTTACCCCCTCTAGAGTAAAGGTAGATCTTACCCTCACTTTCAATTGCAATCAGAGGGAGGTTGGTTGTTTTTATAGGCTAACACCTGAACGAAAACATCTCTGATAAGATCAACCTTTAATAGAGGGTTATTATTTCTATTATAATTATTTTAATATAAATCCATGGCACAGAACAAAGACTATGGAAGCACCAGACCTCCAGTGTGCAATCTTTCTAAGTTTGCACTTTTGAAGGCAAGGATTAAATTGTACATGAATTCTATTGATGAGGATATCTTTAATTCTGTTTTGACAGTGTGTCCAAGACCTCCATAAACCACAAGTACAAATGATGTTCTACCCCCTTAAGGAACAGATGCAGGCATCAAGAAGTGGAAAGTTGCTGATGCAAAGGCAATGAATATATTGGCCAGACAATGTCTCATGATATATTTCAGAAAGTAGCTGAATGCAACTCAGAAAAGGAAATCTGGGACAAGCTATCTGAGTTTGTGTCAAGATCTGATGATGAGAGAAAGGACAGAAGATCCCATCTTATAACCCAGTATGAGAACTTCAAGAAGGGAGAAACTGAGTCAGTAGCTGACATGTATAACAGACTCAGTCTGATTGTCAGTTAATTAAAAACTTTTGACAAGGAGATCTCACTAACTGAACTCAATGATAATATCCTAATGTGCTTCCCCAGCACTTGGGATTCAAGGATCTTGCCAATCAAGGATGCCAGAAGCTTGAATGAGATCACCACCGAAGCTCTATTGGGCAAGCTCAAGTCTTATGAGCTGCTCATCAAAAATAGAGAGGAAGAGTAAAAGACAGCTTCTCTAGCAACAAGGAAGGAGAAGACAATTTCTTTTAAAGCTACAGAAGAACAACCTGAAGACATGGTCACAGGCAATGAAGAGCTAATGAGCCTACTAGCCAAAAGATTCTACAAGATGGATAGAAAAGACTTCAGGAAAAGGTCATCTAGAGGCCATGAAAAGCCAAGGTATGACAAATCCAGTAATAAAGAGATTATCTATTTTGGATGCAGAAAACCAGGTCACATTGTGCCTGACTGTCCAGAGAACCAAAACAAGGACAAGAATGAAAAGAGAGAAAGGAAAAGAGACAAAGACTCCAGGAGAAACAACTATGACAAATCCTCCTCTAGCAAGAACAAGCATACCAGGAAAGGATTTGTAGCTGAGACCTGGAGTGAGACTGAAGAAGAATCAGATACTTCATCAAGCTTAAGTGATGATGAAGATGATGCCCAAGAGAAGGACTTCTGCATGATGTCTATCAATGCCTCTCAATACAATTCAGATCAGGTAATAAACTCTTTTGATTTTGATTCAGAGGACGTTAAATTTGAGTTTAAGGCACTGTGTTTAGACCTACTCAAGTCTGAGAAAGAGATTATCTCTCTCAAAAATCAACTGTCTGAATACAGCACCTTAAAATCAGATAACCTCAAGCTCTTTGAGGAGTAAGAATGTTGTAGGGAGCAGATAGCTTCACTAAAAAGTGAACTATCTGGGGCAAAGAAGTTTGAAGAATCCCTCAATGGGAGAAGCATCAAACTGATGGACATCACAAGCACAGTGAATTCAAGACTTAACAGTACACTGGGCTTGGGTGCTTCATCCAGCCAACCTATAGTATTAACAACCCCAATCAAATTTATTTCAGATAAAGGAAAGGGAGTTGTAGAGGTAGCAAGGAAGAATTCTGATCTACCCCAAAAGAACAAAGTTCAACAGATATCGTCAAACAGAGCTCGACGATCTTCGAACAGAGCTCCACGATCTCAAGCTGAATCGTCGAACTCAGTTCGACGATCTCTGAACTCTGAACTTAGGCAAAGTCGATCTTCGAATGGAGCTCGACAATCTGACCCAAGATCGTCGAACTCAGCTCAGAGATCGTCGAACAGAGCTTAGAGCTTTGAACAATCTTTTAAGGGTAAGTCAAAATTCAATTCTAGAGGTTCTACATCCCAAGGCTTCAACCCTTATGCTGAATGGATAATACCTCCTAGGAGATATAATCCAGAAGGCTATAAGAGTCAACCAGGGATGTCTCATATTTCAGATTTTTAATGTTATCAACCTAGACCCAAGGTAAACTGGGTCAAAACAAATAAATTGTTATATGTGCAGGTGAAGACCTATCCAACAATAAACCAGCAATGGTATCTGGATAGTGGGTGCTCAAAGCACATGACAGGGAGCAAAGATAATCTTACATCCTTTAAAGCCAAGCTTGGACCCAGGGTAATATTTGGAGACTCATACTTTGGGCAGACCAAGGGATATGGTGCAGTCTAGATAGGGTCATTCACATTCAAGAAGGTGTCCTATGTAGAAGGACTGAAGCACAACTTAATCAGCATCAGTCAATTGTGTGATGAAGGTGACTTTCAACAAATCTTCATGAAAAATAAAATCAGAGGACAACACAACTGTATTGACAGGTAAAAAGAAAGGTAACATCTATCTTGTAGATTTTAAATCAACTGTGGTAGATATCTGTTTGTTCAATTCTGTTAGTAAACCAAATAAGCTATGACATAAGAGACTAGGATATGTAAATCTTAGAACCATTGCTAGGCTATCCAAGGACAACCTTGTTAGAGGACTACCTTCAGGCCCCAACAAGAAGGAAGGACTTTGCAGGGCTTGTCAATCAGGCAAGCAAACTAAAAATAGTTTTAAGACACTTAATAAGAGTGATTCACCTAGGATTTTTTATCTGTTACACATGGATCTATTTGGACCCTTTACAGTACAAAGTCTAGGAGGGAAATCTTATACTTTAGTAGTTGTAGATGACTTCTCTAGATTCACATGGGTGTTCTTTCTGAGGAAGAAGTATGATAACTTTAAGTGTTTGACAGAGTTTCTCAAATGCATACAGATTGAGTTCAATACTCACATTACCCTGATCAGAAGTGATCATGGGACAGAGTTTGATTCTCTTCTTATGCAAGAGTTCTGTCAGAGTGAAGGGATTAGGCACACTTTTTCAGCTCCTAGAACTCCTCAACAAAATGGGGTAGCTGAAAGGAAAAATAGAACCCTTACTGAATCTGCTACTATATTATTGACAGATGCTCACTTTCCTCTCTCATTTTGGGCAGAGGAAGTGAATACCTCAAACTATGTGTTGAATAGAAGTTTGATAAATAAGCTGAAGGGCAAGACTCCCTATGAATTACTCAAAGGGAAGAAACCTAAAGTAGACTATTTAAGAATTTTTGGTTGTATTTGTTACATACATAATAATGACAAGAAATATATAGCAAAATTTCAAGCCAAAGCAGATGAAGGAGTGTTTCTGGGATACTCCATGATCAGTAAGGCTTATAGGGTATATAACAAATTCTCTCTTAAAATTGAAGAATCTGTACATGTGTCCTTCGATGAAACTAACATGTCTTTCAAGGAGAAGAATACTTCTAGCATAGAACCTTTGCAGGTACATTCTCTTTCAGATAATTTAGACATGATGAACATCATTGAAGAGGATACAACACCTTCACCTATCCAATAAAAAGGTGAAAGCAGTGAAGATGAAGAAGACATTCAACATCCCGGTGAGAATCTTATTGAAGAGCCAGTTGTTGTTCCACAAGAGGAAACAACAACACAAGTTAGTGAACAATCAACACCCCCTGCTGATTTAGTAACATCAAGAGATCATCCAATCTCCCAAGTGATTGGAGACATCTAAGATAGTGTGCAAACAAGAAATCAGGTCAACAAAAACCTGATGCACACCTGCTTTCTTTCTCAAATTGAGCCTCAATCCATATAAGATGCAGAACAAGATCTATACTGGATCATTGCAATGCAAGTGGAGTTATATAAATTTGAAAGAAAAAAGGTTTGGGAGCTAGTGCCAAGGCCAAAGGATCATCCCATTGTTGGAACCAAATTTGTATTCAGGAACAAACTAGATGATCAAGGAATTATTGTAAGGAACAAGGCAAGGCTAATTGCACAAGGATACTCTCAAGAAGAAGGAATAGATAATGACCAGACCTTTGCACCAGTTGCAAGGTTAGAGGAAATAAGAATATTCCTAGCCTATGCAGCTCACAAGAGATTCAAAGTTTATCAAATGGATGTGAAGAGTGCATTTCTAAATGAAGATATCAAGGAAGAAGTCTATGTTAGACAACCCCCAGGTTTTATCTCTCCTACTCATCCTGATCATGTTTTTAAACTGTATAAATCATTATATGGTCTCAAGCAAGCTCCTAGAGCATGGTATGAGACCTTAGCATGCTTTCTTTTGGAAAATGATTTTAAAAGGGGTAGAGTAGACCAAACTCTTTTCATTAGAACCCATAAGTCCAATATCCTACTAGTATAAATTTATGTAGATGACATTATCTTTGGATCTACTGATTCAAACTTGTGCAAGAAGTTTTCCAACCTAATGTATTCAAAATTTTAAATGAGTAGCAAAGGTGAGCTTTCCTTCTTTCTAGGATTGCAAGTCAAATAGCATGCTGATGGCATATTCATTTCTCAAACCAAGTATGTAAAAGAGTTGGTTAAGAAATTTGGTATGTCTGAAGCATCATCTATGAAAACACTTATGCCTACTAATGCTGTATTAGATGCTGATGAACATGGGAAACCTGTTGATCAGACAACATATAGAGCAATGATTGGCTATTTATTGTATCTTATAGTAAGTATACCTGACATAATGTTTTCTACCTGCATCTGTGCTAGATTCCAAGTAAGCCCTAGAGAGTCACACCTAACATTAGTAAAAAGGATTCTTAGATATGTGAAAAGTTGTCCAAATCTAGGTCTCTGGTATCCAAAAGATTCAGGATTTTAATTAACTGGATTTTTAGATGCTGATTATGCTGGATGTAGAGTAGACAGGAAAAGCACTAGTGGAACTTGTTAGTTTATTGGTGATAGACTTGTCTCTTGGTTTTGTAAGAAACAAACATCTGTGCCCACATCAACTGCTGAAGCTGAATACATGACAGCAAGTAATTGTTGCTCACAGATATTGTGGATTCAAAATCAGCTCCTACACTATGGTTACAAGTTAGAAAAGTAAAAAAAATTTTGTGATAACACCAGTACTATTTCTATAGCTCAAAATCTAGTCCTCCATAGTAGGACAATACATATAGAGATTAGGCATCTCTTCCTGAGAGATAATGTTGAAAAGAATAAAATTGAACTTCAATATATCACAACTGATTTTCAAGGGGAGACATTTTCACCAAACCCTTGGATGAAAAGAAACACACATTCTTCCTGAATTAGTTAGGATTGTTAGATGGAGGAAGTCTAAATTAAGATCCATGATTTTTTAAAACCTTAAAATTGACAAAGACTAGGCTAAAAACTTGATTTTTCTAGTGTCTATAGGTTCTTTCCTAACTCTGAACTGTGCTCGACATTTTTCTTAAAGATCGTCGAACGGAGATCGACGTTCTCATGAAAGCGTCGAACGGAGCTCAGCATTTCCCAGATAGTGCTAGGCTATCTCTTTCCGGTCACAGATCGTCGAACGGAGCTCGACGCTCTCAAATATCGTCGAACAGAGATCGACGATGTTGAATACCTTTATGATTCCTTTAGAAGCCCAGATCGTCAAACTAGGTTCAACGATCTTTCCATTTCAGTGTCGAACCCTTATATAAAATCGTTTTCGGCCGTCGTTCTCTTTTGCGCATTCATACTTTCTGTAGAGCTTTCTTTCCCTCCAAACCCCTCTACACTTGATCTTGTTTGGTTTGTTTTTTTAGGAAATTCATGGCTGTTTCAGTTGCTGTCCTAGACGCCATGAAATTCGACACAGGATTTGACATCGATATGGATTCATTTGAAGGCTACGATTAGATTTTCAAGGACATCCTAGAGTCATTCAAAGAACAACAGCTGGTCACCATTATGACATCAAGGATTAAGCTTGCTGCCGACGAAATCAAGGAATGGGTATACACAACTCATAACCTAGATCAGACTATAGTGGTCGGGACTATCTCGGGAACCCAGGTATCCCTCACTCCTAGAATTTTGACAGAGGTATTTCAACTAAGTACTGGAAATGATAGTGTTGAGTTGTTTGGAGAAGATTTTTCTAATATGGTAGATATAATGGGTCACAATGCAGCAAACCCCAATAAGTTACTTAAGAAAAATCTATTAGTAGAATTTAGATTCCTGGCTGATGTAGTGGGCAAAGTCATTTTAGCAAAACACTCTGCCCATGATACTATTTCTAAGTATCGGTTCTGTCTAATGGCTGCTATTGTAGATAAGAAACTGTTGAACTGTGGAGACATTTTCTTTGATCTGATTAAGAAGAAAATCAATAATAAATTTGTAATTTTTGGGATAATAGTGGGATTGTTTTTGAACAACAGATGCCCCAACCGCTGGTCTCAAATGGCATGCATATTAATGCCTCCAAGAGGTTGTCCTCTGCCTTATTTGATAGATGGGAGAGGACAATTGTCAACCCCAGCAGGACCCCAACAACAGCTATTACTTCAGGCACCAGGACTTCTTTAGTCACTTCCCCTCAAGCAACATCCCCATTAGAGGATTTGTCTTAATCCTCCATCTCATCTTCACCATCTCCACCTCCTGTTTCCTCAACCATCCCTACATCCCTCATCATAATTTCATCTCCAACAATCTCTATACCTCCTCCAGCCACTCTTCAAGAACAATTTCATCCACTTCATTACTATCCATCACTAGAACTTGACTCATCCATCCATATTCCATCATTCAACCTCATAGATGACTCCTATATGGATGATTCACCTTCTTCTCCACAAGAGCTTCCATATTCTTTCACCTCCTACCAACAGCTTCTTCAAGATATCTTAGCTCATCCCTCATTCACACCATCCATCTCCATAGTCACACCATCCATCACCATCCCAGTTTCATCCATCACCACCATCCCTATATCTGAACCATTCATACCACTATCATCAACATCACATCCACACATTTCTACAGCTCCACCAACAACATCCACTTATGAGACATTCTTCTCTACCTCTACTCAAGCCTCCCTTGAGCAAGTAGATGTTCCTGCACTTGCAGATAGGTTATATGAGATATTAGCTCCCAGGTTAACACTCCTGCTGGAAGCCTCCTTAGCTCCTCTTATAAAATCTATCAATGATCTCTCTACAAGGCTATCTTCTTCCTATCCTCCTCAGGCAATCCCTTCTTTGGGGTTCCTAGATCTAGTTTCTACTGAATCCAGGCAGGGGGAGATGCCATATGAAGAATCCATGCTGCCTGCTGAAGTTTCAGATTTCATGCTAAGTTCGGAAGTAGTGCCAGATGTTCCAGCTCCACCCCCTGTCCCATCTTTCAGGTTCCTGCTTTCAGTTTTTGATGGTCTATATAGAAGATATCTTCAACCTCCAGTTGCTGAAGATCTTTCTAAGGCCATTGTGTCTGTTTCAATCTGTGATCCCAGCTTGATCCAATCATATATTAATTCAATCAAGTCTGTGGAAGTTCCAACTGCTAATGATGCTTTTGTTGATTATGATTATGTGATGATCAAAGAGGCTATTATTGAGCCTGTTGTTGTTTTAGAGCTTGATGATGTTATTTCATAGGCTGTTGTTGTTGTTTCAGAAGTTGTTGTTGTACATGTTATTCCAACTTCTTCTATTGTTATTACTACTATTTCACCTCCTTCTTCTGCTCCTGTTTCCCCCTCCAAGGTAGCTTACAAGGAAATAGATGTTATGTATGATAAGCCCCAGAGTTCTGATAGTGATGAATATTGGACAGATTCTTATGATTCCTCTACAACTATTGCAAGGAAGAGAAAAGCTAGAAGTAAAGCAATGAGGAGAGTTCCTGCAAAGAAAGCCACTTCTGAAAATGACATTCCTTATTATATATTGCATGATTATCCCATTACAGAACATTGGATGTAATATTCTACGAATCAGCTGAAGGCTATGAAGAAGAAAAAGAGATGCAATGAAAGATCTCTTCCATTTATTCCTCCTCCTCATCCTCCTTCTCCTGGTGTAGGATCTAGTGCTGATTCAGCCTCCAATATTTCTACTCAAAGATCTGCCCAGTCTCATGTTCATGCAAGAGGTTCTCAGTCCAGAAGCTACAGCTCCAAAGGAAATGAATCTAGAGAAAGCCAGCAGAGAGGCAATCAGAGAGGTCAACAAGTATACACCAGAGGACAGTCAAGATACAGGCCATATGAAAGAAGAAGACAAGCTGCTTCAAGTGATACTACTGCAGGGCTATTCCCTTATAAACTCAGAGAAGGTTTTCATGAAAAAGCCGCTCCTTCGGATACTATTAACAAATATGAGCTTCCTGTTCCATTTGAAGATCCAGAGAACAATCCAGTCTCTTGGACAACCAGGATGAAGGAGCTAGCTGCTTTAGATCAGATAAGGAAAGACAGAGAGCAAGGGAAAGACACCTCCAATATCTCAACACTTTCTGAGCAAAGAGAGCAAGAACTTAAAAGGTATTCATCCAGGAAATTCTTTGACCCAGAAAGGTATATGGAATTGCACCCAGAGGCACTTGTTCCTAGAGCTAAATCTCAATCTACTCTTAGTGCTGCTGAAGATAGAAGATCAAAGAAAGAAGCAAAAAACAACAATAGGGAAATTCTTTTCAATAAAGGCAAGGAAAAGGACTGCTAGTGTAAGCTTAACTATATATCTCACTCTGAACAATTTGCTGTGTGTTATATATATATGCTTCTGCAATGCTATTGTCTATAATTCTGCAATGTTGTATTTATTTTTTCTTATTGTTTTTAAATTCCTATAAATAATGTAAATAGTAATCCTAACCCAAATAGGGGGAGATTGTTGGAACACGTTATTACTAATTTTGGTAAGGATCACTATGTCCATAGGATTGTGTCTTGACCTCATTGTATAGATTTAAAGGTCAACTAGAATAGGTCTAAGGCTTAGAACTTAGGTTTGAAAGCTGCCCCCAAGACCTCCTAGTTCAGATTACAAGTGCAGAAGACCAAAGACAATTTTCATCGAGCTCAGATCGACGAGGCGTCGAACTCAGTTTGACTATCTCTGAGCTCAGGTCAACGAGTCGTCGAACTCGGTTCGATGATCTCCGAGCTCAGATCGACGATTTCTGTCTCAAGTCAAACTCCAGATCTCTGAGCTCAGATCGATGATAGTCGAGCTCAGATTGATGACTTTTTAAGAGATCGACGATTTCAGGATTTCAAATCAGACAGTTATGGAATTCAAATGTCTTAGATATCCAACATTTAATGCAAAAGATTTAGTAGCCGTTTAATCAATCCAGAGCAAGTTTCAAGGAGACTGAAAGAGAATGTTTCTTAGGACTTTCCTCCAGAGACAGCTACCAATTAAGGAAGTCATTTATGACTGGCTAATGACTATCTAGGAGATTGGATTTCATAATGGCATTACAAAAAATAGAGACAGATAACAAAGAAGAATATCTCTCAAAAATTCTACAGGATTATACAGTTAGAGTTTTACAGAACACAAGGAATAGAACAAAGAATGAGATCAACACACAAAGAAGAATCTCTTCCATTCTTTCAGATCTCTTCTCTGATTAGAGTTTTCCAGGCTTCATCAATCAAAAGACTCCAGACACAACACATTTCAGCCTTTGCTGAAATCATCAATTGCTAGAGATCTCAACTTACTGAAGGCCTATCACACTGTGTAAAGCTTCTTCTCCTGACCTACTGCTAATCTTAGGGGGAGCTTTGACATCAACAAATCCACTAGTCTTCTCTTTGATTATTAACAGAGAAGAACACCTTCACTCCTTTTATTTTCTCTTGCTGTAAAAGGGTTATTCAGAACTCCCTTCAAAAGTTTTGTGTTTGGTTGCTGAGACCTTGTCAAAACTCAGTGGTGGCAAGAAACCTGATCAAAAAATCTTGTTTGGTTTTTGAGCACCTTATCAAAAGCTCATTGGTGCCCAGGACACATGATCAACTCATCCTGCAGTGGATTCCTACCTAGGGTTGTAGAAGAGTTGATGTACCCAGGTTGATTGGGGAACCACTATAGCTCCTTGTGTCATCTGGTTTGCTTGTTTATTGGTTGATGTTTGTTGTGTTTTTATATCTTGCTTTACCTTGTTTTATTTACTGCAAGCACAATACACTATAAATAAATTAAGTCTTCCACTGCCAATTAGTTTTTAATTTGCAAAATTATTTTAAAATACTCTATTCACCCCCCCCCCCCTCTAGAGTAAAGGTAGATCTTACCCTCACTTTCAGAAGTGCTGGAGGTGCAGGCCGAGGTAATGGACACAGAGGAAGCTGAGGAGGAATTTTTGGCCCTGGGCGAAGCGTTTGATGGAAAGTGGGGAGATTAATCTCGGCTGGAAGCAGTAGAAGAGGTGGTGGAGAGGGAGGTTCTCACCTAAGAAGGTAGGGTAGAGAAGGTGTGGATCAATGTGGGGCTGAGTCCAGAGGACCAAGAGAGGATGTTGGAGTGCATCCAAAAGAACGCTGACATCTTCGCATGGAACGCCACACACATGCCAGGGATCGATGCGGATTTCGCCTGCCATCGCCTCAACATTGATCCCGAGGCTCATCCCATCTGGAAATAGAAGAGGTCAAATGAAGACAAGCTATTCGAGCCCATCCAGGTGGAGGTGGGTAAGCTCCTCTAGGCCAGATTCGTTTCAGAGATCCCATATCTAGGTTGGGTATCAAATGTTGTAATGGTTAAAAAAAGAGACGGCTGCTGGATGATGTGTGTAGATTTATATCTTCTTAAAAAATCATGTCCTAAAGATTATTACACCTTGCCTCGGATCGATGCGCTTGTTGACTCAGCCGTCAGTTTTTGTGTAATGAGTTTTCTAGATGCTTTTTCAGGTAATCATCAGATAAGGATGAACCGGCCCGATATCAAAGATATCTCCTTCATCACGAAGAAGTGACACAAGTATCAATTGTTCGCCCTGCTCCAACTGCTGCCAGCTCAGAGAATAAGGAGCATCACTGTGCCCTAGACCTTTTTCATCCGGCGAATGGACCTTGTAGGGCCCTTACCTTAGTCCAATGGGCAGAGGAGATTCTTGCTAGTCATGATTGACTATTTTTCTAAGTGGTTGGAGGTAAAGGCGCTAGCCAAGGTTACCTCCCAAGTAATCAGAAACATTGTATGGTGTGAGATCATCTGCCGACACGAGTTGCCTCAGGCCATTTTCACGGACAATTGGCCGCAGTTTGCCAGCGTCGAGTTTATCAGCTTCTGTGGCCAACTTGGGATTGATCTCAAGTTAACGTCGGTCCATAATCCCAGGAGCAACGTCCAGGTGTAGGCGGAAAATAATACCATTGTGAACCTCGTGAAGAATAAATTGGAGAATTTGAAGGGGAACTAGGTAGTGCAGCTCCCTTCGATCCTATGGGCCTTAGGACCACTCCTAACACGGACACAAGGGAGACGCCCTTCAAGCACTTTCATGGTTGCAAGGCAGTGCTCCAAATAGAGTTCGAGGTCTGCACACCACGGGTAGTTAAGGCAGTGGATGGATGTAACTAGAGATAGTCTACCCAGACCCCGAGCAAATCCTACTATCAGGCTCACACCTAGCTGACAGGGTTGTATATCACTCGAGAGAGCCTACCTAGACCCCGAGCAGATCAAGCTGTAAAGCACTCACCTAGCTGGTAGGGCTGGATGACACTCGATAGAGTCTACCGAGACCTCGAGCAGATCGCACTATCGGGCACTCACCTAGCTGGCAGGGATGGATGCCACTCGATAGAGTCTACCCAGACCCTGAGCAGATCCCACTATAAGGCTCTCACCAAGCTACCAAGTCTAGATGTCACTTGAGAGACTCTACCTAGACCCCGAGCAGATCACGTATCAGGCTCTGTCCTAGCTGGCAGGGCTGTATGTTTCTCGAGAGAGTCTACCCAGACCCAGAGTAGATCCTGCTCTCAGGCTCCTATCTAGCTGGTAGGGCTGGATGTCACTCGAGAGTGTCAACCCTAACCACAAGAAGATCCTACTTTCAGGATATTTCCTATCTAGTAAGGCGGGATGTCACTCGAGAGAGTATACTTAGACCCAGAGCAGATCCTGCTGTCAGGCTCCCCCTAGTTGGTAGGGCTGGATGTAACTCGAGGGAGTCTACCAAGAACTTGAGAAGATCCCACTGTCAGTCTCTCACGTAGCTGGCAGTGTTGTATGTCACTCGTGAGAGGCTACTCGGACCCCGAGCAGATCCATCTATTAGGCTCTCACCTAGCTGGCAGGGTTGGATGTCACTCGAGAGAGTCTACCCAGGCCCAGAGCAGATCCCGTTGTCAGGCTATCACCTAGCTTAAAAGGCTGGATGTCACTCGAGAGAGTCTACCCAGACCCCGAGCAGATCCTGATGTCATGCTCTCACCTAGCTGGCAGGGTTAGATGCCACTCTAGAGAGTCTAATCAAACACCGAGCAGATCCCTCTATCATGCTTTCATGTAGCTGGTAGTCCTGGATATTTTTGGAACCCTTATTTGGATTTGGGCTAGGTCTACTCTTAGGATGTTGACCCACCTATCTAGCCAGGGTTAAGGTCTAGGTCTAAGTTAGTCTCATTAGGTCAGACTTCTCAAGACCAGCTTTGGATTTCACTCAAGAACTCAGAATTAGAAGAATTCCGTGATAAATATATCAATTTGACTTTCGTCGTACTCAGCTCGACAATCGTTGATCTCCCATCGATGATCTCAGAGCTTATTCTCTAAACTGAGCTCGACGATCTAAGGGCTCTGGTCGACGATTTCTTAACTCTTCATAGTTTTCTCAGTTCGAAGATAGTTGAACTCTGCTCGACGATCTCAAAGCTCAGTGATGGAGCCGACTTCCCATGACATGTGGCCAAGGAGTGTCCTCCCTCTGACGATGATGACAACCCGGTAGATTTGAATGGAGACGTCGGCCCGCAACACTTTAATGATGGCGACAGCATGCTTACGGATGACCCTTGGAAGCGTCGCAAAAATAGTCGTCCGGAGCGCAAGCCCAATTATTATTTATTAATAATATATATTAATAAATAATAATTGAGTAATAATATATGTTATTAGTTATTTTATTTCGAAATTATCATTTTTATTTCATGTTTAATTTCATGTAATATTTGTAACATGGTTATGTTATAAAACCATGGTGTATGTGTTGTGTTTTTTTCATTTTCATGTTGGGCTGCATGTAGCCCTTTTCCCTTGATTGTAAAGCCTATATAAAGGCATGTACTCCTTTGTTTTTCTCTAGTGAATGAATGAAAAGAAAATCAACTTCAAGATTAAAATCCTCCTCCTTCTCCAAGGTAAGTTTCGGCTCCCCTCTATTCCTCTTCTTCGTTGGCCGCCGACCACCCTCCTCCTCCCATTCTCTTTCGGCCTCCCTTCTCCTACCCTTCTCCCTTCATCACTTCTTTATATCCTTGATACCCGAGCCTTACCGTCCTCTTCATCCTTCACACAGCTGGCCACCTCTCTCGCCCAACCAACCCGAGCCACCTCCTAGAAACCCTAGTTGAGCCACATACATCACAAACCTCCAAAGCCGCCACCTAACTCCTCCCTCACAAGACCCGACCACCACCCAAAACTCCCTCACCTGAGAAACCCTCACCCTCTTCAAACCCGAGCCCCCTCCTACACCACCAAAACCGATCCCCACCTCCTCTTTCCCTCCACACCAAATCTCTTTCCTAATCCAAAGTATTCTATACAATATTCCCCCGTATTTACCATATTCAAAATATATCCCCTTCCATAAATTCTCTACCTACCATATTTGAATTATATCATTTCTTAATTATTTCGGATATCCTACCACCTTTTCTCTCTCCTTCATTTTTGGGAAATATTATTTCCATATTCAGAAGATTTCGCCGGGACTTTCCAAATATAGCGTGATACGAAGAAGGCGACGGATTTCTCTCCCTCAGGTGTAACTTTTGCGGAGCCGTTGAAGAACAATTCTATTAGAGTGAACTAGATTCATCAAATCCGATTGGGTAACGAACATTTCAACCTTTATGTGTTTCTCTTCTTTAGATAGATCTTGTGGCATTGACAAATTACGTGGCTTGTGTAATGCGTGCATTTTCGTTGCTAATTTATTTTAGTTATTGTCGTGTTTATTTCTTTCGTTTAAGTTCATGAGGCGTTGTGGCCCTCGTTTTATTTTGTTGGGAGAGAACCACCCTCATCCGAATCTTTTGTTTTCAGTGGATTCTCTTTTGGTACAACAACGCTCCACTTAACCGTGTGGGTTCTATTCGCTTGAGAGGACCTTGGCCTATCGCCTTGGTATTATCTTAAGGGGCCCTGTGAATCCCACGTAATCTTTAAATAGTAACAATATTAATTAAACTGCTGCTGCGTTAAATGCTTGAGTGTGACGTGCGGGATATTGGAGAGCGTCGTCTTAGTTACGTCGGCCACCCAAACGCTCGGAAGAGTGGGTCTGCATCAATTTTGTAATAGAGGGAGGTTCACGTCAATTTCCTAATTGGCACCCTCCCCATCTTATTTGGCACGTTAACACGCACTCACTCGTTGCATGGTATTTCATAAAAATTAATTTTTAAATCTTTGGTCTGCAAATAGCGGCCTAAAATTTTCATTTTTTTTCAAATTTCAAAAAAAAAATTCTAGAAATTCTCTATCATTTTATTAGAAAGAAATCAAAAAAATATTTTATTTTTATTAAATTATTACTTTTATTAAATCTTTATAAATTTTTGATTTTGCTTTGTAAATAGCGGCCTCCCTTTTTATTTTTTTTAGCAAAATAAAAAAAATTTATTTAATAATCTTCATATTATTTCCCGCAAGCAAACAAAAAAAATATATTTTTACCCTTGCTATTAGGCGGGAACAATTCCATCTTTCCTAGAATTACTTGTTCAGGTACCCTTTTCTATGCATTCGCACAAAATCCGGATCAAGTGTCCTCTATAGTTCACACTAAAATGGCTTTTGATGTTAACGCTTCTAATCGTCCCCTGACTTATCTACACACTAATAATTTTACCTATGATGGTTATGGGGATCCCAAGTATTTTAGATACTGGCTTCAGGGGGTAGAAACCTATTTTGAATATAACCAATTGGGCGAATACCAAAAGGTTCGTGTAGTCCAAGAGCGGTTAAGAGGTCGAGCCCGCAAGTATTGGTTGAACGAAGAGAAATAGCGCAATGCTGGTAGCTATCCTTACGCTTGGCCGCACATGCGAAGAATTCTCTCTGAGAAATTTTATTTCCCCTACTGCCTTAATACTAGCCCGACATCCGATAGCAAGTATTGTTATGGCACTAGAACCAAACCAGATCATATGAGTGACATATTATCCCAAGATAGGTCCTTTCCCCAGGTTTATAGAGCTACCCCTCGCGTACTTGCACACACCTATAGAGGAAGGGAAATAGTGAGGTCCCCTATCCCGAGTTTTATACAGGTGACTGCTAGGACTGCCATGAGCCCACGGGATGAGAGTAATCCTTCCCATAATGGTAGTCAAACGATTACGACATATGTGTCAAGTGGCGCACCTAATCTTGGGTCTATTAAGCATCCTACCCCGATTACGCCCATAGGCCCTATTAAGTATCTCCCCGAGTTTCTTGAAATAGTTGTTGACTCTCCTGTTGAGTCTGAGGCTGTGTTTAGGACTGTGCCCGTCACTGAGGATGTGGTCGATTACGCTAGCAAATTGAGTGACGATGAGGAGATTAGTTACCCTAGTGACCTGGACAAGGATTTCTCCTCTGAGGAATCATCTCCTCTTCCTTTCGGCAATGTATCTGAGGCGTCTCCCTTGATAGTTATGGAGTCTTCTGATGACCCTGAGTCAGAAGACATTCCGGCTGAGTCGGTAGAGTGATCCAATGTTTAGAGCATACCTATTATTAAATTAGGAGATGACTTGCTAGGACCCGGTATTATTATGGCTGACCCAGAATTTATAGATGTTTCAACGGTATTGGAAGAGTCACCTTGGGATGGTTGTTCAATTTGGGATAATCTTAGTGTGATACATCCGGGAGTTAGTTCATTTAGGTTATCAATGCCGCTTAAAAGTCAAGTTAATTGTGATACTCCCCGGGATTCGATTTTCCCATCCCTCTATTCTGCTTTAGGCAATGTACCCACCTCATGGGAAGAGCTGGTCAACGAAGGTTGTGAAGCTTTGGTAGATTTACCCTGCGCGGAAGACTTATCTTTGCAGGATGGTTGCACTTAGGGTCCGATAGACATTTCATTGATAGAACCTTCGCCTGGGGCCCATGTTAGTTTAGAAGTTTTGTCAGGTACAATTTTGCCAACCTATTCTATGACCACTTATTCTGAATTAAATGATATATCTAATGAATTTGAAGACATGTCGGCTTGGTTTTTAGTGAGGACAAATCCACTGTTTAATTTTTCCTATGATTTTAATGGCCTTCAACCAGAGGCTTGTTCTTGGGCGAGTAATCTGTGTTTTGACGTTGAGTGTGACTTAACTCCCCCTACGAAATTACCTATGTCGAATCTCCCTCCGGTTCATTTAACTCGAGTAGTTGATTTGTTAGGACACGAGCTAGTCATTTCTAACCCTTTATATTTGGAGAAGTTTATAATTACCGCCTCCCCATTAGTCTTACTTAGATGGATGTGGGTAAACGTAGTTGGTGACGAGCGTTTTCTGCTGGCTATTCATTACGACATTTTTAAATCAAAATTTAATTCCAAATTTAAAACGAAAACATTAGGCTCCACTGAAATAATTTTTTAATTTAAAGCACCTGTGCCACCTGACATAGTTCCGTTATTTTCTACTATTAATTCTAGTCATGTTGCACATGGGTTCACCCCACATGGTTTTAAGTTAATTAGGCGCATTCTTATCACTTTAATCCATCAAAATGCGTCCTTTAATTTACTTGTGAGTTTGTGTCAGAAAGTCTCCCATCGTTATGTGATTGATTTGGTTTTGTCTTATCTCACCCCTGAACGGATGCTCCCGGGCACCTTAGAAATAATAACGAATCAGCTAGTCTATTCTTTACGAATTTTACGGAAGTTTGGTGACATGATATTTCTTTTAAAGGTTTCCGCTGATTAGGGCATAGCTCCTATTTTCATCATTACATACTTTACGCTTTTTGCTTTTATGCCACTTGAAATGTCTACCTCTCCGTATATATTTTCCACTATGCTTTCTATTGGGTTGGGTGGTGACAGTTTCCTAGGATCATTCTCCTTCTCGGTCTCAATCGGAGGTATGTTGGTGGATGTTATTGAAATTCTTTTTCCATCTTTGGCTAATGGTATTTGAGGTCCCTCCAAGACCACCTTTTGCCTTGCAGGTTCTTCTTCCCCGCCGATGACCTTCCAGGCAAGTACACACAGGCATACTCATCAGTGATGAGTATTTTTAAGAGGGGGAGGATTGATGTCGCCGACTTCCCACGACATGTGGCCAAGGAGCTTCCTCCCCCTTACGATGATGGTGACCCGGTAGATTTGAATGGAGACGTCAGCCCGCAACACTTTGATGACGGCGACAACATGCTTACAGATGACCCTTGGAAGCGTCGCCACAATAGCCATCTGGAGCGCAAGCCAAATTATTATTTATTAATAATATATATTTATAAATAATAATTGAGTAATAATATAAGTTATTAGTTGTTTTATTTCGAAATTATCATTTTTATTTCATGTTTAATTTCATGTATTATTTGTAACATGGTTATGTTATAAAACCATGGTGTATGTGTTGTGTTTATTTCATTTTCATGTTGGGCTGCATGTAGCTCTTTTCCATTGATTGTAAAGCATATATAAAGTCATGTACTCCTTTGTTTTTCTCTAGTGAATGAATGAAAAGAATACCAACTTCAAGATTGAAATCCTCCTCCTTCTCCAAGGCACGTTTCGACCGCCCTCTATTCCTCTTCTTCATTGGCCGTTGGCCACCCTCCTCCTCCCCTTCTCTTTTGGCGTCCCTTCTCCTCCCCTTCTCCCTTCATCACTTCTCTATATTCTTGCTACCCGAGTCTTAACATCCTCTTCATCCTTCACACAACCGGCAAACTCTCTCCCCCAACCAACCCGAGCCACCTCCTAGCAACCCTAGCCGAGCCACCTCCATTACCAACCTCCAAAGCCGCCACCTAACTCCTCCCTCACAAGACCCATCCACCACCCTAAACTCCCTCACCCGAGCAACCCTCACCCTATTCAAACCCGAGCCCCCTCCTACACCACCAAAACCTATCCCCACCTTCTCCTCTTTCCCTCCACACCAAATCTCTTTCCTAATCCAAAGTATTCTCTACAATATTCCCCCGTATTTACCATATTCAAAATATATCCCCGTCCATAAATTCTCTACCTACTATATTTGAATTATATCATTTCTTAATTATTTCTGATATCCTACCACCTTTTCTCTTGCATTCCTTATTGGGAAATATTATTTCCATATTCAGAAGATTTTGTCGGGACTTTCCAAATATAGCGTGATACGAAGAAGACAGCGGATTTCTCTCCCTCCGGCGTAACTCTGGAGGAGCCGTTGAAGATCGATTCTATTAGAGTGAACCAGATTCATCAAATCTGGTTTGGTAATGAACATTTCAACCTTTATGTGTTTCTCTTCTTTAGATAGATCTTGTGGCATTGACAAATTGCGTGGCTTGTGTAACACGTGAATTTTCGTGGCTAATTTATTTTAGTTATTGTGATGTTTATTTCTTTCGTTTAAGTTCATGAGGCATGGCGGCCCTCGTTTTATTTTGTTGGGAGAGAACCACCCTCGTCCGAATCTTTTGTTTTTGGTGGATTCTATTTTGGTACAACAATGCTCGACCGAACCGTATGGGTTCTTTTCACTTGAGAGGACCTTGGCCTATCGCCTTGGTATTATCTTAAGGGGCCCTGCGTACCCCACGTAATCTTTAAATAGTAATAATATTAATTAAACCGCTATTGTGTTAAATGCTTGAGTGTGACGTGCGGGATATTGGAGAGCGTCATGTTGGTTACATCGGCCACCCAAACGCTCGAAAGAGTGGGCCTGCATCACTCAGATCAACGATTTTATCTTGTGTTCGAATGCTTATCTGCTGCATCAGTCTTGAAGATTTAAATTTTATTCTCTTGATTCTATTTATGAAAAATAATCTCTGGTTGTTAATGCTAATATTGTCAAGGCTTATAGACGTTCTATTGCAGCATTAACTATGGTATTCACAGAGTTATTATTTTGTCTTATTAACCAAGATAGTTGAGGAAATGATTTATTACCAGCATTTCTAGTCGTTCTCTCCTTGATCTCTGCAGTAAATTAAGTATTGTTTTTGAAATTCAAAGTGGCAGTATTATTACTCGATTCTTCAAGGACATACAAATACAGACTGATCATTTCAGTTAGATAAACTCTTATAGAGAGAGACTCTTATTCCATAGTTTAAAATCTCTCTCTCAGATTTCTCTCAAGCTTTAGAACTCTTACTGCTCTCAGGAAACAGAAGAAGAACACCGAAAACCTCATCTTGAGTTTTCTTCAGTTTTCATCTTCAGAAATCTACAGGGATAACAATCAATATCAGTCTACAGATTCTGAAGATCATAACTCCAGTACATTGAAGACCTACTCCCTGGACAAAGCTTTCATCTTCCTTAACCTACTCAACATCTCAGGGGGAGCTTTGGCAATATAAGAATCCACTGAGTCTTCTCATTTGCTTTGAGAAAGAGAAGATTTCCATCAACTTTTTCCTTTTTACCTTTTCTGTACAGGTTTATTACTCCCTTCAAAAGTGAACTTCTTGGTGATGTGACACCTGATAAAAAACCTATTGGTTTTTTGGCACCTGATCAAAAGCTTGAAGGGTCTCTATATCTACCTGAAGAAGATCTTGTGGTGATAGGGCACCTGATTAAAAACCTAAGTGGATTCCTACTAGGGTGGTAGAAGTGTGGATGTACCCAGATTTGGGGAACCACTATAATTTTCTTGTGTCGTCTGGTTGGTCATCTTTCGTTATTTTCTGTTGTGCTGTGAATTATTTCTTTTTACTTATTAGTAACACTTATTTTAATTCCGCTATAAAAATTACTTAAAAGATTTCAATACTCTATTCACCCCCCCCCCCCTCTAGAGTATATCAGATCTATCCCCTCTCTTTCAATTGATATTAGAGGGTCGTTTTTCTTGGTTGTACAGGCTAACACCTGAGCCTAAATATCCTTTATAGATCTCCTCCTCTCCTTCTTATTCCATGGCATAGAATAAAGATTATGCAAGCACTAGACCTCCAGTCTGCAACTTGAATAATTTTGCTATCTAGAAGCAAAGAATAAAACTATATATGAATTCTATTGATGAGGATATTTTTAACTCCATTTTGATAGGTCCACCAGCTCCAGTGGAAACCACCTCAACAACATCAATAAGCTTGAATGTTGTTCCTCCTCCAGACAATACTGATGTACAGAAAAAGGCAAAGATTACTGATGCAAGAGCCATGAATATTCTGGCCCAAACCATGTCAGATGAAATCTTCCAGAAAGTTGCTGAATGCACTTCAGCCAAGGCAATCTGGGATTACTTAAAAAAGATGGTTGCTAGATCTGCAGATGAAGGAAAAGATTGGTGAGCTCATCTTATCTCTCAGTATGAAAACTTCAAGAAAGCTAAAACTGAGCTATTAGCTGAGATGTATAATAGACTCAGCATAATTGTAAATGAGCTGAAAACCTTGGACAAGGACATCTCACAAACTGAGATTAATGGAAAGATTCTCATGTGCTTCTCCAGCTCATGCGATTCCAGAATCTGGCCAATCAAAGAAGGTAGGAGTCTAAATGAGATTTCCACTGAATCTCTATTGGGAAAGCTAAGTCCTATGAAAAGCTCCTAAAGGCAAGAGAGTCTGATGGACAGAAGACTCCTACACCAGCTAGGACGGAACAAAGCATATCCTTCAAAGCCTCTGAATAATCTGAAGAAACACCCTCAAATGAAGAATTGATGAGTCGGTTTGTCAAAAGATTCTTCAAAATGGGTATAAAAGACTTCAGGAGGCAGTCATCAAGAAATGAAGACAAGCCAAGGTATGATGGAACTCCAACTAAAGAAATTATATGCTTTGGTTGTAGGAAGCCTGGACACATTCTATCAGAGTGTCCAGAGAAACAACATAAAGAAAGGAGAAAGGAAAAGGAATCCAGGAAACACTTCAACAAGCCATCCTCCTGCAAGCACAAGAGGAAAAAAGGGCTTTGTAGCTGACGCCTGGAGTGAGATAGAAGAAGAATCTTCTTCCTCTAGCTCTAGTGAGGATGACGAAGAAACCAAGGCCAAAGAATTATGTCTAATGGCCATCAATGCTTCAATCCATGAATTAGAAGCAGAAGATTCAGGAGAAGACTCAGAATGTGATCAGGAAATATCACCCTTTGATTTTAATTCTGAAGATTTTAAAATATAATTTAAATCACTGTGCAATGATCTCATAAAATCTGAGAAGGAAATCAAACTTCTCAGAGAGAGACAATCTGGCTATTAAAACTTACTCTCTGAAAACTTAAGAATGAAAGATGAATTAACTGAGTATTGCAAACAAATCATCTTCCGAAAAACTGAACTAGGCAAAGCTAAACAACTTGAAGAAACATTAAATGGAAGAAGCCTACAGATGGTTAAAATCACTAGTACACTAATTGCTAGGATTAATAATAGTAAACTAGGTTTAAGTGCACCAACTAGTGAACCACCAATTATCCAGAAAAACATCTTATCTCAACCTGTACATTTTATTTCAGAGAAGGGTAAGAAGAATACAAAACATGTAGAGAAAGTTAATAAATTATTAAAACAAATTGAACTAAAGAAGAAGAGAAAAGCTCAGAATAGTAAGTCTAAACAAAAGTCATCGAACCAAGATCGACGATCGAAGTATTTTTCGTCGAACGTCGATCGACGATCTCTGAACCCAGAGTTTGGGTTTACTTACTCAGGAAAGGGAGATTGACGATACCATCAAACGTCATCGAGCAGAGATCGACGATCGTGGAACACAGATAGTAGTCATTTTTATTCTGTGAACCGAGATCGACGAGATAAATACTGGTCGTCGAACTTTGATCAATGATCTCAATATAAATCGTCAAACCCAGATCAGTTTTACCAAAACTATAATTGCAACAAAAATCTTAATAATAACCAGAAAACAAAATCTGTTAATCAATTTTCACAATTGCTAAATCCACTTAGAAATTTTCACCCCTTAGGTTATAAATGCCAACCTGAATGCTCTTTTATTTCTAGTTTCATTTATGAAAAGAAATAAGGGCCCAAGGTTACCTGGGTCCAGAATATATGAATAGTTTACTTGCAGGTGAAGAACTATCCTACCACACAGGATAAGTGGTATCTAGATAGTGGGTGCTCAAAGCATATGATAAGAAGCAAGGACAAGCTAACTAACTATAAGTCCAAGCTAGGTCCAAAGGTAATCTTTGATGATTCAAGCTTTAGTCAGACAGAAGGATATGGAGATTTAAGTATTGGAGCTGTTATATTCAGCAAGATAGCCTATGTGAGTGATTTGAAACATAACCTGATATCCATAAGTCAATTATGTGATGTAGGTTATCAGGTATGCTTTATTGAATCTCAATGCACTATTTCTTTAAATAGCAAAATTGTTTTAATAGGATTTAGACAAGGAAACATTTATCTAGTTAACTTTCATTCTGCTAGCTCAGAAATTTGCCTTTTTAATCAGGTAAGTAAGAATAATACTCTTTGGCATAAAAGACTAGGTCATGTAAACCTTAGAAATATTGCTAAATAATCCAAAGATAACCTTGTTAGAGGATTACCTTCTTGCCCCTACAAGAAGGAAAGCTTGTGCAGGGCTTGTCAAGTAGGCAAACAAATTAAAAATTGTTTTAAATCAGTTAATAAGAGTGATTCACCTAGGATTTTGTACTTGCTTCATTTGGATCTTTTTGGACCCATTGATGTACAGAGCTTAGGAGGGAAGTTCTATACTTTGGTCATTATAGATGACTTCTCAAGGTTTACTTGGGTTTTCTTCTTGAGAGAAAAGTTTGATAACCTCAAGGTTCTGATAGATTTTCTTAGAGTCATAAGGATTGAGTATTCTACTCTAATTGTTTTGATCAGAAGTGATCATGGTACTGAGTTTGAATCTCTTCCCATGCAGAGATTCTGTGAGATGGAAGGCATCAGGCATTGTTTCTCTACTCCTAGAACTCCTCAACAAAATGGGGTAGTTGAAAGAAAAAATAGAACACTCATTGAAGCTGCAGGCACATTACTTGTAGATGCTTTCATGCCACTCTCCTATTGGGCAGATGCTGTGAGCACAGCAAACTATGTCCTTAATAAGAGTTTGATACACAAACTTAAGGGAAAGACTCCTTATGAACTACTCAAAGGGAAGAAACCTAAAAAAAATATTTTAGAACATTTGGTTGCATTTGTTATATTCAGAACAACAATAAGAAACATCTTAGAAAGTTTGAAGCGAAAGCTGCAATGAGAATTTTTCTAGGATATTCCCAAGTCAGCAAGGCATATAGGGTATTTAACAAATAAACCTTGAAAATGGAAGAGTCAGTTCATATTTCTTTTGATGAAGCTAACGTGTTTTACAAGGAGAAGGAAACTTCTATAAATAACTTTTTGCAGGTACCTCAACTTTGTGAAAAATTGAATGATTTCAATCTTACTCAAAAGGTTACATCTCATTCCTCCTCACAAGTTGACGAAGAAAGTGAAGAAGAAAATTTGGAAGAGGCTGAACTTCCTCCAACAGCTAATACAATTCCACAAGAGGAATGGTTTCCCCAAGCTGTTGCTGAACAAACTTCACCAAATGAATTTGTCACACTTAGAGATCACTCTACATCTCAAGTGATTGGAGACATATCAGCTATTGTGCAGATAAGGCATCAACTCAACCAAGACTTGATGTATGCCTGCTTCATATCTCAAATTGAGCCCCAATCCATTAAAGATGTTGAGCAAGATCAACTCTGGATTATTTTAATGAAAGAGGAGCTCAACCAATTTGAGAGATGCAAAGTTTGGGATTTAGTTCCAAGACCGAAAAACAATCCAGTCATTGGAACAAAATGGGTCTTCAAGAATAAGTTGGATGCACAAGGAACTATTATCAGAAATAAGGCAAGACTAGTTGTTCAAGGCTATAAGCAAGGGAAGGAATTGACTATGATCAAACCTTTGCTCCTATTGCAAGGCTGGAAGCAATCGGAATCTTTCTTGCTTATGCTACTTATACAAAGTTTAAAGTGTACCAGATGGATGCCAAAAGTTCCTTCTTAAATGGAGAACTTATAGAAGAAGTGTATGTTGAATAACCACTAGGTTTTATCTCTTCAACTCATCCCTCTTATGTCTTTAGATCTCATAAAGCTCTCTATGGTCTAAAGCAAGCTCCAAGAGCTTGGTATGAAACATTAGCTAGTTTTCTTTTAGAGCATAAATTTTTTAGAGACATAGTAGATAGGAATTTATTTATTAGACATCATCATGATAAAAACTTATTAGTACAAATTTATGTAGATGATATTATTTTTGGCTCTACTGATCCCAAACTATGCAAAAGGTTTTTTGACCTAATGCATTCAAAGTTTTAGATGAGCTGCATGGGTGAACTTTCTTATTTCCTTGGTCTCCAAGTGAAACAATCCTCTGATGGTATCTTCATCTCCCAATATAAATGTGCTGAGGAGCTTGTTAAAAGATTTGGAATGTGTGATGCCTAAACAATGAAGATACCTATGGCCGCAAATGTTGTGATAGATTCTGATGAGCATGGAAAATCTGTTGAGCAGAAAATTTATAGGGACATCGTTGGGTCTCTACTATATCTTACAATAAGTAGACAAGACATCATGTTCTCTACATGTCTTTGTGCTAGGTTCCATGTGAGCTCTAAATAATCTCAATATGTTTTGCGATAAAGAATTTTAAGATATATAAAGGGTTGCCCTGATCTAGGACTTTGGTATCCAACAGAGTCAGAGTTTGAGTTAACTAAATACTCAAATGCTGATTATGCTGGATGTAGAGTTGATAGGAAATGCACATCAGGAACATGCTAGTTCCTTGGTGATAGGCTTGTGTCTTGGTTTTGTAAGAAGCAAACATCAGTGTCCACTTCAACTACAGAGGCTGAATATAATGCAGCTGGCAGTTGCTGTTCACAAATTTTGTGGATACAAAACCAACTACTGGATTATGGATACAACTTAAATAATTCAACAATATTTTTGCGATAGTACCAGTGTTATATCCATAGCACAAAATCCAGTGCATCACAGTAGGACCAAACATATAGAAATAAGGCATCATTTTATTAGAGAGTGTGTAGACAAAAACAAAATTAATCTTAACTTTATCTCCACAGATTTTCAAAGAGCATATATCTTCACCAAGCCTTTGGATGAAAAGAAACATCTATTCTTCCTAAATCAGCTTTGAATGATAAATGGAATGGATTAATTAATTTCTATCTAAGAGAGAAGATTTATTCACAAATCATCGAATGGAGATCGACGATCTGCGAACTCCTCTTGAGCTCTATCGTCGACATGAGATCGACGACAGTTCTGCGTGAAGTTAAAATCGTCGACCGGAGATCAACGACTTTACTTCAGAAAATACATCGTCGACCTGAGATCGACGATCTATTTTCCCCTCTTCTTTAAGAGGCCGACGATAATATTTGTCTATAAATTTATCATCGACCTAAGATTGAAGTTTTTTTTTCGTAGGACAGAGCTCATATTTTCGCATTCCAAAAACCTATATTGAGGTTTCTCTTCGAGCTCTATCCCGCACTTTACATATTCCGTTGCACTTTATCTCTATCACTTTTTTGCAGAAATCTATGGCGATTCCAGCGGCGATTCTGTCAGTGATGAAGTTCGATGCTATCTTCTACATCGACTTCAACTCCTTTAGTCATTGCGATCAGATTTTCACGGACATGTTGAATCTCTCTGAAGATCAAGGCCTGAGGAAGATCATTACTATAAGGATCAAATTGCCAGCAACAGAAATAAAAGAATGGGTTTTTATTCGTCAACAACTCATGATGACTCTTCTATGGTTGGAACCATCTCAGGTCAACAAGTTATCCTTTCCATAGTTATTCTTTCTGAACTGTTTGAATTAGTTAATGGAGAAAACACTCTAGAATAAGATAGTTCTGAGTACTGTAGCATGCTGGTTAGGATGGGTCATCTAGAGGGAATACCATCAAAGTTGCTTAAGAAAAATTTGCCTGTAGAATACAAGTTCTTAGCAGACATTGTGGGGAAGGTTCTGATGGGCAAGCACTCTGCCCATGATAATATTAATAGACAACAGTTCTCAATCATGTTTGCTTTGTTCAATAAGGAGTCCATCAATTGGGCTGAGTTGTTCTTTAATTTGATCAAAAGGAAGAACTCCAAGAAGGAGGTTTGCTTTGGGAGGATTTTGAGAATTTTCCTCAAGTCTAAGGCTTCTGAATTAATGGTCTCTCAGACCATATTTATTAATGCCAGTAAGAGGTTGGACTCCTCCTTGTTTGGTAAATGGGCAAGAACTATCCCAAAGACATCTCAAGCCTCCACCTCTTCTAGACCAGCTGAGGACACAAGGGCAGTTACAGCCTCTCCTCACCATAATGAAGCATTCCCTGCTCCTCCTCCAGCCAACCCTCCTGCTATCCATCAACCATCCACCTCAATTCCAACACCTCCATCATCTCCAACACTTCATACTACTCCTCAACTTTCTCCTTCTACATCACATCTTGTTACAACTCCATCCATCAACATCTTAACCAAACCAAACTTCAATCTTTTCACTCCTCCTCAATCCCCAATCATATCTCATATTTCCCTAGAACATCATTCACATCATAATTCCCCTATTCACCTTGATTCAACACCAATTCCTACTCCTCGAAATTCTCCATTACAGGATGAAATCATGACAGATTCCACTCCTCTCATCTCTCACTCATCTGTATCAACTCAAACCCCTCATGAGTTCATACAAATGGACTCTCATTTTATATCCACTCTCCTGGAGCTTATCACTCCATCCCTTAAATCCTTGATAGCAGAGACAATCTCACCTCTGGCTTCTTCTATCTCATCCTTTGCTACCCTTCTTGCTGTCTTCTGCATCCCTTCTTCATCAAGGTGTCTGGTTCAAGTTGTCACTGAAACAAGGCAGGGGGAAGATGTCCTATGAAGCTGTTCTAGGTACAGCAGCAGCAATAGTTTCAGTTCCCGCATTGACCCTTCTAGCAACAACAGCAGAGATAGAGGTTGTTGATACTAAGATATCTGATACAAATCTCACAGAGTTTTTGGATATTGATTTTGAGACAGTTGATTTAGTTTCTTCTTTGGATATTCCTTCTCAAGAAAGCAGTATTTCTCCAGCAATTGAGCTAAAGTAAATTCTAAATTCTTTTGATCTCTTATATATAAATATTCTTTTATTTGTTTCTCCCAAGTACTGCTCAGATATCATTTTTTGTGCAGCTTTAGTTAGTACAGAAACTATTCAGGCGATTTAGGCAAGCTTTGTTACTAATATAGTTATGGGACCTGTTGGCCCAACTTATGTTATGGATGATAGTACCATACCAAATCTAGATGATTTAATTGCACAGGATATTCCTCTAGAGATTCACCAAATGCAAAAAGATCCTGAGATATATGATTTTCTTCTGACTAACAAATACATAGATGATTCACAGATGCTTTCAGAATCAGTTGTCTCTTCTCAAGCTGTTCTACCTCTTCCCCAAGTAGACAAGCGAATTTCTCAGAAAACAATAGAAGCAATAGATGCTTTACATGACAATCCTTTAGGTTCTTCTGATGATGACGATGAGGATGAAGTTGATTCTGGTGATTCCTGCTCAAAGAAGAAGAAAGTATTAAATAAAAGAAAAGCACCTCCCACGGCTGCTCCGTTACCTAATACTTCAAATGATACACCGTATTATATTCTGAATAATATCCAACCTTACCCAGGTATGCCTCATTGGATGAAACTGTCTAGAAATCAATCTAAAGCACAGAAGAGGAAGAAGTCTGGATCCTCTCCTTTGAAGATATTTAGGAAAGATCCACCTCCTCCTCCTCCTCCTGTTGTAGGAGCCTCAGGGAATGTCTCAAAGATCAAATATCTCTCAGCCATCAAGATCAGTAGCCTCTCAGCCTAAGAAGCCAGCACCAGCTCAAGCCCAGAAGCCAACCTCTTCTCAGTCTCAAAGTCCTGCCTACTCTCATAAGCCTAAAGGCAAGTTTAGTGAAGCTCCACCTCCCAAATCACTTTACTCTAGACAGAAGCAGCAGAATCCTATTGCAACAAATTTCCAAGTCTAGTCTTTTCAATTCATAAATCTCTCTCAGCAGTTAACTAAGGATGCTCAAGGACTAAATCCAGAAAGACCTCCCTCTCCTCCTGCTGATCTAGATCTTGATCCCAATTTCAAGATGGCCAGACTAAATGAACAGATTGGATTATCTCAGATAAATAAATCAAGAAAAGAAGTTTAAGACCCCTCATAGTTTTCTACCATGTCCTCTTATAGAGAAAAAGAACTTGAAAAGTTACAGGTCAATATAAAAGTTTTCAATTCAATAGAATATATGACTCTTCACGCTGAAGCAGTTGTACTAAGAGCTGCTTCTCAGAAAACTCTTGGTGAGCAAGATCTGAAGATGTCAAAAAGGAAAGCAGAAGACCCTTCTACGAAGATTGCTTTTGTTAAAGCTTCTTCTGCTCCTCCTCCTGCTAATCATTAAGTTATTTATTTTCTGCACTTTACTGTTTTATTGTTTTACCTGAACTATATGTGCATTACATTACTATATTATATCTGCTGATAATTTACATTCTATTAGATATATATGGCATTGCATTTTCAGTTTTATTCTATGTTGAGTGACCTCACCCAAATAGAGGGAGATTGTTGGAACCCTTGTTTGGATTTGGGCTAGGTCTACTCTTAGGATGTTTACCAACCTATATAGCCAGGGTCAAGGTAAAGGTCTAAGTTAGTCTCATTAGGTCAGACTTCTCAAGAACAGCTTTGAATTTCACTTAAGAACTCAGACATAGAAGAATTCTGTGATAATTTTATCAGTTTGACTTTCGTCG
Source organism: Platanthera zijinensis (assembly GCA_039513925.1). Taxonomy (NCBI): domain Eukaryota; kingdom Viridiplantae; phylum Streptophyta; class Magnoliopsida; order Asparagales; family Orchidaceae; genus Platanthera; species Platanthera zijinensis. Next base: position 176,029,440 of record CM077084.1, read on the forward strand.
AACTTAGCTCGACGATCGTTGATCTCCCATCAACGATCTCAGAGCTTATTCTCTGAACTGAGCTCGATGATCTAAGAGCTTAGGTCGACGATTTCTTATCTCTTCACAGTTTTCTCAGTTTGAAGATAGTTGAACTCTGCTCGGCGATCTTCTAGCTCAAATCAATGATTTTATCTTGTGTTCGACTACTTGTTTGCTGCATCACTCTTGAAGATTTAAATTTTATTCTCTTGATTCTATTTATGACAAATAATCACTATATTTAATGCTAATATTCTCAAGTCTTATAGTCATTCCATTGTAGTATTAACTATGGTATTCACAGAGTTATTATTTTATCTTATTTACCAAGACAGTTGAGGAAATGATTTATTGCCAGCATTTCTAGCTGATCTCTCCTCAATATCTGTTGTAAATTAAGTATTATTTTTGAAATTCAAAGTAGCAGTATTATTACTCGATTCTTCAAGGACATACAAATACATACTGATCATTTCAGTTAGAAAAACACCTACATAGAGAGACTATTATTCCATAGTTTAAAATCCCTCTCTCAGATTTCTCTCAAGCTTCAGAACTCTTACTGCTCTCAAGAAACAGAAGAAGAACACCAAAAACCTCATCTTGAGTCTTCTTCAATTTTCATCTTCAAAAAACTACAGAGACAGCAATCAATATCAGTCTACAGATTCTGAAGATCATAACTCCAGTCCATTGAAGACCTACTCCCTGGACAAAGCTTCAATCTTCCTGAACCTACTCAACATCTCAGGGGGAGCTTTGGCAATACAAGAATCCACTAAGTCTTCTCATTTGCTTTGAGAAAGAGAAGAATTCCATCAAATTTTTCCTTTTTACCTTTTCTATATAGGGTTATTACTCCCTTCAAAAGTGAACTCCTTGGTTATAGGGCACCTGATCAAAAACCTATTGGTTTTTAGGCACCTAATCAAAATCTTGAAGGGTCTCTATATCTACCTGAAGAATATCTTGTTGTGATATGGCACCTGATCAAAAACCTAAGTGGATTCCTACCAGGGTGCTAGAAGAGTGGATGTACCCATGATTTGGGGAACCACTATAATTTTCTTGTGTCATCTGGTTGCTCATCTTTCTTTGTTTTTTTGCTGTGCTGTGATTTATTTCTTTTTACTTATAAGTAACACTTATTTTAATTCTGCTATAAATTTTACTTAAAAGATTTCAATACTCTATTCACCCCCCTCTAGAGTATATCAGATCTATCCCCTCTCTTCCAGATGTCACTCAAGAGAGTCTACCCGGACCTCGAGAAGATCCCGCTGTCAGACTCTCACCTAGCTGGCAGGGCTGGATGTCACTCGAGAGAGTCTACCCAGCCCCCGAGCACATCTCGTTGTTAGGCTCTCACCTAGCTGGCAGGGCTGGATGTCACTAGAGAGAGTCTACTCGGACCCTCAGTAGATCCCGCTATCAGGCTCTCATCTAGCTGGCAGGAATAAATATCACTCGAGAGTCTGCGCAAGTCCCGAGCTGCTCCAGCTGTTAGGCATCCATCTAGCTGACAAAGTTGGGGTCTACGGTGAACATTATTGCCGACCTAGAATCCGGTTTCGGGCTTTTCTTACCAAAAAACATAAGGCATTTAAAGTTAAACTTCGGGAAGAAGCTGGGGAACCAGACGCAACAATCTCTAGGTGAGCAGGCAGTGGCGAGACGGGATCTCAACAACTACTAAGCGGTGGCACTACCTTAGTAAGGCTAGGTCAAATATGTCGAGCTAAGGCCATTATCGACAATTACACTCCACCCCATCGAGATTTTACATGGGAAATTTTGGGCCTAGAACGAATCTCTAAAGGGAAGGAACCTCACAGGTGGGCATGGTGGTTGCGGTCCCAGTGCAGCGAGTGGCATACCTTCCACTACCTAAGGCTGGTGAGATCTTGGGGTCTCTACATGGGTGTGTATCCTAAACTAGCAGGGAGTCTACCCTAACGAGATCGCTTGGCAAGGGGGAGGCATGCGCGTGAGTGCAACATAGAAAATAATCAAGCATATAGAAAAAATAAGGCTAAGTATTTTCTTTCATTAATGTATTTTATTACTCAAAAGGGCTCGCCTCGACGAGGTTATAAAATGGGGGGGGGGGGGAAGACCATTACAAATAAAACAAAAAGAAAAATACATGAGTTAGCTCTCGCTCTCCCCTCCAGAGTGATCATCTTCGAAGCCTGAGACCCCCTTGAAGAGCTAGTCGAAGCTATCCTCCTCGCCAGAGGTGGAGGTAGGGGGAAACAGCTCGGGCACTAGGTCCCTTGCTATTTTATCCAAGCAACCTACCGTCAACACCTATATATGTCGCATGACCTACAGGGTGTAGTCGCTAGTGCTGATGGAGTTAACTTGCAGCTTCTCGGCAACCTCCGCCTTGCTGAACATCTTTTGCCTATTGGCTGTGGAGCCTGTCTCGCCGATGGAGGATGGAACGAAGATGTCCATCAGGCGAGTTAACTTACATAAGAGCCCCTTATTCTGCTCCTCCAAGTTTTTATTCTCCTCTTCTAGCTCCATAGTGCTAGTGCGTATCTGATTCGCGGTCTTGGCATCCTACAAAACGAGAAAGGTAAGAGAATAAGTTGTGAAAATACAAAGTATAATGAAAAGCGGTTAGTTAATACTTACAACCCCACTGAAAGAATTGTCGAAGATTTCCTCAGCAATTCCTAGCTGCCTCGCCAGGTTGGTAGCATCGTCCTTGGAGACATCTTGCTCCTCCTCGACCTTTGCCAAGTTATGGATGAGGTGGAAGCCGCGGTGAACTGACATTTGCATGAGCTCCATGGCACACATCTGGAATCGCGAGCACTCATGGGCAATCCACTGGAGGCTCATGTCATGGTAGGCCTCAATGTCCTAGCGGCCATATAGCCCAAAGCTAAGGGCATAAGCGTGCCAGCTGGGAGGGTGGCACTCTGTCCAAGAGGGGAGGAGGAATGAGATGGAGACCATGTGGGCCTTCTCATCCCATTGGACCATCGGCTCGTCGTGCTAGTCCTTCGCCTTCCCACTGAGACTAAAGTTTAGGTGGTCCTTTGGTTGGCCCAACTCGTAGGCTAAGAATTCCTTGACAGCTGGGGAAGCAGGAGAGTCGCCACCACCTTGATCCTTCTCCGGTGAGTCAAGGATGATGTGCTTCCCTTTGGAGATCGCCACCGCCTTCTTCCTTTTATTCGGCGGTGGGGTGGCTAGGTGTGTTGGAGCTCATGGGGTCAGGTCGCCTCTTGCTGGAGGGAGGCCTAGTTGACTTTGACTCCATCCGGCTGGCTGTCGTGACTGTCTGCTCTTGCGCGAGTTGGTCGGGGTAGAGTCCCGAGTCCGTAAAGGGCAGGTGCTCGAGAATCAGTCATTCCCCTGTAGGAATAAACTTTTCATCAGAAAATCATGTGATATGGGAGAGCCCATTAAAACAAAAGGAGGAGAGTTATAACTTCGTCAGATGAACCGGAGGGAGCGAGTCGAAGGCCCTTCGATGGAAGGCGACCTCGAAGTCTTTTCCGAGGAAGAATTTGTGCAGCTCGGCTTCATTGCCCGTCTTGGTGGGTGGCCAGTACACCTCCTTGCTCCGCTGCTGAGGAGAGAAGGGGACATTGTTGAGATCCCCTTTGATGAAGACAAACTTCGAAAACCAATTGTGGTTCTTATTAGCCGTCTCGCGAACTTTGAGCTGCGATCGGCAAGAAAGGCGACCCCATCATTGGTCGTGCGGTATATGAATAGCTTGCGGAAGGCGGTGAGGTTGAACTCTATGAGCTCTTTCCGGAGGAAGTAGGCAAATGCCACTATCATGACAATCACATTTGGGTTCAGCTGCGTGGGAACTGCCCCCATAGTGCTTCAAGATCTAGCGAATCTCTGGCCAAAGGGGAAGCCATAACCCCACCTCAATGAGAGATATGGGGAAGGAGAGCTCATCGACAAAAAAGTATTAATTGTCTTGCCCCTCCTGGGTCGACGTGCGTTGAAGCCCGACGGGATGTAGTTGGCAATAAAGTCGGAGAGCTCATGCTCGGTAGTATTCCCTTCATAGAAGGTATACTCATCAAATTGCCTCACGCACTATGACCTTCCATCTGCATTAGGTCGCGTCATGCCCATCTTTCCTAAAATTTTGGCACGAGTGCATTGGCGAGAAGGGAAACAGGTAGGGGCTATGAATCTGCAATAAAGGCCATGGTCTGGGGGTAGGTGAGATGGCCTATTTCTAGAAAAAAAATTAATTGTTGAGCCGACCGGTCAGTCTGGCTTGCTAGCCCCGACTCGCCAAACCTATGTGACCTGTTTTATCATATGGAGAGCCTAATCTAAAGAACAGAACATATTATGCAGAATCAATGAGCATTAAATTTTAAAATTGTTAAGGTTATTATAGACAGCAGTTCTCGCAGTTCAGAAAAAAAGTATAACAAGTAGAGGAAGATATTTCAACAATGTGCAAGCTAGGGGTTTGGGGGACAAGTGCAGTAGGCTTAGCTGGGGAGCCATTTCCATCTACCCCAACCTCGCGTCCCCATCCCAGGAAGTCGGCATGGGTTATTGAACTCGTGGACCAGCTCTAGATCCTGGTGGATAATGCAAATGTTCTCGCTGATTCTGTCCATGAGTGGGGTGGAAGAAGTCATCCTGCCTAGTGAGCCGCATCAGACCTCATCCACCAACATCACATAGTCCCACTCCATCACTCCCAGCCGCTCGCGTTCAACTGCTCTCTCCTCCAACATTTTGCTCAACGCGAGCCCATACTTCAGTATAATGCCAATATTTCGCCTCCTCAGTTCGGTAGGATCCAGCGAGGCAACTAGGAAATCCTCTATTGTATTGGGCGAGGGAGGTGGCGAGTGGCGAGCCGGTTCGAAGGATTCTTTGATTTAAGAGTGGTCAGTAAGGCTTGCGAGAACAATAAAAGCAGATAAGGAGCTGAGGTTAGCAGAAATGATGAATACTACAGACTAATTTCGCGAGATGCCCCGCCGAGGTGAAGCTGCTGAGAAGAACTTGGCTGAAGGGCCTTACCGCGGCCTGTGATTTGAGAGTTTGGGGAGATCAGATTGATGTTTTTGATGGGGATGTCCCCGACACCTCCCCCTACGAGTATAGGATTGGGGGTAGTAACCTGAGGCGACTCACAAGCCAGTGACTTAAGTTTTAACAAGCCCAGACCACTTGCACCAAAGGTAGGTGATGGGTTTCTCGCCCGACCTTCAGGAGATGATTGGGGGTGCGAGTCACCACCAGGAGAGTCCACTTGCGCACCAGAGGTTCCAGTACCATTTTGATGAGTGTCCGGGTCAGTAGGAGGGTCGATGATCTCTTTTCCTTTTAGTTTAGTGATGGTCTTAGAGGTAAAAGCGAGGCAATGATCTGGGGTTGAGGTCCGATCATGGTAGACCACCTTGACAACCTTTGGGGAAGATTTGTCCTTCTTGGCAGGCTGAGCTTTTGTCAGCTCGCGCATTAGAGGACTGGGCGATAAGGAGACCAGCTCGGCAGCGCGAGTAGCATTGAGCTCCTTGGCGCGGCTAAGCCTCTCTTTGAGCTCCTTGGAGAGAGGCATCTCGGCAGAATCAGAGTAAGGGGAATGGAAATGGTCGCCTAAGTATGGGGCGTGTATTTTTAGTAGCTTGTTGACCCCACCAAAAGTTTCTCACTCGCTCTCACAATGCTCATCAAATACCTAGGGTTGGATGTTTCTTTCCTAACTTCACAGAAGCTTGCAAAGAGTGTGGATTGTGTATAACCCCCATATTCGATGAGCGATTTCCCCTCCAAGATTAGTGGTTTGCGAGATCATTATAAGCCAAACCCGATGCGAGCCCCCTCCAAGTGCTTATCGAGTTGGCCGCACGAGTCAAGATTTTTGTGTCAAGTATGGAGATATCACTCAATTCCATCAGCTTGCCTAGCGTTGAGTCGGGTGACATCACTAAACCCTTTCAATTCCTTGGCATTGAGTGAGGTCAGTGCACTCAGCGCCTGCACCCTTGGCATTAAGTGAGGCGGGTCAAATCAACGCCATCTTCCTTGGCGTTGAGTGAGGTGGGTCCACTCAACGCCTTCTTCCTTTAGCGTTGAGTGAGGCGAGTTCACTCGACGCCCTTCTTCCTTCAGTGTGGAGTGAGGCGAGTTCACTTGATGCCCTTCTACTTTGGCGTTGAGTGAGGATACTTCACTCGATGCCTTCCACCCATGGCATTATGTGAGGCGAGTTCCAGTCGAATCGAGAGGGTGGCTAGGGCTCGACAGCTTTGCTTACTTGCTCATGTGGGGTGGGATGGAAGAGGGCTGGGTGGAGCAAGTGGGCTAGCGCTCACTCCTAGCTCTCGATAGTAGCAGGAGAGTGGGGCAGGACGAGCCTGCACTCATCCAGGGCCCTAGGGAGGAAGTGAGTGCCAACCCCATTGTGCACTTGTTGTCCTATACGAGTGGTGCTTTTCAAGGGCCACTCTCCCAGTAATGTGTATTGTATTTTTAACATTCTTCCCCTGCTGGCCTGCCCATAAGCTTTCTGAATAGTGGAGTTACGCAATTGGTAGGCTGACTAAGGCTGCATATAGCCGTTCCACAGTGGAGGTACGGTGTTGGCAGACTAACTTCAAGAAACTATAAATAGACCCAAGAGGGTACCTCGGAAGGCAAACTTTCAAGCATTCCAATCTTCTTACTCTCAGATTTTCTAGAGCTTCCTGAGGTGCCCTTAGCTCAACACTAGAAAAGGAGGGAAGCCTTATAAGATCTTCAAGGTGTGTGGTGGGACCTCTGTGCTAGATCCTTGGTTCAGTTTCTGGTTCTATGTTTTAGGTCATCTGAGCTTGTGAGGAGAAGTAAGTGGGTGATCACCACTTCCCTAAGGGTTCAAACTTTACATGAAGTCAGTTTCCGATTTCGACACAAAAAATTAAGCAATCATGGCCTTAACGTTATATTTGCAATGAAGTTCGTCAAGATCTTCCCATCTATTCTTTGGGTTTTCCATAGTAACACTTCCAACTACCATTATTGGTGGAGTGTAGCATCGTTCTACCATTCTCCAAACATCTATATCAAATGTTATAAGAAAAATCTTATTCGAGTTTTTTAATAATTGTAATTTGTGATAGTGAATAAAGGAGGTCTTCTAATTCTTTGCCCCTCAAAAAATGAGTGATCATTATATGCCATTTCTCCCAGTAGTAAAACTGTTTTCGAGAAACCTGGCTCTGATACCAAAGTTTTACTGAAATCAAGTAAACTTATTCACAATCAAATATTCATGACAAACACTTAGAAATTTATGATAAAATTAAAAATCATATATATTTCATAAGTGATAAAAATCATAAACAATAGATTTCAATAAAGCTTTAAACCGAGGCTGTGATGAAAAAGTCTCCTTTTTGAATTCATCGGTCCTTCTCCCAAAGACCAGACAACTAAAGCCTATTTCTCCCTGAATACAATAACAAGCCTCCCCTAGATCTCACCATAACCTAGTCACTACACACACGACGACAATTTCCCCCTAAACTACACACGGGCCAAGTCGCCACTCAGAAGGAGGTGAATTCTCTACTGATTACAAAGTGAATTAAAAAGAAAAAGAAATCTGTGAATAAAAACTCTCTTGTCTTAAGAGCTGAAGTGGTCGAAAAATCCTTACGTAGATCGTCAGAGATGCGAAGCATGAATGGTCCCTTCTTCACTTTTTAGATTTAAAACTTACTTACATCTTCAGACTCTAAAGAAAAAGATGAAGACTATATTGGCCTGTTTGTTGCTGCTGCTGAAGAAGAAGATGAGGACTACCCAGTAGAAAGGATAGGAATCAGGGCCCCTCTATCACAGTCAGATAATGACAATGAGGTGGATGAAGATGTTAGTGGCTGTTATGGACTTATGGCCATGACAGATGGTGAATCTAGCAAGGATCAGACTGATCAACTTGAGGTACCAATCCATTCCCTCTCCTCCTCATAATTTGAATCTGATTTTTTAAATATAGTTTTTATTTAATAAATAGTTATATTCTAGTTAATTTTAAATTAATATTTGTATTAATTCCTTTATTTTCTGATTTCAGGTCAATCTGGGCGGCCAATATCAATTTGGAGCTTACAGGACTAATCGGGAGAAGAAACTGAAGAAAAATTTAAAATTCACATTTGCATTCTCCGGTCACGGGATTGACCCTAAATTCACGGGTGTGACTCGAAGGCATGATGATCAGGCATGCCGCGCTTAATGATGCCAATTTAAGAACCAGACAATTTTAAACTTACACGCTCTAGGTCATGGGCGTGACATAGGGGTGTGACTTCCCGCAACTACAAGATTTTAATTCCCGCTGTTTCCAATTCTCGTCGTATCCAGCAATAGTAAAGATACTCTGTAGGTCACGGGCGTGACTGAGGGACGTGACCCGCAGAACGACGAATTTTAGCGATTTTCTCCTAACGTTCCAGGGCTTTCAAGAGGAGGGTTCTGCACCTTACACGCTCCCTAGTCACATGCGTGACATAGGGACGTGACTCTCCAGATAAATTCCTATAAATTCCAAATTGAGCCAGGAGCTGAGGAAGAATCTTGGAAGCATCTAGGAGTCAGTTAGGAGTAGTTTTTATGCAGTTTTAGTAATCTAGTTTCCATTTCTTGCATTTCTTTATTGTACTTTTCCTTCTTTTTCATGTATTTATTTTATAATGATCAGTAGCTAATTTTATTAGCACTTGATCATGACAAGCTTTTAAATAAAATAAATTTCTTCTTTCTTGCGAAGCTTTCTATTATTTCTTCTTCAATCTATATTTTATTTCGATTTTAGATCCGTATCTTAGATTTATGGTGAGGTTGTGGATACGAGTAGATCACTCAATGGTAGAAGGATTTGCATGCACTCCTCGAGAGAGGATGATATGAATCTTCAAGATTGGAGTCAAATCTAATAGCGGGGTTCACCGGATAAAGCAAGCTTAGGGGTTTCGATTGGTCGAGAGGTCTTAATTGATCAACATAAGTTTAGTCGAGAGCGTATTCTCGAGAGAGGCGCATTTGTAATTCGGGAACCTCCACAGTCAAAGTAGGTATATTAGAAGCTTGAATTTTATGTATAGTTTATTTTATTTCAAAGGGAGTCTAAATCAAGTGCTATATTCTATTCCATTGTCTTCATTTAGTTTTAATTAACCTTTTTACTTACCGATAAAATAATATTAATTTGTGTGAATAGAAGTAGTCAGCAGGCCCCGAGTCTAATATGACACTTAATTCTATTCTCTAGAATGATAGGTACACTTGCCTTATCGATTTAGAATTAAGCTCTAGCGTGAATTTTAACCATCAAGTCCAAATTTTGATGCTCCTTCGTCCTGTGATGAAGATGGCTTAGAATATGAGGAAGTTCTCAATCAATTGATTGACAAGTATGGGGTCATTCTGGATGCTCTGAAAAGGAGCAAGAGGCTAGTCAAGAAACAAGCCAAGGATATTGTCTCCCTATAGGTAGCAACTTCCCTGCATTCTGACTCAGCACCCTTGCTTGATTAGATGAGAAGGGAAGTTAGCCAACTGAAGAAAAACTCAATCATTTATATTGGGACCATCAGCCATAAGAACATGATCATTATGGATCTTGAAGAAAAACTCCTTAAGGAGAGAAAGTTAGTGGCTGAATTCTCAAAGCCAAAAACAATATCGCCACTGATAGAATCCTTTACCTATCAAAATGATAGGAGAGGTTTAGGGTTCAAGAGGAATTCTTGAGCTGCCCATCCAAAAGGGAAAGGAAAAGCTCCTGTAGTGCCTTAGAAAACCTTTCATAAGGTAATTCTCCCATCAAACAGGAATGACCAAGATAACATTTATGGTCACTAAAAAAATGGGAACTCTACATGTAAGAATGCAAGGTTATCTTACAATGGAGGGAGAAAGGATGTGGGTGTGAGTGCACTAAAGGCTCCTCATGAGGAAATTCAAATGGCTCATCATGGACCATTTGTATTTGGTACTCCACCCCCCACACTCAAGGATAGGGGAGTAGCCAATTCCCAAGGTCCTCTAGCAAAAACCCTGACCAAGGATAAGTCTATTAGTAAGCCTGTCTTGGCAGTCTCTGATGCCAGCAACAACATATCTTCTACAAAGAGGACTAATTTTATTCGATACCAAAGTATGCCAGCTATATATACTATCAGACACTCCTTCAGTCAGATCCTTGCTGAAAGGAACAAGAAGAAAGCTAATGTATTCCCTTCTGAACAAATATCCTCAAGGGCTATTCAAAAAAGTAGATAAAACATCCATGAATGTTGGTGTTTTGGTAAATTGGGAGACTTTGCCATAGCATGTTGGCACAACCCTAGTGTACTAAGGGCAAGTGAGAGTCTTCCTCTCAGGAGAGCTGTAGGTAGATATATTTAGTTTCATGCTAACAAGAACCAAGGACCCAAGTCCTTTTAACGTCCTAAGGTAACCTAAATTATGGTTGCTGGATAGTCCAAGTACTCATGCACCAATATGGTACTTGGAAACTCGGTGTTCTAGGAATATGACTGAAATAAGGTGTCATCTAAAGGAATATAGTCCAGTAAAAAATGGACCTAAGGTTATCTTTTGAGGCTCAAAAAAACGAGTCACCAAGGGCTATGGTATAATCACCAATGTCATAGTCTCATTCACAAAAGTGGCTTATGTGGAAGGGTTGCAACACATCCTAATCAGCATAAGACAATTATGTGATCTAAGCTATGTCATTATCTTCCACAAGGATGAGTGTCTAGTTAAAAGATCAAGTGACCAAGAGGTCATTTTGATAGGCACTAGGAGTGGAAATATTTACTGTTTAAATATTTTATTTTTAAGTTCTAATGCTCTAGTGTGTCTTGTTGCTAATGAGAAAGTCTATTATTGTGTGCAATGAAATAAGAGGCTTACCCACTTGAAGTACAAGACCCTTAGAAAGATATTCAGTGAAGAGCTATTTTGAAATGGACCCAATATAAGATGCACTAAGGAGGGCATTTGCTCTGCATGTTAAAAGGGTAAGCAGACCAAAGCATCATTTAAGAGTATTGGGGTCAAGGATTCGGTGGGGTGTTTGTACCTCCTGCATATGGACTTGTTTGGTCCTATTCCAGTTTATAGTCTAGGTAGGAAAGTGTATACACTTGTGATAGTTGATGACTATTCCAGATATGCTTGGGTTTTCTTTCTAATGAAAAAGTCTGACAACCTAGGCATCTTTATGACCTTTATCAGGCAAGTTCAGAATGAAAATGCAGTGCAGTGGTCAAGATTAGAAGTGACCATAGTACTGAATTTCAGTCTGAAGGCATGATAAAGTTCTATGAAGAACTATGGATTTGTTAGAAGTTTTGTTCTCCAAGAACACCCTAGCAAAATGCCATAGCTGAGAGGAAAAATAGGACTCTCATAGAGGTTGGCACGACACTTATTAGTGACACTTCTCTCCCAGAGTACTTTTCGGTTGAGGCAGTGAACACTACTTTCCATGTCTTGAATATAGTCTATATCACCAAGTACCACAAGAAGACTCCCTATGAGATTATGAAAGGAATAAAACCAAATCTAGCATATCGCAGGATCTTTGGTAGTAACTACTTTATGCTTAATAATGGGAAGTCCTACTTGACTAAGTTTACTTCCAAATCCTATGAAGGGATATTTGTTGGGTACAACAATCATAACAAAGCCTATATAGTCTATAACTTGAAAAATCAAGTTGTGGAAGAATTTGTTTATGTAGACTTTGACGAGTCATTAATGATTAACAGTGAGCTACCAAGCTCCTCTAGATCTGCAGGTTTGGAGATGAAGGTGGATAAACTAGCCATCAAGGACACTTCTCCAACTTCCCTAGAAGAAGGTGATGGTTTGTATATCCAAGAAGGAGGATAAGTTACTCAAAAGAAGGCTGAAGACCAACTGGATCTAGTCATTAAATGTCATGATGCTGAAGTAAGAATGCTTCCTGCAATCAGGAATTTGAGGGATCATCTCAGAAACCTAATCATTGGAGATGCTAACTAAGGGGTTACAACTAGGAGCAGAAGCATTAATATTGCCATTTATTCCAGCTTTCTATCTCAGGCTAAACCAAAGAGACTTGAAGAGGCCAACATAGATCCATTTTTGATCATTGTAATGTAGGAAGAACTGAACTAGTTCAAGAGATGAAAAGTATGAATGTTGGTTACCAAATCACAAGGACATAACATCATTGGAATCATATGGATATATAGGAATAAGCTTGATGAAAATGGTGTTATAATCAAGAACAAGTCCAGACTGGTTGCCAAGGGATATATACAAGAAGATGGAATTTACTTTGATCAGACCTTTGCACTAGTGGCAAGATTGGAAGCTATAAGTCTGCTCCTTGTATTTATTGTATATAAAGAATTCAAGGTATACAAAAGGGTTTTGTAGTCAGCTTTCCTAAATGGCGACCTTAAAGAATAGGTCTATGTTAAGCAACCCTCAAGTTTTATAAATCCTAACTCTCCTGATTTTGTATTTAAGCTTAGAAAAGCATTGTATGGGTTGAAGCAAGCCCCTAGGGCAAAGTATGAAAAGATGTCTAAATTTCTCATTGAGAATAAATTCTCAAGGGGAAAGATAGACAAGATACTATTCCTAAGGGAGGTCAAGGGTAAGATCATCCTAGTCTAAATTTATGTAGATGACATAATTTTTGGGTCTACTGATTATGACCTCTACAGGAAGTTGCTAAACTTATGTAAGTGAAATTTGAGATGAGCAGTATGGGTGACCTTAAATACTTCTTGGGCCTCCAAATAAGACACTCAGAGAAAGGATTATCTATTTCACAGTCTAAGTTCAACAACGAGTTAATTAAAAAGTTTTGAATGGAGAGTGCCTCCACAATGAAAACTCATATGGGGTCAAATGTGTCATTGGACAAGGATGAGACTGGGAAACCTGTTGATGAAACCTTATACAGCGGCATAATTAGCTCCCTCTTTTACCTTACTACTAGTAGGTCAGATATTATGAATGTTATATTTGTTTGTGCTAGATATCAGGCTTGGTATAAAGAGTCATTATTCTACAGCTAAAATAATTTTGAGATATCTCAAGGACACACCTGATCTTAGCCTATGCTACCCTTAGAATAGTGTTTTTTAACTAACTAGTTATTCAGATGCTGACTTTGCAGGCTATAGGGAAGACAGGAAAAGCACCTCTGGGTCCTATAAATTTCTAGGAATAAGGCTTGTATCTTGGAGCAGTAAGAAGCAAACTAGTGTTTCAATATCAATAGCTGAGTAAGAATATATATCTGCTGGAAGTTGTTGTGCTCAGCTATTGTAGATCCAGCATCAGCTCCAGGACTTCAACTTAAAGCTAAGTATAACTCCAATGTATTGTGATTCTACTAGTGCAATATCTATTGCTAGGAATTTTGTCTCTTATAATAGGACTAAGCATATAGAAATTAGTATCATTTCATTAGAGTGCATGTGGAATGTGAGGACATCAGTCTTCAGTTTGTCCCCACAGATAAGCAGGTGGCTGATATCTTCACTAAGCCACTAAATGAAGCCAAGTTCAACTCCTTCAATTTTTAATTAGGTATGATGAACTTAATATTGCTTCAGTTTCTCTAGATGTATTTTAGTAGCAGGTGGTATTTACCTATGCAGTATAATAAATGAATGATAAACCAAGTGTTCAGGCATCGAGAGCGCTGAGTCTAAGGGACCAGGCTTTGAGTGCGTTGAGTCCACAACTGGCGTCGAGTGCACTAAGTCTAAGGTCTCGGGCGTGGAGTGCACTTAGTCCACAGTAAGAGTCGAGAGCGTCGAGTGTGTCAAATCCACTCAATGCAAACTTCTAGGGACTTTAATTTACGTCTATTCTATGAGATTAATCTCAATTGTTGATCTGAAAGAAAAGGGGATAGATACTACTCTAGAGGGGGGGTGAATAGAGTAATCAAAAATTGCACTAGCAAAGTTGACTGTCTACTCAACTCCCTTGGAGTTAATTGCGGAATGAAGGTTATAAATATTTGAGATTAAACCTTAAAGCCTAACACAAGTGATGTGCACAAAAGGCAGCCAACTGTAATTACAGTTAAGGCTAGCAATCCTAAACAACAACTAGCAAACCTAGTTAAAATCTAATCACAGCCACAAAACAAGTAATTAATTAAAGCAATCCAGACGACACAAGGAATTTATAGTGGTTCCCCAAACAACTTGGGTACGTCCACTCTTCTACCAATAAGGTAGGAATCCACTCAGGTTTTTGATCAGGTGCCCTGCCACCAACAAGATCTGCTTCAGATAGATCCAGAAACCCATTAGACTTTTGATCAGGTGTCTAAAAATCAACACAGGTTTTTGATCAGGTGCCCTGCCACTAAGGGATATTTTTGAAGGGAGTAATAACCCTGTACAGGAGGGGGAAAGGAGGTTAAGGTGTCTTCTCTATTTTACAATAGATTAGAGAAGCATAATAACTTGCACTGAGCTAGAAAGCTCTAAAAGAATCAAGGCTCCCCCTGGCTAAAAGAACGTCCAGGTGAAGTCTTGCTTCAGTGCAGAAACACTTCAGAAAATACTGAAGGAAAAAGCTACAAGAAGATATATAATATGAAATAGAATTTCTTATTTAGCAGCTATCTTCTTCTTCTTTAAAAAGCTCTGAGTGTGAAACTTCCTGGAGGCAGGAGAACTCAGGTTGAAGAAGAGTGAAGAACTAAAACTTCTTCTCAGTTAGATATGAATGAGCTGAGAGCAGTTGGAAACTGTAAGTTCTTAAGCTTGAATGCTGCTGATAGATTTTTGGTATGTGAGAACTAGTTAATTTCTTTATTCAAAGAAGTCTTTATATAGTAGCAGCAACAACGGCTCTTACTTGAGTTTGAATCTTGTCTTCTACTGAACTCTGCAAGCTGGGCTGCAAAAAGCATAAAGCAAAACAAAAATACTGAAGACAGATATCCTATAAGTGGATAAAGCTTTCTAAGAAGCTGCAAACAATTCTGATGAAATAATATAAGAGAAAGTCACATTAGAAGAGACTCTTTACAGCCAAGGAAGACTTTTTGAGTCTAACGGCTATAAAGGACAGCCTGGCAGATAAAGCAGAAAACATATCTCAGCTAATAAGACAAACAACTTTGTCAGAAAAAGATTAGCTCATGCATTAGGAATAGAAAAGATATTGCATGGAAATGTTATCACAATTTATTCAAATAATCTTTTATAAAATGTGCCAAAATAATTATGAAATTAATCACATCATAGAAGACGACAAAACTACTCAAGACATACAGCAAAACATCGAACGACCCTCGGAGATCGTCGATCGAAGCACGGAGATCGTCGACCTATCGGACAGATAGTCGAACGATCCAGATAGTCGAACTATCAAAGAAGATAGTCGAACTACCTCAGCAGTTAGTCGACCTATCAGAACAGATAATCGAGCTATCAGATAGTCGATCTATCCGGACAGATAGTCGAACTACCAATCAAAACAGATAGTCGACCTATCAAGCAGATAGTCGACCTATCACAGAAAACAGATAGTCGACCTATCAATAGATAGTCGACCTATCAAAGCAAAACAAATAGTCGACCTATCAACAGATAGTCGAACTATCAGATAGTTGAACTATCCAAGCAGATAGTTGAACTATCAAAACAGAGCAGATAGTCGACCTATCAACAGATAGTCGAGCTATCACAGAAAGCAGATAGTCGACCTTTCAAAATATAGTCGAGCTATCACAGAAAGAAGATAGTCAACCTATCAACAGATAGTCGAACTATCAAACAAAACAGATAGTCGACCTATCAATAGATAGTCGAACTATCAGATAGTCGAACTATCCAAGCAGATAGTCGAACTATCAAAGAAGACAGATAGTCGACCTATCAACAGATAGTCGAACTATCACAGAAAGCAGATAGTCGACCTATCAACAGATAGTCGAACTATCAAAGCAAACACAGATGGTCGATCTATCAACAGATAGTCGAACTATCAATGCAGACAGAACGTCGACCAACTGATAGACGATCATCGATCAGCCAATAGACAATAGTCGAGCGGCGTTTGACCATAGTCGAACGAAAAATTACTTAGCCAGATTTTCATCTGGACAGGCAATTCTACACAACTAGAGAATCTATCCTATCAACTAACCTTTGACCATAGATAAATCTTGGGTCAAGAGACAGAAAGAGAAGACTAAACTAAAATCAAAACCTAGGGTACCAACAATCTCCCCCTATTTGAGTTAAGTCTCTCAACAACTAAAACATACAAAACTAATTACTGAAAGTAAAATAAAATGCATGAAAAAAAATAACTAAGCAGATAACATCAATCAAACAGATAAACAATTAACTGTCAATCAATGAAATATTAAGATGCTTCAGAGTTAGTTTTAGGATCAGAAGAGCTAGAAACAAAAGTAATCTTTCTTGTGGGATCTAGAGCTTCTTTTCTTGATAGCTTCAGGTCTTGTTCTCCAATGATTTTCAATTCTGTTATTCTTGGGACAATTGCCTCAGGATGCTTTTCCATGTACTTTGAATGATCAAATATCTCAGGTCTAACCTGGAACTTATTGAGCTCCTTCATTCTGAATTTCGACATTGTGGTCAATCCTGCAGTGTCTTTTCCTTCTGCTTTTGCTTTCTTAATTTGAGCAGCTCCAACAAGTTCGAGAAAACGAGCCATCCTAAAATTAGGATCAAGCTCTAGGCTTTCATAAACATTCTCAGAAGATATATCAACTGGTTCTTTATCCTGAGTAATTAGATAACAAGGAGGAGCAGACTTAGCAAATGTCTTGCTAGAATTTTCTCAGATAAAATAAATCACTTACCTTTTGGAGCATCCTTCACAGAGTGAACTGGATTAGGAGAGATTGAGCTTTTGATTTCTTTAGACTGAGGAGGAGAGAAGGTTGGTCTTTGATATACTACCTCCTTTACTTGTTCTTTAACAACATCAGGTCTTTGATAGCCAGTTTGACTTTTACCTTGGTATCCTTGTGAACTTCTCCTTTGAGCTGACTGAGATGGATTTAATCTTTCAGACTGAGCAGCAGGTTTTGAAGATAAGTTTCCTGAGGCTCCTGCACTGGGAGGTGGAGGAGGAGGACCTCTAGGATTCCATCTTAGGACAGGAGAGTCATACCTCTTTGACTTTTTCCTTTGCTTTTGCTGGTTCTTAGAAAATAACATCCAATGCTGGAAGTCTTTTGACTTAGGATCAATTCCTTTCAGTATATAATAAGGTGTATCATTATCTGGATTAGCAGGAGGAGGAGCTACAACTGTCCTTTTCTTTTTAGCAATCCTTTTTCTTTTTGACTCAGCAGACTCATCAGAATCAATTTCATCTTCAGAATTTGAAGAGATGGGCAGATCATATGGGTCAATAGCATCTTTCAAAGCTCTTTCCTTTTCCTTTCGAGCAGCTCTTTCTAATTCTTCTTCCATGGCATCCTGTGCCAAGAGAGCATCTAAATCCAAACCTGGGGAATCATCCCATACAGTAGATTTTTCAATTTGGGCATCTACAGCTTTTTCTTGAAGATCAGAAACACTCATGGTGACCAGTTCTGCTTGCACTTCTGGCTGAGCAACTTGTTCTGGTTCAAACTGAGCTTTTGTAGCTGGTAGGAGATCAGGCTCTTGAAAAACTTCTTCCATTTTATCTGTAGTATTATGAATAAAATTTTTCTAAATGACATCTAATCATCCCTTCCAGATATTCCCATACAAGCATATCAGTTAACAAGTCTAAAAAGTAAGTAAAGGGAATACCTTCAGAATCGACCACTGCGTGTCCTAACTCCCATAATTCATCTAGAAAGGAAGTGATAATTCCTTCTAAGTACAGGGCGACCAAGGGAGTAGAACATTCTTCTAAGCAAGCTTTGACAACAAATTCAGATTTCAACAATGCATCATTTATTTCTTTTTCAGATAGAGGAGGAGGAGCTGAATCTTCTATTGCTTTCACTGCCACTGCATGATGATCTGCTAGAGGGGAGGCCAAGGGCTGCTCAGAGACATCTTCATCAAGTATCTCCCCGTGCTTGATTTTAATAGATACTGAAACCAGGCCCCTAGAGGAAGAGGGCTCAGCAGACTTTGAGAGTGCTTGAATAGCAGCAGTCAAAGAAGATATAGAGGAAACAAGAGGAGCAATTGCCTCTTCAATCATAATTTTGATTGAGGGGGTAATTAGCTCCAGGATGCTAGATATGAAAGCTGGAGAGATCTCAAAAGATGATGATGATGATGGGGGAATTTCAGAGGATGGGTGATCAACAGGGATGGTATATGCATGATGATCTGGAGAATGAACTGGAGATGGATGAGATGATGCAGGGTGATCAATGTGATCAGAAGAAGGAATTAGAGAGTGAAGAGGAGTAGAAATCTCAGAAACCAATAAATCAAAACTGGGTTGAGAAATCCCAGCAAGATGGGACGGGAGAGGGGATGTAGGAGGAGATGCAAGGTGAGAAGCAAAAGGTCGTACTTCAATTGAGGTTGATGGAACTTCAGCTGAAGTAGACGGCAAAGCAGATGAAGAAGATGGAAGGGATGGATTTGATGAGCCAGCTTCTTGTAGGGGGGAGTGACTGCGGCAGTCCTGGTGCTCTCAGATGTAACTGAAGCAACCCCTGCGGGAGCGGGCTTCAGGAAGGTCCTTTTCCATTTGGCGAACAGGGATGGATCCATCTTCTTGCTGGCGTTTATGGAGGTAGCAGCTAAAATTAACAGATGGGGATATCTTTCCTTCAGAAAAATCCCAACTACCCTACCCAGGGTAACTTCTTTCTTGCCATTCTTTTTCCTGATCAAATCAAATAATACTCCTGCCCAATTGATCAGCTTCTTATTCACAATTGCACACATCAGTGCAAACTGCTGCCTTGTAATATTGTCGTGGGCAGAGTGCTTTCCCAGTAGCACTTTTCCAACTATTTCAGCAAGAAACTTAATCTTAAATGGAAAGTTTACTTTCAGCAGCTTAGAGGGAATACCTTCGGCATGTCCCAGCTCTATCAGCATCCTCCCAAACTCAGGGGCATCTTGCTCATACTCTTCTTCTCCATTAATCAATCCAAATATTTCTGTTAAAATAGCGGGAGTCAATGTTACCTCTTCTCCGCTAATGGTTCCAGTCATCGAATCGTCAGTTGAAGACGAAGTGAATGCCCACTATTTGATCTCTTGAGTGTTTATCTTTATTCTGGAGCACATGAGCTTCTCTAACCCTTGATCTTTGCACAGATTTAGAATTTCCACTATTCTGGGTTCGCAGCAGCTGAAGGAGTCGAAATCTATACTGAATCCTGCATCAAACTTTACTACTGCCAGGAGCGCTGGAGAAATCGCCATCGAGAGAGCTGGAGAAGACGAGGGAGAGACGGCGAGGACGGAGCGGCAGAAATCGCAAGACAAAGAGCAAGCGGGAAGACGGAATGAGAAAAGACGCTCTCCGTCGACGATAAAAGCAACTATATCTTAACCTAGGTAGACCATCGGCTTTATATTAAAACAACGATCGTCGATCTATTTAAAAGATACTGGAGACGATGGTCGAACGGTCATTCGACGATCGGTCCTGAAGCAGAGTAGTCGATCAATCGTTCGACTATTTCTGTCTTCACAAATAGCAAGCTGTCGTCAACCATAGATCGACGATAAGCTCGACCTGTTCGACTATCTTCGAACGCCGATCGACGATCTTCAAGCAGATAAGCTATCTTCAACCATAGGTCGACGATAGGCTTGATCCGATCGACTATCTTCGAACGTCGTTCGACTATCTTCGAATAAGTTTCAAGAAGGCAGACGTCACACTTAGTATCTTCCATTAATCATGCCTAGTTGAACTAAAAAGAACAGATGCTTCTGTTCATCTAAGGGCTTGGTGAATATATCACCTCTCTGAAGGTCTGTGGATATGAACTCAAGGCTGATCTTGTTCTTTTCGACACAATCTCTCAGGAAATGGTGTCGGATCTCAATGTGTTTCGTTCTAGAGTGGTGCACTGGATTTTGTTCAATAGAGATAGCACTGGTACTATCACACATGATTTTAGTGTTCTTGTGTGAGTACCCATAATCCAAAAGTTGATTTTGTATCCACAGGATCTGTGAACAACAACTAGCAGCTGCTATATATTCGGCTTCTGCAGTTGAGGTTGAGACAGAGGTCTGCTTCTTACAGAACCAAGAGACCAATCTCTCTCCCAGGAACTGACAAGTTCCTGAGGTACTTTTCCTGTCAACTCGACAACCAGCATAATCAGAATCAGAATATCCAATTAATTTAAATTATGACTCAGCTGGGTACCAAAGTCCTAGATTTTGACATCCCTTCAGGTATCTCAAGATTCTCTTGAGAAGAATCAGATGAGATTCCTTGGGGTTGACCTGGAATCTAGCATAAAGGCATGTAGCAAACATTATGTCTGACCTACTTGCAGTTAAATACAATAGGGAACCAACAATGGCCCTATAATTCTTTTGATCAACAGGCTTTCCCTGATCATCAGAATCAATAACTACATTAGTAGCCATAGGTGTATGCATTGCTGAAGCATCAGCCATCCCAAACTTCTTTACCAATTCCTTGACATATTTGGATTAGGAGATGAAGATGCTATCAGCATCTTGCTTTACTTGGAGACCAAGAAAGTAAGACAGCTCACCCATACTACTCATCTCAAACTTGGAATGCATCAAGTTAGAGAACTTTTTGCATAGTTTGGGATCAGTGGAACCAAAAATAATGTCATCCACATATACTTGAACTAACAGGATTGTGTCCTTGTGGTGCTTGACGAAAAGGGTTCTATAAACTACTCCCCTAACAAAGTTATGCTCTAACAAGAAACTAGCTAGAGTCTCATACCAGTCTCTTGGTGCTTGTTTGAGTCCATAAAGAGCTTTTTGCAACTTAAATACATGTGATGGCTGAGTTGAAGAAACAAACCCAGGTGGCTGTTCAACAAATACCTCTTCCTTTAGCTCACCATTTAGAAAGGCACTCTTGACATCCATCTGAAAAACCTTAAACTTCATATAGGCTGCATAGGCTAAGAAGATCCTTATTGCCTCTAGCCTTGCAACAGGAGCAAAGGTTTGGTCATAATCTATACCTTCCTCCTGTCTGTAGCCCTGAGCTACAAGTGTAACACCCCTATCCGTCACATGGCATATAGCAGTAGGTCCGGCCGGGGCCCGACGCCATATACCGCAGACAGACCGTGGAGTTACGCATCGCATTATCATACTCACAATTTGAAAGACAACGTCCTACGCAACACCTAGCGGAAGCATTTTAGGTTATTAAAAAGAACCCAACAATAAGCATGAATGTCCACTAATGACAAAACCCATAGGAATGAAACGACTAAAAATACACAAAACAGTCCTCGGCCTTAAGGCCTTACAAACATTGTTCTCTTAACCAAATAGTGTCTTTCATACATCGGCGCGCAGGCCGGCCAAACATGAATATGAAAAACAAAACTAAATCTTCAGCCTTCATGGGCTAGCGCTGCAACTTGGGCTTTAGCCTGCTATTTGCCGCTCGGCTCCGCAGCAGCACCTGTAAGAAGCAATCCACCGAAGAGGTGGCAATTTACACGAGTAACCGGTCAGCAACGCTGACCAAATTATAACGACCCCGCCCCGCAATTGCGGGACGGCGGTGCTCCTTCCCTGCATAACAACTAACATAGCAATATATAAATCTATATAACTATTCGCCACAAGTGTCGGCACGCACGGCCGTACACCCCGTGCTCTCAGGGCACTAATTGGAGAATCCGGTCCGGACCCGGTCCGTTCCCGCGATTCCACCGTCGTCTCGTGGACGACAATTCTCGTGAGCAAATAGCCCTTTCAGCCGAAGCCTAGGCCCGTTTCCAGCCCCCCGGGAAGTCCCAAGTACTTTAGGTCGCTTCTACCGAGACCACTTGGAATGGGTAGAGTTCCACCCGCCCGTTGCTCACTTCACCACGGCCATTTAGCCATCGGTGCGGGCCAAGTTTCTCCTCATTCCCACAATCGATCAAAACACGCACATAACCCCGTTATGTACCGATTTGCCCTCCAAGGCAACATCGTGGCGGCAATGCGATTCCGCCCAAGCTTTCCGGGTGCGCCTCGAGGTTAATCCCCAAGGATCCCTGTATGCAATCTACCGCGTAGAAATTTCGGAAAACTGAAATCATCGGTGCGGAGTCTTCTCCGACCATGCAATGCAACATCACCGATTCGGGCTAAACCCGAATGGGCTTCACACACAATGCCTACGCCCGTACTTCGATTCCGGGCTCTAACAACGGGGACTTTACATATCTACCCGAAGGGATTCCGCTCCTCAACGCTTACTCGCGAGAGGGGGATTTCCCCATGCAAAGGAAGAAGGGCGACTACACATGCCCTATGAAGAGGATCGTTACCCTCGTAGATTTTCGCGCGCCCGTCATGAAGAAGTAGACGGTTGAAAAGCTTCGCCTCGCTCTTGCCGTCGAGGATCCGGTCTCGGATCGAGATTCGGTGCTCCGGTGCTCCGCCGGCGGCCGGATCTCCTCTTCTCCTTCCTTGCTCTCCCTTCTCTCTAAACTTTTAGAAAGAGAGTCTAGGGTTTGAAATGAGGGTTTAGAACCCTTCAACCCTAAATTAAATGTTTGGGCGGACCATCCTAGGCCGTTAGATGAGATTTGATGGAAAATCGGACGGCCACGGAGTCATTTTACGGATCCTGCACCCGTCCGCACGACCAGTGGCGCACGGTCAGTGGTCGTGCGCCCTATGTCAGTGATCGTGCGTTTTCGTTAAACAGGGATTTGGCATTATATTTTCTTTATGCACGACCAGTGGCGCACGGTCAGTGGTCGTGCGCCCTGTGGTCAGTGATCGTGCGCTAAGGGAAAAACTGCACAGTTCAACGCCCTTCCGCCGACGGTTACTCTACCGCGAGGCGTTAACTCCCACCGACTCCAGGACTGAACATGGGGTGTTACAACTCTCCCCCCCTTAAAAGAATTTCGTCCCGAAATTACGAATAGCAAGTAAACAACTTAAACTTAAACGGTACCTGAGTTGAAGAGTTCGGGGTACTCCTCGAGCATGGCTTGCTCTCGTTCCCACGATAGCTCCTCACGACCGCAATTGTCCCAACGGACTTTCACCATCCTGATTTCTTTGTTCCGAAGCCGCTTGACCTCGAAATCTTCGATAGAAATGGGCTTGACCTTGGTCGTCAACCCTTCCTCAACCGGTACTTGATCAACCGCTAACACTTGCGACGGCTCTTGCACCGCCTTCCGCAATACTGAGATGTGGAATACGTCATGCAAACAACTCAGTTCCACAGATAATCTCAACCGGTAGGCCGCTTCTCCGATCCGTTCTAGAATCTCGAATGGCCCAAGGTATCTCGGACTCAACTTTTTCAAGCGTCGAACCCGTGACACCCCCTTGAACGGTTTGATCTTCAGGTATACCCATTCGCCAACATTGAACTCCACGTTCCTATGTTTGGCATTAAAATACTTAGCCTGCCTGTCCTGAGCTATAAGCAAGCGCTCTCGTATCGTTCGCACCAAAGAAGTCGCATCTTCGATCTCCTGACGATTGTAAAGTTTCGACTCACCCGTCTCCAACCATGACAACGGTGTGCGACACTTTCTCCCATAAAGAGCTTCGAACGGTGCCATCTGGATACTTGCTTGGTAACTGTTATTGTACGCAAACTCGACCAAGTATAAGTGATCCTCCCACCGTTTTCCGAAGTCCAACGCACACATGCGAAGCATGTCTTCCAATGTCCTGTTGACTCGCTCGGTCTGGCCATCCGTCTGCGGATGAAACGCCGTGCTAAACTTCAGTTTCGAGCCCAACATCTGATGTACTAGCCTCCAGTCATTGGACGTGAAGCGTCCATCGCGATCACTCACAATGCTGCGGGGCACTCCGTGCATTCGCACAATATTATCCACGTAGAGTTTTGCTAGCTTCTCCACCGGATCATCCTTCCTCATCGGGATGAAATGCGACACTTTTGTCAATCTGTCCACGATCACCCAGATGGCGTCGTTTCCCTTCTGCGATCTTGGCAATCCATGCACAAAATCCATAGATATGTCGTCGAATTTCCACTCCGGAATGGGTAAGGACTTCAAGAAACCTCCCGGCTTTTGACATTCCGCCTTCACTAGGGCGCAGGTTTGACACCTCGCCACATAAAGCGCTACATCTTTCTTCAGTCCTGGCCACCAGAATAGTTTCTTCACGTCTTTGTACATTTTTGTACTCCCCGGGTGGATTGAGTACTTGGTATGGTGAGCCTCGTACAACAATTCCTCCCGTAGATTACCTACGTTGGGGACGCACAAACGATCGTCCTTTCTGAGCAATCCGTCCTCCAACATAAATTGGGAATTTGACCCATCCAAAACACCATCCATGAGTTGCTTCATAACATCATCCACAGCTAAAGCCTGCCGAATCCTATCAGCCAGGTCATACTGCACCTCTGTCCAACTCAAACGCGCTTCGGCGCCCGTTTGTCTATCTACACAGAAGATCTCCAGATCCTCTAACTCTTGAATCAATCGTGCATCATGCACCAACAGCCAACTAGCACGTGCGGGAGTTCTGCGACTCAAAGCATCTGCCACCGCATTGCCCTTCCCCGGCACATAATGAATTTTGAAGGTGTAGTCCCCCAGGAACTCCATCCACCTCCTTTGCCGCATATTCAAGTCCTTCTGATCCAGCAAGTACTTCAAGCTCTTGTGGTCGGTGTAGATATCAACTTTCACACCGTAAAGGTAGTGTCTCCACAGCTTCAGTGCATGTATCACGGCCGCTAACTCCAAGTCATGGACCGGATAATTCCTCTCGTGTACCTTCAGCTGCCGCGAGCCGTAGGCAATCACACTCCCACGCTGTAGTAGTACACATCCCAAGCCACTCCCCGAAGCATCACTGTAGATTTCGAATCCCTCGGTCCCACTCGGCGAACATAAGATTGGTGCCGTGGTCAACCGACCCTTTAACTCCTCAAAAGCTTGTGCGCACTCCGGCGACCACACAAACCTTTGATCCTTTCTTGTCAACGATGTGAGAGGTAACGCTATCCGCGAGAAGTTCTCTACGAAGCGCCTGTAGTAGCCGGCAAGTCCTAGGAAACTTCGGACTTCCGCTACCGAGGAAAGAACAGGCCACTCCCGTATCGCCACTATCTTCGCCGGATCTACCGCAATCCCTGCTCCACTAATGATGTGGCCAAGGAAAGCCACCGAGGATAACCAGAACTCGCATTTGGAGAACTTAGCATAGAGCTGGTTCCTCCTCAGTGTCTCCAACACCATGTGCAGATGTTTGTAGTGATCATCTTCGCTCTGAGAGTATACCAGGATGTCGTCGATAAACACGATCACAAACCGATCCGAGTACTCTCTGAATGTTCTGTTCATCAGATCCATAAATACGGACGGCGCATTCGTCAGTCCAAACGGCATAACCGTGAACTCGTAATGCCCATAACGCGTGCTGAACGCCGTTTTAGGGATATCACTCTCCTTGATCTTCAACTGGTAGTACCCAGACTTCAGATCCAACTTCGAATAAACTGTAGACCCCACTAGCTGGTCAAACAGATCGTCGATCCTCGGAATCGGGTATTTGTTCTTCTCGGTGAGCTTGTTCAACTCTCGGTAGTCGATACACAGCCTCAGACTTCCATCCTTCTTCTTGACGAAGAGGACCGGTGCACTCCAAGGTGACGAGCTTGGACGCACGTACCCCTGATCCAACAGTTCTTGCAATTGGACCTTCAGCTCTGCCATCTCCTTCGGCGCTAGCCGATAAGGTGAGCGGGACACAGGTTTGGCACCTGGCACCAGCTCTATTGTGAAATCAATCTCTCTTTGGGGTGGAGCCCCAGGGAGATCATCGGGAAACACGTCAGGATACTCCGAAACCACTGGGATACTATCCAGACTCGTCTTAGGCTTTGCGGCCTCCACTAACGCGAAAAACAGCTCTGCTCCAGCACGAACCGCCTTGACCACCTGAAGAGCAGACATCAGTGTCTTGCTCGCCCCTTTAATGCCCTCGAACGTAGTCTCGCGACTAGTATTTGCCCCCAGTTTAACTTCCTTCCGACTGCAGTCAATATAGGCTCGCTGCTCCGAGAGCCAATCCATCCCAAGGATCACGTCAAACTCCACTAGCGGAAGTAACGACGCCTGCAGATCGAATTCCTGATCCCCAATCTGAATCTTCACGAGGCATACTCTATCTACGCGCATAGAGTATCCATTGGGGAGTAGCACATCCAGTTTGTCCTTAGCCATCGAAGAAGGGACTCCGATGCGCGATACGAATTCTTCGGACATAAAGGAGTGCGACGCTCCCGAATCAAATAATGCCCTTGCTGGGCTATCGGATATCAAAACGAAGCCTAGCATAGGAAATATAAGCTAACATGCAAACAGGTAATTATTCAAATAAGGTTAAACTGCAATAATTTAACTCATACCTGTCACCACGTCAGCCTGTTTGATGGCTTCTTGAAGGCCAAGGTTGTACACCCTGGGCTGAGCTGGAGTATGGTGAGATGCGGATGACTCCGCCATCTTCCCTTTCTCCTCATAAGTTGCTCCTGGCTTTCTCTCGGACTTTGGACGTCCGCTCCAACAATCACGGGCAAAGTGCCCTGGCCTCCCACAGTTATAACAAGCACCTGGGGTGCGCGCTGTCGTTGCTCCCGAGGCACCAGAAGAGGGGGCTTGACTTGACGTCTTGGCCCTCTTATTCCACCTCTGAAACTTTGACTTCGTAGCGTTCGGCACCTTGAACTCGGGCTTCTGCACACCCAGCTCTTTCTTTCCAGAGATTCTTGCCAACTCTCGCTCCAACGATCGAGCCGAGCCGACCAAGGTTAGAAATCCTTGCGTCAACGGCCCTGATAGAAGTACCTTGAGATCATCTCGCAGTCCTTCATAGAAACGGTTCGTCTTCCGTTCCTCATCGCCAAAAGTAGGAGCTGCATAACGACCCAGCCTTGTGAACTCATGCAGATAATCATCCACATTTTGACTCCCTTGTTGCAGTCTGAGGAATTGATTTTCCAGTTCTATCTTCTCGGTCGACGGTAGGTACCGCGCCATGAACATTCTCGAGAATTCTTCAATAGAAACCTCTTCCAACTGTCTTTCGACTAGATGGTGTTGCTCCACACCGTCCCACCACAGCCTTGCCTCGCCATCCAATAAGAAAGTGGCTATGGCGGTTTTCTGATCCGCTTCGGTTCTGGTTGTCGAAAGGATCCGCTTAACGCGTGATAGCCAATCCTCCGCTTGCGATGGGGTTCCACCCCCCGAGAATATTGGCGGATTGAAGCTCATCACGTGCTTCAGCTGACAATCCGTCGTACGCCTTGGTGGTCTAGGCTCCTCAGCCACCACAGGCACTGTCGCTCTCGCAGGTTCTTGCTCAATCTCCGGTGCTGGACGTTGTACCTGCCCTGCAGGTTGGGCATTTAGTGCGGCAAGCACCGCCTCGGTAACCAGCCGAATAGTTTCAGCAGATGGAGGTGTTGCAGGCGCCTCGCTTGGTGCCCTACTCTCCGCTGAACGTGTACGGGCTGACTGCCCTGCCCCACTCCTAGTCACCTAGATAAACAAAACCGACAAATAAGCGACAAGCACATTGCTAAAAAGCAATCATTTGAACATTTAACTTGTTCAAAACTGTGTATTTTCATTCCTAAGTGGACATTCATGGGTTCTTTTTCATGTTATAACGATGACGCACGTGATAGTGCTCACCACCCCTTAAAAGAATTCGTCCGCGAATTCTAATAAGCAAGACCGAAACCGTTAGTCTGATACCAATTTGTAACACCCCTATCCGTCACATGGCATATAGCAGTAGGTCCGGCCGGGGCCCGACGCCATATACCGCAGACAGACCGTGGAGTTACGCATCGCATTATCATACTCACAATTTGAAAGACAACGTCCTACGCAACACCTAGCGGAAGCATTTTAGGTTATTAAAAAGAACCCAACAATAAGCATGAATGTCCACTAATGACAAAACCCATAGGAATGAAACGACTAAAAATACACAAAACAGTCCTCGGCCTTAAGGCCTTACAAACATTGTTCTCTTAACCAAATAGTGTCTTTCATACATCGGCGCGCAGGCCGGCCAAACATGAATATGAAAAACAAAACTAAATCTTCAGCCTTCATGGGCTAGCACTGCAACTTGGGCTTTAGCCTGCTATTTGCCGCTCGGCTCCGCAGCAGCACCTGTAAGAAGCAATCCACCGAAGAGGTGGCAATTTACACGAGTAACCGGTCAGCAACGCTGACCAAATTATAACGACCCCGCCCCGCAATTGCGGGACGGCGGTGCTCCTTCCCTGCATAACAACTAACATAGCAATATATAAATCTATATAACTATTCGCCACAAGTGTCGGCACGCACGGCCGTACACCCCGTGCTCTCAGGGCACTAATTGGAGAATCCGGTCCGGACCCGGTCCGTTCCCGCGATTCCACCGTCGTCTCGTGGACGACAATTCTCGTGAGCAAATAGCCCTTTCAGCCGAAGCCTAGGCCCGTTTCCAGCCCCCCGGGAAGTCCCATGTACTTTAGGTCGCTTCTACCGAGACCACTTGGAATGGGTAGAGTTCCACCCGCCCGTTGCTCACTTCACCACGGCCATTTAGCCATCGGTGCGGGCCAAGTTTCTCCTCATTCCCACAATCGATCAAAACACGCACATAACCCCGTTATGTACCGATTTGCCCTCCAAGGCAACATCGTGGCGGCAATGCGATTCCGCCCAAGCTTTCCGGGTGCGCCTCGAGGTTAATCCCCAAGGATCCCTGTATGCAATCTACCGCGTAGAAATTTCGGAAAACTGAAATCATCGGTGCGGAGTCTTCTCCGACCATGCAATGCAACATCACCGATTCGGGCTAAACCCGAATGGGCTTCACACACAATGCCTACGCCCGTACTTCGATTCCGGGCTCTAACAACGGGGACTTTACATATCTACCCGAAGGGATTCCGCTCCTCAACGCTTACTCGCGAGAGGGGGATTTCCCCATGCAAAGGAAGAAGGGCGACTACACATGCCCTATGAAGAGGATCGTTACCCTCGTAGATTTTCGCGCGCCCGTCATGAAGAAGTAGACGGTTGAAAAGCTTCGCCTCGCTCTTGCCGTCGAGGATCCGGTCTCGGATCGAGATTCGGTGCTCCGGTGCTCCGCCGGCGGCCGGATCTCCTCTTCTCCTTCCTTGCTCTCCCTTCTCTCTAAACTTTTAGAAAGAGAGTCTAGGGTTTGAAATGAGGGTTTAGAACCCTTCAACCCTAAATTAAATGTTTGGGCGGACCATCCTAGGCCGTTAGATGAGATTTGATGGAAAATCGGACGGCCACGGAGTCATTTTACGGATCCTGCACCCGTCCGCACGACCAGTGGCGCACGGTCAGTGGTCGTGCGCCCTATGTCAGTGATCGTGCGTTTTCGTTAAACAGGGATTTGGCATTATATTTTCTTTATGCACGACCAGTGGCGCACGGTCAGTGGTCGTGCGCCCTGTGGTCAGTGATCGTGCGCTAAGGGAAAAACTGCACAGTTCAACGCCCTTCCGCCGACGGTTACTCTACCGCGAGGCGTTAACTCCCACCGACTCCAGGACTGAACATGGGGTGTTACAACAAGCCTAGCATTGTTCCTTACAATGATTACATTTGCATCCAACTTGTTTCTATACACCCACTTGGTGCCTATGATCAGTTGGCCTTTAGGTCTTGGAACCAAAGTCCATACTTTACATCTCTCAAACTGATTGAGTTCCTCTTGCATAGCAATGATCCACTGGGGATCTAGCTCAGCATCTTTAATGGTGAGGGGCTCAATCTGTGAAAGGAAATAAGCATGCATCACATCCTGTCTTAACTGATGTCTTGTTTGAACACCAGCTGATATGTCTCCTATCACTTGAGATGTGGGATGATCTCTAAGTGTGACAACATCAGCAGGTGGGATGTAATCTTCAGCAATAGTTGGGATTAATTCCTCAGGAGGAATTTGATCTACTATTGGTGGAACAACAACAATCTCTGCAAGGTCTTCATCACTGTCTGATTCAGTGATATGAAGAGTTGAAAGATGGAGAATTTCTTGAGTGACATTTTTGGTAGATTCTTGTACCTGCAATGAACTTGAGGAAGGGGACGTTTCCTTCTCCTTGTAAAACATTTGGGATTCATCAAAGGACACATGAACAGACTCTTCAATTTTAGAAGATGATTTATTAAATACCCTATAAGCTTTGCTTACTTGGGAATATCCAAGAAAAATTCCCATTGAAGCTTTTGCTTCAAATTTTCTAAGATATTCTTTATTATTATTATGAATATAAACTATACAGCCAAAAACTCTAAAATAATTTATTTTAGGTTTCTTTCCTTTAAGCAACTCATAAGGAGTTTTACACTTAAGCTTGTGTATCAGACTTCTATTCAAGACATAGTTGGCTGTACTAACAGCTTCTGCCCAATAGGAAAGAGGCATATTAGCATCTGCCAACAATGTGCCAGCAGCTTCAATCAGGGTTCTGTTCTTCCTTTCAACTACCCCATTTTGTTGGGGAGTTCTAGGAGCTGAGAAGCTATGTTTGATACCTTCTCTCTCACAGAATTCTTGCATGAGAAGAGAGTCAAACTCAGTACCATGATCACTTTTGATCAAGGCCACATGAGTAGAGTACTCAGTCTGCACACATAATAGAAAATCTATAAGGGCTTTGAAGTTATCAGCCTTAGTTCTCAAAAAGAACACCCAAGTGAACCTAGAGAAGTCATCTACAATGACTAGGGTGTAATAATTCCCTCCTAAACTCTGTACATTTATTGGGCCAAATAGGTCCAAATGTAATAAATACAGGATTCTAGGAGAATCACTTTTATTTACTGATTTAAATGAATTCTTGGTTTGCTTGCCGAATTGACAAGCCTTGCATAGGCTCTCCTTCTTGTAGGGGCAAGAAGGTAAACCTCTAACAAGGTTGTGTTTAGATAACCTAGATATATTCTTGAGGTTAACATGGCTAAGCCTTTTATGCTATAAAGTATTGTTATTGGTTACTTCATTAAATAAGCAGATTTCAGAGTGAGTTGAGTTAAAATCTACTAAATAAATGTTACCTTGTCTAATACCTACTAGTACAACATTATTATTTAAAGTAATATTACAAAGGGAGTTAGAAAATGATACCTGGTATCCAGCATCACATAACTGACTTACTGAAATTAGATTATGCTTCAGTCCAGTTACATAAGCAACTCTCTTGAATGTTACAGCTCCAATTGTCATCTTGTCATAGCCTTCAGTTTGACCACAGCTTGAATCTCCAAAGATTACCTTTGGGCCAAGCTTTGCCTTGAACCTTGACAGATGTTCTTTATTTCCTGTCATATGCTTGGAGCAACCACTATCCAAATACCACTTATTTTGAGTGATAGGATAGGTCTTCACCTGCAAATTAATCAATTAAACATTGTGGACCCAAGTAACCTTGGGTCCCTTGTTTTTCACATAAGAAAAACTGGAAATAAATGAATAAGCAGGCTGAGGGTGATAACCTAACGGGCAAGATCAACTAGGTGGGATTCTCCATGCTGATGATGGGTCAATGAACCTAGGGTTTCTATTTTCATTCTAGTTTCTAAAGTTCTGGATGAAGTTTTGAAACTCATGTTGAAAACGTCGATCGGCGTTCGATGATTGGTACCCAGATTGTCGATCTCCGTTCGACCACTGGGCCTGCGATCGTCGAGCAGCGTTCGACGCTCTTTGTAATTCCTTAAATTTTTGTTTTCTTTTCTCTCTTTTAGCTTTATTTAAAGCTCTATTAACTTGATTAACTTGCTCAGTGTTCTTTATTCCACTAGATGAAATAAAATTCACTGGAGTTGAAAGTTGGTTTTTAAGAATGATTGGGGGTTCACTAGAAGATGCTCCTAAGCCTAATTTGTTATTGCCTGACCTAGTGTTAGACATGCTGGTTATTTCAAGCAACTTAAGTCTTCTACCATTCAGAGATTCTTCTAACCTTTTTGACTTAGCTAATTCATTCTTAAGGAATTTTATTTCTTCACTAGAAGTAGTGAGTTCTGCTGTTAACCTAATGTTTTCATTAGAAATTGATTCAGATTCAGCTAGATTAATTCTAAGCTCTTTTATTTCCTTTTCAGAGCTAATTAAATCTAAACATAAAGATTTAAAATCTGATTTAAATTCATCAGATGTAAAATCGTAAGAAGACAATACCTCATCTTCAGTTGGCATTTCTTCATCAGAATCTGAACTCTCTGCAGCTGAGTGATTGCTGCAGGCATAAATTGCCATCAGGCAAACTTCCTTTGCCTTCTTTTCTTCTTCATCCTCACTGGAGCTTGAGGAAGAAGATTCCTCATCAGAATCGCTCCAGGTTTTAGCAACAAAGCATCTCTCCTTCTTTTTGTTCTTGTAGGAGGATGGCTTGGAATGCTTCCTGTGCTGATCCTTTTCTTTCCTTTTATCTTTATTCTTTTCCTCTGGATAATCTGGAAGAATATGTCCAGGCTTCCTGCAACCATAGCAAATTATTTCTTTAGTAGGAGTGCGATCATACCTTGGTTTTTCTTCATATTTTGAAGACTTCTTTCTGAAGTCTTTCCTTCCCATCTTGAGAAACCTTTTGTCAAATAATGCCATCAGTTCCTCATTGGACTGGCTGCCTTCAGAAGTGTCAGCAGCTTTGAGAGCAAGGGTTTGCTCTTTTCTTGTAGGAGTTGGGGTCTTTGTTTCAGCTTTAGCTTCCCTGGACTTCAGCACTTGCTCAAAAGACTTGAGCTTGCCGAGAAGGGCTTCTGTTGAGATTTCTGTTGTGCTTCTGGCCTCCTTGATAGGCCAGATCCTTAGATCCCATGTGCTAGGGAAGCACATAAGAATCTTATCATTGACCTCTGTCAATGAGATATCCTTATCAAGAGTCCTCAGCTCATTGATGATTGAGCTGAGCCATGTGTACATAACTTCAACTGATTCAACATCAGTTTTCTTGAAATTCTCATACTGGGAGATGAGGTTGGACATTCTGTCCTTCCTCTCATCAGCTGAACCAGCTACAATCTGGTTCAGCGTATCCCACATTGCTTTTGCTGAGGAGCAGTCAGCAACCTTCTGGAATACTTCATCGGGCATTGTTTGAGCCAGAATGTTCATTGCCTTGGCATCTGCTATCTTTGCCTTTTTGTATTCA
The DNA here is from genome assembly GCA_039513925.1 of Platanthera zijinensis. Classification (NCBI taxonomy): domain Eukaryota; kingdom Viridiplantae; phylum Streptophyta; class Magnoliopsida; order Asparagales; family Orchidaceae; genus Platanthera; species Platanthera zijinensis. The sequence goes on from CM077084.1 coordinate 176,062,842, forward strand.
TCATTGTAGTCTGGAGGAGGCACTGCACTCATATCAGTTGATGATGAGGCAATAGCTGCAGCAGGTGCTCTTGGTGGTCCTGTCAAAATAGAAGCAAAAATACTCTCATCAATAGAGTTCATATATAATTTAATCCTTGCCTTCCAGAGGCTGAACTTAGCCAGATTGCATGCTGGAGGTCTGGTGCTAGAGTAATCCTTGAACTGGGCCATGATAGTGAAAGTGAATATCTATAAATTTTGGTATCTATCAGGATCTTGTGACTTAGGTGTTAGCCTATTCAGTCAGACAACCTCCCTCTGATACCAATTGAGAGCACTTAGCGCAACCACTCGCACCAAAAGCCCGGAATGATGGAGGACGGCGCCACTAATCTTTATATAAAAGGTCCTCGGGCGGGTCCACGGGGTAGCCAATTAAGCCATTACCGCATAGCACCGCAGCGCGGGGGCGATTCTGAACCGCAGCCGCAACAATCCCCCCCGGAAACGACCCCGGGGTTTCAAACCCGCAACCTCCCTCTGATACCAATTCAATGAAAAGGGGATAGATACTACTCTAGAGGGGGGGGGGTGAATAGAGTAATCAAAAATTGCACTAGCAAAGTTGACTGTCTACTCAACTCCCTTGGAGTTAATTGCGGAATGAAGGTTATAGATATTTGAGATTAAACCTTAAAGCCTAACACAAGTGATGTGCACAAAAGGCAGCCAACTGTAATTACAGTTAAGGCTAGGAATCCTAAACAGCAACTAGCAAACCTAGTTAAAATCTAATCACAGCCACAATGCAAGTAATTAATTAAAGCAATCCAGACGACACAAGGAATTTATAGTGGTTCCCCAAACAACTTGGGTACGTCCACTCTTCTACCAACAAGGTAGGAATCCACTCATGTTTTTGATCAGGTGCCCTGCCACCAACAAGATCTGCTTCTGGTAGATCCAGAAACCCTTTAGACTTTTGATCAGGTGTCTAAAAACCAACATAGGTTTTTGATCAGGTACCCTGCCACCAAGGGATACTTTTGAAGGGAGTAATAACCCTGTACAGGAGGGGGAAAGGAGGTTAAGGTGTCTTCTCTATTTTACAATAGATTAGACAAGCACAATAACTTGCACTGAGCTAGAAAGCTCTAAAAGAATCAAGGCTCCCCCTGGCTAAAAGAATGTCAAGGTGAAGTCTTGCTTCAGTGCAGAAACACTTCAGAAAATACTGAAGGAAAAAAGTTACAAGAAGATAAATAATATGAAATAGAATTTCTTCTTTAGCAGCTATCTTCTTCTTCTTCTTCTTCAAAAAGCTCTGAGTGTGAAACTTCCTGGAGGCAGGAGAACTCAGGTTGAAGAAGAGTGAAGAACTAAAACTTCTTCTCAGTTAGATGTGAATGAGCTGAGAGCAGTTGGAAACTGTAAGTTCTTAAGCTTGAATGCTGCTGATAGTTTTTTGGTATGTGAGAACTAGTTAATTTCTTTCTTCAAAGAAGTCTTTATATAGCAGCAGCAGCAACGGCTCTTACTTGAGTTTGAATCTTGTCTTCTACTGAACTCTGCAAGCTGGGCTGCAAAAAGCATAAAGCAAAACACAGATACTGCAGACAGATATCCTATAAGAGGATAAAGCTTTCTAAGAAGCTGCAAACAATTCTGATGAAATAATATAAGAGAAAGTCACATCAGAAGAGACTCTTTACAGCCAAGGAAGACTTTTTGAGTCTAACGGCTATAAAAGACAGCCTGACAGATAAAGCAGAAAACATATCTCAGCTAATTAGACAAACAACTTTGTCAGAAAAAGATTAGCTCATGCATAAGGAATAGAAAAGATATTGCATGGAAATGTTATCACAATTTATTCAAATAATCTTTTATAAAATGTGCCAAAATAATTATGAAATTAATCACATCATAGAAGACGACAAAACTACTCAAGACATACAGCAAAACGTCGAACGACCCTCGGAGATCGTCGACCGAAGCACGGAGATCGTCGACCTATCGGACAGATAGTCGAACGATCCAGATAGTCGAACTATCAAAGAAGATAGTCGAACTACCTCAGCAGATAGTCGACCTATCAGAACAGATAATCGAGCTATCAGATAGTCGATTTATCCGGACAGATAGTCGAACTACCAATCAAAACAGATAGTCGACCTATCAAGCAGATAGTCGACCTATCACAGAAAACAGATAGTCGACCTATCAACAGATAGTCGACCTATCAAAGCAAAACAAATAGTCGACCTATCAACAGATAGTCGAACTATCAGATAGTTGAACTATCCAAGCAGATAGTCGAACTATCAAAACAGAGCAGATAGTCGACCTATCAACAGATAGTCGAGCTATCACAGAAAGCAGATAGTCGACCTTTCAACATATAGTCGAGCTATCACAGAAAGAAGATAGTCGACCTATCAACAGATAATCGAACTATCAAACAAAACAGATAGTCGACCTATCAACAGATAGTCGAACTATCAGATAGTCGAACTATCCAAGCAGATAGTCGAACTATCAAAGAAGACAGATAGTCGACCTATTAACAGATAGTCGAACTATCACAAAAAGCAGATAGTCAACCTATCAACAGATAGTCGAACTATCAAAGCAAACACAGATGGTCGATCTATCAACAGATAGTCGAACTATCAACGCAGACAGAACGTCGACCAACTGATAGACGATCATCGATCAGCCGATAGACGATAGTCGAGCGGCGTTCGACCATAGTCGAACGAAAAATTACTTAGCCAGATTTTCATCTGGACAGGCAATTCTACACAACTAGAGAATCTATCCTATCAACTAACCATTGACCATAGATAAATCTTGGGTCAAGAGACAGAAAGAGAAGACTAAACTCAAATCAAAACCTAGGGTACCAACATGATCTCCTCATGATCATCGCAACAGGTACACGCCTCGCCACATTCTCAAATTCATGGAATATATAATTAGAATGGTGTGTGCTTAGAACAAAATACACTATTCCTCGCCCTTCTCCTCCCCTTGCGATGAAATGCAAAAAGCTCAAAAAATCTACAGAAACTCATAGAAGCAATGGATCCAAGAAGGTTAGATTTCCTATTTGAGGGTTCAGAGCTGGTTAGAAATGGGTTCAAGGGAAGTACTTGAGTTATACTCTAATGCTAAGGTCGACTCATCATACGCGAAAATAAGGTCTTCCATTAGTAGAAATAAGGTCAAGGTTACCCCCCAAAAGGCTAAGCAGGGCACTACAACTGTCCAAGTTTAGGATGTTAGATGAAGAAGAAGAATTGGATGAAACCGAAGTCAAAGCTTCCCTGAAGTGGTGTGGATTGTCTAAGCACTCCACTAGATCAATCTTGATAAGAGAACTAAACTTGATGGGAAAATTCCTAGCAGATGTTGTTAGGAAGGCACTATTGTGCAAGTTTGGCTCTCATGATAAAATTTCCAATAAGATGTTCGAACTGATGGTAAGGATAATTATTTCCAAGAAAACAAATTTGGGAAGGGTACTCTTTAACAAAATTATAGAATGAATCCCAAAGCCAAACCTGGGAAGGATTCTATCTTTGTTTCTGTACAACACAGTACCAGGGATCCTTAACATAAGGCTAGGAACAAAAATTCATCATATGAGGAGGATGGACACCAAAATGCTCGAGAGGTGGGAAAGAGTTCTGTTACCACATGCACAGACTGTTGAAAAGAAGAAGAAGGAAGCTGTTCTGACTACTAAGGAGATCACTAATAGAAGTTCCTCTAAGAAGAGTGAAGAGGAGCCTCATAGTTCCCAGCTTATTGAGTTTACTGAAGAGATTAGAAGAGACATGAGTGCTTTGATATCAATATTTTCTGAACCTGCTACAAGGAACCAAGTGGTTGGCACACAGTATGAAGTAATCCAAGCTAAAGACATAGACATTCTGTCTTATTTGCTAGTAGAAAATATCTGTGCAGAAGTTGAGGTGGAGACTTCCCCGATCCTTGTTCCTACTGAGGGGGATATTGTACAATTAGTCCAAGAACAACTAGACTCATTCATTGAAAATCTGCAAAAAAGGATTGCTCAAACTCCAATGGGTCCTGAAGTTCTTCTATTTTCTCCTCAAGGTTATCAGGAGTAAGTCCTTGAGAGGATGTTAGAAGATGCTCCAGTCACAGCTGCCTCAGAACCAAAAATTCCCTTGGAGAATATAGAAGACCAAGATATCCAGATGGACATGGCTGAGGTTGAGGGGGAGATTCACTCTGAACATCTTGCTCATGATACAATGTATAATATTGACTCCTCTGAGTCTAACAAAGAAAACTCTACGGTTGATGCACCTGCTACTGCACACTCTTCAGAGTATATGATAGTTGATCCTGAAGACAGAGAAGTTGCTAAGACAAAAAAGCAAAATGTCTGTGAGGAAGGGACATCTCATCCAGATGATCAAATGTCATCCTCCTTCCTTACCAAACTAAAAGGTTTACTTGATGATCAGTGACAACAACTAGAACATTACATTGATGACTCCATCAAGGGAGTGAGACAAGATCTGTCCACTGAGATAAATTCAATCAGGTTAGAAGTCAAGTTACTCAAAGCTAACACAGTTTCATTCTTCCACAGGGCTTCACCTGATGTACCTTTACTGAATGTACGTTGGCTGAAATAGGACATACTCAAAATGATATCCTGGAGATCAGAACAAAATAGCAAGTAACATGGAAGTGATTCACAAAGTATATTAGAATTTGATGCAAACACATAGAACTATAATTGAAAGAAGAATGGATGCATGTACTCAAATTCTGGATGATTACATGCTGGACGTTAAAAATTATATCACTAAGGGAGTCAACTTTCTGGATGAATGACTCCCTATAGCCAAGAACTCCGTAACTACAACTGTAGGTGAAGAAGTTAGAAAGCTGGAGAAAGTAATGATAAAGGCTAATACTAAAAATGCTATGTGGATTACAAATGTAATCAGTGGCTCAATGGGTATTGAGCCACTCTCATTTGAAACTATCAATCCTTCTCTAATTCTTGAAGATCTATATGGTGCTCAATATGGTGCTAATCAGAGTGGTGGCCAATATGCTGAACAGAATGGTGCTCAGTGGGTTGAACCTTCAATTGCTGATATAATCCTTACATTCGGCCACACTATTGATAAGATTGTCAGGGCCAAAGACAAGTCAATTGCTGAAGAAGAGGAAGAAGTAAGGCTCAACAAAAAAAAATATATAGAAGACATGGATACTAGGCCTTACATTGAGAAGTGGAGTCCTCAATCAAGGACCATTATCTTGTCTTCTTGGGATCAAATTAAAGATCAAAAAACTGATAGGGGAAAGCTCTATAGCTCCCTAGAGTGGGCCAAGCTTGAAAAGAATGAAGATATAAGGAGAAAATTGAGAATAAAAAATCAGGTGCACTGGCACCAGATGCTGTGGAGCCCAGAAAGTATTTCCCCAAATCCTACAGTTACTTTGAAAGACAGAGGGAAAAGGAAAAGGACAACAAAGAAAAATTGCAGGCTGCCAAGAAACCTGGTAGGGGGATTGTGATTAAGGAACCTAAAACTTGAGATGTTTCTTTCTTTCCTTAAGGGGCTGTAGGAATATGAACATTTTGTATTAAGCACACAATTTGTTTATGAATATTTCCATAAATAAAAATCTTACTTATGTGTGTTTACATCATATGGATTACATTTACATCTTATTAATTTCAAATTCTGTAATGTTTATATGCTTAATTAAGTTAAGTGTATATCATTGACTGAGGTTCTATATTCTTCAAATTGTTGGGTCTTTTGATCACAATGTCCTAAATTTGAAGAAGGCCCACAAGTCAATGGTATACACATGCATGTATTTGATGCATGCCCTTAATTCAATGTATGAAGGTTGCTCTCTGTTGAGCTGATTTGACAGGTTGTCAAAGTCACAAAGTCAGATGGACTCATGACAGGATGCTGGTAAAGCAAAAAATCTGGTTAAGTTCAGAAACGTTGTGTGAAGGCAGTTCACTCATTGCCAAGAAGCAAAAGCGTCAACTGATGCTCAGATAGTCAAAGCCTCTGTATTGTCATAACAGAAATCTAGCAAAGTCCGAAAGCGTTGGTGATGGCAATTCACTCGATGCTAAGAAGCAAAAGTATTGATTGATACTCAGACAGTCAAAGCCTCTGTATTTCCAAAGCAAAAAATTAGCAAAGTCAAGAAGTGTTTAGTGAAAGTATTTCACTCAATGCCAAGAGGCAAAAACATCGACAGGACAACGTGCATTTAATGTCGCAGGGTTGCTGTCAAAGAAATTTGTCTAAGTCTAGAAGCATTGTGTAAAGGCAGTTCAATCAACGATGCCTTAATAGATAATCCTACTAAGTACATAAGCATTGAGTGAAGAAAGGTCACTCAATGCCTCATCAAGAAGACCAGCAAATTAGAAAGCATTGAGTGAAGAAGGCTCACTCGACACCTTCATGCATAGCAGATTAACTAAGTCCAGATGCGTCGAGTAATGAAGGTTCACTCGATGCCTAATCTATTAGACTATAAAAGTCTATATGCGTTGAGTGAGAAAGGCTCACTCAACTCTCTCAATGCCTCAAGTTGTAGAATCTGCTAAGTACTTTTCCATTTAGTGACAAGGCCTCACTCAATGCCTATGAAATCTATCTGAAATTTACTAAGTCCAGAAGCACTGACTCATGCTGACGTCAGCAGAAATTAAAATATCGCAAGATCGTCTTACTAAAGGACCAAAGGCACCGCTTGCCTTTAGTACAGCTGTGATGCAAGAAGAAAAATTTACAACTACCAAACAAAGTGGTCCATACCGCTCACAGAGTCATTGGATGGCCGAATAAAAATTTAGAGATCCGAGAAAAAGAAATCAACTTTTGGAAACAAGGGCTTTTGAGCTTCATCTTCCTCCTCTTGACAAAATTACAGAGATTGAAGAAAAACGCTTTCACTGTTGTTGGGAAGTACCCCACAGTTAGCGGTTGATAGTCTCATATTCAACTGCAAGTTAAGGAAGACTTCGTTTTGAGTTACTTCATAGCACAAGTAGAATTAATAAAGGCCTATGGTTCCGATGGATTAAATATGCTTTCTTAGGTTCAGTAATTAAAATAAATACATCGCATATAGTTTCTCTAATTAACTCTATCGATTACTCAAGCAATTGACGACATAATTTTCAACATCAAACAACACAAAGGGTCATTACTCCTTGTAGAGATTAAACAAGGGCTATATGCCAATGTTCGCTCAAGCGAATAGGACCTACCCAATCCAAACAATTAGCACTTCAAATGAATATTATACGCAAACATTCACAATTCCAATAAGAGAAAATCCAGACAAAAATAGCGATTTAAAATGAAGTCCTTATCAATCCCAAAAATTAATTAATATGAGGGTATACCAAATCACATGAACTCAAGGGGAAATCAAAGGTGATGAACCCAATTTCTTCTAGTGTGCAGGAGATCTACCCGCTCCAATTTATACGAAAAATATTCGGACAATTAATGCTTAAAATTTAGATTTTAATTAGTACGATTTTAATATAAATCAGTACAATTAACCAGCCTTCTAATTCCAGCAAATCTCACAAATAGTATTAGAATAAAATCACACAAGAGATGTTTAGAAATTCATTACCCAAACCCAAGAGGTCTGTCCACAATATTGAGTTGAGGAAACACTCACGATGGTGGTAGATTTTCTATTTCCAGGAAAACCAACGGATCCGCCCGGGACGATTTAAACGTAAGTCGTTCTCCTTTGCAAAAAAACCCTAGAAGAGGGAGAAATTTTGAGGGGCATTATATATGGAATGTGGAGAGAGAAAAGGTGGTGGAAAAGAGAGGGTGGGTCGATTCTTTTATGGGGATGAAGATGGTCGGGTTTGGCATTGGTGATTAAAAGGTTGGTTGGCTTTGGTGTTGAAGGAGAAGAGAGGGCTCAAGTTTGTAGTTGATGTGGGTGGCCAAATTTTTTGAAGTGGAGGGAGAGGGTGGCGGCTAGGAGGGTGGCCGACTAGGTTTTTGGGAGGGAAAGAGGGTCTTTGTTTAGGAGGAGAGAAGAAGGGTTGTTTAGGGGAGAACTAGAGGAGGAGGAAGAGGAGGGGAAGAGGAGGTTGAGATAGAGAGGGGAAAGGAAGTTGTCGACGACCAAGAGTGGAGGGAAAGAGGGAGGGCCAAAATAGGCAAGGAGGAGGAAATCTCAATAGATTTATGGTTTCAATTCTGTATTCTTCTTCATTTTAATAATCAACATAAGCATGGCTATATATAGCCAACACCACTCCATCTCCACCCTTCATGAAAATACAAACTCTTGATGGTTATAGGTGTTGGTGTTACCATGGTGATCTAGAAGTGATCAAGCATGTAGCCTCAATGCCAACTCAGTATGAGCCAATAAGGGTCGCACATAAGATTGTGGAGAAATATGGAGTTTGGATCTATATGGTATAGCTCATAAGATGAGCAAATGGACTTAAAATATTACAAGGCAAATGCATCGAGTATATTGAGACCACTCAACGCCTTCATCGAGTTAAGGGTTGACTCGATGAATGGTGGCGTTCATTGAGTTTAGTGTGTTCAATGATTTGTCGAGTCAAGGAGTTGATTCGTCGAGTATTGCACTTAAGCGTTGAGTGTGTTGAGTCCATTCAACCATTCATCGAGTCAATGTGTTGAATTTACGGATCTAAGTCTTAGGCATTGAGTTTATTGAGATCACTCAACGCCATTGCGCAGAAGGCGTTGGCAGCGTTGAGTCCATTCAATGCTTTCGTCGAGTCAAGTGTAGATTCAGTTGAAGGTTAGTGTTGAGTTCATCGTGTATCCTATGGATACTCGACGATTTGTTGAGTATAGAATGATACTTGTCGATTCATCGTTTATGTTATAGATACTCAATGGTTTGTCGAGATATGGGTTGTCTAATAAAATTCTGGATTCTAAGCGCTAAGTTTGTCAAGCTGAGTTCGACGAGTGCTGGACTTTATCACAGAGTTTGTCAAGCTGAGTTCGAAAAATGACGTTAAACGAATGATGGACTTTGGCACAGAGTTCGTTGAGTTGAGTTCGATGAATGAGTTTGACGAATGCTGGCTGTTGGCGCTAAGTTTGTTGGGCTGAGTTCGACGAATGTCCAAGCCGAGTCAAATATTGACTTCCTGAATATTGGAATGAAAGTCCTGGGTTTGCGGATAATGATAAAAGTTGTTGTACTTATTGTTGCGCGCTAGGGTTCGAAGAAAATAAACGCAACCGAACTAGCAACCCGATGAGGCAAGTATACCTATCGAATTGTAGCAAGGGGACACAAGTGTCGTATTAAGATCCGGGAACTGTTGGCTAAGCTTACTCACACGAACGCTATTATCTTATCGACGGAAAAACTAGGGTTTTAGAAAATCTAAGTGCAGGGGAGAAAGTAAAGCTATTCTAGAAAAAGAAACATTGCAATTAAGAGGGCTATTAAGTAAACAACTAAGCTAGAAAGGAAACTACTGCAGTTAAATAAAGAGCACAAGACAGGTGATTACTACGAAAGGTAGAAAATATGAAATGGAAATGCACCCGATCAAGATTCACCTCGGCTAAAGACGATTAATAAAATGCGATAAAAATCTAAACTTAATAGGATAAGGGTCCTTGACCGTGGAGGTTCCTAAAGCTTGAACACGCTTCTCTCGAAGTCGTGCCCAACTGAGTTTAGGAAGGTCCGACCGACTCTCGTCTAAATCGGAGGCCTAAAACTCGCTTTACGCGGTGAACCCCACTATTGGATTTTACTCCAATCCGGGAGATTTGGACGTCTGCCTCTCTCGAGGGGTGCGTACAACTCCCTTTACTCTTGAATGCTCACTTCATTCTTTCGGCCTCTCGGCTAGCCCAGAATGAAAGCAAAGGAGGAGAGTATATATCGAAAATATACCTCCGACCCGTGATAAATCAAGAGTAATTCAAGGCCCTAACCTAAAAAGAAAAGATTAATTAAAACATCATAACATAATCGCTCTAACCTCGGATCATCAAGATCGAGTACAAGGAGGATTAGTTAATCATAATGGAGTGGAGGGGGGAAGATGAGTAGAAAAGCATAAGAAGAACACAAACTAAAAAAAAACACTTTTATTAATAAAAAGGGCAAGTTACACTATTGAAAATTAAAGTTACAAGTGCATGAAAATTAAACCCTATTCTAGCCCTACATTAAGCACTAAGCAAGAAGAAAATTACATTAAAAACTAGCACAAACTATGATTAAACTAGGGTTAACCAAAAAGTACAAAGAGAGGGAGAGAGAGAGAGAGAGAAAGCATGAAAAAGGATCAAGAAACAAAGGGGCAGCACCTCCCCCACTCAACCAAAGCTTGCTGAAATGGAGAGGGGGGGGCTCAATTTATAGAAAAAAATCTCGGGTTGGTCACGCCCTCCGACACGCCCTAGGGGGGGCGTGTCAGGGGGCATGACAGGTACGGATTTGACCTCGGGCTCTGGATTCTGGCGGGAGGGATGATTACTTCGGTACGTCGGTGGTCACGCCCTAGGTCACGCCCGTGACAGGGGGGCGTGACAGGCATGTCATGTCCAAATCATCGGTCGGAAATCCGTCAGTCGCCGAAAAAGGAGGGTGTCACGCCCATGTCACGGGCGTGACATGGGGCGTGACAGTACTATTTGCGTGCTGAGGCGGAAGGGCATTTAATGCGGCGGCAGCTTTGCGGCAGAGGGCGACACGCCCCTGGTCACGCCTAGTGACATGCCCAGGGAGGGCGTGACAGGGGGGCGTGACAGCGGTTTTGACCGTTCCCTTCCAGCAGGTGTCCTCGGGATCGGGTGACACGCCCTAGGTCACGCCCAGGGAGGGCGTGACAGGGGGGCGTGACAGGCCATTTTGTCAATTTTTCTGAAAACCTGCAAAAAGACAGGAAAAAGTTAGTGGCAATAAAATTTACATAAAAAGGATAAAAATAAACTAATAATAGACAAAATTTGTACAATATAAAATATAAAATACGATAATAGTTTAGGCTACAAAACGTATTATCAAATTCCGCCAAGCTTAAGCCTTGCTTGTCCCCAAGCTAAAATATAAAAACTAGATATTTATAAAAAGGACTAATCAAAAAGTTCTAATTATGCCTACACAAGTACTATGCGAAATTCTTAGTAGGGAAAAGGTGAAATGTAAGTCTAAAACAATTATTTAGGTATGGTAAAACTTTTAAAAACTTTACTTAATAAAAACAAATCATCCAAACTTTTAGCGAGATTTTTTTTTAAATGGACTTAAGTAAAGCAACGGAAATGAAAAACACGCATTGAGTTGTTACTAGAGCCAAGCAACGCATTATAATTATATCAATTTAATTATCAAAAATCTAGGTTTAAATCCAAAACTAAAACTGATTTACTGTTTTTCTTTTCTTAGTTGTTAAATAAAAAACAAAAAGCGTGAATCAAAAGGACTTAAATAGGACAGAAACGTTTGGTTTAGGAAAATGATTAGGAGTGGAATTCAAAGATAAACGTGACGGTTTAAAATCACACTAAACCAAAGCAAAGTGTTTCAAAAACTTTCATAAAAATATGTACACATTTTTTTTCTTTTTCTTTTTTTTTTCTTTTTCATTTTTTTTTTCTTTTTTCAAAACAAAGGCCATAAATATTTTTATTTTCCTTTTTGAGTTGGCCAAACAAAAATAAACATCACTTTTGAACATACTTCCTTTTTTTTTTCGAAAACCTTTCTCCACAAAAATCACAAAATACCCTATCAAAAATCGTCAAAATAATTTATGAAACTCAAAAAGGCTAGTGCGATTCGATAGGTTGGAAATTTTGGCTTTGGTGAAACTGAAATGAAGAGAGGAGCTATCAAATGAAATCGGAAAAAGGCTCAAAAACGGCTAACTAGTGGTAAAAGATATTTTAGGTTTGCAGGAAAGCTCAAACGAAAACAAAAATGGCCTAAATCATTTTCACGCTTTTGAATTTATTTAAAACAAAGGTTTGAAAAATTTTCAAAAAGCGAGTCCTAGATAATAAAAGAAGATTGATGAAATTAACTTGAAAATAGAAATAATAGGTGACTTGGATCGTTCACATCTACTACGTTATTCAAAAGTTGACTTTACAAAAGTTATTCAAAAACGAGAAAGAAAATAGTGGATGATGAATTTTTTTGAGAAAGTAAAGGAAATAAACAACAAAAAACCATAATAGAAATGCGAGTTTTAGAAAAATATTTCACCTTAACGTGCTACCGTGAATTAGAAACACAGCATGGCCAACATTTTACTTGTGAAACATAATTAAAAAGGACGATTAGAAATATTATAATTAACTAAGTTGTTTATAGGAGATTTTGAGTAAAACAAAACTAAAAACTAGGGGTACTATTGAAATACCAAAATGTCTAAACTATTCAAAAACACACATATATATTTTTTTTTATTTTGAGAAATATTCTCTTTTTTTGGATTTTGGAATTTTAAGATATTCATTTTTTTTTGGAAATATTTACAATATATACAAAAAGAAGATTATTTACACTACACAAAAATGAAGGAGGAAATCCTCCCCCAAGCTTAAAACAGACATTGTCCTCGATGTCTAAAGAAGGGGATTGGAGAAGGAGAGAAAAATAAAGTACAGAATTGAAAGACAGAATTGAAATACAGGTACTTCCCCGGATTTATTTGCTACGAAAACTGAGTGATGCCGCTCCCCGAATGTCTTCTTTGGACTTCGTGATGGATTCAGCAATGTTGGAGCAGACGATCGCAGAAGCTTCAGCTTGTCGAAACCGTCCGAGGCAAAAATTGTAAAATAAAGAAAACAGAAAAAGATAACTTGGGTTGCCTCCCAAGAGCGCCCTTTGGTTAAAGCGTCGTTGAGCTCGACGCATCAAAAATAATATTGTCCAAAAATATTGTTGTCCCGAAATAAAATTGTTTTTAGCAAAAAAAAAAAAAAAAAAAAGTTCAAGATTAAAGTTCGTGAAGCAGAAACTTAATAGTGTTTGGACTGACATCATCATCACCAGAGAAATACAGTTTAAGACGCTGACCATTCACTTTGAAATTACCCTTATCAGGGTGAGAAATTAAAACAGTTCCATAAGGAAATACTTCTAAAACAGAAAATGGGCCAGACCAGCGAGATTTTAATTTGCCCGGAAATAAACATAAACGACTGTTATATAACAGGACTTGGTCGCCCGGCTTAAAGTTTTTAGGGTGCCTTAAATGTTTATCGTGTAAACGCTTCGTCCGCTCTTTATAAAGTTTATTATTTTCATAAGCATAAGAGCGCCACTCATCGAGTTCATTTAGTTGAAATTTTCGAAGGTCACCGACTGAGTGGGGATCGAAGTTTAAAAATTTTAAGGCCCAAAAGGCGCGGTGTTCTAACTCCACATGCAGATGGCACGATTTTCCATAGACCAACCGATACGGCGTACATCCGAGGGCGGTTTTGTACGCTGTTCGGTAGGCCCATAGAGCATCGTCAAGTTTGGTTGACCAGTCTTTTCTAGAAGTTGAAACAGTCTTTTCTAATATTCTTTTTATTTCTCTATTTACTACTTCGACTTGACCGTTAGTTTGGGGGTGGTAGGCAGTGGACAGTTTATGCGTAACGCCGTATTTAGTAAGGATTTTTGAAAATTGCGCGTTACAGAAATGGGAACCCCTATCGCTAATGATTGCGCGTGGCATACCGAATCTAGAAAATAATTTTTTTAAAAACGTGACTACAACTCGGGAGTCGTTCGTAGGAAGAGCTTGGGCCTCAGCCCATCGTGAAACATAATCAACAGCAACTAAAATATATTTGTTTCCGAAGCTAGAAGGAAGGGGGCCAACAAAATCAATTCCCCAGAGGTCGAAAATTTCGCACTCTAAGAAATAATTTTGCGGCATTTCATTTTTATTAGAAATATTGCCCGACCGTTGGCAACTATCACACCTGCTCACAAAGGCTTGCGCGTCTTTAAACAGGCTAGGCCAGTAAAAACCCGCGCAAAGCACCTTATGAGCGGTGCGAGCAGCTTGATAGTGCCCACCTGTCGGACCTTCATGCAAATGTTTTAGAATATCAATTCCTTCATCAAAAGAAACACATCTCCTTATCACTTGATCCGCACAAATTTTGAAAAGATGCGGGTCTTCCCAAAAGTAGTTCTTCAGCTCAGAAAAGAATTTCTTCTTCTGCTGAGAGGAGAACTCTTTTGGGAGCACCCGGGCCACTAGATAGTTGGCGATGTGCGCGAACCAAGGAGAAGTAGATGTATTAACTAAAAGCAGCTTCTCATCAGGAAAATAGTCATTAAAAGATTTTTCATTTAATTTTTCTATAAAGGGGTTATCTAATCTTGATAAATGATCGGCGGCCAAGTTCTCGGCTCCTCGCTTATCACGGATCTCTAAGTCAAACTCCTGGAGGAGTAAGACCCAGCGAATCAAGCGAGGCTTGGCATCCGTTTTGGCAAGAAGGTACTTGAGGGCCGAGTGGTCCGTAAAAACAATGATTTTTGAAAGTGTAATGTAAGGGCGAAATTTATCAAACGCAAATACTACGGCTAAGAGCTCCTTCTCGGTTGTGGTGTAATTTTCTTGTGCAGATGTGAGGGTTTTACTAGCGTAATAGATGGGGTGGAAGTTCTTAGATATGCGTTGACCTAATACGGCTCCCACCGCAAAACTACTCGCATCGCACATAATCTCGAAAGGAAGGTCCCACACCGGAGCTATCATAATTGGCGCGTTAATTAACTTTTCTTTAATTAATTCAAAGGCAGAAATACAAGTCATCAAAAATGAATGGAGCGTCTTTTTCTAAGAGATGGGTGAGGGGCTTAGTGATCTTGGAGAAGTCCTTTATAAAACGACGATAAAAACCAGCGTGGCCTAGGAAACTTCTTATAGCTTTTATGTTTGTAGGTGGCGGCAACTTCTCAATAACTTCTATCTTGGCAACGTCTACCTCAATACCTTTAGCAGAAATTTTATGACCCAAAACTAACCCTTCCCTCACCATAAAATGGCATTTTTCCCAATTTAGGGCAAGGTTAGTTTCTTCGCATCGTTCTAAGACTTTTTGGAGGTTTTCTAAACATCTATCGAAGGAGTCGCCGAACACGGAGAAATCGTCCATGAATACCTCCATAATGCTTTCTACGTACTTGTCAAATATTGCGAGCATACATCATTGGAATGTAGCCGGCGCATTGCATAATCCAAACGGCATTCTTCGGTACGCGAAGGTGCCGAAGGGACAAGTAAACGTAGTTTTCTCTTGGTCCTCGGGAGAGATGGGTATTTGAAAGTACCCCGAGAGGCCATCGAGAAAACAATAAAAGCTATGGCCGGAGAGACGTTCTAAAATCTGGTCGATAAACGGTAGAGGAAAGTTGTCCTTACAGGTGGCGTCATTTAACTTACGGTAATCTATGCACATACGCCAACCCGTCACCGTCCGTGTCGGGATTAATTCATTATTCTCATTACTAACTACGGTTATCCCTCCCTTTTTTGGAAATACCTGAACGGGGCTAACCCACTTACTGTCTGATATAGGGTAGATAATTCCTGCGTCTAATAGTTTCATAACCTCGCCCTTAACTACTTCTTTCATATTCGGGTTTATACGGCGCTGAGGTTGGATAGAGTTACGCGAATTATCTTCCATTAAAATTTTATGTGTACAGAAAGATGGGCTTATGCCCTTGATATCAGAAATTTGCCAAGCAATAGCCCGGCGATGCTTACGTAGAACTAGAAGAAGTTTATCGTTCTGCGTATCCGTGAGGTAGGCCGAAACGATAACTGGTAACTTGGAGTCTTTTTCTAATAAAGCATACTTAAGGTGTTCGGGAAGTTCTTTAAGTTCTAGGGTAGGGGGTTCTTCATAAGAGGATTTTGAGATTCTTTCTTTTTCAAAAATAATATCTTCATAAACTTTTTTATAAGGAACGTAATAAGGGGTGGGGCTAGCAGCCAAGACGGCTTCTTGTACAGATTCAGTGGTAAGAAAAGAGGAAGAACAAAAATCAGAAAACTCTTTTTCAAACTCAGAAAGACAATAAGAAGATTCATCACTTCCTTGCAGTGATTCTGTTGTAAGAGAAGAGGAGCAAAAAGTATAAAATTCTTTTTCAAAGTCGGCGAGGCAGTAGGAAGAATCATCACTCACGGCGTCTATGAAAAAACATGAGTCATCGTTCGCTAAGGTGTTCTTCATCGAAGGGGTGATCGGAAATGTGACTTCGTCGTCGCCTACTCGAAGAAAGAGCTTACCATTGCTTACGTCAATGATGGCTCGGGAGGTGGCAAGGAAGGGTCGGCCAAGGATCAGGGGAACCTCGACGTCTTCTTCGATGTCCAAAATGACAAAGTCCACCGGGAAGATGAACTTGTCGACTTTCACTAGAACGTCCTCCACTATTCCTAACGGATATTTGACGGATCTATCGGCTAGCTGGATACTCATACGCGTGGGGTTAAGGCTACCAATCCCTAACTTTTTGAACAACGAAAAGGGCATCAGGTTTATACTTGCGCCTAAGTCGGCTAACGCGTGTTTAACAAAGAGATCACCGAAGACACACGGGATAGAGAAACTACCCGGGTCACTGATTTTCTTCGGCAAACCGTTTGTTAAAACGGCGGAGCACTCGGCGTTAAGCGTGACGTGCGAAAGATTCTCTAACTTCTTCTTGTTTGTGAGGAGGTCTTTAAGATATTTGGCGTATTTCGGCATTTGCGAAATAGCCTCGTGGAAGGGAAGATTAATGTGGATTTGTTTGAAGATTTCTAAGAAGCGGGAGTACTGATCATCTTGACGTTGTCTATTAAGTTCAGAGGGGTATGGAGGAGTTGAATTATTTTTGAAGATGGGTGGTGGAGTGAGATTATTTTCTAAAGTGGGGGTGATTACTTCTTCAGCAGAGGGTGGAAGCGGAGCAGAGCTTTGATTTTTAAAAGCGGGAGCGGAGCTTTGATTTTTAAAAGCAGGAGCGGAGCTTGCCTCGGGCTCTTCACTTACCATACCGGAGACTTGCTTCCCACTCCGAAGAGTTATAGCTTTCGCTTGCTCTCTCGGGTTGGGTTCGGTATTGGAAGGAAGAGACCCTGCAGGTCGCTCAGAAATTATTTTCGCGAGCTGTCCTACCATATTTTCTAAACTTTTTACGCTTCCGGTTAAAGTTCTTATGGTAGCGTCATTTGTGGTGATATATTTAGAAAGTAATTCCTCCAAGCTCGGAGGTTTTGGGTAATTTTGAAGAAGTGGTGGTGGTGGTGGTTGTGCAGAAAAATCATTTTGCGGAGGTGGGCGCATCGCATTCGATGGATTACTCCATGAAAAGTTCGGGTGATTTCTTAAAGCGGGGTTATAACTATTCGGAAAATTAAAACCAGGCGGATGAAAATTCGCAGCAGAAAAATTATTAAAAGTAGTTCTAGGCAAATTATTAACATAATCTAAATGTTCTGGAGTAGGGGTTGCAGATTCCCATACCTGAGGGGCGGAGGCAGCAGTCATCTCCGTGATTTTTTTGCTTAGGATCTCTACTTGCAGAGCGAGCTGGGAGACGTTGTCCACTTCATAGATACCTGCAGGCTTGTTCGGGCGGGACCTAGGCACATTCCACTGATAAGTGTTCATGGCCATATCCTCAAAAAGCTCAAGAGCGGCTTCCGGGGTCTTATGATTTAAAGTACCGCCAGAAGCTGCGTCTATCATTTGCTTCGTCCTTTGATTTAGCCCGTTATAAAACGTCTGCACTTGTAACCATACAGGCAGCGCGTGATGTGGGCATCGTCTTAATAATTCTTTAAATCTCTCCCAGGTTTCGTAAAGGGTTTCAGAGTCTATTTGTCCAAAGGCAGAGATGTCGTTCCTAAGTTTTGCAGTTTTAGCTGGCGGAAAATACTTCGCCAAAAATTTTTCAGTTAATTCATTCCATGTGGTTATGCTATTTTTCGGAAGTGTGTTAAGCCACTGCTTAGCTTTAGTTCTTAGAGAGAAGGGGAAGAGTCTTAGCCTTATCGCATCATTTGTGACACCATTTATCTTGAAGGTGTCGCAAATTTCAAGAAAGCTAGCTATATGTGCGTTCGGATCTTCATCTTGAAGTCCGTCAAATTGCACATATTGCTGCACCATTTGAATTATGCTAGGCTTTAGTTCAAAGTTATTATTTGCTATAGTAGGGCGGACTATACTCGATTCTGTTCCCTCGAGGTTCGGTCGTGCATAATAGGACATAGTCCTTTGAACGGCCTCATCTACGTTGGGTTCTTCCATTCTTAAAGTATTAAATGACTCGGAGTCCTCAACCGGCACTTGGATAGTAGGACCTTGAAATCGCGATCTTCTCCGAAGAGTACGCTCAATTTCGTGGTCCAAGTCCAAAATAACTGACGGACTCCCGCGGGTCATGCACTAAAAGAACAGAAAAGAGGAAGAGAAAGAGAAAAAGGATAAACTAGAAAGAAAAACTAGATTTAGGAAATTAAATAAAAATTTTTTTTTTCTTTTTGAAATAGATTTTTTTATTATTATAAATTAACTCCCGAACTTCCCAAGGACTACCCCGTGAAGGGTTCGCAAGGTACTAGACAAGACAGTGGCGCTTAAAGCCCTTTGCCCTTTTCGAGAGAATTAGGTGGCGTAGAAAAATTGTGAGGTTGGTTTCTATTAAGAGCGGTGATTAATTTTTTTTTATTTTTTTAAAACTTTAAAGAAAGGGGATGAGAAAGAGAAGAGATAAAATTAATAGGTTCGTGTTTTCAAAATATCAACGGAAATTGGCTCCCCGGCAACGGCGCCAAAAACTTGTTGCGCGCTAGGGTTCGAAGAAAATAAACGCAACCGAACTAGCAACCCGATGAGGCAAGTATACCTATCGAATTGTAGCAAGGGGACACAAGTGTCGTATTAAGATCCGGGAACTGTTGGCTAAGCTTACTCACACGAACGCTATTATCTTATCGACGGAAAAACTAGGGTTTTAGAAAATCTAAGTGCAGGGGAGAAAGTAAAGCTATTCTAGAAAAAGAAACACTGCAATTAAGAGGGCTATTAAGTAAACAACTAAGCTAGAAAGGAAACTACTGCAGTTAAATAAAGAGCACAAGACAGGTGATTACTACGAAAGGTAGAAAATATGAAATGGAAATGCACCCGATCAAGATTCACCTCGGCTAAAGACGATTAAGAAAATGCGATAAAAATCTAAACTTAATAGGATAAGGGTCCTTGACCGTGGAGGTTCCTAAAGCTTGAACACGCTTCTTTCGAAGTCGTGCCCAACTGAGTTTAGGAAGGTCCGACCGACTCTCGTCTAAATCGGAGGCCTAAAACTCGCTTTACGCGGTGAACCCCACTATTGGATTTTACTCCAATCCGGGAGATTTGGATGTCTGCCTCTCTCGAGGGGTGCGTACAACTCCCTTTACTCTTGAATGCTCACTTCATTCTTTCGGCCTCTCGGCTAGCCCAGAATGAAAGCAAAGGCGGAGAGTATATATCGAAAATATACCTCCGACCCGTGATAAATCAAGAGTAATTCAAGGCCCTAACCTAAAAAGAAAAGATTAATTAAAACATCATAACATAATCGCTCTAACCTCGGATCATCAAGATCGAGTACAAGGAGGATTAGTTAATCATAATGGAGTGGAGGGGGGAAGATGAGTAGAAAAGCATAAGAAGAACACAAACTAAAAAAAAACACTTTTATTAATAAAAAGGGCAAGTTACACTATTGAAAATAAAAGTTACAAGTGCATGAAAATTAAACCCTATTCTAGCCCTACATTAAGCACTAAGCAAGAAGAAAATTACATTAAAAGCTAGCACAAACTATGATTAAACTAGGGTTAACCAAAAAGTACAAAGAGAGGGAGAGAGAGAGAGAGAGAAAGCATGAAAAAGGATCAAGAAACAAAGGGGCAGCACCTCCCCCACTCAACCAAAGCTTGCTGAAATGGAGAGGGGGGGGGCTCAATTTATAGAAAAAAATCTCGGGTTGGTCACGCCCTCCGACACGCCCTAGGGGGGGCGTGTCAGGGGGCGTGACAGGTACGGATTTGACCTCGGGCTCTGGATTCTGGCGGGAGGGATGATTGCTTCGGTACGTCGGTGGTCACGCCCTAGGTCACGCCCGTGACAGGGGGGCGTGACAGGCATGTCATGTCCAAATCATCGGTCGGAAATCCGTCAGTCGCCGAAAAAGGAGGGTGTCACGCCCATGTCACGGGCGTGACATGGGGCATGACAGTACTATTTGCGTGCTGAGGCGGAAGGGCATTTAATGCGGCGGCAGCTTTGCGGCAGAGGGCGACATGCCCCTGGTCACGCCTAGTGACACGCCCAGGGAGGGCGTGACAGGGGGGCGTGACAGCGGTTTTGACCGTTATCTATCCCTTCCAGCAGGTGTCCTCGGGATCGGGTGACACGCCCTAGGTCACGCCCAGGGAGGGCGTGACAGGGGGGCGTGACAGGCCATTTTGGCAATTTTTCTGAAAACCTGCAAAAAGACAGGAAAAAGTTAGTGGCAATAAAATTTACATAAAAAGGATAAAAATAAACTAATAATAGACAAAATTTGTACAATATAAAATATAAAACACGATAATAGTTTAGGCTACAAAACGTATTATCACTTATCTCCTGGAGTAGAAATAGGATTTTTTTAGGGTTTACTTATGACGTTCTTTTTGGTCTAAGCACACGAGCTGTACTGTACGAAAAGAATGGTAACCCTAAACAGCCGATGGAAGCGTTCTGTCAATCCCGTTGCCAATCCCAATCCTTATCCCGACGAGTATCACCGCCGCCTCTCCTACAACAGATCTAGTAGTTTGTAGAGACACTAAGTGTCTTCTCCCACCTAGAACTTATGCAACAAGTTGCTACGGGTTCTCCCGATCATGTGGATTACTGTAGAGGCCCAGATATACTTTCTACGCTCAAGACTCATGCCGCTGTGTGACTATCCCGATTCTATTGGAGCATCTAGGTTGAGTTTAGACTCAATCCCTCAAAGGTAATTTTTATTACAACATGCTTTACTTCTTGATTCATGAATGTTGTTAGATCCAAACTTGTTTGGTTTTTTCTTGTTCTTATTTCCGCTACATGCACAAGTATTGTGTCATCCAAAAAAACCCAATAGTGGTATCAGAGCCAGGTTGCTGGAAATATTCATTATTTTAGAAGTTGCTAAATCATGGCGTGTAGATTTGGAGATTTAGAAGTGTTCTAAATGCCCAAACCTAGTCTTGGATCTTTCCAAGAATGTTTGTGATTTCCTTGAGTTTACTCCTTTACAGTAACCGTCACTTTGTTGGTTTGAGAAACTAAGCATGTGTTAGATTTTTAATCTCACATGAACAGACGAGCTTGTCTACTGCATAAGTGGAGTTAGTGTTTCTCATGTCCTATGCAGGTAAATCTGAAGATTAAGAAGTGTCTTAGCTGTTCAGATCTCATCAAGTGTTTATGATCTTATTATGCACATCTGGGATGCATTTGGATTATGATTGTTGTATTTTATTTTTCTTGATGTGCACACTGGTTAAATGTTAACCATGATTAAAGAGTTAATCAATAATTAAAAATCACTTAAGCAATATTAAGTATTCGGATGCCTTCCGATGGATGACACTCTTCCTGCCTCGATTGATGAAGTGTGGGCTTGCCAAAGCAAGATGCATTAATCTATCTTGGTAAGGGTGCGAGCGGATAATTGTGATATCCCACTATTGACATTGGGTTAAGCATAACTGGGTGACCTCAAAGGTTGCATGCCAAGAGGCATGGGGTTGGCATGCACCATATGATGGATGTGAATAAAGAGTTATTCACCAACCATACAGGAATTGCATAGTGATGCAATTGGAAAGTGTTGCCTACCTAAATAGTTGCATTTTGAGAGAAAAGCCAAAGCTGACTCATAGTGTTGGTGAAATATGGATCTTGTCCACAGGAGAATTACTCGCCAAACTCTTCGAATTGATATCGAGGGTTATCAGTTTGATAAAAATAGTGGGAGCTTTTGATTAAACTCCTGATTGAAAGAGAAATGATATTTTGAAATGTGGTACGAATTTTCTTTGCTTGTATTCTTGTAGAATTTCCATAGCAAGTGGTTCACACTCTACCCTGTCACTCAGAGCGATCCTTAAGAAGGAGAAGCAGAGTGGTACAAATTATTTGGACTGGTATAGGAGCCTGAGAATTAATCTCAGGCAAAAGCGCAAGCTCTATGTTTTGAAAGAGGAATCCCCTGATGAGCCTGCCGGGAATGCACCCCGTACTGATAAAGATGTTTATAAGAAGTATCTTGACGACTCATTAGATGTCGAATGTCTCATGTTAGCGACCATGAAATCCTAGCTTCAGAATCAACATAAGAATATGGGTTGCAAGGATATTGACGAGCATCTCAAGAAAATGTTTTAAGGGAATGCTCGTCAAGAGAGATTCGACGTCACTAAGGCGTTGTTCCAGTTTAAGATGGGAGCTCAGGACCTAGTAGGGACTCATGTACTCTAGATGATTGGGTATATCAAGAACCTTGAAAGACTAGGGTTCACTCCAGGCCAAGAGTTGGCTACAGACCTGATCCTACAATTGTTGTCGGACAGTTATGAGCAGTTTGTCTTAAACTATAACATGAATGAAATAGACAAGACACTGTCCTAGCTCATAGGATTGTTAAGAACTGCTGAGATCAACATGAAGAAGGCCAAGTCATCTAGACCCATATTGATGGTGCATAAAGGCAAGGGCAAGGCCTAGGGATTCAAGAAGACAAAGGTAGGACCTAAGTCTGTTCTGGAGCCCAAGTCTTCAGTATTGAAAAAGAAAGGCTTGATGAAAGAGGGAATGTGGCACCATTGTGGCAAGGAAGGTCACTAGAGGAGGAATTGTCCATCTTATATTGAGGGTTTGCACAAGATGAGAGTAGGTATGACACCACTTCATGTATTTATGATATAGAGATAAACCTTTCTACTCCTTCATCCTAGGTATTTGATACCGGATGTGGTTCTCACATTTGTATAAATATGCAGGAATTGGGAAGGAGAAGATTGCTGAGTAAAGGAGAGGTAGGCCTCCATGTTGGCAATGGTGCAAGAGTTATTGTTGTTGCCGTGGGAGTTTATCATCTTGCTTTGGCCTGTGGATTTGTAATAGAACTAGATAATTGTTATTTTGTTCATTCCATAACTAGAAACATTATATATATTTCATGTTTGGACCTGATGGGTTTTTCTTTTATTATTAAGAACAATTGTTGTTCAATATTTAAGAATGATGTTTGTTATGATGTAGTGCAAATGTTTAATGGTCTGTATGTTTTGAACTTAGACCATCCGATCTGTAATATTGAAAATACTATAAGACTAATATCAAATGACTCGAACCCTACGTATCTTTGGCATTATCGTTTGGGCCATATAAATAGGAAACGTATATCCAAACTCCATAGAGATGGACAATTGGACTCATTTGATTATGAATTATTTGAGAGATGTGAATCTTGTTTGTTAGGCAAGATGACTAAAGTATTTTCAACTGGCTTCAATGAGAGGGCTGATGATCTCTTGGGTATAGTACAAAGTGATGTATGTGGACTCATGAGTTCTATGGCTAGAGGTGGGTTTTTCTACTTTGTTACATTTACTGATGATTTAAATTGATACGAATACGTGTATCTTATGAAGTGCTACTCCAGAACCTTTGAAAAGTTCAAAGAGTTTAAAAAGGAAGTAGAGAACTAGCTGGGTAAGAAGGTTAAAGCACTCCAATCTGATCGAGGTGGCGAATACCTAAGTCATGAGTTCCGTGATCATCAGAAACATTGCGGTATTGATTCACAGCTCACTCCACCTAAAATACCACAGCATAATGGTGTGTCTGAGCGGAGGAATCGTACTTTGTTAGACATGGTATGGTTGATGATAAGTCATGCAGATCTGCTTATTTCCTTTTGGGGCTTTGCTCTCAAAATTGGTTCTTTAATACTAAATTGTGCTCCAACAAAAAGGGTTCTTAAGACACCTTATGAGATATAGATTGGGAAGCGTCCCAGTATGTCATTCATAAAGGTTTGGGGCTGTGAGGCATATATAAGATGTCTAATTCCTTATAAGTTGGAACCCAAATCAGATAAGTGTTATCTTGTAGGGTATCCTAGGAAAACCAAAGGGTACTACTTCTACCTACAATCCGAGGGCAAATTTTTTATCGCAAGGACTGTAGTCTTTCTTGAGATAGAGTTCTTAAGTAGAAAGATAGCCAGGGTAGAACTTAAAGAAGTTCAGGAATAACAAACAGTAAATGAACCGGTATTTGAACCTGAGTCAGGACTACAAGTTGTTGTAGCTGGAGAACCTGCTCAGGAAACACAAGTTCCATGTAGATCTGGTAGACCAAGGTTTGAGCCTGAGAGATATGGATTTCTCGTGTCTCAAATAGGTAGTGTGTTGCTTATGGATCATAGTGATGAGCCTGCAACCTACTATGAAGCTATGCGTGGACCGTACTCGTAGAATTGGCTTGAAGCCATGAAATCTGAGATGGAATCCATGTATGAAAACCAATTATGGACTTTGGTGGAACCACCTGAAGGGGTAAGACCCATAGGGTGCCAGTGGGTCTATAAGAAGAAGACTGACATGGATGGGAATGTAGCGATATTCAAAGGGCGATTGCTGGCTAAGGATTTCAAGAAAATTCAAGGTATTGACTATGATGAGACCTTTTCCCCTGTTGCCAAGGTTAAGTCCATCAGAATTCTACTTGCTATTTTTTACGTATTATGACTACGAGATCTGGCAGATGAATGTCAAGATGACTTTCCTTAATGGGAACCTCCTTAAGGAGGTGTATATGACACAACCCGAAGGTTTTGTATCTTTAGGTGAAGCCACTAAAATATGCAAGATGCAGAGATCTATTTATTGATTGAAACAGGCTTCTCGAAGTTGGAAACTTCGTTTTGATGAAAAGATCAAAGAGTTTTGTTTTATCAAGAATGAGGATGAACCGTATATTTACAAACGGATGAGTGGGAACATAGTTATCTTCCTGGTTTTGTATGTAGATGACATATTTTTGATCGGGAATGACAAACCTACCCTTCAAGTTGTTAAGAACAACCTATAGGACTGCTATTCGATTAAGGACATAGGGAAAGAGACCTATATACTTGGTATTAAGATCTATAGAGATATATCGAAGAATTTTCTATGTTTGATCCAAAGTACGTACATTGACAATGTGTTGAAACGGTTCAGCATGCTTGAGTCTAAGAAAGGACTCTTGCCCATGTCTGATGGTGTGAGTCTCTCTAAGGACTAGTGTCCAAAGTCTTGTGAAGATAAGGACCGCATGAAGTTGATTTCATATGCTTCGGTAATTAGGTCAATCATGTATGCAATGATATGTACTAGACATGATCTCTCTTATGCCTTGAGAATGACTAG
This sequence comes from Platanthera zijinensis, assembly GCA_039513925.1. Lineage (NCBI taxonomy): Eukaryota > Viridiplantae > Streptophyta > Magnoliopsida > Asparagales > Orchidaceae > Platanthera > Platanthera zijinensis. Next base: position 176,088,375 of record CM077084.1, read on the forward strand.
CAGGTATCATTCTGATCCCAGTGAAGGTCACTTGATAGCCGTAAAGAATATGCTCAAGTACTGGAGAAGGACTAAGGATACATTCTTGGTATTCAGCGGAGAGGAAGAGCTCATTGTAAGTGGTTACACATGTACAACCCTGTATCCAGCGAGTGGGCTAACAGGAGCCAAACCGGCTGGCTCGGACCGCCCCAGATCCCCAGGCGAGTTTAGCAGAGCATGCCGAGCCCAACATGCCGATTACGGGCTCGGCAATCGTCGAGCCGAGCTCGGAGATCGTGGAGCCGAGAAGATCCGGCCAAGGACAAGCTTGTTAGAGCCAAGGGGTTGGCGAGTGCCAGCATGCCCATCATCAACGAGCAGGGGCTTCAGGGCCAACTCGCCAGGGCCCAAGGCGAGGCGAGCCAGGCCGGCAGCACTGAGAGAGGCGAGCTCACCCAACGCCTTCTCCCGTGGCACTGAGAGAGGTGAGCTCACCCAACGCCTTCTCCCATTGCGCTGAGAGAGGTGAGCTCACTCAATGCCTTCTCCCGTGGTGCTGAGAGAGGCGAGCTCACCCAATGCCTTATCCCGTGGCGCTGAGAGAGACGAGCTCACTCAACGCCTTCTCCCGTTGCGCTGAGAGAGGTGAGATCACTCAATGCCTTCTCCCGTGGCGTTGAGCGGGGCGAGCACCCTCGCCGCTTTTCACCTCGGCGTGGGGTGGAGCTTTCTCGCTCTAGTACTCGCCGCCCTTGCCTAGCGGGCGTTATTTCAGGGCCCGCTCACCCTTCAGTTTTAGGGTGTTTTTACCATGTTACCCCCTTTGGACTGCATGTAGTCATTGAAAACTATGAAGTTCGGATATTTGCAGACTACCTTTTCCTATAAATAGGACCCAAGGGGTACCTCAGAGGGCACGCTTTAATGTGCCCGGTCTTCTAGAGCTTTTTGAGGTACCTTAGCTTCAACACTTGGCTAAGGAGGGGAAGCGCTATAAGATCTTCCGGGTGTGTGGTGGGACCTCCGTGTTGGAGCCTTGGGTCTGTCCCTGGTCCTTTTCCTTTGCCACTTGGTCTCGTGAGGAGAGAAGTAAGTGTGCGACCATCCCTTCCCCAAGGGACGAACTCCTCAGAGATCGGTTTTTCAGTTTCAACAACACAGATGCTAGCTTCCAAACTGATAGGGACGATTCAAAGTCTCAGTCAGGTTTGGTGTTTTTCCTAAATGGAGGTGCTGTTAGCTAGAAGAGTTCAAGGCAGGTTATAGTTGCCAATTCAAAAAACCGAGGTCGAGTATATCTCCACTGCAAATGTAGCGAAGGAGGCTGTATGGATTAGGAAATTCATCGGCGTGTTAGATGTTGTTCCTAGCATTGTTCGTCCAGCAGATCTCTACTGTGACAACAACGATGCAATTGCACTTTCTTCGGAACCAAGATCTCATCAGCTCTCCAAGCACATACTCCGGTGGTTCCAATTAATTCGAGAGATTGTCGATCGAGGAGATGTGAGCATATGCATAGTGCCAACTGAAGAAAACATTGCGGATCTAATGACAAAGCCTCTCGTACAGAGAAAGTATGATGGTCATGTTAGACCTATGGGTATACGATACCTAAACGATCAACACTAGTTTTAGTCTTGTGGATCTTATGTTTGTTGACAGTTAAATTTTCATTTGATTAATAAAAGTATTGTATACATTTCATTTTATATATTTGGAAAGTTCTTTTATTGTGTTATTATTTCTATTGTGGTAGAATAGTTAACTAAATATAAATTCCCTTAGAATATTTGCTTCCATAGGTCAAGTAGTGACTTGATGTAAGAACCTATGATTCCAGAAGCTTCATTCTTAAAGGGTCCCTCGTCATTGTATCATCTTAGAAGCTAAGATCGATGATGATACCTTTAAGACTAGCATATGCGTTGACTCATGACCCATCCTCACAGGTCATGATATTATGATATCAAGTAATCACATAGGTACTTGTTATGAATAAGTTGCACTAGACAGACCTACCATGAGAATACTTTGCGGATAGTTATATAAACGTGTCATAAGTATGGCTCAAGTATAAATGGTGTTTGTGGTTCTTTGACTTGAAGTCACAGCACTCACTGAGTGACGATGAGCGTGCTTTGATTCCATCAAAAGTCCATTCTTGAGAAAGTTGGATGATAAACGTGGTTATTGGGTACGTTACGAGTTATTTGGGTGTTTGCATGTGAGCAGAAATAGGATTTTTCCTCATATATGACAGGAGGTGCATCAATTAGCCCCTTTATGGAATTGGACTAAGAAATGCATGGCCATGTTTGGTTGAGTCAATATAAAATATTAGGCTCACAAATTTCTGAAAGTCCATTCTAGATCAGGAAACTTGGATTGGACAATTATGAGGGTGACACGGTCTATACATCTAGTTCTCTCCGGATGTAAGGGACGAAGGGACATGAAAACACTATAACATTGGTCACAATGGCTTATGAGTTTATAAACTCTTAATGTTTGGGGAGCAATGATGTATTGTTAGATGTCCCTCATTGTTTGTGAAGCTTTTGTTTGATACTTTCAAGATCAAGTGGGAGACTATTGGTGTTACCATGATGATCTGGAAGTGGTCAAGCATGTAGCCTCACTACCAACTATGTATGAGCCTATCAAAGTCGCAAATAAGATTGTGGAGAAATTGGGAGTTTGGATCTGTATGGTATAACTCAAATGATGAGCAAATGGACTTAAAATATTCTAAGGAAAATGCATCGAGTATATTGAGACCACTCAATGCCTTCGTTGAGTTAAGGGTTGACTCGTCGAATGGTGGCATTGAGTGAGTTGATTCGTCGAGTATTACACTTAAGCGTTGAGTGCGTTGAGTCCATTCAACGACTCATCGAGTCAATGTGTTTACTTGACGGATCTGAGTCTTAGGCGTTGAGTGTAATGAGCTCCCTCAACTCCATGGCACAGAAGGCATTGGCAGCGCTGAGTCCATTCAACGCTTTCATCGAGTCAAGTGTTGATTCGGTTAAAGGTTTACGTTGAGTTCTTCATATATCCTATGGATACTCGACGATTCGTCGAGTATAGAATGGTACTCGTCGATTCGTCGTGTATAATGTAGATACTCAACAATTCATCGAGACAAGGGTTGTCTAGTCAAATTATGGATTCTAAGCGCTAAGTTCATTGAGCTGAGTTTGATGAATGCTGGCCTTTGGCGCTGAGTTCATCGAGCTGAGTTCGACGAATGATGGTATTTGGCGCAGAGTTCGTCGAGTTGAGTTCGACAAATGAGTTCGATTAATGCTGCCTGATGGCGCTGAGTTTGTAACATTTCATTTCCAATTAGAACCCTAAGAGTAGTTTTGGTCATGAACAGGTCTTGACAAAGCCCTAGGGAGCTAAAAAGGGCCAGGTAATCAAGGACCAAGGTGAGAATCACCTTGGATTGCCTATGGCACAACCTCATCACCAAACCTAGGGTTTGACCTTAGGGCTTCACCATGAATCCATGACCCCACCACAACATCACTAACCTATTAGAGGATCCACTAGAGCCATATGGGCCCATTGGGGTTAACTCAAGTGACTAGGTTGACTCAAGTCAACTCTAGTCCCAATTTGGTCAAAGTGCCCTTGCTAAGGGTCATGTGACCTCTAAGGTGCTCAATCACCCCTACCCAACCCTACTTAGACTCTAGGGGCGGCCAAAGGATCACCTAGGACCCATAGGGGTCAACTTAAATGGTCAAATTGTCTTGGGTCAACACTAGTCTATGTTTGGGTCAACTTAGCCCAAATGGGCTAACCCAAGCTTAAGCCATTGTTTCCCTTAGGATAACTTCATTTCTCATAATTATAGTGAGTAGAATGGCTGCATATATCCTATGGGGTTTGACCAGTCAACTTGGTGACTAGGAGAGAGAAATGAAGCTTCATTACATGGTAATGGTGGAGAGAGAAAATGGGGGGAAGAGGAATGGTGTGGGGACCGGCCAAAGGAAGCTTCATTATGGCTGCAATCAACTCCACTAGGGGAGAGGATTTAATTCCAGTCGTTTCCCGGCCACCAAGGGGCAGTTTCAGCCCCCCCTCCTCTCAACCCGAGCCATGCTTTAATGGCTTTGACGGGCATTGAAGAACCAGCCGCCCCTACCCAATTGACCATTTAAACATCATCAGTGGGCTAAGGGGAGCGTTTTCGAACTCTTACCTTGAAGGTGCAAGCCGCCCCACAGTGTTATTGCAGAAGCCGAGCGCCGCCACCGTCGTCCATGGTGTCCCGCCGCTCCTCTCACCTTCAGGCCACCGAAAAGGTCCTTTTCCACCTCTTTTTCCATGGTTAGATCGTAGCAATTACTAGGTCCAAGGTTCGGGCTCAATTGAGCCTGATCAAAATCCAAATTTCCATGGTTTTCGGCCAAGAAATTGCTTGGTCGGATCGCCGGAATAGACATCTCTGGCAGCCGTGCCGCCGGCTGGGGGTAGCCCCCACCTCCCCGAAGGTGATGGTGGGGGTGGCCGGCTGGGGAAGTGGCCTGGTGGCCGGGATATCGGCCCGCAAGCTTCTCTAGGACGGGACGATCTAGGCCGTCGTCTGGAGGTAGAAGACAACCCGATGCCGTCTGTTTAGGCACTTTAAGATTCGTGCAGGATGTATAAAGGTTATATTTATTTTGATTTCATATTATTCTGTCACACTATATGCAGTGTTTAGTTTTAATTTTTAAAAATACTTAGGCTTATCTAATGGGAAAGTCATCAACATGAAATGTGTATCCCTAAGGGTCTATTTTAATAATAAATTGATTTGGACCCATTTGGACCTCTGGTTGGGCCAGGGAACCCATTTTGGTGGGACCTAAACCTAGGGCTATCCTAAAATTCGAATGGATGCCCACCTTTCATCCCTTGTCCAAATGAGCTGGAATTTGGGCAAGGTGTCTACCTTAGCTATACTTAGGGCCTGTCCAAAAATGAGAATTTTGGAGAATATTTTTTTATAGTTTTTTAAAAAAAAATTAATAAACTATGTATAAATAAATTAGTTGTCATAAACACCTCAAAATCCCCCCAAATTTAGTTGGGTTGTCTTAGATGGCATGTTAAGGCTCTCGTAAAAATTTCATCCCATTTGGAGATGTTTTGATTAGGTTTTTATCCAACCCTAGGTTGACCCTTATAGGGTTAATTAGGTCAAAACACCCCCTTGGGGTTTTGAGTGGTCAAATCACTTCAACATAGGCTGAAATTTTGGTCACTGTCTTTTTATGATATGACACACCCTCCAATGGAATTTGGGGTGGTTTGGTGCAGGGTAGCCCTAGAACTCTAGGGTAGGCCCTTTTGTGGGATTTTTAGGGTTTGATGGTCATTGGGTCAAATGACCTTGGAATTACCTAAAATTTGGTGGAGAGGACCATAGAGTGTATATGGTCCTATGGTTGAAGTTTCATTGAATTTGAAAGTCTTTAACACCCTCAAATCCCTAACCATAGATTAGGGCACAAAGCCCAATAGTTGGGTTTAGGCAATCAAAACACCTCATAATAACTTGAAACTTTGGCAGGGAATTTATCATATAGGAAGTTGTCCTAAAATAATTTTCGTGGAATTTTTAAACTAGTAATATCAGTACTTCCTTTATAACCCTAGTTGTGCCCCTAATTTTGTTTTGCTTGTTATGAAAATTAAGTCCATTGAGAAGTTGTGAAATTTTGCATTTGGAAGTTTTACTTCATGGTAACAGCCTTTGTATTTTTATTGAAAATTTTAGATGATTATTTTAGGTACTTTATTCATAAATTATGAATTATGGAATTTTGATCATAAATAGATGTGGAGCTTACTATTATTTTGAAAATTATGAAATCTAGTCAGTGAGTTTTTTAAGTCAATATATAGTTTCTGAAATTTTCTCATAATTTTTAGGTAACTATTTACAGTACTTGCTTCAATAACCCAAGAGTATGGAATTATCAATGTAAATTAAATTAGGAGTTACTGTTCACTGAAAAATTGGGGGAATCCTTCTAGAGTGTTTTTAGGCCATGATGATCTTACTGGATTTTTGTTATAATTTTTGGAAAGATATTTTGGACCTTTGATTCTTAAAATAGTACTATTGACATTATGTTCTAAATTGTGATTTGGGGGTCTAAACCATTCTAAAAAATTTTATATCTTTAGTTTACTGTCAAATTACTGTTTAGTATTTATCAGGATTTTATGAAGCTTTATACATACCTTAAAAGTGCACTTCATGTTCAATTGGTAGCCCTTAGAAGCTTTAAGGAAAATTAATTAAATGCCAGATAAATTAGGAAAATTACAATTTTCTGGATTTAGCCTATTTGTGTCATGATAAGTCTCCAGAAAATAATTTAGGGCATTTGGATGATTATTTAGATTATCTTCTATCCAGTTTGACAAATAGCCTAGGTTGGTCTGCATATAGCAAATTGTTAAATTACAATAGGACATGATCTGAGATAGTTGTTGTAGTTAGTCATTTTGGCTGGGTGGATAGATGTAGATGATTTCACAATAGAAGGATAGGAAGCGCAGTGAGAAGTGGTTTCGCTACAATTTAAAGGTGTTCGGATTTGACGAAAGATCGTCTTCCCCGAAGAGAGAAAGAGTCAAATCACCCTAGGATTAGCCTACTGTAATATGAGAAGGGAATGGGTTAAGGGAATCAACCAATAACAATAAGTGCCTTGCGAAAGGGAACGATGAGCTTCTGCTACCATCATAGTTCCTAGTGCCCTTTGAGAGCCCTTCACGGGGTATGCTGGGGGCAGTCCTGGGTTAACATAAACTTTATTAATAAATAGAAAGAGTAACTTAGTAATTAGGGTTTCACATTTCAGAAAACACTATTAGCACAGGATGATTGTTAAGAGCTTCGACTTGGTTAGTTATGAGACGGACAGTTTGGTCCGGGGAGCTTCGGCTCGGTTGGTTATGAGGCGGACAGTTTGGTATGCGGAGTTTTGGCTCGGTTGTTTGACACATTAATTATTGCATGTGCATAAAGAAAAGGATAAGGTGGTGGGTCTTTGGTATTGGAGGGTCGATGCGCTGACACGAATACGCTGACTCGGCAAGTGTGGTTAGCACTTCGCCATCAGAAGTCCGATGCGCCAGTCGGCAAGAGTACGTATGAGTCCGCTTTATGCACCAAGCATTGAGGCGTACGATAGGTCTGACCGGTACTGCTTTATTGGTTTATAGGTGGGCAAGGCCCAACCCACCGCTTCCGTCTGCCACTACGGAGGTATCCTTGGAGGTAACGGATACGAAAGGGGGAACTAAAGGTCTGTGTACACAGAGTCGGGTGGGTGAGTTGCACTTGCATGTTCATATTCATACCCACTAGCATGTCATAGCATAACCGTTTCATTTAACCCCTGAAACCTATTGTATAAGTGGAATGGGACGCTTATACAATAGGCCTTGCAAAACGACCCCTTGGTCGATAAGCTTGTATGGGCAAGTTAATAAATTAAGGTAAAATTCTTTAAATATATATTGCTGTTAATAATTGACACCCAACGTATAAAGCAGTATGGGAAACTTTATACGATGGGAGCCTGTCAGAAGATCCCTTGGCTTAGGTTCTTCTGTACCTAAGATAAGGTTATATTTCCTACTTTCTGTTTCATTCATATTTGCTATGGGATTGCTAGCATAGGTTTGCTGCCACCTGCTTTTGATTTATTCTCCATCTTCATGTCCTTCCCTTTCTTCCTCTCCGCTCGATACTAAGGATCCATGGGGGAAGGGGTAGGGGATGATAGGACTTAGTCTTATAGACTAACGATTTTCGGACCACATCATTTAGGGGATGGTGGAGCCCAGCATGGAGGAACAGCCCCGGAGGTCTGCCCGTTTGGAGATAGGGCAGTCTAGCTAAGTAGTTCAGCCAGCTTGGACTGTGAGTCCCGAATTATAATATAAGTTATAGTTTGCTTCCGCTTGAGTAACCTGTAGTGAGAATTATGTTGTATCAGGCATAAGACCTTACTTTCAGTACCTTTCATACTATTTATGTGGACTCTCCATTCGTGGAGATATTATTACTGATATGTGATTTCCTGTGGACTAGTATTTGAGTTTCTTCCTTACTCTTTTACCTTTGCTACTTTGCTATGATCGAATTGGCCGGCAGGACCGGCGCTTTGTGGTGACGACCCTTCAGGGCGTGTAGGTGTCACCACAAAGAGGCGGTTCTGGGCCTAAGACCTCGGTGTTTAAAAAGAAAAAAAATGGGGTCTTACAAGTTGTATCAGAGGAAACCTCGATCAGAAAAGTAGAAGTCCACTAACCCTGGGTCACCCCCGCGCGAGCTTAGTTTGATGACAAACTAGCAGCGGAAGCAGTGGTGTGCCCATAAGGGAAATCACATATAAAAGTCCACTTCTTCATTAATTGGAATTCTTCTTTTTAGCCTGTGGTAAACTCTGCCCCCAGTAGGGGACACCTTCGGCTGCGAAGATCTCATCTTATAATCCTCTAACCAACGAGTTAGACTCATCTAACTAGGACTCATGACTAACCATGACAATTTATAGTATTCCCTAGTTCAAAATAGACCTTGGGTATGAACTTGGTTAAGATAAGGAGATACCCAAAGAGAATAAAGGAGGAGTTTAGCATGAGAATGACTACCTAAGACGTAAACTCAGGTGTCCCTACTATCCCAATCAAGGATTACTCAAACTGGTAGGACGACTATAAGGAGAATTGAGGCCAATGATCTATTACAAGAATGGCAGAAGTCATTTTATCTCGACCCTCGTACCGGTAACAAAATAACATGGAGTCAACTAACGAGACAAACACTGAGGGCCGGATAGGAATTCAAGTTCGGAAGAAACCCATTTGGGATTTGGAATATTTTGACCCCGATATGGTCGTCGTAAATGTGACTCATAAGAGTTTAAAGTATGGAGTATATTTACGAGTTTCAGGGTGGAACACCAAGTCAAAAATTGATGTCCTAGGGATTTTGCACCCAGCTAGGACTGATATTGCATGGTAATATCAATGATACTTAGCCCAAGGTAGGTAGGGGCTTATCTTTTGTTTATTTGGGGCTTATCTTTTGTTTATTTGGGACTTGTCCTTTGTTTATTGGGCAAATTAGTATTGACTTGGGTTTCCTTGGACCTAATTTAGAGAATGCGGCGTAACAAACATAGTGAGGTTGAAGTCAATATAATTCGACGTTATTCTGGCGAAGATAAGATTTTCTAAAAACATGTTTGGAATGTTGACCTGTAGAATTACCAAGACAATGACATAGTAATAAGACGCAGTAATTTTGAGGATTAACTATTATCATGTAAAATTAGATGACGGATTATAAGATTCAGGATATCTGAGAAGGTAAAAATTTAATCGCTATGTTGTATCATCGGAAGTATGGTGTATCTCAGAACATATACCCTCAGAGTGCAGAAAGGTTTCATGGGTTTGGTGATGCACGGTAATGTCCGTCAGTTGATGTAGGCTATGTGAAAGAGTTTTTGGGGAACAATTATAGCCACTGCCCAAGTTGGAGTAGATGTTCGAGGGTATAATCAAGGATTTTCATACACATGATTCCTCATCCCCACTCCGGGCATAATTATAAAGGGAACATCGAGGATAGACTGGCCGAGGAAGCTAGAGTCGCCCCGACCCGGAAGAAAACTCCCATGGTTATTTCATTAAGTTTGGGAGTAGAAGTCCATTATAATGGTATGCTTAAGGTGATCATGTCAAATCAGGATGGATAGTGTACGTCCAAGGAGAAGATGTCATTCCAGGCTTATTTGGACTCTTGGCCGACATTTAACACAGCTCTCCACCCTTGTACGGAGGTACAAGATTCCACTATAATGGATCTAGGAAGAGGATCCAAAGGCACTTGACTCAGAATTTATGAAGAACCCCGACACCTGGGTGTGACTAATTCACGATAAGATGCTGGAGGCCCAGAGCAGACCATCCAAATATTATGATGCGCGACATTTCCAAGTAGAGTCTCAAGATGGAGACCATAATTCCTGAATATACGTCTGGTGCAAGGAGTCCCGCGGGTACGTGGGCAGAAGAAGCTCAGTCCATGGAATATGGGGTGTTACAGGATCCGGGAGCAGATCGGCACATTGGCTTACAGGATGGAGCCACCACCGGAGTTAGCGGGTTTGCACGATGTATTCCACATCTCCTTTCTCAGGATGGCTCTACTACACTCGGAGCAGCAGATTTTGACCACCGAAGGGCCTGTAGATTCAGACCAGTCCGTTCCCTTGGAGCCGGTTCGGATCGATGACAGAGGAGTACGGATCTTGCATCGCAAGAAGGTTCCGTTAGTCAAAGTTATGTGGAGGAACCATGTCCAGGAGGAGCATACCTGGGAACCGCAGGACCTGAAGCGACGAAAGTATCCAGAGCTGTTCAGTCAGGTATACCTCACAACCTCTCAGGATGTTCAATTTACTTTCCTATTTTAAACTAGTAGGACTGGAATTTCAAGAGTAGGGGCTAATCTTTTGTTTATTAGGGTCTAGACGTTGTCAAATTAGGCGAATTAGACATAAATATGAGTTTTCCCTTTAAACCTCAGTTAGCAAACATGGCGTCGTGATATAATCTTTCACTTCTCATGGGATGTTACAAGTTTCTTTCCCCCCGATAGGAGTCCCCGTAGGCTCAACCTTGATTTCAGGGATGAAATCTTTGTTTTGTTTATTAGGATTTGTAACATCCCATTTCCAACTAGACCCCTAATAGTAGTTTTGGTCATGAATAGGTCATGACAAAGCCCTAGGGAGCTAAAAAGGGCCCGGAAATCAAGGACCAAGGTGAGAATCACCTTGGTCTGCCTATGGCACAACCTCATCACCAAACCTAGGGTTTTACCTTAGGGCTTCACCATGACTCCATGACCCCACCACAACATCACTAACCTATTCGAGGATCCACTAGAGCCATATGGGCCCATTGGGATTAACTCAAGTGGCTAGGTTGACTCAAGTCAACTCTAGTCCCAATTTGGTCAAAGTGCCCTTGCTAAGGGTCATGTGACCTCTAAGGTGCCCAATCAACCCTAACCAACCCTACCCAACCCTACTTGGACTCTAGGGGAGGTCAAAGGATCACCTAGGACCCATAGGGGTCAACCCAAAAGGTCAAATTGGCTAGGGTCAACCCTTGTCTATGTTTGGGTCAACTTAGCCCAAATGGGCTAACCCAAGCTTAAGCCATTATTTCCCTTAGGCTAACTTCATTTCTCATAATAATTATGAGTAGAATGGCTGCATATATCCTATAGGGTTTGACCAGTCAACTTGGTGACTAGGAGAGAGAAAGGGAGCTTAATTACATGGTAATGGTGGAGAGAGAAAATGGGGGGAAGAGGAATTGTGTGGGGACCGGCCAAAGGAGGCCAACAACCACCCATTATGGCTGCAATCAACTCCTCTAGGGGAGAGGAGTTGATTCCAGCAGTTTCCCAGCCACCAAGGGGCAGTTTCAGCCCCCCTCCTCTCAACCCGAGCCATGCTTTAATGGCTTTGATGGGCATTACAGAACCAACCGCCCCCTTCCCAATTGACCATTTAAACATCATTAGTGGGCTGAGGGGAGCATTTTCGAACTCTTACCTAGAAGTAGCAAGCCGCCCCACTGTGTTGTTGTATAAGCCGAGCGCCGCCTCCGTCGTCCATGGTGTCCCGCCGCTCCTCTCGCTTTCAGGCCACCAGAATGGTCCTCCTCCACCTCTTTTTCCAGGGTTAGATTGTAGCAATTACTAGGGCCAAGGTTCGGGTTCAATTGAGCCTGATCCAAATCCAAATTTCTATGTTTTTTGCCCAAAAAATAGCTTGGTCGGATCGCCGGAATAGACGTCTCCGGCGGCCGTGCCGCCGGCTGGGGGTAGCCCCCACCTCCCCGAAGGTGATGGTGGCGGTGGCCGGCCGGGGAAGTGGCTGAGTGGCCGGGAAATCAGCCCGCAAGCTGCTCATGGACGGGACGATCTGGGCCGTCGGTTGGAGGTAGAAGACAACCCGATGCCGTGTATTTCGGCGCTTTAAGATTCGTGCAGGATGAATATAGGTTTATTTATTTTTATTTCATATTATTCTGTCACACTATATGCAGTGTTTAGTTTTAATTTTTAAAAATACTTAGGCTCATCAAATGGGAATATATTAACATGAAATGTGTAGCCCTAAGGGTCTATATTAATCCAAAATTTATTTGGACCCATTTGGACCTTTGATTGGGCCAGGGCACCCATTTTGGTGGGACATATACCTAGGGCTATCCTGAAATTCGAAAGGACGCCCACCTTTCATCCCTTGTCCAAATGAGCTGGACTTTAGGCAGGGGGTCTACCTTATCTATACCTTGGGCATGTCCAAAAATGGGAATTTTTGGAGAATATTTTTCTATAGTTTTTTTACAAAAATTTAATAAACCATGTATAAATTAATTAGGTGTCATAAGCACCTCAAAATCCCCCCAAAATTTGGTGGGTTGTCTTAGAGGGCATGTTAAGGCTTTGGTAAAAATTTGATCTCATTTGGAGATGTTTTGATTAGGTTTTTATCCAACCCTAGGTTGACCCTTATAGGGTTAATTAGGTCAAAACACCCCCTTGGGGTTTTGAGTGGTCAAATCACCTCAACAGAGGCTGAAATTTTGGTCACTGACTTTTTATGGTATGACACACCCTCCAATGGAATTTGGGATGGTTTGGTGCAGGGTATCCCTAGAACTCTAGCATAGGCCCTTTTATGGGATTTTTATGGTTTGATGGTCATTGGGTCAAATGACCGTGGAATGACCTGAAAATTGGTGGAGAGGACCATAGGGTGTATATGGTCCTCTGGTTGAAGTTGTAAGACCCCTTTTTTTCTTTTTAAAACCCGGGGTCTTAGGCCCAGAATCGCCGCTTTGCGGTGACACCTTCACGTCCTGAAGGGTCATCACCACAAGGCGCCGATTCTGCCGGCCAATTCGATCACAGAAAGGTAGCACAATAATTGAAGTAAGATCAAGTCCACTAGAAATAAATCACATATATATAATAAAAACTCCACGAAGGGAGTGTCCACAGAATAACAGTAATCAGAGTGTTATAAATGCGGGCTTATGCCCGTTACATCATGTCCTCACTATAACATCACTCAATGCGGAAGCAAATACTAGAAACTACTCAGGGTCGAGACTCACGGTCCCGGCTGTATGAACTCCGGAGCTAGACTGCCCCATCTCCAGGCACACCGATCTCTGGGGCTGCTCCTCCATGCTGGGCTCCACGATCCCCTAAATGATGCGGTTCGAAAACCGTTAGTCATAAAGACTAAGCCCTATCATCCCTTACCCATTCCCCCATGGCTCCTAGGTACCGAGAGGAGAGGAAGAAAGGGAAGGACATGAAGGTGGAGATTAATCAAGAAACAAATGGCAGCGGAACTAATCTAGCAATTTTATAATAATATGACAGAAACAGAAAGTAAGAAAAGTAACCTTAACTTATGTGCGAAGCGCATAAGCTAAGGGATCTTCTGCAAGGCTCCCATCGTATAGAGTGTCCCATACCACCTATACGTTGGGGTGTCGGTTATCAAACAATAGCATATGTTTATATATTGAAATTAACCATTGATTTATAAACTTGCCCACACAAGCTTATAGACCAAGGGGTCGTTTTGCAGGTCCTAATGTATAAGCGTCCCATACCACTTATACTTTAGGTGTAAGGGTTAAATGAATCGATTATGCTATGACATGCTAATGGGTATGATGGAACATGCAAGTGCAACTCACACACCCGACTCTGTGCACACAGACCTTTAGTTCCCCCTTTCGGAGCCGTTACCTCCCAGGATACCTCCGTAGTGGCGGACGGAAGCGGTGGGTTGGGCCTCGCCCACCTCAAAACCAGTAAAAGCACCACTGGTCTGACCTATCGTATGCCTCAACGCTTGGTGCACTAAGCGGACGCCTGCGTACTCTTGCCGGCTGGCGCACCAGACTTCTGTTGGCGAAGTGCTAATCACCTCGCCGAGTCAACGATATCGGTGTCGGTGCAATCGAAATCCCTGATATCGTAAAACCCACCACCTTAAATTTTTCCTATTTTATGCACATGCAAGTTCAATCGTAAACACATAAAAACCGAGCCGAAGCTCCCCGGACCAAAACGTCCGTCTCCAAACCAACCGAGCCAAAGCTCCCCGGACCATCCCGTCCGTCTCTTAACCAACCGAGCCGAATGCTCTCATCAATCTTCCTGTGCCAACAGTGTTTGTGAAAGGTGCAGCCCTAGTTACTAAGTTACTCTTGTCGGTTTGTTATTACAGTTTACGTTAGCCCAGGACTGCCCCCGGTATTCCCCGTGAAGGGCTCTCAAGGGGCACTAGGAACCAAGACGGTGGCATTACGGCCCGAAGTTCCCTTTCGCAAGGCACTTATTGTTATTGGTTGATCTCCCTTAACCCGATTCCCTTATCATATTACGATAGACTATCCTAGGGTGATTTTTAAACCTTCCACTCTTCGGGCCGGACGATCTTTCGTCGAACCCGAGCACCTCTTAACTCTAGCTATCACTACTTCTCTCTACTCTTCATACTATCCTATCGTGATTTCCTCCACAATTGTCCACCCAGACAAAATGTTTAACTCCAATGACTTCCTCAGATCATGTCCTATTGCATTTCACAAATTTGTTATATGCAGGCCGATCTAGACTACATGTCGAACCGGTTATGCAATGATCCAATACTCATCCAAATGCCCTAAATTATTTACTGGAGACTTACCATGATATAAATGACCTAAATCCAGAAAAATGGAAATTTTCATAATTTATTTGGCATTAAATTAAATTCCTCGAAAATACCAAGGGCTACCGGTTTGAACATGAACTAACCTAAGTTCTCATGCAAGATGTCCAGCAAATTTATGATATATAGTAGGTTATCTCAATAGGTTAAATTCAATGTATCATAATTTTTCTATCATCAAAAGGGCATTAAAACTATTTTTGAAATGATCTCTATCTTCTGTCATTTATGAATCTAGTACAGAAAATATTCTTCCAAAAATTACAAATAATTTATGACATGCAGATAAAGGCCTAAAATTAGCACTGGCCCAGTTTCATAATTTTTCAGTAATAAAATCATCCCTAAATAATTTTTCAAGCATAGAACCCCTTTTTAACTTTTGTGAAGGAAGTACTGGATGTACTCAACTAAAAATTATATAAAATTTCAGGGGTAATCATTCTGTTCTAAAATCTATATTTCCAAAATTTCATGAGATTTCAATGAACAGAAATTCCTAAATAATTAAATCAACATCTAAGGCCATAGCAAGCTTTACAAATGAAGTGCTATCAATAATCAACATAAAATTCCAGAAAAATTGCTATAAGTTCTACCTAATCCAAAACTCACTCTACCCGAATTTCACAGTTTTTAAGTAAGGTTCAGTGACTGACTTTACCAATTTGATATTTTACCCTAAAACTAAGGTTAGGGTTTAAGGTATCTACTTGTCTCCAAATTCTCCAAGATTACATCCAGACGATTCTTATCAAGCTTTTGTCAACTCTACAGAGTTTCAAGGTAATACAAGAGCAATTGCCCCCATATCCTTCACAACCCTCAAAACCCTTTATTTAGGGTTTGAGCTTGGATCCTAGGGTAAATCAGCCCTAAACCTCACCATTTTTCTCCAAGCAGGTTATAACACCCTTCTAAGTCAGAGATCAGAAAATCAGCCTCTGTTGAGATGATTTGACCTTTCCAAACTCTTAGTGCACTTTTTACTAAAAGGTCTCCCACTAATGCCTAGTTAAGGGTAGAAGATTTCCTACCCAAAACTCCTCCAAATCAGTTGGAATTTTGTACAGACCTAGGTTTTATAGCCAGGGACCACTCATCAAACTTTGGGAGGGTTTGGAGGTCGTTTGACCACTTAAATAAATTCCTCTAAGTTTATTAAATTGAAACAAAAACTTTAGACAAAGTATCTCCAAAAATTCCCATTTTTGGTCTGCCTTTAGGTATTGCTAAGACTAACCCCCTGCCCAAATTTCAGGTCATTTGGACAAGGGACGAAGAGTGGGCATCCGTTTTAATTTCTGCCCAACTCTAGGTACAGCCCCCACTAAAACGGGTGCTGCGGCCGAACCGCTTACCCAAAAGAGTTGAAACCAATTTTAGATTAATCTAGACTCAAAGGGCTACGACTTTCGTGTCTGGTCACTTTTCCTAAAATGGCCACTAACTGCCTCGTTTTGCAGCATTAAAATGTGCCCATCCAAGTATAATTTCCTTACAAAATTATTTACATAATTTATATATTAAAAACAGTTTTTACTGTTCATCTTCTACAGAACCCGAAAAGCAGACACAGAAACTCAAATTTCCTATAGCTCTTTCGCGCTCCATCACCGGTCGTCCGGTCACTTCCCTGGCCAGCCACCACCACCACCACCTCCGTTGAGGCGATGGCTATCGGTAGGCGGTGGTTTGGCTGCCGGAGGTGGCGGTTTCCGGCGAACTCAAGAATACATTTTTTTCATGGTTTTCCATGAAAACGAGAGATGGGTCCGGCTCCGTTGAGCGCGAACTTCCTTTCTAAGAATCCTAAGATCTACCCATGAAAGAGAAGAAGCAGAGGAGGACCTTGTTCGCGGTTTGGAGGCGAGATGAACGACGGGGTGCCATGGCGCAGTGGTGGCGTAGCCGAACTCCTCCTACAGCAAGAACAAAGATCTGATACGTTTGATTGAGTGTGTATACTTCTCCTCTTGCTCTAAGTGGGCTTTTATAAGTCAGCACGTGGGGAGATGAAAGGGTAAATCCTTAATGGTCATGAATGTTCTCCCCTAACGTTTCGGTTATGATGCAGGGCAGTTGAAACGCTGGAAAACGAAGAGTGTTCGCCAGGTGGTGATTTCCTATTGGATCAACATTTCCTTATTTATTTAAATAATTAAAGAAGGAAACGGCCCATAAATACTCCGGGTGTAACTTCCCTTAATCAGAATTGATTACAATGTCGGTTACCGAAATTTCCAGTCTGGCTGACGTTTCGGCCTTGGTCACGGGCGTGACACATAGGTCACGGGCGTGACAGGCCCGGATAGCCAATTCTGGGTTCGACGATCGTCGAACTGATATCTACGATCTTCGAAGGGTGGTCACGGGCGTGACACCTGGGTCACGGGCGTGACAGGCCCGGGTGGTTAATTCTGGGTCGACGATCGTCGAACTGAGATCGACGGTCGTCGAAGGGTGGTCACGCCCTAGGTCACGGGCGTGACAGGCCCGAGTTTCAATTTCGACGATCTCCTTACGGAGATCGACGATCGTCGAAGGAGTCATGCCCTAGGTCACGGGCATGACACCTTGGTCACGGGCGTGACATGCCCGGGCTGCAAGTTCGACGATCGTCTCATGGAGATCGACGATCGTCGAAGGAGTCACGCCCTAGGTCACGGACGTGACACCATGGTCACGGGCGTGACATGCCCGGGCAGCAAGTTCGACGATCGTCTCACGGAGATCGACGATCGTCGAAGTAGTCACACCCAAAGTCACGGGCGTGACGGGTCGGTCACGGGCGTGACCAACCCGTGACCCGAAATCTCAATCGATTTATTTCAATTTTTGGGCTTCCTAGGGTTCTGTCACGACCAACCGACTCCTAGGGGTCTAGCCGGAAATGGGATGTTATAAATCCCAATAAAAAAACAAAAATTTCGTCCCCGAAATTGAGGTTGAGCCTACAGGGATTTCTATCAGAATAAATTAAACTTGTAACATCCCATACGATCTTTCTATTGGGTTCAGGCGACTATTCGTTTGATAAACGAAGACAATCTTCCCAATAAACAAAAGATTAGCCCCTACCTTTCTGATTGAGTGCGCATACCTAGGTCCTGAATTTTCCTTATCTAGTCTTAACTGTCCAAAACAAGAAGGCAATCTATAGTATACCGAGAGGTGGTGAGATGTACCTGACTGAACAACTCCGGGTATCTTTGCCTCATCAGATCCTGCGGTTCCCAGGTGTGCTCCTCCTGACCGTGGTTTCTCCACAGAACCTTGACTAAGGGGATCTTTTTGCGGCGCAAGATCCGTACTCCTTTGTCGTCGATCCGAACCGGCTCCAAGTGAACAGATCGGTCTGAAGCTACCGGCCCTTCAGTGGTCAAAATCCGCTGCTCCGGGCGTAGTAGAGCCCTTCTCAGCGAAGAAATGTGGAAGACGTCGTGTAGAGCTGCCAGCTCTGGCGGCAACTCTAGCCTGTAGGCTAGGGGTCCGATCCGCTCCAGGATCCGGTAAGGGCCCATATACCTAGGGCTGAGCTTCTTCCTCCGACCGCGCACCCGTGAGACTCCGTGCATGGGCCGGATCTTCAAGAACACTCGATCTCCTACCCGAAACTCCACCTGACGATGCCGGGCGTCATAGTATTTAGCCTGTCTGCTCTGCTCCTCCAACATCCTATCTCTGATCAGTCTCACCTGAGCCTCGGTGTCTTCAACAAAATCCGATCCCAACACCTTCGGATCCTCGTCTTGAACCCAAGAAAGCGGGGTCCTACATTTTCTTCCATACAAGGCTTCATAAGGCGCCATCCTGATGCTGGACTGGTAGCTATTGTTATAGGAGAACTCGACCAACGGTAACATCTTCTCCCACGGCTCCCCTCGGTCCAATATACACAGTCGTAGTAAATCCTCCAAGGTCCGGTTGGTGCGCTCTGTCTGCCCGTCCGTCTGAGGGTGGAAGGCCGTGCTAAAAGTCAACCGGGTGCCCAAATATGCCTGCACTGACCGCCACTCCCTGGATGTAAACCGTCCATCGCGGTCCGACATTATCGTCCGGGGCACGCCATGATATCCGATATACTGTTCCACGAACTTCCGTACCAGCACTCCCACCGAGTCATCCTTCCTGATCGGTATAAAGCGGGCCACCTTCGTCAACCGATCAACAATCACCCAGATCGAGTCATTCCCCGTCCAAGACCGGGGAAGACCATGTATAAAATCCATAGCTATATCGTCGAATTTCCACTCCGGCACCGGGAGTGGCTGCAATAATCCTGCGGGGTTCCTGCACTCCGCCTTCACCAACTGACACGCCTCGCAATGGGTCACGAAGTACGTAATGTCCTTCTTCATGCACGGCCAAAACATCGTCTTCTTCAGATCAGCGGTCATCTTTGTGATCCCCGGGTGCACAGAGTACCGGCTGCAATGCGCCTCCGTCATAATATCCTCTCGGATCTGGCCTCCTGCGGGTATATATACTCTGCCTCTGAAATATAGCAATCCATCTCTCAGGGAATAATCTCCTGTCGAACCCTCCTCCAAGGCTCGGATCATCGGCTCTGCCCATGCATCTGTCCTGTGTCCGTCCCGAATGCGATCCCGAATATCGTCTATGACCACTATCGATGCCAGATACTCCCTATACAGAACTGGGTCATCCTCGGACACTAGGGATATCTGCATATCTCTGAATGACCGGACTAGCTCCATGGACATAACTTGGGGCCCAGCTTCGGAAGTGGCAGCTCTCCGACTCAATGCGTCGGCCACCACGTTTGCCTTCCCTGGATGGTAGTGCATTTCATACTGATAATCTGCTAAGAACTCCACCCAGCGCCTCTGCCTGATATTCAGCTCCTTCTGAGTGTCCACGTATTTCAGGTTCTTGTGGTCGGAGTAGATGTCGCAGTGGACTCCATAAAGATAATGACGCCAGACCTTCAGAGCTAAAACGACCGCTCCCATCTCAAGGTCGTGCACTGGGTAGTTCTTCTCATGGGTCTTCAGCTGGCGGGAGGCATATGCTATGATATGTCCGTTCTGCATCAGCACTGCTCCCATCCCCTGGTATGATGCGTCGGTGTACACCTGGAATCCTTCCTTTCCAGATGGAAGGGCCAGAATAGGGGCTGAGATGAGTCGGTCCTTCAGCTCCTGAAAAGCCGCCTAGCACTGCGGGGTCCAAACGAAAGGTGCCTCCTTCTTTGTCAAAGATGTGAGGGGGAGGGCAATCTGAGAGAACCCCTCCACGAACTTCCGGTAGTAACCGGCAAGTCCCAAGAAACTTCGTACATCGGTGGCTGTCTTCAACTGCGACCAATCTCGAACTGCCCGAATCTTTGCCGGATCCACTGCCAACCCGACTCCGCTGATAATGTGGCCTAGGAAGGCCACCTCCTTCAACCAAAACTGACACTTGCTAAATTTTGCATAAAGGCGATGCTCCCGCAACCTCTCTAGAGTGAGTGCCAGATGCCGAGTGTGCTCCTCCTCCGTTCTAGAGTAGATCAGGATGTCGTCTATGAATACTATGACGAACACATCAAAGTAGGCCTTGAAAACCCGGTTCATGAGACTCATGAACGCCGACGGAGCATTCGTGAGCTCGAAGGGCATCACGGTGAACTCATACAGGCCATATCTGCTACTGAAGGCCGTCTTCGGGATATCCTTCTCCTGGATCCGTAGCTGGTAGTATCCTGACCTCAAGTCCAGCTTCGAGAAATAATGGGCTCCCTCCAGCTGGTCGAACAATTCGTCTATCCGTGGGAGCGGATAGGTATTCCGGACGGTCAGCCTGTTTAGTGCTCGATAATCGATGCACAGGCGGAGTGTCCCATCCTTCTTCTTCACGAATAGGACCGGTGCTCCCCATGGCGAGGAACTAGGTCTAACAAATCCTGCCTCAACCAATTCCTGCAACTGAGTACGAAACTCTGCCAACTCCTTTGGGGCCATTCGATAAGGGGCCCTAGATGCCGGCTTGGCCCCCGGCACAAGTTGTATCTGAAAGTCCTGCTCTCGGTGTGGAGGTAGTCCTGGCAGTTTCTCCGGAAAGATGTCAGCGAAATCTCGCACCACCGGGATGTCTGTCATCGACTCCTTAACTTCCGCCATCTCAAATAGAATCTGATAGACCTCCTCTCCCTGCAGATGGGCCTTAACGGCCTTTACCGAAGATAAGAGTATACGGGAGACAGTTCTTATACCTTCGATGGTAATGAAAGAGTCCCCGTGTCTCACGGTGATCCTCTTCGCCTGGCAGTCAATCTGGGCATGGTTCCAGTGCAGCCATACCATGCCCAGGATCAGGTCATAGTCCGTTACCTTCAAAATCGTCGCTGGAGCCTCGAACGCTTTTCCACCAATTTCTGCCTCCATATTATAGTGATCCGTGGTAAGGAGCTCAGATCCATCCGGTAGTCGCACCCTCATCCTCGAGCCTGTGAACCGCTCCACGCCTTCCAGTCCTTCTACGAACGTCTCCGACACAAAGGAGTGAGTAGCTCCAGTATCGAACAGCGTGCGGGCCGGCTTGCCGCTGATGAAGACTATACTTGGGGTGATTAGATATCTTAGGGTTCTATAGTGAGTTTTACTTTCCTTACTAATCTATCTTGTGCGATTCAAAGTTTTAACCATTGAAAGGGAAATTCTATGAAAATAAAGAGGCATTGCAGCGTACCTGCTATGACCTGCTCCGGATTCCGAGGCTGCGCAAGGTCCAAGGCATATACCTGCTCCCTTTCCTGTCTACGATCTCCCCCCTTGTATCAACGACCGTGGCCGCGTCCTCGGCCTCCATAATGCTGAGCTGGTGGGCTGCCCTGTGGTGCTGAAGGTGGTGCCCCCCTCATGGGGCAGTTCCTCCGAATGTGCCCAATCTGATGACAAAGGAAGTACTCTGGTGGGGGATACGCCATTCCCCCGGGTCTCGGCATCTCCTGCATCCGAAGAGGTGGAGGGGCCAATATCACCTGTTCCCTCGGCTCTTGCCTCACATCCTGACGAGGCTGGTCCTCTGTCCTCCTCCCCTATGGTACAGCACCTCGCCGCTGGTCATTTCTACCTCTCCGTCCCTGATCCTCTGCTGGACATTTCCGGCCCTGGCTGGCGTGCCAATCTGCCTCAATCCTTTTTGCCATCTCCAAAATCCGGGAGATGAGCCCGTCAGATATAAACAACAGAGCCTCCCTCAAGTCCTCCCGCAGGCCCTTATAGAACCTCCTGATATACCCTGCCTCATCCAGCTAGTAGGAATCTGCGTATCGAGCCAGATGGTCGAACTCTCGATGGTACTCCACCACGGTCCGAGTACCCTGCTTCAGCTGTAAGAACCGCTCCTCCAAATCATCCCTAGCCGACTGCGGAACGAAATGCTCAAGCAGTGCGGCCCAGAACTCCTCCCAAGTAACCTCCGCAACCTCCCTATCGGCAAATGTCATGTCCAACAGCGTCTTTCACCACCTCTTTGCATGGGACTCCAGGCAGGAGACAACCAGAGCCACCCTCTCCTCCCAGGGACACCGTATCCCGGTCAACATCTCGTACATGATATCTATCCACTCTTCCGTCCGAACCGCCGACTCTGTACCCAAATAGGACGGGGGAGAAAGGCCCCGGAAGATGCTCAGCCAGTTGGCCCCCGGGTTTGGCTGCGGGGCCGGAACCTGCTGGGCCCTGAAAGCCTCTAGGATGGCAGTCAGAGTCTGTCCCATGTCTGACTGAAGGAAAGGAGTGGGGACCGGTGGGGGTGGGGCAACATCCTGAGCCTGTTGAACTCCACCTTGTGGCGTAGGCCGTGTTGGAGGCTGCGTAACAAAAACACATGCTGAGAAAACGTTCAAATATTACAAAAAGGTGGACAATTTATATGTGATCCCCATATGGGCACACCACTGCTTCCGCTACTTAGTTTGTCCCCAAACTAAACTCGAGCAGGGGTGACCCAGGGTTAGTGGACTGCTACCTTTTCAGATCGATGTTTGCCCTCTGATACCACTTGTAAGACCCCCTTTTTTTTCTTTTTAAAACCCGGGGTCTTAGGCCCAGAATCGCCGCTTTGCGGTGACACCTTCACATCCTGAAGGGTCATCACCACAAGGCGCCGATTCTGCCGGCCAATTTGATCACAGAAATGTAGCACAATAATTGAAGTAAGAGCAAGTCCACTGGAAATAAATCACATATATATAATAAAAACTCCACGAAGAGAGTGTCCACAGAATAACAGTAATCAGAGTGCTATAAATGCGGGCTTATGCCCGTTACATCATGTCCTCACTACAACATCACTCAATGCGGAAGCAAACACTAGAAACTACTCAGGGTCGAGACTCACGGTCCCGGCTGTATGAACTCTGGAGCTAGACTGCCCCATCTCCAGGCGCACCGATCTCTGGGGCTGCTCCTCCATGCTGGGCTCCACGATCCCCTAAATGATGCGGTTCGAAAACCGTTAGTCATAAAGACTAAGCCCTATCATCCCCTACCCCTTCCCCCATGGCTCCTAGGTACCGAGCGGAGAGGAAGAAAGGGAAGGACATGAAGGTGGAGATTAATCAAGAAACAAATGACAGCAGAACTAATCTAGCAATTTTATAATAATATGACAGAAACAAAAAGTAAGAAAAGTAACCTTAACTTATGTGCGAAGCGCATAAGCTAAGGGATCTTCTGCAAGGCTCCCATCGTATAGAGTGTCCCATACCACCTATACGTTGGGGTGTCGGTTATCAAACAACAGCATATGTTTATATATTGAAATTAACCATTGATTTATAAACTTGCCCGCACAAGCTTATAGACCAAGGGGTCGTTTTACAGGTCCTAATGTATAAGCGTCCCATACCACTTATACTTTAGGTGTATGGGTTAAATGAATCGATTATGCTATGACATGCTAGTGGGTATGATGGAACATGCAAGTGCAACTCACACACCCGACTCTATGCACACAGACCTTTAGTTCCCCCTTTCGGAGCCGTTACCTCCCAGGATACCTCCGTAGTGGCGGACGGAAGCGGTGGGTTGGGCCTCGCCCACCTCAAAACTAGTAAAAGCACCACTGGTCTGACCTATCGTACGCCTCAACGCTTGGTGCACTAAGCGGACGCCTGCGTACTCTTGCCGGCTGGCGCACCAGACTTCTATTGGTGAAGTGCTAATCACCTCGCCGAGTCAACGATATCGGTGTCGGTGCAATCGAACTCCCCGATATCGTAAAACCCACCACCTTAACTTTTTCCTATTTTATGCACATGCAAGTTCAATCGTAAACACACAAAAACCGAGCCGAAGCTCCCCGGACCAAAACGTCCGTCTCCAAACCAACCGAGTCGAAGCTCCCCGGACCATCCCGTCCGTCTCTTAACCAACCGAGTCGAATGCTCTCATCAATCTTCCTGTGCCAACAGTGTTTGTGAAAGGTGCAGCCCTAGTTACTAAGTTACTCTTGTCGGTTTGTTATTACAGTTTACGTTAGCCCAGGACTGCCCCCGGTATTCCCCGTGAAGGGCTCTCAAGGGGCACTAGGAACCAAGACGGCGGCATTACGACCCGAAGTTCCCTTTCGCAAGGCACTTATTGTTATTGGTTGATCTCCCTTAACTCGATTCCCTTCTCATATTATGATAGACTATCCTAGGGTGATTTTTAAACTTTCCACTCTTCGGGCCGGACAATTTTTCGTCGAACCCGAGCACCTCTTAACTCTAGCTATCACTACTTCTCTCTACTCTTCATACTATCCTATCGTGATTTCCTCCACAATTGTCCACCCAGACAAAATGTTTAACTCCAATGACTTCCTCAGATCATGTCTTATTGCATTTCACAAATTTGTTATATGCAGGCCGATCTAGACTACATGTCGAACCGGTTATGCAATGATCCAATACTCATCCAAATGCCCTAAATTATTTACTGGAGACTTATCATGATATAAATGACCTAAATCCAGAAAAATGGAAATTTTCATAATTTATTTGGCATTAAATTAAATTCCTCGAAAATCCCAAGGGCTACCTGTTTGAACATGAACTACCCTAAGTTCTCATGCAAGATGTCCAGCAAATTTATGATAAATAGTAGGTTATCTCAATAGGTTAAATTCAAAGTATCATAATTTTTCTATCATCAAAAGGGCATTAAAACTATTTTTGAAATTATCTCTATCTTCTGTCATTTATGAATCTAGTACAGAAAATATTCTTCCAAAAATTACAAAAAATTTATGACATGCAGATAAAGGCCTAAAATTAGTGTTGAGAGTAATTTGTCAGCAGGACCGTGTGTGTGGGACCGCCCCCGTGGCTTTCCCCATCGCGTTCCTGGTCTGGGTGTTGACCCCGGTGGGCCCCCTGTGTGGCGGAATATCCCCGCGGTTCTGTGGTTGGGATTAGTCCCACATCGCCCGCAGCACCTGCTCCTCCCTGTTTATGTACCCCACCACCCTTCATCTCAATACCTGGGTTTTGAGATGCGATATGGGTGGGCGGGTTCTCACATGGTATCAGAGGTTGTACGGTTGTCCTACTGCGGGGGTGTGTTGAGAGTAATTTGTCAGCAGGACCGTGTGTGTGGGACCGCCCCCGTGGCTTTCCCCATCGCGTTCCTGGCCTGGGTGTTGACCCTGGTGGGCCCCCTGTGTGGCGGAATATCCCCGCAGTTCTGTGGTTGGGATTAGTCCCACATCACCCGCAGCACCTGCTCCTCCGTGTTTATGTACCCCGCCACCCTTCATCTCAATACCTGGGTTTTGAGATGCGATATGGGTGGGCGGGTTCTCACAATTAGCACTGGCCTAGTTTCATAATTTTTCAGTAATAAAATCATCCCTAAATAATTTTTCAAGCATAGAACCCCTTTTTAACTTTTGTGAAGGAAGTACTGGATGTACTCAACTAAAAATTATATAAAATTTCAGGGGTAATCATTCTGTTCTAAAATCTATATTTCCAAAATTTCATGAGATTTCAATGAACAGAAATTCCTAAATAATTAAATCATCATCTAAGGCCATAGCAAGCTTTACAAATGAAGTGCTATCAATAATCAACATAAAATTCCAGAAAAATTGATATAAGTTCTACCTGATCCAAAACTCACTCTACCCGAATTTCACAGTTTTTAAGTAAGGTTCAGTGACTGACTTTACCTATTTGATATTTTACCCTAAAACTAAGGTTAGGGTTTTAAGGTATCTACTTGTCTCCAAATTCTCCAAAATTACATCCAGACGATTCTTATCAAGCTTTTGTCAACTCTACAGAGTTTCAAGGCAATATAAGAGCAATTGCCCCCATGTCCTTCACAACCCTCAAAACCCTTTATTTAGTGTTTGAGCTTGGATCCTAGGGTAAATCAGCCCTAAACCTCACCATTTTTCTCCAAGCAGGTTAAAAACCCTTCTAAGTCAGAGATCAGAAAATCAGCCTCTGTTGAGGTGATTTGACCTTTCCAAACTCTTAGTGCACTTTTTACTAAAAGGTGTCCCACTAATGCCTAGTTAAGGGTAGAAGATTTCCTACCCAAAACTCCTCCAAATCAGTTGGAATTTTGTACAGACCTAGGTTTTATAGCCAGGGACAACTCATCAAACTTTGGGAGGGTTTGGAGGTCGTTTGACCACTTAAATAAATTCCTCGAAGTTTATTAAATTGAAACAAAAACTTTAGGCAAAGTATCTCCAAAAATTTCCATTTTTGGTCTGCCTTTAAATATTGCTAAGGCTAACCCCCTGCCCAAATTTCAGGT